>CM053997.1:11025908-12228408 GCA_028641955.1 Protonibea diacanthus | reverse complement strand
ATAGTTTTAAAAAGTGAAAGTGGATTTCAGAATAATGTAGCAGTGCAGCTGAAACGACAAACTATCTGTGTGAAAACTAAAAGTAATGAAATTAATTAGGATCAGCATAAAAAAATAAGTTATGTTTTAACCTTCTAATATGTTCTAATATACTAAAGGACTCAGGGCCCATCTGTGAATCTAGGCTTCTTACACATTAAAAGACAGCATGCACATGTAAGCACATACATTTAAGTATCTTCTACTTTCATAAAAATCCATTTAAATCAATTATTGTTGAACAAGTATTTGAACGGGAGCTTCAGAGGCTTCAGTAACTTTGCAAGATGCCACGTTTTCTTTTCATCCTCCTCAAACTAACAGGCCGTTCATAGGTTTCAATAAAAAAAACATGAGTTACACACACACTTACAAGCATTGTACACCCAAAACCTTGTTCTACATCACAGTAGCAGCATATCATGCAAAGGAAAACAATATTCCAGTTGATAAAATGATACGGCTCAAATTGAATTTCTCCTTCCGGGAATCGATATCTTCTCCATCTTGCCTTGTCTTGTAAATTGCAGCCCTGTCCTGCTCTTATTAGATCTGGTGAGGTCTGCACACCAGCAAGTCCAAAATAACATTAAACTTTTAGATACTAAGTGAAGCATACTCTTTGAAAATGTGAACATTAAAGGTCCAGTGTGTAAAATTTAAAGGGCTCTATTTCCAGAATATGCCAGCGATTGAATACAATATTCATAATGATGAATCTAATCACTTTAAAATAGAATAATTATATTTTTTTATTACCTCAGAACAAGCCTTTTATATCTACAAACACCACAGGTCCTCTTCCACAGAGTCTGCCATGTTGAGCCACCATGTTTTGGTAGCCCAGAAAGGTCAAAGTTCACTTTTTGTGACACGTTTCAGAAGACGTGCTTTCACGTCAGTCTCCCAAAATCTCCAATAACATCAGAAAAAGTCAGTATAGTCATTGCTTTTTTTTTAACACTCGCTAAATATAGCAGCAAAGTATTGTTATTGTGAATTTTTAGTCATAGGCAGGAGTAACACAGAGGGCAGGAATATGAGGAAGATTTGGTGCTTTTATTTTTTTGAAGAACGACTTCCGCCTCTGATCCGTGCTGCTTGCGTGCAGCCTGACGCGGCTCGGAGAGTACAAGAAGCACTTTGTCTATAGGCGGAGGGGGGGTGTTGACAGGAGGGAAGAGAGAGGGGGAGGTGGAGGGAGTGTGAATTGGACTGGGTCGGGTCACTTACACCGCAGAGCCTGCAGCACGGACGCGGACGGCGGAGGGCCCTGTGAGGAGAGGACAGAGAGGAGAGAGGAAAAGTAAAGACCCACGGTGACCCCCTTTCAGATCGGGATACGTCGGGACACCGGGCGGGGAAAGGGGGGCCCCCTCGCATGATTCCTCACAATCTGCAGACTGTAATGATGGTGGTGATGCACCGAGAGCAGAGCGGCGGATTCCTGCAGAGCTCGACACACCACTGCACCACTAAACCGCAACCTAGTGTGAGCTGCTGCTGCTCCTGCAGGGACAGACCTTTCTGCTTTTCTCCAACAGAGCTAGAGAAAAAACAATTTCCTGACAGATGCTTGAGACAAACAACCCGGTAACGGACTACCTTACAAAACCTCCATTCATACTCCACCCCGTCTGCGGGATGAGACGGGGCTTCACGGGGAACGGATTTGAATTCATTGCACCTGTATTGATGTGCATGCAGCGGGTGTTTTGAGCCGTGCAGACGGACAAGAGGACGGAAAGATGATGGTGCGATGCTACCGCTGCAAGTTGTCCGTGTGGGCCGCTCTGTGCGTGCTGGTGCTCTGCTGGTTCTACGTTTACCCCGGCTACAGGCTCCCCCGCGATAAGGACATAGTGGAAGAGGTGCTGAGGCAGGGGGAAGTGTGGCAGAAGAACCAGACGGGCATCGATCTGTACAGGTTCGTGTCAGGACTCAGATTTCTGTGCATTGGTTTCCCAAAGCGCGGCCCTCTGACCCCGGCTAAGCCCATAAGTGTGTTCGTGAGGGTCTCCTTTTGTTTGATTTTTCGACACGCATCCACTGTGGAGCGAATCAAACAATGAATATCACGTTTAATAAGTCATATCCAGTAACAAACAGTGAGAACACATTGTCTCTGTGACCTCCTTTGTCTGTATTTGGGGCCTGAACATATGGGCATCATGCCATTATGATGAGATTGCAATGAAAAGATTATTAGTGTGTAAATATTGCATAAAAATGCTTCAATATCTTAGAAAATACCAACTTTAATGCTCCAGAAATATTTGAATTTGTCTAAACTTTCCTACTAGAATATTACAGTAAGACACATAAGGTACGTAAACACTCTAGAGATACTTAAAGCATCCAGTAGCAGCATGTGACAGTGAACATACAGTAAGCATTAACCTATACTGTGGTAAACATATGTTAAAGTTAACCTATGAGCTAAATCTGCATTTAAATTAAACCTGTGCTAAGATCTTTACAAATAGAAAACTATATAAAAGTAAACAATTAAATTAAATTTTATATAATTTAGAAAATAGATCTACAAATAGATCTATATATATAAACTATATATAATTAAATTAGGCTGTAGACATTGAAAGTGACAATAACAGTGTGTCCAGTTGTCAGTGCAACAGAGAATAAGAGTGTGGGTCTCTCTCTCTGTTTTTTTTGGGGGGGGGGGCACACTGGATCAACAGGCCATGTTAGCTACACTGTGTCAGCCTTATTTAAATCTTATTCACTTGAGAATGTGAGCAGACGATTCTCCGAGGCAAAGCCGATTAGGATCATGAGAGGGAAGGTGACACCTGCAGAGCAGGATGGGATTTGACGTCGCAACACCACAGAGCTTTAAAAGACTTTTGTTTGGCCCAGTGAGCCCGAAACTGCAGTGATATATGACTTGAAAACATGATGTGCAGCACGTCATCTTCCTCAGTCACCTGTCTTATTAATACCCGGCTTGTTCTGGCTTTCTCTCAGCACATAATAAAGCATTTATTACATCTGAATAATTCGTGTCAAACTCCCTGCACAGGAAGCTGCTGACGGAGTGCTGCGACCCACAGAGGATGTTCGCAGTGACCAAGGAGAACTCGCCGATGGGGAAGGTCCTGTGGTACGATGGCGAGTTCTACCACTCGCACACTGTCAACAATGAGACGTACCCACTGTTTGTACAGGTATGTAGAAGGAGCTGTAGTACAAGAGGTGTTAAATAACAGTACAGTGATGAGATGTGAACCTTCTAGTTCACCGCTTTGGGCTGGATTTGTTTTTGTTTTTTTCCCCAGAGAGCCACAAGACTTCTCCATGACTTTAAGACATGCCGCTGTGTTTTTGAAATCTAACTAAGACCATATGATGAAAACAGATCTTTCTTTTCCGGCTGGCTCACTGTTGTGTTGGGTTTTAACGTGGATCAATGTTGATCCATAATGGAAGCAGGGGAAGTTGGGAGGGAGGCAGCGTGTAGCAGGAAGACTCTGAACCTCTCTGAAGGAGGGAGGATTACTGGTGTAGTGTTCTGCAGTGTGAGGGGAGTCCATATTAGGATGTGGTGTGAGAGGAAGGGTCTTTTAGAGCAACAAGACGCCTAAAAATATGCTGCAGACGTCAGGTAGATGAAAGGATGTCAGATGTTGCGTGTACCTCTTTCACTTTTAGAGTGAATCTATGCAACTTTTGCTTTTTCTTTAAGTCGTCTTAGGATCGCTAAATTAAGGTTTCCATAGAGACAGGACATGCGATAGTTGTACAGTAGTCATGAATGATGAAATTGGCTATAAAGACCAGACGATTTCTACTAAAGTTGGACATTTTAAAGGTCCGGTGTGTAAGATTTACGGGAATTCATTGGCTAAATATGGAATATTCTAGTCATAGGTATGGTTTTATTTGTGTATAAGCACCTGAAAATAAGAATTTATATCCATAAGCCATTTATATTTACAGAGGGAATGGAGTCTACCATGTTTCTACAGTAGCCCATAATGGACAAACCAAACACAAACTCTAGATAACCCCTCTCACGTATTTCACGAGTTTCATACCCACTTTGAGCGATGATGTGAGGGGTGTTCAGGAGGCTGGAATCTGCAACTTCGCTACTAAATCCTACACACTGGACATTTTAATATGGGGTCTAATGGAGATTGACTTGTTCTGTAGCCAGTATCGAGTGGCCATTTGAGGAACTGCAGCTTCTGGCCCGGAGGTTGCGGCTTGATCAGCACCACAGTCTTTATAATTTTATTGACAGAAAATACTATTTTCAACCCCAACAACAGTGTTTGTTCCCAGAAGCAATGTCCTGGTTTATGGATCAACATTAATTTCAGGTGGTGGATATCTCAACGTCACTGTCCTTTCCTTGCTCACACAGAGGCTGACTGTGCTTTGTTTTGTTCTTGAGTGACGTTAGCTAGTCATTACACTGTGATGGGTCTCTTTATATCCCATCCATCACTCCATCGTGTCGCTGGGACGTAGCTCCAGACTCCTGTCACTCTGCGCAAGGTTGTGTTGACTCCTCGCTCCAATGTACAACTCTTTGCTTGGCTGAGTTATAATGTTTGCATGCGACTTTCGCTTTTTCTTTAAGACGCTTTAGGACCATCATACTCCCTAGAGGCAGGACATGGGATAGTTAGAGGAGTGCAGATGCAGGCAAATCAAGTGTTTCTGTATCATGTGTGTTACTTTTTTCCACTTCAGCTTTGAGTTATAGCAAAACTGAAGGACTGGAGGAGGATGTGCTTCAAGTTTCTCCCTCCCGAGTGATTTCCCCTTTGGTTCCCATGTTGATAATGTAGCACAGTCCAAGAACGGACCTGCAGTGTGTATTTATGCCTCTGTGCATGTGTATATGTATGCAAATAAGGGCTATTTTTACATGGTTCCATGCCTGTGTGGGGGTGTGTGTGTGCGCATGTGGATGAGGGTGTTGTGTGCCTGGAAACAGGACAAAATGAGAAATTCTCCTGTAAGTGCTGCTGCTGTGGTTTTCGTATCCGGGGGGGAGGGGTGAGGGGGGTGGTGCGTCTCACTAATAATCAAGATTGGATTCCTATTAGCGGTGTCGCGGATCTGCACTTTAATATCCTGGTTCGGTAAACGCGATGGATGTCTGACCCTAATTTGCAGGTGTGAGCCGCGTACGCCCATTGGTTGGCGAGGGTTGGGGGGAGGTGAACAAAAATAAATGAGAATATGAAGAGCTGAACCACAGCGTTGGTGTGTGTGCTCTGAATTCAGAATACATTGGCTCTTCTGACATAAGTTCATTCATTGATTAGTCTATCAGGAAAAGGAATCTGCTAATATTTTGATCAATTTTCAAGCAACAATGGTAAATAATTTTTAATATTAAAATATTTGGGGGATATTTTGGGGGGGATTTTATTGACAAACACACAGATACTGTATCCACTCATGTGATATCTGTCACCACTGCCACCAGTGGTCTAGACCACTGACAGTACGACGTCACCCACAGGTCTCTGAAGAGCCGTTTTGAAGCTCAAAATCTGTGGTGATGGCTGCCACCATGTTTGTAGTCCTGGCTCTTCCAGCTAATCTAAAAATCAGCAAAGACGTGGATCATCAGCGGACCTGAGGCGGGCTGAATGACGCCTGGGTGCTCAAACAAGCCATCTGTGAATGGTGCCAACTTGTCAATGAAAGTGGCCACACTGTCAATTATGCACAACTATAAGCCTTTATATAATGTCAACGGGTGAGACTCAGTACAGTTGAAATTAGCTATAGAGACCAAAACAGTTTTTTGTTTCCTGAGTGTAAGAATTACGGGAATTCATTGGCTAATTATGGAATATTCCTATACTTTTATACTTATACTATACAGGAGGTTGCAATCTACAAGTTCGCCGCCAGATGCCACTAAATCCAACACACTGGACCTTTAATATGGGGGCTTTTGGAGATTGACTTGTTTTGTAGCAGCTTCTGGCACTTCACAGACATGGAGGTCCAGACCGTACTCTTTATAATATTATTTACAGAGACCCAACAAGCACTTGGCAACGGTGACAAGGAAAAGCTTCCTTTTAACAGGCAGAAACCTCAAGCAGAACCTAGCTCCTCACTGGAGGCAATCTCAAAGCAGAGAGATATGGAGATTAAATTTTGCAACCAGTAGCAAGCCCATGTCTCCACAGTCTGGGGCTGAACTCTAACCTCCAGTATGACAATGCTCGCCCTCACAGAGCAGGGTTTGTCAGAGACTGCCTCCAGAATTTGGGAGTGGAGAGGATGGAATGGCCTGCCATCAGTCCTGACCTCAACCCCATTAAACACTTGTGGGATCAGCTTGGGTGTGCTGTTCATGCCAGACTGACCAACACAACCACGTTGTCCTACTTGCCATCCCACGGCGGTGTGTGACCAGCATCAGTAGGAGGTGCCAGGCTTTATATCTTCAGACTTCAACGATCCAATCCACCAAACAACACCAAACAAGAGTCAACAGCAAAGAAAAGCTGTTCGGCATTGTCAGAGACGATTTGGCGCAACCCATATCCCATAACGATTTTAGCTCATCGTTACACTGTGATGGGTTTCTTTATGGTCCATCCATCACTCCTCCGTGTCACTGGGACGTAGCTCCAGACTCCAGGTTGTGGTGACACCCCGCTGCAATGTACAACTTTTCGCTTGGCTGTGCTGTAACGTTCGCGTGACCTATTTCTAGTACTGTGGTTTCTGTACGTATGGTTATATGTGCTTCCCAGAGGGACGATAACTGGTAGTTAGTTAGGTGGGATGGACGAAGCTCAAGCTCACACATTCTTATTCTCTGCCTCCTCAACTACCACTTGTGTGATTGCAGGTCTGAAAACAGGCAACCAGCCTCACTACAAGCTGGCAACGGCTACAGTATCTGAGCATCTGCCAGGGAATGTGCCAATTAGGGCTTTGATAGTTAATTGCTAGTTAGTTCAATGGCTCAAACAGAACATACACACAGTTTACTGGACTGTACAGGAGATTCACAGGAGCTCTTCTTCTTCTGTTGGTCACTGAAATAGCTGGGATAAAAGTTCTACTCTAAATAAATAACACATTTTAGCATCTTTTCACACTTTAATCTGAAATTCTGTAAAGTCTGACACGGTATGTTCATTCCTAAACCTCCAGTCAAGGCAGCCAGACTCGCTTTTGTTTCATATCATGGAACTGATACTGATACATATGTACATTAAAGCTATTTCCTGTTTCTGGAGGTTTGCTGCTGTTCATTACATTAAAATGAACAATCCACGATGTTGTTAAAGGATGTAAAACTGTCCAGAAATAGCTGAACCACACGCTACTGTAATAAGTGTCCCCCTCTCAAGTTTTAGCCCAGCTTGCTGGTCCCCCCCCCCCTGCTTGATGTGCTGTTAACAGGGTATTGTCCTCTGACTCAACTCCCTGTCATGGTCTAAAAGAGACCCAGGGGCAAGGAGACGTGTGTGTATATATGTGTGTGTGTGCGTATTCTCAAGTGTGTGCACTCTAAGGGGAATAATGAGCACAATTGTTTCCGCCATCTCGCTTAATCCATGCCTCTGACTTACATGCAGCCGAGGCAAAGAGAAAGGACATTTTTGGCTCTTGTTTCACGAAGCGTGGTATTTCAGTGTTCTCAGTAACAGATTTAATACTGTGCTATACCAGGCTTTAATTTGGATGATGATAGGGCAGTGATTTCAAACCAGAGGTACTTGTACCGTAAGGGGTACTTTTGCAGGGTGCAGCGAGGGTGTGTGTGGAAATATTGTGGAGTAGTTCAGCTAATTAGAAAAAATATAAACCGATTTTAAAAAAATAGTTTTCCGATCACTGAAAACCAGCAAGCAGATGTCTCAACAAGTAACTAAAACTAATATATACTAACTAATATATAGTTAGAAAAGAAAGAAAACAGTTAATAGTTAGTAGTTAAATAATATCCAGTTTAAATGAACACATTTGAAACATCACATGTGATATAAAGGGGTTTAATTGACACATGATTTAATAAAAAAACAAAACCCTGAAGGGACCAGACACAGACACAGTAGAAAATACATTTACCAGGGCACAGATTTAATTATAATGGAAGGGTCAGAGAAGACATGATTTGTTTATTTCCTTCGCTGACATTTGCTTTCAAAGAGAAATAATGTGGTTAGATTCAGTTAGTTTGGTCTAATCCAGTCTGCAGAGTTCATTTTACATGTTTCCAAGCATGAGGAAAAAATATCTTTCTTTTCTGGTTTGTCTGTGTCTGCTTGGCGTTTTTAAATGAAGCAGAAATGAAACCTGATTCACGAGCTGTATGACCTCGACTTGCTTTTGCTGCTGCGTCTGTCAGCGCACGGCACTGTGAAGGGAAATTAGCAGTACGCCGAGCTCCTGCGCTTTGCTGAGCACAGGGTGATTCATGCACCTGCCCCAATTTTGGGATCTGAGTTGAGAAAAAAATTATATTTGTTTTTGTGCATGTGTGTAAGTGGCTTTGTGTGTTTTGTGTCTGTGTGTACACTAAAGGAGCTGCATGTTTCCTTCTGCCCAGGACAACCCTCTGCAGCTGCCCCTGAAGAAGTGTGCGGTGGTGGGCAACGGTGGCATTCTCCGGCACAGCAAATGTGGACAGGACATTGACCAGGCCGACTTCATCATGCGGTGAGAAACAAGGGACTGGATGCAAATATACTGGACTGGATGCAAATACTCACTGCTTCTCTAAATGTGAATCAGCCGTACCCAAGAGAACAGCTGAACACCATCAGCCATCAGCGATAATGAGAGCTGATGTCGACTGTGGCCAAGAGAGAAAGACAGACGCAGAAAAATGGGCCACACCAAGGCCAAGAGAGGAAAGAGGTTAGACGAGAGTAAGCAAAATCTAAGTAGACTAAGCTGCAGGAGGAAGAGGAGATGAGCAGAAAGGCATAAAGCAGAATGAAACCATCTGGTGCCAAATAAAAGAAGCGCTCCTTGAAACAAAGATGAAACGTGAGGTGACTGGGTTTTTCTACTTGAAAGTAGTCAAAGAGATGAATTTCTGTTGGTCTTGATGGAGGAGCATCCGTCTGTTGCAGAAGGAGCTGCTTACAGTCATGCAGGGGCATCAGAGGAGTTGTTCTTGACGGATGCCTACATCCTCCACTCCCCCACTTCCTCTATGTATTCTAGGGAAGTCCAGGGCAGAGTAGCTGCTGATCCGAGCTTTTTCTCTGTGTTTAGTCGATTGAGTATTATCACTATCACTTGGGAAGCCTTTTTTTTCCTCCACTGTTTCTTCTGACTTGCCGGTTCATGCCCTCAAACAGACTCTTTGTTCCCAGTTTGGCAGCAGCGATGCTGTTGCCGATGTTCGTAGTGCCTGCCAGACAGTAGAAAACTTAAAGACTAAATTCTGACACTCCCACATCTAAAGACAGTATGTCAAAAGTCATGGAGCGTTTAAGACTGAGGATCCCGTGGGGTCACTGTTTACAAGACTACAACTGGACTATTTTTGAACACTGGAGCACAAAAACAAAAGCAGCTTTCGGCTGCAGCTGCCCTTGTGTGTGCATTTCAAGGGCTGCGAGACATTCTCGTTCACTCCACAACTCCACAAATTTCTACAGTCCAGCAGAACCAGTACCTTCCATGTTTACTACTGTGTAACCAGTCGCCTCCTTTCTGATGGTGCTGGACAGAGTGCACCTATTGGTTGCTGACAGTCCCGGCCTCTTATTGTCGTTACAGTGAACTGCTGATTAGCAGAATGCAAATAAGCAGTAAACTGCAAATGTGCACTCGAATGCATGTCCTGCAACTTCAGTCCTTAAATTAGCACTTTGACTTGGATGGACTCTACTCAACCTCTACTCGAGGTAGTTCAGTGGTCTACCCTTTCCTCATAGATCCGCTTGGGTTGATTTCAGGTGTTCTGGGTTCCAATTCAAAGACTTAATTAATCGGAAAGATCTAAATTGCCCAAATAGTGACATGTCCAGGGTGTATTCCTCACCTCCAGCTCACGCAACGGGATAACTGATGGAGGGATGCATGGATTTTGGGTAGCATGACCCAATGAGTCCCAACCAATACAGAAGTCTGTTCTGGAGTCAGTGAGGTCAACACTAATAAAGCTGAGTCTGTTTCAGTAAGACAGCAGTCAGTCAGGAAGTGAGCCAAAAGAAAACTCAGCTGTGACTTATCAGACCTGATCATTATTGGCCCCAAATCCCTCACCAAAACCACAAACAGTTTCCTCCTCACCATCAACCGCCGCTGATCCCCTCATTCACGCCTTCATCACTTCCAGAACTGACTCTCGCAACAGCATCCTCTACGGCACACCATCCAAAACTTTAAATAAACCATGTTAAATACTATGTGGCCCAAACTATGTTAAATATACGGTGTGTTTTGTTCATTCAGGTGCAACCTTCCACCGATTTCGAAGGAATACGTGGAGGACGTGGGAACCAGAACACATCTGGTTACAGCCAATCCCAGCATCATCGAGAAAAGGTGATGAGCTTGTTTTTTGATCATCAGAGTCGAAGGGGAAATTAACACTTCTTCTCACTTCATTAACGCTTCTATTCGAATTAAACTTTGACTGTCCGACGTCATATTTTATGAAGTTATCAACCTGATTGAAGTAAATCCTCAATTTGAATAATTGTGATTTGTTGGATTTAATGAGTTTTTATTAAATCAACTTGCTGTATGCACAAGGCTAATCCAATAAGGACATGAGATAATGATGAAATAATAGTCGTGCCATTAGGCTTACAGCTTAACGACAAACGAGTCGTGTTACAGAGTGAGCCAAAGTAGATTTTTATTGTAGTTGTATAAATTTAAACTATAATGTGGTTAGATTTGCTGCTAGATGTTGCTGTTATGTTATGGGACCTACAACACGTGTCAGGATCTGTCCATATAGTAGTCCCACTGGGTCCCGTACACGTGACACCACAGGAAACGTGTTGGAAAAACTAAGGAAGAGAGAGCAGATGAGTCAACCAGCCAACAATAAGAATAACTCTGTTCCTTTATCACTCTCAGATTTCAGAACCTTCTCTGGTCAAGAAAAGCTTTTGTGGAGAACATGAAGGTCTACGGCTCCAGCTACATCTACATGCCAGCCTTCTCCATGAAGCCTGGCACCGACCCCTCGCTGCGGGCGTACTACGCCCTGGCAGACACCTCTTCCAACCTCACCATGCTCTTTGCCAACCCTGAATTTCTGCGCACGGTGGGAAAGTTCTGGAAAACCCGCGGCGTGCACGGCAAGCGCCTCTCCAGTGGGCTCTTCCTGGTCAGCCTGGCCTTGGGGCTGTGCGAGGAAGTGATAGCCTACGGCTTCTGGCCGTTTTCAGTTGGCTTGGACGAGCAGCCAGTCAGCCACCATTACTACGACAACATCCTGCCCTATAAATGGTTCCACGCTATGCCTGAGGAATTTGTCCAGCTTTGGCACCTCCACAAAACTGGCACGCTGCGCATGAGAGTGGGACGCTGCCCCCCGCAGGAGGGCGGGAGTTAAAAGCTGAAGTGACATCAACTGGTTGGAAGTTCAGCGAGCTACAGGAAGCGGATGAAGACACTTGCGAGGGGTTGTGAGGCAGCGGAACGTTGTGTCGTGACAAAAACGGGTGCGCACATTTGCTCTGAGGAACCTCGGTACCGCATCTGTGTCCATACACACTCCTGCTAATCCCCTAATTATCATGAGAATGTCCTTCTACCCAGACCAGCAGCATCAGGGACAGAAAACACACTAACACATGGCGCTGCAAACACACACACACACTAGCACAATTTAAAACATTCATACATTCCCAAACAGCTCATGCTCTTGTTTTTGAAATTTGTGTGTGTGCATGGATGTGCATTTGTTTAAGGAAAGCCTCGGCTGGGACTAATGAAGGTGAAAGTGTGTGGAATTGGATGGGTGGGGGATGGTTTTTTTTGTTTTGTTTTGCTATTTTTTGGTATGCTCACTACAGTATCTGACTGACATATGGGGCAGCTGGGCCAAACCCCCCTCTGGGTCTTTGTTAAACAGAGACAGAAGGAGTGGGAGAATGGGGGGGGGGGGGTAATAAAGCAAACTCAAAGACTGGCGAAAAAGAGAGGAACAAGGCAGAGATAATGGTGCTCTGGTACCTAGTAGCTTGAATAGGACTGAAACTTAATGGAGGAAGGAAGAAAAGACTGGCAGTGGGGGTGGGTGGGTATGAAAGCTGGCTGGTATGTGTTTGAAAGGATTTTTTTTTTTTCTTCTTCGGCTTTTATTCATCCAAACGCTTGATTGGCATCATCAAATAGAGCTTTTAGTTCAAAGCAGGAGCGATTTTAGAAACTGAGTACTATATAGCCTAGAATGTTTAGCCGAGTTGCACTTTAACCCTTTGCCAAAAAGGGAAAATTATTTTTTGTTTTAATTTTTTTTTTTTTTTTTTTTTGCTTGCCAAATGTGATTTTCAGGATTAATGTGAATTCTTTTTTTTAGGTTCATCAGTGGCCACGAAGAGAAGGGAGAGAAATCAACACATATTTATAAAATCAGACATGAATATTTGTTTGCAAAAAAAAGAAAAATATGGTACCTCACTAAGTGGATATCGTCGTCCACTATTTGGTGTGACTGACTCACAAGGAGGCAAGCCTGACCCGCTTCTTTAAAGGGGTTTACCAAGTCATCTCTTGGTAACTGTACTATACTTGCCAAGTGCCAAGCCAGGAACAGTGGTCTCTTTGATACATGCTCTCGCACTGTCTTTGTGCTCTTGAATGCCGAGACACTGACTCTATACTGACAGGAACAGACTTGAGGACATGATGTCACGAAGTGAGTGACTTTTTTTTTTTTTTTTTTTTTGGCTTTAGATGTTGTAAATTGTGTTGTAAAACTGCAGTTTTCGTTGTTAACATTTTGCATTGGAGAACAGGAAGAAATGAGCCTCTGTCCTGTTCTTTGTTTAGAATTGTAATGTTTTTTTTGTTTGTTTGTTTTATGTGATTCGGCACGAGGGAAAAATAAGTTGCTCACGTAGAAGCCAACATGATAGGCGTAACAGTTTCTGGTTGGGCGTTTGTACTTGAAGGCCTTACGGATGGAAAAAAAAATCTCTCTTTTAAGATGTTATTTGATAAATGTGACCGTGCCATATTGTCAGTACTGCATAACATCTCAAAAAGGATGAGTCTGCATGGAAAGTGCATGGAGCGTACCACAATCCTTCAACATTCTCCTTTGGACTCAAGGTAAAGCACGCTTCGATAGGTCAGCGTCTCATGCTTTTGTCCTTTTCCTTGTGTGTTAAACTGAATGAGGTCCAGTGCCTTTGTGTGTTAAGGCACAAAAATCATTCAAACAAGGGATATTTCTAACGCTGATCATGCTTTTGAACGTGTTTGATTTTCTCGGCTGTGTTCGGACAGTATGTGATAGTGACCCCTATCACATATTCAAATTAACATGAAAGAGAGCTACATGTTGGACGAAATTAATGAAGTGAAAGTAAATAATTTCCGGTCCAAATGCACATGTGGCTCCTCGAGACTTGATGAACACTGACCAATTTGTTATTGATTGTGATGTTTCTTATTTGTTGCACCTTTTTCTATTTTTATTTTCCTCCCTCTCCTGCCCAGTATTGTGAATGAATGAGATGTGACATAGTGTGAATTTTAAGTAAGCATGACGGTTTTTAATGTGTATGTGCTTTTGGTACACAGATTTGTATCTATTTCCATTATGTTCTGATTCATGCCCTCATTCCATCCTATCTGAGTGCTAAAAGAACCACCGCAAAGCTGACCAAAAGGGAGATGAATCTGTTCTGTAAATATTGGTCCGTTAGGAGGATTATCGATTAGTTTTAGATCTCCAGTTCTTCTTTATAAATACTTTTTTCAAAAGTTACATGTGGACTTCATTGAGCTCAACAGGTCCAAATGAACAGAAAACATCTGAATCTTTGGCACTGTGCTGTTCCTGCTACAACCTGCACAGCTTACATTCACATATCATGTGCGAGATGATACGACTCTTTATAAACGTCATACATTTTTAACGGTATTTGATCTGACATCTAAGAACATGTAAAAGCAATATCATCACCATTGCCAATGAGTTTTTTTTGTTTGTTTGTTTGTTTGTTTTTTACATTCCAGTCACGGGTTTTATATCAAGACGTTGAACACAATTTCATGATCATGTTTTTGATTTTTATCACATTAATAAAAATGTGTAGGAATGGTTTGACATTTTGGGAAATTAGCTTATTTGTTTTCTTGCCACGAGTTAGATGAGAAGATTGATACCACACTCAAGTATGTCCCTTAAACATGAGGCTACAGCTAGCAGATGGTTAGCGTAGCTTAGCAGAAACAGCTAGCCAAATTATCACACCATATATGTTAAATCTTGAAACGTTCTGTCTGCTAGGGCGTCATTGTCTTCAAAACCGGCTAACTGACTGACAGACAGGAGTTGATAACTTGATTTTCAAGAGTTAGCTGCTGTTTCCATTCATTATGCTAAGCTAACTAGCTTAATGTTAATATTTTGCATTTTGTCTGATGGCAATTTTCTCATCTAAGTCTCAAAAAAAAGAGCAAATAAGTGTGTCTCCCAATATGTCCAACTATTTCTCTAAAGCTGCCAGTGTTAACATAAAGCCTGTGGGGAAAAAAGACAGAAGTGGAACAAGACTGAAGAAAATATAGCATTGCATGTACACAATCGCAGTATTGTTTTCCATCTTCTTTCCGCTTCCTGCCAACTGGTCACATCTAACAAGCATAACTGTGTGGCTGCAGGGTGACCCATTGATTGGTCTAATGACGGAAAGATCACATGTTTGATCCCCGTAGCAGCCATTTGATTGGCTCCAGTGTCCTTAAGCAAGATGCTGAAAACCCTGCCACTGTGTTTGTGCATACTATCAGTTCTGTAGCCTTCTTTCACCTCATGATGATAATGTCTTCTGCTATGTGGAGCAAGTTGTTATTGCTGATGTCTAAGTGCAGGTTTAACACAGCAGAGAGTCTTTGATGTAGGTTTTCCTGTCCGTCTTGACCTTTGTGAAGACAGGATGTACAACTACTGACATTCTATAAAATGTGTCAAACGGTCAATGCAAATGTTTGTTTTTTAATCTGATGAAACTACCATTTGGATTAGGTTGGAAAAAACCGAGTTAAAGTCACTATGTGTAGTATTTATACGTGATCAGTCAAACTGTCTGATGGCAAAAGTTTTTGTCAAAATTCAGATAATCCTGGTGAATATTAGTGCAGTCTATGTGTCGCATTCATCTCACTCCAATTGTGGATACTTAATTTGACCACTGGGGGCGCCAAAGTACGAATCCACACATAGCGGCTTTAAAAAAAATCCAAATAATCATTTGTAAAGACTGTTTGACTCATTTTTGACCGATATCAGTTCAGAGGGCTCAACTTTCTTACATATTTAAATATTTGATGTTATGCCAAGCTTGGTTATTTTAAATAAAAGATGTATATGTGCTTTATTTGCCTTTACGGAATTTGTTACAAAGAGATGAAGGGAAAAAAAAAAACTTTTTGGAGGCATTGCTGTTAGCGCCACCCCAACTGTCACCTCTGCTCATTGAAATCATCTGATGTGAACGACCCTGCCTGAGCATTTAAAAAATAAATCAGAAGTGCAGTTCAAAATGGACTAAACCAATTTTATCTGCCACTTGGATTAAACTGTGAAGAAAAAAAATTAATGAAAACAAACATGTCCATATACAAGGCGAACACATGGCATCCAATAAAAGAAGGAAAATGATAAAATGCTTTCAGCTGTGTGGTTTTCTTTCACAATATGTTTAAAATTAAGATACATATCCTACTTTTCTCATGTTTTAAATCTTCCTGAAACTTCTTTCATGTGAATTCTCTTTTCTTTTTTACAGGCGTTTCATTCCATCCCTGTGTTTCCCCCCTTTGTGTGGGTGCAAAGGAATTTTGCTGCCCATATAGTTTGTTTAGTGGTTATGAATATTTCTGCTCCTGGGGAATGGCATCAGAGGAAACCCACAGCCATGTCTGCATGGCCTGTTTTTTCTGCGTCATGAATTTTTAAAGATGTGTCAGCAAAAAGCTACACAGCTCTCTCTTCCAGGCCTCCAGTTCCCATCTGGACCATTCAGCTTCACACGAGCTGTGTTTATGATCAAGGGCCTAATTTGTCTATCTGGTGTGGAGCGATAGCTAAGAGGATGGAGCATATTAAGGATGATAGAGATTTAATTACGGAGGTTTGATGGAAACGTGTTTGTTTGCAGGCTGCTGCACGGAAAAGGTTCACGTCTGGAATTGACTGCATGCGGTTTGCCAGTGTGTTGGAAGGTGACATTAAATCATTGTAAAAGTATTAACTAGATTAAACTATTTGCTATAAATAAGGTTTACAGGTTTTTTAGCCATGTTAGCAGCAGTCAGTCAGTCCATTACTTACGGAAATATATCAGCAAATATTAGATGGACTGCGATTAAATTTGATTCAGACATTCATGGTAGCCAGAGGATGAACTGTTAAAACTGAATGACAATCAGCCTTAGCGTTTATTTGTAGGAATGAGTCTGTTTATAGTAACTATAAGTCCAATATTGACTCTTCTTTTTTTTTGTGGTCTCCACAAACTCCTGAGGGAAATATGTAAATAAATCTGGCTGCTATGCTCTACCAGTAAGTTGCTAACTTTGTGTAACTCTGTGTACTGTTTGGTACTGGGGAGGAGTACAGTGGGATTTTAGACCTCTTTTGCTAAAAACAGCTGCCTACTGTGGCTGAAATGAAAAGGCTATGAGCGTGAACCAAAATAGGGAAGTTGTGGGCTTAAAACCAAAATCTCCACAGGAAGTTCAAGGGCATGTGGTTGGCAAGGAACACCTATTCTATGCTGCTACGTTGTACACCAAACAGATCAGAACATGGGGCCAAACAAGACGCAGTACTTTTTAAATTGTGTTCATTGCTGGAATAGAAGTACAGCCCTGGGGAAAAATAACATAAATAACATCTAATTTCTTAAATCTG
Source organism: Protonibea diacanthus (assembly GCA_028641955.1). Taxonomy (NCBI): domain Eukaryota; kingdom Metazoa; phylum Chordata; class Actinopteri; family Sciaenidae; genus Protonibea; species Protonibea diacanthus. The sequence continues at coordinate 12,211,286 of CM053997.1, read as the reverse complement.
CAGGGAAATAAACCAGACAGATCAGGACATTGCCAGAAATTGAGTGTGGAAAGAAGCCAGAAGATACAACATGGAGTTTAAAAGTGCTTTTGATATTAACATATCATGACATGTATTGCCTCTGCTGCTCTGGTTTATTTTTGATTTGTGTTTTCAAGGGTCCTGTAATAAATCTTCCTGGTTCTGTTAGGCATCTTTTCTGTTTAATGAGCAGGAAGGAGTAGATGAGGCGAGGGTTACAATCAACAAATAACACAGCTCAAGGCCACTAAATCCGACACACCGATCCTTTAACTGCTAACAAAGAGCTTCAGCTCGATTCACTCTGTTGGGTATTTTGTTATCTGTGCACTATTATGGATGCATTTCTTCACTGTACATGGTTAATTTATTTAGAGCGATGTAGCAGTTTTGGATGAAAGCTACACCTTAGGACCATTTCTGACACCTACAGATCTGTACTTACTTAAAATCAAATGAAACCTCGAGAATGGTCATAATTGGAGCTTCAAGCTTCACGCAACAACAGCTATTTGTCTTTTTCTGTAATGTTATTTCTCACCTATTTTTAAATGCTAAGCAAGACGTGAGAGCCTGAAAGCAAAACTACCTCACTTGCAAAGTGTATCTCCTATTTCTATTTCTGGCACTAAAGCAACCTACCCATAGAACATAGCAAATATTAAAAAACTCTCCGTCTCTCTGGCAAGCACACAGCCTCTGCACAAGCTTATAATAGCGGCTCTGGACGCGGGTGAGTGTTTTTGCCTTTCCGCAGCAGAACCTACTCAACATTTTGGACAATTCAGCTCTGGAATCTACAGAACCACATGACATGACCCTGAATATAAGGGTTTTTGTGTGTAGTGGAATGTTTACATTTAATAAGCCGAAGGGAGCTAACGTTCATATTAAGTTTCACTGAAACTCTGCTATTCCTGTCCCAGAATTCAATTATGTTTCATTTTCCTGAGTTATTCTTGTCACAGATGTCGTACATAATAAATATAGAGCTCCAGTCGAGAGGAGACTGGAGGAGGTGATTGGTGACTGGACGGTGAACCAACTGTAAACACTATTTTGGATGATCAGATCACCTCCTTTAAGTCTATAATGAAAGAGGTACTGAGCAGCTGTCTGGCCATGTCTTGTCTTTATTTGCTTTCCATAGCATCACTGACGCTCTTGCTGCATGACGCTGCTTGTCATTTAGATTTGTCTTGAACGTATACACTCAATATAAATCTTTGGTCTTGCCAATGACGTCAGCAAATATTCAACTTCTATGTGCCGTGTCTAATTACTAACTCTCTGTCTCTGTTCAAACAGCCTTGTGTGGATAAGATAAGATACAATAACATTTAGCTGAAGGTTTTATCCACAGAGACTCACAAAAAAGGGGAAATAATCAAGTTACAGTGCGACTAGTGTAGCAATACGTACTGTGAAAAGCTCTAGAGTGGGGTAGATTTATGATCTCCAGTAATGGGGTGACATATCCCATTTTGGGTTGATTGAAAACCAGGTGTGCTACCACGTTTTGGATCATCTGAAAGGGTTTCCACAGTGAAACAGGCCTGATTTTTCTTATGTTGTAATGTGCAAAGCGGCACAATCAGGCAACTGAGGCAACATAATAAGAGAAGGTTAGTTGGTCATCAATCATGACCCCTAGGTTTCTCACTACCATTTAGCCACATCTTTGTGACACTCTACACTCTCATTATTCGCTCTTTAGCCTGGTTAGCGCCATTAGCGCTCTCCATGGGAGAGATCTTACATTCCCCATTCCCTTATATCCATCTCTGCTTCCCCGTCTTCTTCTGCTCAATTCAGTAAGGCTTTCTGGTCTTTCCACAGAGAGCATACTAGCGCTGCCCAGTGCTAACAGCTGTTGAACAAGAGAGCTTTGGCCTTTTTTTAACAGGTCAACTGATGTAATATAAACTAGTCCATTGCGAGACTTCAGGTTTCCGAAGCGTTGTTTTGAAGCCGAAAATATGCAACGCTGGCCACCGCCATGTTGGATGTATTGCTTCTTCTGCCTCCTGGCTAATCTAAATATCGACAAAGACCTGGATCATCAGCGGACTTGAGGCGGGCCAAATGACACTTTACCAATGCTTATTGATTATAATTCATCCTGAGGGCAGTCCGCACCAGAACCTGGATGGCAATCCATCCAATAGTCGATGAGACATTTCACTCAAAGCCACAGATGTGAACCTCATGGTAGCACCAGAGGAAAAATATCAGTATCACCAAAGTCATTAGGGTTCATCCTCCAGGGATCATGAACATCTCTACAAACTTTCATTATTACACATCTGATGATTATTGAGACTATAGTGTCATGCATGATGAATAATCATTAAGAGTTAAGATACATGAAATTAACTCAGATGTGCTGCAGTGCATTAGGTATGAGCTGCTCAGCACATATCTGTGAAACGGATCAATAGTCTAATGCCACTTTGGTGGCTGCTAACATGGCCCTGGATGATACTGTGTTAGAGGCATACACATTTACACATAGACACATTACTCAACTTCTGCATCCAACTTCCCACACAGAGTTTGGACCATTAAAACAATGAGGTTTGGAAGTGAGCCCGTGGATTTACCCTAAATTCCTCTTCTCCACTTCCTTCTAATCCACTTGAGAGTAAAGCTAGAGAAAATCCCAGCATCCAGCAGTTCTCGTTCCCATGCTAGTGGTGTGCTTACTGAGTTTCTGACACGTTTACTTGATGGCGGACTTCAGTTTGTGGTTGTGGTGTAATGATCTGTTCACTGCATGTAATGATGCAGATGCATGAACAGGAAAGCACTTCGATGAACTTAATGTACATGAAACCACAATCTCAAATGTTTGCACACAGAAGCAGAATAAAATAAGACTCACAGGGGAAACATAAGCAATGTGCATGCATGTTAACTTGAGAATAATTTATTTTAACACAGTGAAAATATTTTAATTTATACTCAGGGCTGCCTGTCTACAGTTTTCTACCGCTCGTCAAAAGCCCAAAATAATTCTCAGCCGAATAAACTGAACCAAAACACCAAAAATAACTAAGAAAATAAAAATAAATAACCCTAATAACATAAACAATCTGTAAAACCATTAATCATTTGGATACTGGTGGACTCACATCGCAGCAAAGCACAGACTGAAAGTTGCTCTAACCCCATATTTTATGTATTGAAGGTCCAGTGTGTAGGATTTAGTGGCACCTAGATTCAGTCAACTTCACGCTGTATACATCTATCCTATGTTTATTCTCTATTCATGTAGCACATGTACTGACTGACAAAGGTTTTCCTCCTCTATCATCCCTCACTCCTCATGAATAGCAGCTGTATTTACAGAAGATGAGAGGGTTGGCACGGGGAAAACAAATTAAAGCATTGTTTCTGCTGCGTCACCTCAGTGTTCTCAGCTTATGTAAATTCATCCGTCAGTGCAAACCAATTTCACAAGTAAACCAGCTTTGTCAAGATCTGCCACGGAGTGCCAAAAGCTTATTTTGCCCTCTAAAATGTAGATTTCCCTACATTTCTTAAGACAACAACAACAACTGAGCTGTGATTAGTCTGCGCAACACGTCACCTTGGGCTAAAAAACAAACTGGTGTTAGATAACCACAGGATTTCTTTGTGAACAAAGGTCAGTGTCATGAAGTAAGGGAGAGTAATGGCTGGTTATTTGCCCAGTTTTAAGAAAATTATATTTTATTTAAGATTAGATCAGAAGATGGATAGACTGTGAAATTATTCAGCGCTGTTCCCGCCTCAAAATATAACATGATATCACATTTACCATATTTAGCCTTGTAAAAACATCATCACACATGGCATCTTCAAACCTTTCTACATAAGTTATTGATCCAGGTTTGAATCACTTATCTTTGCTGTTCCTACAGTGAGCTACCGAGCAAACAAGCATCTGCGTTGGTTGTCCATCACTGTATGAAGTGGGAGATGGCATGTGAGGGTGAGGGGTTGATAGAGTCATTGGTGCAGAGGGCAAACAAGAAGGGGACCAGGACGCAACCCAGTGGGACTCCTGTGTTGGTGGAGGATGTTACAGCTCCCACTTGAATTGTATGTGGTCTGTCACTGAGGAAGCTGTGTAGCCAGTGGGTGAGGAATGGGGGGATGTAGAGGTGGTGGAGTTTCCTGATCATCTGGTGATGGTGTTAAAGACAGAACTGAAGTGGATGAAGAGAAGGCTGGTGAAGTTACCGGTGATTCCAGGCCCTTTTGGCCTTGTAGGCAAACTGATAGGGGTCCTAAGGCGGTTTGACAATTGGACAGATGATGTTAAGTATCAGTTTTTCCTGACTATTGAGGTGAGTAGTGATTGAGTTCTGAGGGGTGAGGTTTCTTGGTGTTTTCCACAGTGTGTGTCATATGACATATGATTATAAAGAGTTCACATGTCGCTGTGCTTTATTTTGTCCCCTTTTTCTGTTGCTCTCTTTCCATTTGCCATGTTCTCTCATCTATATTTAATTTTCTCTGTTGATATGGGCGAGTACTCTCATACCCTTCAAATGCACACCACATACAGTACATGCACTGCCGCCTTGCCTGAACTGTCTGGCAGGCTGTAAATGTACGGGGGGGAGCAGTGGGAGGGACACAAACCCAAAGAGAGGCCGTTGGGACATGCAAATGCAAACATGTTTCCCCACCGGTGCCCAATGTCAGCTCTCATTACATCCAGCAGCCAGCTCCCCTGGGCCAATTAGGGTACAGAGCTGCACTCATAAAAGCTATGGGACTGGCCTGTCACTAGTAACCCCCTCCCTCATGGTGACATTATGGAGGAATAATAAGGGAGACTGGGGGGAGTTGAGCCGTCACAGGAATGTTTCAATTAGAAAATGGAGAGCATTAAAGGCATTGAAACGGAGCTACTCTGTTAGCTTCTTGAAATAAATTTACAGTATCAAGCAACAGGAAAGTGAGAAAAGTGCTTTACTGCTCCACATTTTAAATAAAAAATCTACATCTAAAAACCCCCGAATCGGAGACTGTATCCACAGTATCTCCTCACTTCAATGGTTATTGCTCTGTATCATATCCTGAATTCGCAGAGATTTCACCCAAATTATAATTGAATTTTTCCCTTTATGCAGACAGCGCAGGCATGAAGTGGGTTAGAGATATCCAAGGGAGGGAGAGCGAGAGCTTGGTGGTGTGACTTTCAGAGCTTTCACTTTCTTTCTTCTTTTTTTTTTTTTTTAAACCCAGATCTATTTAAGAGTTGCCAAAACCGTTTACGGGAAGAACACATGAATTTCACATGTGCACGAACACATGAAATATGATATGTGGAACACATACAGTTTGCATTCTTTCATAATGGAAAACATGCTCGTGGAGCATTAGGTGTGTGAATAAAATGTGGATTCCCCTACAATGATTACCAAATGTGCTCCACATGTTTTGTTTTTTTTTGTTGTTTTTTTTCAATGAATCTGAGTGGGGTTAAAAAACATATTTACTTACAAATGAGACAGAGACTCATTTCAGTGTCCTGGAATAATGTCTCTACATGACAAATAAGGGGATTTTTCTGAAATAAAATGTTGTTTCTGCTCAAAAACAAACAAAGAAAGGAGCTATCATCTGTCACTCTCTGTCATACAGCTCTCTCCTTGACAGCGTGCCATTATCCCCTCCATCCAATCCATAATGTATCACATAGCCTCTGGGATGGGGCGAGAAAGCCTCTGGGATGTTTTCCAAAGAACGGAGGGTAATTTGGAGATTCTGGAGTAATACTTTAAAGAATGAGCGGTCTAATAAAGCATAGCAAATACACAAATAAACCAGTTAAACCTGCTATAATAAATATTTTCATTTCCATTTCCATTGTTAATATTGATCAAATGACTGTGTGTAATGTGAAAAGGATTAATCAGATCTGCACTTCCCCACTGCTACTGAGCGTTAAAGCGTCTTTTAACTTTTTACAACCAGGAACTTTAATGTTTTCTCATTTCCACGCACAGATCCACTTTGAACGTTAATCAGGCACATTTGCTGCGGGTATTCACAGTACTTCCTACATTGGAATATTTGTCATGACATTGCGAGCATGAACTGCCAGTCCTATTGGTTGATATTGATGTTGTTCCTGGCACCCTAGGTTAATTATTGTACCATTATAAGGCTTTATTTCCGCCTTTCTGCTTAACCATTTACTAAAGTGCTTTTATTCGTCACTGTGAAACCCCCAAATGTCACATACCTCGTTTATTGATGTGATCTTTTATGTTTACTTACATGATCGCATCTAGTCAAAGCTAACTTGACAGCAGTTCTGTTGTTTAGCATGTTCATTAGTGACAGTGAAAACTGCTTAATCCTACGCGCCTCAAATCATTGTTACAGCAAGTCAGCTCAAATGTTCCTATTCTTCTGTTCCTTTTTGTCACTTTTTGTTGTTCTGCCAGACTCAGTCTTTCAGAAATGTCAGCGTTCATCTTGTGTAACTCTGGAGGTCAAACTGTCTGGACAGTTTGTGCTTTTATCACTTCACTGACTCAGCAAGTAGATACCGGGTGGCAGAGGGGAGAGGGAGACAAAGTGAGATTGCTTCTGGACCAATTAAAATGTACTCCTCTCTCTAGGACCAATGTGACCCAGCTGAACCAGGACTGACTGTTTCCGAGTAAACTACCTGGCTAGTGTCTTGGGCAGACACTAGACATGAAATGATACTCACTACTTCGACTGAGGTACAGTTTGACCTTCCTTAGGGCACTGGTTTTCAGACTATGGTACGTGTACCACTGCTGGTATGCCACCTTCCTCTAGTGCTATGTTAGTTATGAGCTAAAATGTGATGGCAAGACGATAAGTGGAGGTAACACGGATGGTTCAAAGAAGTTAGGAAGAGAAATGTCGATCAGGAGTACCTCTTTCTTTCTCATCAAATTAGCTCTAGTTCTTGAACCAGTTTCATCCAGGATTCAACAACTGTTACCAATAGATAATCTTATTAGGAATAAACCTGCCTCCTGCATAGAGAGTCCATAGCTGAATAGAGTCAGCCAACACTAATGTATTTTAACATCTGGCATCTTGGAGGGCCTAATATTTTTTGAGTTGGCGCACGATAAATTTGAGAAACAGTGCCTTAGGGAAAATAGGAGAAATCAATACGGTTAAAAGCTTTTGGTAATTGGGAAGAAGATGACATAATGCAGCTGCTGACATACAAATCCAGCGATCCATCTGAAGTCTTTACTGGCAAATCAATGTGGAGCACTCTAAGTCAGGGAGGAGGGGTGCACAGTAAATTAGAGAAGTGTCATAGGACTGTGGAAAAGCCTTTTGCAGTGAGGAGGAAGCTCTGCCCCTTTTATTGTTGCTACACCCAAAAAATTGTATTTTAGTTTGCAATGATTGACCGTTCACTCACTATTTTTTCAAACAATCAATCGCCTGCCAGTAAAGAAAGCAAGCCGTTGCTAGCTAGTTAGCTATAACGCACTTCGTTGTTCACTTTAATGTTTCCAGCTGATTTATTTTAAAATGAAAAACCCGTAAGAGGATCTTAAATGTGTACTTAAGCTCAGATTGTTAAGCTATAACAGGACAGCAGCAACGTTCAGCAAACGATCTGTTAAGGAGGGCGGTGTAGGAGGATAGGCGCGCCATCGTCAACGGTCTTTTCTTCGCAAAGGTTAATTTTCATATATCAACATAAAGGAGGGGCAAACACACAGGCAGCACTGCCACCCCGAAGCGTGTGCACGGTTTAGATAGGGAGTGAACAGGTGAATTCAATCAGGTAAATGAGGAGTGACCAAAGGGTGGAAAGAACCAATCAGTGCTGAGGAACAGGGGGGAAGGAAGGGAGGTAAGAGCAGAGAACAGAGTCAAAAATAAAAAGAAAATGTGAATCTTTACAACACAGTTAGTTATTTTATATATTAGATATGCTTTGGGGAATATTTTACATTTCTTCATTCAAATGTTAATAGATTTATAATGAAGTACAGTGAAGCTCATTATTGGCAGCTATAGAAAAATGCACAAAACAAAGTCCTTCATTGCTCAAATGGGCCATTTAGTGCAAGTTTTCCAGGAAACCAAAACCTGGACCAAAAGTACTCCAAGCTCAAGTATATTATTATTAAGTAACTTAATAGCTCTGCATGCTTGGCGTGCAGAGTTGTTCAGGAAATTTAGTTTAATTCAACTGTAACCATGTGATATTAGGCAAGCACTTTAAAAAAAAAAAAAAAAAAAACCTTGTGTCAGTGCATGTACATGAACTTGATGACTCAGCTGGGAAAGTGATGTAACCAGCGTCTAACCATAGTATCCTTGCTTTAAATCTGCTCCAGACCAGCCATGTATAATCTCGCTGTGTGTCAAATTAGTGCACAGGAAGCACAGAAAGTAATCTTAAAACGACAACACTGCTCTAGAAACTCTGGTCATAATCTAATACACGTTCACGCTGATGTTAAATAGATTACTGAGGCATGCAGATACAATACCTTACCCTTTTGCACAGACTTGTACGGAATTACAGGCTCATTTTGATGTCAGCAGCGAGGAGCATCGTCCTTTCTTTTCCACGTGCAGGATATAAAGTTTGTTTGCCACCATATAAATAACCATCTATCACTATCACGCTATCATGAGACCGAGCATTCAGTTCCTCTAGTCATAATCAGCCTTGTTGAATCTTTTTTTATACAAAAGTTTCCACATGGTGACATTTTAGCAACCTTTGAAGTCATCACCATAGCATCATCTCCATTTGTAAGCTGAGATTTTCTCCAGTGAAGAATCTTTAGGTGGTTATTTTTTACTTCTTTCTAATTCTCATGAAATGTCACAAACGTCACAAACAGGAAACATCTTAGTATTCTGACAATCCCCCATGTTTCTGTTTGTCAGATGGTTGAGCCAATATACTTTTATTTTACACACACAACAAACGCTTTCGCTGAATCTGTGCATCTAATTTGCATTATACATTTTGCAGGATCAGTAAAGAGAGCGAATGAGTGGATGAGGTATTGAGGCTTTACTCGGTAACATGAGTGATCTTAAATCTGAATTTAATCTGGAAAAACAAGTTGTTTTCAACAGAATTTTGATTCTGTTGACAGACGTGGAGACAGTAACCTTCTCCCAGAATAGAAGAAACACAGAAGCTGGTGGTAGAGTGGGTCATCCCTTCAAACCCTAGCTCCTCCAGTCTGCTTTGCAAAGTATCCTTGGACAAACATACTGAGTGTGAATGCTCCCAGATTGATGAGCAGTTGGCACCTTGCATTGCAGCCAATGCCATCAGCCGCATGAGTGGTCGGAAGACTAGAAGGGCGCTATACAAGTACACACCGTTACCAAATATCGGTAATGAGAAATGCATCGCACCAAAGCTGTCATAATTAGGCTAAGCCAGTTAGCAGTTGTGGCTCCGAGCTGGTTTGCTAACATTTAGTGTAGAGTAACTTTATTAATCTCCGTAGGAAATTATAGTGTTGCAGCAGTGCATGGCAAGAAGTATAGTAAAGTTCCTACATACAACTAGTGTTGTACTTAAAGGACCAGCGTGTAAGGATTCACCCTGGATCAGGCGCTGCGGCTAGACATAGCAGGGTTGTGCGGTGGTGGGCGGCCGTAGCCGCTGTGAAACAATCAAGAAAGGCCGGCGCTCGCTCACTGTCTATTTCTGATTGGTACCCGGAGCGTGACATCGGGCTGGGTTTTTCCAAAAGTTGGATCTGGCTCAACTTCTCCACCGCAGGCTACGATTTTTTTTTTTTTTTTTTTTTTGCTGACACCCCAACTCGATTAAGTGTGGAGAAACCAACCGGATCCTGTCTGAATGCAGCCTTAGTGGAATCTAGCGGTACCTGTGGAAAGTGTGAAGTGTGAAAGTATGATGGTGTCTGGTTTGTCCATTCTGGGCTACTGTAGAAACGTGGTAGTTTAATATGGTGGACTCTGTGCGGGAGGCCCTGTGGTGTCTATATATATAAAAGTCTCATTCTAAGTTAACAAAAACATTCTTCTTTTTTCAGGTGATTATACACTAAGAGCAAAACACCTTCATTATAATTTAATAATCTCTTTGGAAGTGTATATGCTTGATGTAGGTGCACATGCCATCTATAATCATGTGTACAATCTGCACTGATTCTGAATCACTCTTTTTAATTTCTTTGGCGCCTCCTTCCTCTCCTCCTCTTTAAATCACTGCTGTTGATTCAATCACAGGTATGGACGAGGAAATTTGGACTCCCACACATGCAGCCGTGTGTGATTCACACTGTAATGCTGGAACTGGAGGGCTTGCGGGCAGAGTTTGGAGAATAATGGCAAGTGGGCGGAAAGACGAGTAGGTGGGAGAACAGGCAGGGGGTCCGTGTCTGACTGTGCTGAGGAGCTTTGTTCATAATTTATTTGTTTCTCCCTCACCCTCTCTCCCGTTCTCTTTCTTGTCATTCTCTGTGGGAGGGGCGATGGGAACAAGTGTTCATGTGTGTGTGCATATGTGTGTGTGTGCGTGTGTGTGTGTGTGTGTGTGTGTGTGTGTGTGTGTGCGGAGGTTGCAGTCTTGCGAGCGCCAGCCAGGTCTGTTCTGAGATATTTATAGCTCTCATTAGACACATCCCGCTAGAGCCAGGGTCACAGCACAGAGAGGTGAACACTAAGAGAGGCTACGCTGGTCTCACATCAGCAAAACACACATAGTGCACACACAGAGGCAGCTCGTTTGAGTGTGTACCCACCCCAGACACAGGAACAGAATGTACAATAGGACTCGGTTAGCATCTACATAAAAAAAAAAAAGGGGGGAAGCTTCCTCCAAACCCCATATTTTAAGCCTGTTTTGGCAGATGCACATATAAACGCACTGCCTGAGCTTATCATCTGTTCATTCTGTCTGCTCGAGAGGTCCCAGCATGGATTTGGTGCAGCAGGTGGCCAGTGGGCGTAGGAAGTGAGGGAGCCCACTGTGGCCAAACAGACACAGACATGAACGGAACAAAACTGCACACTCACACGTCCACATGTGAAAACAGACATCCAGTGTGAAACTGACAAAAGGTTGCTGATGGTGGTCCCTCTGCTGTTTTTTTTTTTTTTTTTTCGCTGAGAGACGGCGATATTTTACTGAGCTGATCATTCGGTTGGCATGGCAACAGGTACCAAACCCCAGAGAACAGGCCTTTTTCATACATGGATACACGTTAGTCCTGGCACAACAGTCCGTAAAAATAGCACTGGATCAAGGCTACAGAGCAATCTGTAAAGTAGAGACGAGAAGATTAATCTGGCTATTAAACATTTAATCTATAAACTAATAATCTAAAATCTAAGATGATGCCTTCATAATGCTTGTTATTTTCCAACCAAATATCCATATCCATATTTCCACTCAAGAGAAAACAAGAAGATCAAATATGAAATACATACATTCATCTAATTAACCATGGCAGTGACTCAAAGACTGTCTTTCCTTAGACTGAAAATCTGCAGATCCAGTTTTCAATATGATGAACGCAGTAAGCAATCTGTGTGCAGCACTGGGATTTGGCAGGTGCAGGAGCCCAAACATCCGGTGTCGTCCAATGAGTAAACGTTTCCTGCCTCACGAAATGTAACAGTCTGGTGCTTTTATCTGTGTTACACAATCTTAAATTCAAGACACAAAGCAAGCCATGTGAAGCTGTCCGTGGAGGCCAGCACCCGAAGTCAAAAATCAAACAACAACAAATCAATCAAACAAAATGTATTCATCAGCACCTTATAGATTCATCATCTGGGGACCCTGCATCGTCTGGACAAAATCTAAAAACCGACTTATATCCGTAGCTAAAAAAACAAACAGCAAAACCACCTTGACAAATAAAACCGAACAACACATTGTTATACTCAGCTGCAGATGACTCTGTGTTATGTTATGACTTTTTTTTTTCTTTCCAAATGTTTATTCGGTCATCTCTGTTCATTCTGTACGAACCAGCCTAATGCTGAAATGTAGAGATTGATGCCAAACAGATGCTGCCTTGGAATTAAACATTATAATCATGCATTATTTTGTCTATTTAGGGGATATGAGGATAAGGTTTGTTTTAAATGTTCTTCTGCCTCATGCGCAAGCGCACAAGCGTATACATAACACCAAGTCAAGTACTCTCTATCACAGCGGAACACAGATCATTTAGTCTAGGTGCGATGTCTGGAGATAAAAAATGCTGGGCCAGACTTTCAGGCTAGCTCTTAATTTTGATATTCAGATGACCTTTCTACTCTGTGGTTAAATGAGACAGCTTTTGGGCTATCTGAGATCAGGTAGGATGTGTATCTAGAAAGCAAAATGAGATTAGTGAGGTTCATGATGGCTGTGTCTGATTTGGTCTTAGTGCATCTGCATCAAGAAAGTTGGGAAACGTCCAGTTTAATTCAGGGCATCGACAGTCAGCGAGCCCACTCCCATCAAATGACATCACATTACTGTACGCTTGAGGAAGATGTGTTGGTATGAGAGTTATGTGTTTCTCGCGTATGCATTTGAGCGATTTTGCCAAGCGTCATCTCTCTCTCTCTCTCTCTCTCTCTCTCTCTCTCTCTCGCTCTCCACAGAGCCTCTGCACTGCGGAGGAAACTTGAACTGTGCCCAGGTCCCCGTGAATATCACTCACACACAGCCCTGCACACAAACCAGCTTAGGCAAACGCACATACAAGCCTACAATGATCCTACAAACAATGTGGAATGTGTCTCATATAACTTTCAGGTTTACAAATGAGACTGCTGAGAAACCGACCCATTAAACACAAACATGCCTCACAGAACGACGAAGATGTTTTATAGGTCTCTTGAAATCACTAATTAAAAAGGAAGAAGAGCTGCAGAGGCAACTCGAAAAATGATACGTTGATATTAGAAGCATTTTTAAATTCCTAGGTGCAACTCCTGGCTTCTTTCCACAGCTCTCTGTCAATTTCTGTGGCATGTCCTGATCTGTCTGGTTTATTTCCCTGCAGATTAAATTAGAAAGAAAGAAAGAAAGAAATTAGATGTTATTTGTGTTACTTTTCTCCAGGGCTGTACTTCCATTGCGCTAATGAACACAATTAAAAAGTATTGCCTCTTGTTCAGCCCTGTGTTGTGTTTTATTCATTTCAGAAGCTCAATTAAAACCCGAGAACAAAAGAAATAACTGTTGTTCCACGGTGTGGAATACAACTTCATACCTGAAAACTAACAGGGTCATCTTTAACGGCAACCTTTACATTCTTGTCCTGACCTGTGGATGTTTTGGTTTAACACCCACGACTTCACTAATTAGGTTCACTCTCGCCACCATTTTATTTCAGCCAAAGCAGGCAGCTGTTTTCAGAAAGTGACCAAACAGCAAATGGACAAAGTTAGCAACTAGCCACCAGATATATTAACATATTTCCCTCAGGTGTTGGTGGAGACCAAAATAGAGCTAAAAGGAGTGTCAATATTGGACTGTAGTATGCAGTATGCAGTGGCATCTAACATTGTAGTTGCTGATTGCAACCACCTCGCCTCACCCTTTCCTTCCCAATATTACAGAAAAACTATGAAATGTCTGTGAAACATGTGAAAACAGTGATAGGCTATCTGGGGCCAGTGTTTAGTTTGTCCATACTGGGTTACTACACAGACTTTTACAGCATTACAAGCTCATTTGATGTTAACAAAGTTGGCATTGAGGAAAATAGCAATTTCTCTGTGGTTTATTGATATCTTGTGACATAGAAGCTGAAAATCCTGTTCCCAAGAAGTCATGACTACTCGTTTCGTCTTGCAAAATCATTTTGATACACAAGTTTCCATGTGAGATTTTACTGACCTTGCCCTTTGAGACAAGAAATTGCAACATAGCCAGATATAAATAAGTTAAATGACTCTACACATAAAAATAATTCATAACAGTAACCTTTAACGGAAACAAAAACAAGAAGTGACCAACACGTGGCACCAAAATATTAAAAATATATGAAAACGATCCAAAACAGCAAAAACAAAATAAGTTTCATGCAATTTGTTCATGGACTACTACAAGATGACTAGTACTCACTTGACGTGTTATATATTCAAGACAAAAACCACTAAACACTAGTTTTTCTCAAGTATGATGTATTATTCCACCATTGTTTGCATGAATAACAAAAGACTAGATATCAGTTTAGCCTCCAGAGTTAGCCAAGATGACTGCATATCACAGACATTAGCACGAAAAGAACAATGAAGAACTAATCTGGCTGCAAATCTGAGGTCTTTCAGGTGTTTTCCAGCTGAAGTGAGCCAGATGACCATGCAGGACTGAACAGGGAGTGGACATACCACCACAGGCTTATGAATGATGTGGTTGGTTTGTGGTCTGACTGTATGGTTTCGTCTGCTCTGTATACAACACTTATATAACCATTTCTAACAAACAAGCTGAGATGCCATTTCCTGCTGACACTGACACTGAAGCATGGTGTTTTTTCCTGGATGTATTATTCAGTGTACAGGACTTTGATGTTTTTATGTGACCTAAGACGAGGAGCAAAGAGGAAAACAAATGTAAGAGGTGAGGTGAAAGTAGGGACAGAAAGACAAAAGAAGAACACTAGAAAGATGCATTTTTTCAGAAATAGGAAGTATTTGCCAGGTTGAGTTGTGTAAAGTACAATCAAACTGTCAACACAGCTGACCCTTTGGTACAGTTTGAAGGCACATGGTGTGAAACTGAGAAAGAGGAAACACCAACATCAAGTGCAACTTCCTGTGGACCCAATAAAAAGCCATTAGAGGTGCCCAGTAGAGAAAACAGCATAAAGAGCAGTTGTGGGTGCCCTCTAGGGTCTATTTTCAGTGGAGAAAACACAATAAAGAGCCACAAAAATATGATAAACTGCCCATCAAACCCTAAGCTACCATAAAAGGGAGCGAATGTGTTGCGGTCAGCGTGTGTTGTGTCAGAGCTAGTTAGAAATATATACTGTGATCCTCTCTGTGTGAGATATTCATCTTTTGGCGGAGTGCTCTCCACTAAGTACAGCTTTAAAACAGCAGAGATAAGTATTCTGCATCTTACTCAAGATATCATCAGCCATTCACCACAAGCTTCCTCGGAACAGCAGTGATCAAATCGCAGCCTTAGCAACAGTTACAAGGCACAGTCAACCTATATAGCTTTTTCCAAATGGAAATGGGCCTTTAACAAGAATACAAATCTATATTTAAAACTTTTTGTGTCTTTTTTAAATCACCCTTTCAAAATAAAACGCAGGCCTTCTGTTGGTAGCTCATTCTGAACAGCAGAGTCCTGAAATCTAATCATAAAACTGTTTGGAGGAGGTAAAATAACATTACACTCAATTTAGTACCACATTACAGCCCGCACACAAACACACACACACATACACACACACACACACATACACACACACACACACACACTAAATAGCAGAGGATATCGCTTGTTGAAAGACACTCAGAGCCTTTAAGAGACCATGAGGGAGACAGATGTCCACAAGAGAGAGAGTGTGTGTACTACAACACAAAGAGCACTCTGTCATCTGTATGCTGCCCCCTGCTGGTACTTAAGACACACGCTCAGTGTGTGTAACACGCATTTCATGTTGGAGTCTGCCATCTAGTGAAACAAGCATACGAGATTCCATCAGCCATTGAAAAATCACTTTAATAAATCCTGTAATAATCTAAACGGGATGTTTCCCAAATCACATCGCTGCAACATTCCTGCAGGGTGTAAAAAATGTGCAGTTTTGTTCCTTGATTTGTGTCTGAGTGTCATTATTTTAAATTTGATTACAATATTATTATACTTTATCATATTTACACAAGATGACTGGTGTGGAGGGGTTGTTGGCATTATGTATTATTATGTTCTCGAGTTATTCAATAAAGAGAAGAGACCACACAGTGGTGAAATACAAGGAGCTATCTGTAACTTTATATTGTAATTTATTGGAATTATTGTAAATCTCTTTGAAATAGATCACAGAACAGTTTACCTACTTTGTATTACTCCACAAACAAATCAAAGCTGTTGCTGTATTTGATTATATGATTGCATTTACAGAGCATGAGTGATTCATCTTCAGTTGAAAACAATGGAAAACAAACCGTCCTGCTCAGCAACTCTGCTCTATTGATTTCACCCCCGGATGACTGCAAGATAACTGCACTTATCATTGGAAAAGGTCAGAGCTCTCTTCAGACCGCTAAGCGTTTTACTGCCCGGTATTGTAGAAAAAGCTTCTCACTCCATTTGTACATCCAGACATATTTCTTCTGACTGTTCAGTTCAGACGTAGGATACAGCATTTGGTGATAAATTTACTGATGGTGCAGAAAAGGTCACAACCATTAAAGAGAATTACCAACCATTTATACAAGACTCAAGTCTTATTGGTCAAAAATTGGGATTGATTGATGGGATTAATGTGTATAACCTTTTTTATTTTCCTAAAGAGATTATTATTGCTGTTTTGTTTAATATGATTATTAATGATTGAATTCAAAATTGACTAACAAATAATAAAGAAAAATGAATGATGGCTGGTTTAATGGGCACCTGTGAGTTGTAGCATAAAAAGTGACATTATGTGTCAGATATAAAGATATTAACTATTTAAGATCAATTCCAATAAACACTGTTATTTGTATATAGTGTTGTTTATTGGCTTGTTTCTACATTTATCTGTCACATTAGTCACATGATTTTGTAATATATTTTTTATCCAAAGTGTTAAAAATACAAATAAATACAAAAAAAATAAAAAATAAAAAAATACAATACAATACAAAGAAATACAAATACACTCAAAAAAAATGTTCAGGCCACTTATGCATTTCAATTACATAGAAAACTTCCATCCATTTGAATTACATAGTTTTAACAAACAAACAAACAAACTTAAGCAAGTAATAAGATTTATGCAACAGTACTAATAAACTCAAAATGACAACAAAACAAATTGGCTTTATTAATATTAAATGCATATGTCTATTACTACACTACTGTGTAGTGGAAGCAGATTGAGTGTATTAGTACTATTACATACATTTTATTAATTGCTTTACATTAAGTTTATTAGTTAATTTATATTTAAACGTATGTAATTCAAATGGATAAAAAAAGATCTAGGTAATTGAAATGCATAAATCCTGAATTTTGGCCCAAACATTTTGAAAATCTTTTGAAAGGACGGGGTATTTTGAAATGAAAACTACAGGATTATTTCGCCATTTTCACTATTAAATCATACATTTCCATTATACTGTCTCGGTCTTATTCATCCATCTGGTATCAGTAAGTTTTGCAGGTCTCACTCCACGCCGGTAGGTGGCAGCAGCGCTAAGCAGGCCTACCCTTAGTTTCGGGAAAGCAAAGGATTGTGGGTATTTTCTCTCATATAACGCAACGTGCGGCCAACGTTTCCAACGGACATTTGACTGGAGGAGTTAGAGTACAGACGTGTAGCTTCAGCTCCGAGTATTTAGAAATAATTTGAAATATTTAGTATTTTTTTATACTTAAATAAGGCAGATAGTTAGAGAAGGCTACCCCTGCCACTTTTTGCTTTTTTAAAACTCAGTAGAAGACAGTTGTTTTTCAGCTAAAGTCGACTTTTTGTGTTTCTCTCCGGTTATTTTTTCAGTCGGCGATGTGTTTGGAAGCGATGGACACCAGATCGAAACACACCAGAGGCGACTGTCTGCGTAAAACCACGAGAGCTGCATCAAAGCTGAGGTGGAAACTTCTCCGTGTTTCCACAGTGGAGGAGGTGGAGGTACAGGCGGACGAGGCCCTCAAGTTGCCGTGTCGTACCACCGCGATGAAGACGACGACGACGACTAACAGACGACATCCATGCCGGGAACAGAGGCGGGCACAGCTCGCTAAACTGTCCAAAATCCTGGGAGAGATGGGCAACAACAAAGTCAACAAGAAGAAGAAGAGGGAGGCCATGTACGAGCCCGCTGCGGCCTGTGTGCATCGTCATCCAGCAGCGGGAGCAATGGCGCCGGAAAACACCACACAGTACCTGATGAGTAATGTGTACGAAGACCTGAAGAACAACGACACACAGGCGGCTCCAGCTACACACGAAACTTCTTCACAGCTTTATGGTGAATCTCTTTCACCCAGTAGTGTGTATTCAGCGCTGGACCGTGGTTATGAGAGCTGTCTCGCCTTTCAACAGAGGGACTTTGACGCGCTGTTTGACCTGTGGTGACCGGATTGAACTGGTCTTACGTGGCCCTTGTGAAACTGGTCTGGCGTACCTTCCCAGCAATGACTTTCCGATAAGGACAAATGCAAAAGGTGTGCTATTATGTTGTAAATGTGTAACATGAGTGTGCATGAATGTGTAGCCCGTGTTTTATATTGTGTGATTTCCATGTCGCATGATTCATGGTTGGGCTCTTATTTGATTCACAGCGGCGCACTGGACGGTGCCCGCCCGCCCGCCCAGCAGGGAGCGCCCCTGGCAGCTCTGCTTGGCTCCACCCAGAGGAACGAATCAAACGCACACCAGCCCCCTGCTTGGCCTGGCCACGGATTGTGAAATCCAGGTAAAACCCGGGCAGGTATTGTGTTGCACTGCATTGTCGCTGATGGCAATAGTGGTAGATTTGTGATGCGATGTTGGGGCTTTCCACAGTCACTGTTGTCTGAGCGTTTTCCAGGTCTTCCCCTGTCCCCTGTCAGGACAAACGGCTCGACCGTGAGAGGAGGAGCGGGAGACCGAGGAGGTCGGTCTTCACATGACTGACACAAGGTGACATTTATTGCCCATTGGTTATCTTGAGTGTTTCAGAGGAGATTAAAGTTCGAGTAGATGTTTGTTTGAACCATTTAATGCCAGAGTTGGTGTGGAATTGTATTTCAATTGTAAGATTAAAATGATTATAGTTTTAAATGATAACTCTGTGTAATAAATGCACTTTATATTCACAATTGTTGCCTTTGTGTCTTTCTTAGTAACACTCACAGGGTGTACTCTTGGTATGATCTACCCAGTAAAGCTGTCTCATACCAGTCCAAACTTTGTATGAGTCACAACAATGGTTTCATCACTCAATACTGCTGATGTAAGCGGGGAGGGCTCATTTAGTTAGTTGCATTCACATTTCAGTGTTGCCAAACAATTTGTATAAGGCACATATACCACCTCAGATTAATACATGAGCTGAGCAGAGGCCTCTTCAACTTGACATTAACTTTTTTTTTTTTAATAGGAAAACATACTGTACATGTACAATCAGCCCTCTTTGCTAACAAACTGTGGGTGACAGTTTCCACAATACCATTATATCTTTGCAGTAATAAAGATGGCATTTGTCACACTTGAAATCACGTCTTCAATTACTTGATGTAGCGCCGAATTACTCATTTTCCTGTTAATTATATACACATGATGCAACGTACATATCTACATCTCATTTGCTTTTTCTATTTTGCACATATCATTTTTCTTAAACACCTTGTGTATTGTGAGTTTCTCCAGTGTGGGATCATTAGTCTCTTCTTTACAGTAGCAGTCCCCAGTGTTTTTTTTTGTTTTGTTTTTTTAAAAAAAACACTACAGATACTGTGACCAAAAACACCTGAAATATCCTCTTTACCTCAGTCTCCACATTGTACTGAAACTGTAATATTTAAACCTACCACCTGATGGCAGTAGTGTCCAACAAACCAAAAGACCAAAGTTAGTTCACGCAGGTCACACAGTTGATGTCAAAGGGAGAGGACTTGATTATTGGTGGTCCGCTTTTAGATCATGTCGCACCCTGCGATGCTTTTTGTCTCGGGTTACAAGTGTAGCAACTTAATATCAAACCTTTCATAGTTCAAAGACTGAGTCATGTTGCGATTTACTCTATCCAGCCTAGTTAATCTATATCTGATATGGCTGGCTCTAATGGAGAAACGATTGTGGCGTTGAGTTCTCGAAATGGTTCACTCAAAGTTCCATGTCTTTTTAAGGGAGAAAACTCGGCAGGCAAAGGGCTGCAGTGTAGTTATCTTGATTCTTTCAATCTCTGCCTGTCTGATTCAGAGGCTGATAGTGCTGAGAAACGGCCACAGTTGTTGCTGTGGAGTGACGCATTGGCTTCACCTTCTCTTATTGCTGCTGGGCACAGGTCCTCTGTTTGCTGCCTGGATTCAGTACCTGTCAATCTAAAGAGATCACCCTGTGGTCCAGCTGCCAAGTGTGATGGTCAGCAATTACACCTAAAGGTGCACTGTGTGTGGGCTGAGAATTGGACAGGACTGCCGCTGGCTGATTAATGGCTACTCCTCTGGGCTGCCACAGCATCGATCTTCTTGTGATTGGTGCAGTGCTGTACGCTGGTCCAGATATTGGCTTATCTCACTTCTGTGTCCATCTGGTCATTTTTAACAACAGTTTATTCCCTCTGTAACTTCACTGCACATTCGACTTGAGTTATATTTTACTTAGTTAACATTTAATTTTACTGGTCACACAGTCGCCTGTAATTTGCATGGAGCTGATTTGTAACTAAATTTATGTGAAAGTCCTTGGAAAGATGAAATAATTTAATTATAGTAAGAGAAAATGTTGCGCTGTTGGTACACTTCCACATAATTAATTCCAATGATTTGCCAGCATGGCCCAGAGAGTATTTTAGTCAGAGCAGGTGAGGTCAACTAAAAATGCAAAAATGAGGAATATGTCTGCAGGGAAGCATAAAGTTTGCAATAATAAATGAAAGAATGGAGCAGTTGTCTCAACTAACACAACTATCTTACCTAAAATAACAGTTTGCATAGTTTTAAAGGGATATTATTAGAAAGTTATGGGCGTATTTGTTCAAGACAATTACAGATTAACAGTGTAACAAAAACATGACCTAAAGACCACAAGAGAAATACGGAATAACCCAAGTAGCCTCCCAGAACTTTGTTATTGGGGCACCCCCATGGCTCAGGAGTTAATATGTCAACCATCAACCACAGTGTCCTTTGTTGGAGTCTGGCTGGGGACATTGTCTCTCTCTCTAACCATTGCCCAACAATGGCGACAAAGCAGATCAACCTTTTGACCATATACGAAGTGTTGACGATCCCCTTGACGGCAGGGTGCCATGCCATTGTTCCAACAACCTGTTACTATGAAACTCCAATAGCCCAAATAATGGGCTTCCATCGGATGGAAGACATTAAGACAAAGAGACCGTGATCTTTTCCGAAACATACTGCATCCGAGACATACTGCGAACATTTCACAAAGTTGACTATGTGTTTGTTTTTGTTACTGTGATGACGACAGTCAAATGACTTCGTTCTTTCCTGCACGTCGAAAACTCCAAGGATGGTGTGTATTTTGGTAAAAACGTGCCTTTATTTTGTTTTTGGGATAACGTGCTATCAGACAAATGGGCTTTCGGTCTATTTTTTGGATTATTTGGAACCACTGGGCTGTCAGTTCCCATCTGCAGGCATTCCCTAAACTGAACTTTGAGTGCCTATGATACTGAATCCTTACCAGCTGCAGCACACATTGACCTCTCTCTCAAGGGGCTGAGTAAAAATGAAGTTTCTCTGCGGAGATCATTATGTGTCTCATTATATTCTTTCCAGAAAGAGTCCTTTTCAGCAGTTGTCTATCCCCACCACGGTAGAGATACACATCCCTCGGAGGAAGTTTGGGTTGCACATGAAAAAAGTCGGCAACCGGCCAACCATTTGGCTCTGACTGGACTTTAGACATAGCCTCCTTTTTAATTGGCTGTTAACAGAATCTTCGGTGTGGGTGAACGTGTTTGTAAAGTGTGAAAATAGATTAAGGATAAATGTCAGGGAGGGAATTAATGGGTAATCTTCATCCTCAAGCTCTTCCTTACACCCCACATGAAGGCAAAAATACCGAGCTGATGCTTGATGCTGATGACTATCCGTCTGTGCTGACGTGTGTTCGGGACTAAACTTTATGACCCCGGAGAAATCAGATTAGAAAAGTTCCTCACATGAATCAAAACAAAGGAAGCGGCAGCAATTTAATTTGCTCCCACGAGAAGGAATTCTGGTGGAGATCCTTTGTTGAGAGAAGTGACTCAACTCAAAATGTAAATATTTCTGCATTTTTTCCACTCATGGGTGGAACTTCAAAGTGATTTCACCAGAATATGGGGTGGCGGGGGTAGGATGTAAGATAGGTGAGTAATCAGCATGCTGAATGATCAGCATTAAAGCGCATATCCTTGTCATGTAAACACTTTGAACATGGGCGTCAATAGGCTTAGCTCCCTGCCTTGAGCACCCTGATTTAAATATCTTTAGCTCTGGAAAGAATGCCATCCACAATATCCTGGGACGTTTAGGCAAATTTAATGACTATCTAAACACTCTTATGACTATTTACTATTTAAATCTATAGATTTACCTGTTGTGGAACCATTTTAATCCCTTCGAAAACTCCCTCGGGTGGTGCAAAGATTGATCAGTGTTTTACATATTTTCCTGTACAGTAGGTGGCAGCAGAAAGATGTCATAGCAGCCATCTTGTGGTTAACAGACAGACAGGTTTTCCTCCTAAACCTGGATGACGAGTGTCTGAATGTCTCTGGTAGAGTTCTCTAGCACATAAACATCCCACCATTTTAACTCTTAATACAGTTGTAGTCTAATATCAGTTCATAAATACAGTGATTGTGGACTTGAATGCAATTTTTGGTCTGCAGAGGGATTCTTCTCTCATATTTTTTATCAATATTTTATGATGGTGATGCATTAAAAGTCACTTTCACTGTCTTTTTATGTGACTGACTGAAATTCCCTCCTTTGAGGACGACAAAAATTGATTTATCATCTGTGATGTGTGACATGGGATACTAACAGATAGGGTATGAAAGTTCATTTGGTTGATTTATTTACCTAATTTTTTACTCGTTATGGATACTCAGTTGATCAACACATTATGTAATAGCAGCAGTGCTTTAGTTTAAAAGTCAAAGCTCTGAGCTCTGTGACTCACTGGGTAAATGTATGTCTTGTTCAGGGACTTTCAGGTGGTCATGTTAACCTGCTGACACTCAGGGCGACCACCCCTATCACACACAAATACTGATATCCAATACCCTCAGGAAACACCTGACTCTGACCTATCGTATGAGTGCACAAAGACACACTCACCTGCACATAACCACATGATTTGGGTTTATCCTGAATGAAGGACATAGTATGCAGGTATATTCTAGTTGTCCTTCCTGTTGCAAAGCCTGAGGATACTGCATGTGCGTCATTGTCCTTTACCCCTTCTAGCAGGAGATCTGTTCTTTTTTTAATTCACCATCATCGTTTTTATTTATTTTTGTCCAGGATATTTGTCTGCTGAGCATAAAAGTGCCTTTTTATACTTGCAGACTTGAATTCATGTCGTCCTTCACAGAGATCTGTCGCATGCATCAGGATCAACTGACTGTTTTGTGCAGTATGTATGCGCTTAAATGACAATTACCCTAAAAATCAATTGTAAGCTATAACTATGGATTTAGTGCATCCATTGAAATAATTACTTAATGAAAAAGTAATTACAGCAGCAGCAAACAGCAAAAGCAACTGGTGCAAGTATTCAATAAATTACTTTAGTTACTCAGCCACATACTGAATAAATTAATGGCCGAATGCTAAGCTAAGAACATGTCCTCAACTGAAAGCTTAC
Source organism: Protonibea diacanthus (assembly GCA_028641955.1). NCBI lineage: Eukaryota > Metazoa > Chordata > Actinopteri > Sciaenidae > Protonibea > Protonibea diacanthus. Next base: position 12,187,548 of record CM053997.1, on the reverse strand, counting down.
CAGCTGAATGTAGGCTAAGCTAAAAGGTGACTTGTTAGCAGCTAAGAGGACACAATACGCAAATCAAACAACTTTTAACTGACCTAGACTTGCATTTGTTTTCTTCGAGTACAAGCTAACAGAATATACCACCCAGCATAACACACCTCCTGCCCCTGTGCTTTAAGCTAAGGTGTACCATGTGTAGCATGTGCGCTGTTGTCTTTACTCCTAACTGGAGTTGTTTTTTTTTGACTTTCATTTGTCAAGGGTAGGTATTAATGTTTTTTTTTCCGGGAACACCCGGTGGCACACTCACACAGTGACACACATTCACACTTGGAAAACGCCCAGTACAACCACAATGTGATCAGTTAGCCACTGAGTCGCTCCGGTAGAGTAGTTTAGGGTTAAGGGTCGTGCTTCAGTCGGTAATCATGAAGAGGAAAGTGCTGCTTTTTCCCCTTTGTCCACGTCTGTCAGAGAATAAAGATTTTCCTGCTGTCACAGGATAATTTTCTGGAGTCACAAATTTGACTTTCTACGAGTTCTTCACCAACTGACTGTGCCGATTTTTTTTCCAGTTTGCAGTCTCCATCTCCCTGTGATGAAGGTTATTAATATAAAACAGGGTGCTGGTCCAAGACCCACTTTAGCCATCCGTTAGAGGTTTGTATTTTGACCCAAATAGAGAAAACTAGCCGTGCCCAATCTAGGGTGAGTGTTTCATGTCAACCACACACATTGAAATACACTCAGACAAGCACACACTTGCACAAAAAGAAAAACTAGGGCAAGGAGAAGGGGGCATTGACGTTACCCTGTGCGCCCTTTGGGAATTAACCCCTCCGCTATACTGCCTCATTAGTCAAAACAGTCCGAGGCGAGGGATGTTTGTGCCACATCTATTTCCGTCCTCATCTCCCCATTTCGCTTCGCTTCTCTGCAGAGAGACTGAGCAGGGGACGTTAATGGCGGTTGACCCAGCAGTTTCAGGGAAATGGGCAGGTAGAGAAGTGCAAGTGCGAGTGTGCGACACTGTCACTGTGTCCAGGGGTGGAATTTTACCGCATGCAGTGACAGTCCACTAACTGTGTCAAGGACATGAACTGACAAACCTGGCACATCAAGCGACTGAGAGAAGACCTGATTCTATCATACCACTCACACACACTCCAGACTGAAGCTCAAACATTGGTCTCAGAAGTAAATAATATTTTTGCTGTTCCACTGAGCACAAGCGGAGCTCTGGCCTCTTTTCATTTGCTCTCCTTTCAGTGCTTCTTCATGGGCGTTTCAGTAAATACTAAGTTCTTATGTAGACAGAGGGTTGTGTACACTGGAGGAACAAAACAAACACAATTCACACAATGTCTCTGCTCTTACATTACCATTTTAAATCCTACTACTGCATGACGGTACGTACAAATATACACAGCCGGCATCTTTCCCCCTGATTCGATCAATCCTGTTTTAGTTTGTGAGCACAGTGCAAAAATGGCAAGTGTGACTCATCCATTCTCACATCCACACACACACACACACAAGTCGGTCTTGTTCAATACTTTTACAACTGCATTGTAGCCTGAGTGCTAGATTATCTTGTCAGTTTCATAACAGTTTGGTGGGTAAGAGGCGCAGACTGTTAGTCATGACTGCTGACTGGTGGATGACGGTGAAGAGGAGTGGCCACACACTATCTGCTCATAGTTCAGACACGTTATTATCCATGTATTCTTTATATATCACGTAAGCTGAGACAACCATTTATGTCTGTTGACCATAAAAATGTTCAAGCTTTCAAAAATCTCTTTTCGTGTAAATAACTGTATTTTAGTTTTATTTCTTATATTTTTCCAGTTTAATTTATGTGTATAAATATGAAGAATATCTTTTATATGATGTATATTTGAAGAGATTACTACAATTCACTACACTACACTTCAGTCCTGTCCTCAACTAAAGGCATACCAATCGAATGTCGACCAAACTAATGGTGATTTGTAAGTGTAATATAATTACAGCATGATTTCCTGCTCATTTCCTGACACGATGCTAAAAGAAAATGGCTTCCCACACAAGGTTGACAGTGAACAGCTGTTACCTCTCTGTTTTTTAAATTCTTCTTAAACACAAGTTTGATTTTCAGTATTTTCTTTTGGCTTCTTCTCACACAGAAATGAGTGTAGCATAGGTTAACTATGACGTTCATTCATCTGGCGTGGGGGCAATATTACAACGCAAAACACCCGTGTAAGGATAATAATGAGTAATTAGTCGTCTTTTATATAAGAATATAATGTCTTGCATTTGTTTGAGAGAATAAATTAACCTCTGACAGGCATATAATCATTTTGTGCGTTGGCGTTCCCGTCGTTGCAGAGGCAGGGGCAGATGTGTCATTGTCAGATATTGTTGAGGGCAGCGGCGCGTAAACAACAGATGGTTGAGTTACTACCTGAACAGCGTGTCGACTCCAACCATTCAGCGTTCAGCTCAACCTGTAGATACAGTTGCAATCTGAGCAGCCGTGGACATTTATGAAATAACCTCCGCTTTTCTTAGGGCTCAGGTGTTTTTTCTACGGGCTCACGATTTTATGGGTCGGTGTATGGATTACGGTTTGTGTCTCATGTGGTGCCTCCGACCTCTGAGCTCTTCCAGCCTTCACTATGACAGCCAATAAGACAGGAATGTCTGTTAAGACCTTCAATAAATAAAAGACAACTTGTGTGCCTTTATAGCGCAAATATCCTACGCTCTTTCATAGACTGACTTTTCAGTGTGCTTCACATTAACCTTGATGACAAAGCCAAGCTTGTGGAAGAGAAATCAGATTTCCATAGAGCTTGATCATGACTGAGGTCCACATTTTTCCACACAACATATAATGAATATAAAAAAACAACTATCTCTCCCTCAAAGAGACCAAAAAGCTAAATTCTACTGCACAACTGGAGTATCAAATTGACTTATTTCTTTGTCAATGTGCTACCTGCCTCTATATTGCTTCATTATGTGTGCTCGCGATGACCTTCTAGAGCAGTGGGACCTAACCCTGGGGTCAGGATCCCCCAAAGAGGTCATGAAAATATCTGAGAGATCTCCGGATAAAATATTTTCTCAAATGTTTTGCTTTGTACTCATCACTTACTTACCTTTTTTACCATTTAAGGCCATTAAAATGATATAAATGAATCAAGAAGAGAAGAACAAAATCACAGGGTCCAAAACAATTGGGAACCATTTGGTTTTAATTTATTTGATTTCATTAACACACTTTGCGAAATCTCAGATGAGCTATTAGCTATCGGCTTCATCGTCTCTACAGAATCTGACTCTGTTTACACCCGTTCAATAATAATAAACCATCCTCTGGTTTTGACGTAAAATTTGTTTTTTTTCTTTCAGTCTCAGTAGCTTTCATTGACATGAATGATTCTGTGTTCTTCCAAGTGAACGAATTATCTTGAGAATTTGGCCCGAGAGCAAAACAAACTGATCAGCATTCTCTGCAGATCAGTGAATAACTTTTGATGAAAACACTTGTTTTGGACGCATTTGAGCAGATTCCACCTGCCAGCAGCCGCTTCGTCCGCTCCTCTTTGTTGTGTTGGCTGGGTAAAAATGAGGCGTAATAAGCTCGAGTCAATACAGAGCTGTGAGTTTTGGCAGGAGCTAAATAAGATGGAGGGGGATCGATATGATGAGAGAGGCAAGGACGATATGAGGCTGCTGCCCCCACACACCCACCCACCCACCCATCACCTGCTGCTGGACACGCTGCCTGTCAGCCATTTGTCACCACGCAAAGAGGTGCAATCATAGAGACACAGTGTCGCACATACACAGAGACATCAGTCTGTCAATGCCGAAACGCGCTGCACAGCTTACTTTTGTTTCAAGGCACATACAGTGGAGGGGTGTGTGCGCATGCATACGTTTTATGGATGCACAAGCATGCATCTGCGTTTGGACAGTAAATAGCACTCACATCACATGCGATCAATATATGCACATACGATCAAGAGGTGGCAATAGCCACCCAAAGTGTCTCAAACGAGTAGAAAACACACAGCACACACTGCTGGAAGAAGATGCTAGCCTTGAGGACAAAAGCTGTGGAATCGATCATGCTTACTCTGGCCCGCCAGTGCCAGGAATAAAAGGAGAAAATTGATTTTTGCTAAATTCTCTGCGGTGAAGGATGACTCACTGTCTCGCCACCTTAAGATGATGTGTGAGAAAAAATGGAAAAGTGACAGAACAGAAGCGTACAAACAATCCTGAAGACAGGCCTTCGTCACCTGTAGATTTTAAGCCATTAAATGAAATCTAAAGATTTATTCACGCTGTGTCTCACAGCAGGCCTGCAGGTTTTATGAGACAGCATACATCTTACCTCCCTCAGTGGTCCGTTCTCCCTCGGTACCGCTCCTGTCAAAAACTGTCCACACTATCTCTCGATGACTAGATCTAAATTTGCTCTGTTCTATCCTGAGACTTTTGTGATTCTGTGAGCTCTCCCAGAAGAAACGTGTCAACCTGCTGCCCTGGATCTCGATCAAAGTCAGTCATAAATGCCTCCATAGCTCGGATAATCTGTCACCGCCAATGCAACCTTACAGTATATATCTAACAAATTCTTAGTCCGCTCAGGCAGAAGGATCATATTGAAGAGTTGTCAAAAACTGTGAGAGAAACAGGACGTGACACAGAAACAGCTCAGGGACAGAAGTACAATACATACAGCACAGTACAGAAAAATATACATGTACATGTACACGCTACGTGTCTTCAAGCAGCACGGCAGAGTCTAACTGAATGTACAAAAAGTCATTTCAACATCAGAAACTTCTCTTTATGTATTTATTTCACAACTCCATCCTGCTAAAAGTTGTTTTTCTGCAGAGATGGGGCAAAGATGCATAAAACAATATATTAAATATAAATATTAAAGGTCCAGTGTGTCATTTCTACAAGAATTCATTGGCTAGGTGCCATCAAACCCTACACACTGGACCTTTAAATAATACTGTGGATCAAAACAATATATAATATTCAGACAGTATAAAGAAGACTGACCATTAAATACGTTTTTTAAATTGAATGGTGATGGGTCAAGAAAGCTGAGATAAACAGGAGAGGATGGTTTAAACAGGTATGAGGTGATAAAAGACGTGTTTGAAATGTAGTCCTGAGCCCCCCGCCCCAACTTAAATTAACCTTTCAATTTCATGATTTAGCATTTCATTCCCTTTGTCAGCTTGCCCAGTGCGCACTGAATAAGCTGGAACTAAAATTATCTCTGCCAGCTCGAGCAGTGTAAATCTGAAGGCTTAATCAAGTAAGTGTGTAGTACGTGACTAAAAGTGAGAAAAGTGACGTTGTTAATTAACTTTGAAAGCACATTTAAATCTGCCAGGCCTGTTTAGGGAAATTAATAAAGTTTGACAAAAAGACAAAGCTTTGAATGAGCAAATATCTTGTTTTGTTTACACCGAGACTAAAAGTCTAGTCATTAGATCTGCTGGTATTTGGTCATAAACCACCAAGTTAAGAGGTCACCAAAGTTTTTGCCGTTCATCCTTTGGGGATGGTGAATGTTTGTCCAATATTTCATTCCAATCCATTTGATAAGATTCTGAGACATTCAACTAAAACCCTAAAATGTAAACCTCATGGTGGCGCTAGGGGAAAAATGGTGGACCAATCAACAGACTGATTACACTCTTAATTAATAAAATCAAGAAGTACTTACGTGCAGCAGTTACCATGTCATTTGTGGTGCTTATTTTGGTTTAATAATGGTCTGAAAATTCACAGCTTGTACGAGTCATGAAGTTGGTGGCAGGCTTCGGTACTTATTTTAGTATTTTATGACTTGGCGTGCTGCCTGTTGTAATCAGGAACAGGTTTTCTAGCTCGAGGCTCGGTTGAGTTATGTTGAGTGGATTTCAGCTGTTTACATTTTGTGTTTCCTCCGCCATTTAGTCAGATTAGGTTCAGACAGTTTATATTGTTCATTGTTTAGGCCACATTGTGAGCACTGGAACGTCACAGCAGTGAAAGGCTGCTGATTCATTGGCGCAACGTAAACCCCTCGCGTTCAACACAATGCAGCTTTAATCACCAGCGCGGGCTGATGTTTATTGAAGTCTAAACATATTAAGAAATGTGATGATAGTTAACAGATTCACAACTTGATGTTTTGGTTAAATTTGCTATTTATTTGGCTCATTTGATTAGAAGATTAAAGAGGGTTTTCCCACCTCTGCTAGAATACATCATTCATTGCCGGTATTGCTCAGCATTGCAGCACTCTCCGTCTCTCTCACATCCCACAAGTCTGTTTCCCTTGACAACCATATCTACTGTTCATAATTATGCAAATGATATGGATCTCTGGGCCAAATAGATGCTCATAAACAACCATCCCCGTGTTTGTCCATCTAAAGTGGCTATGATTACCGTTGGAGGTGGAGGCGTGAGTTTAATTGAATGTCACAACTCATTTCTTTTTCCATGTTTGCGAAAGGTCAATTTTTAAATGAACATAACCGTACACAAGGATACGTGGGTGTGCAATTCCTTTTTCAAATTTAAGCCTCCTACTTATCAAGAAATGGACAGAGATTTTAGACTTCACCTCCCTACACTTCCCGTAGGGTCTATTTCTGTAGCGTCAAGTCATTTCTGGTCCTTCATTACTAATACTTTATATCAACCAACCATCCAAACTGTGTTTTTTTTTTTCTGATCCTACAGGCAGAACAAACACTCCTTTCTTTCCTTCCATTTTTCCCTCATTCGTCCATCAGTGTAATTGCACTCTTTCCAGGAATAGAAAGGAGCTGCCACAGTCTGTCAAGGAGCCAGTGGTTAAAACGTCCTTCAGGAGAGACCATTCAAACGCTCGCTTTTCGGAGTTGTGAAGTTCACGCATCGATTTTCGTCACCCTCCGTTACTTTTTCAAGCCTTTGACTCGGCACAAGAGGCTGCTTTTGGTTTTCTGACTCAGCGGCAGCTGAATCATTCATGTCAAAGCACACAAGACCTGCATAAACGAGTGAGGATTCGTCCACGGCAGTTTGTTTGGTATTATATCTTGTATAAGAGTCAGTCAAATATGAGATACAGTTAATAAAACAGGTAATTAAACATCTGTAATTGGTTCAAATTGGCTGCTTCCAGTTTTAAAAGGAAGAGGTTGACTTTTTATGCGTGCACTTGCTTGAGATGTTTCGAATCACTGACACATGAGGGCAATTATAAGATGTGATTATGAGATCTGTTGGCTTTTCTACTTAAACTGTCTTTCATTCAAAAGCTAAAGCTTTGACTTTATTTAAATGGTGAAAGTTCACTGTGATGCAGTGAGTTGAAGACGTTTATCCTTGAATGACTCTGTAATTAGGAATGGATGATCCAACACAACAGGTTAGAAAACCTCAAAACATTTTAGCATTCACTGTGTTGTCCTGCTCCACCTATCTGGCAGTGAAAGTAGGTTAAAACAACCACTAAGAACAGTGCAAACACCGCTCAATCCCTGTGTAGTAAACAGCACTGTAAACTTAAACAGCTTGGTGAGGTGGGAGAATGAGTGGTTGTTTTGTCCTTTCTGCCGTGTGGACAGCGGTGAGTCACTCCTAATGATGTCCCGCAGTTGCTTCTTTCATCTCTTCCAGCTTTGGTTCTGAAACTCAGTCAATTTAGTTCATCATCTAAAAGCGTTTTTCAAGCCGAAGCAAGGACACCTCACTCAATGCCGGCAGAGGCAGCCTTGAAAGTGTTTGCAGCGCTCCCTCTGCTTGCTCTGTCCTCGTTTATCACCTGCATCATCTTGTTCTGTTTCCCTCTTCGTCAACCATATTTTCCCTTTCTGTTGTTTGTCTGTCATCCGTCTGTTTGTTTGTTGCTTGAGGGGAGATATGTGTGTGTTGTCTTATCTGTTCACTTCATATCTGGATGAGTTAGTTATGAGTGAGGAATTTGGGAATGCTTATTCCCTTTATCAGACTTGGAGTGTGCTTAGTTTAGCTTAGCATAAAGACTGGAAACTAGGGGGGGAAACCATGAGCCTGGTTCTTTCCAAAAGTTTAGAAATCTTCCTACCATCACCTGTGGATGGATGGATAAAGACTAGTCTTAGTTAAACCAGGAAGCAATTAGCTTAGTTTAACTTAGACCGTAAACAGGGGGGTGGGACGGAAACAGCTAGCCAAGCTCTGGCCAAAAATGGTAAACTTAGCTTAGTAGCTTAGCAATGCTGTGCTAAGCTAACACACTTGGGTTTGTAGCCTTATATTTGTCATGTAATTCAGCTAACGTAGCATCAATAACTTAATAACTTGGCACCACCTTTGCTAAGTTTAGCTATGTTATTAGCTATGTATTATCTCTATGTCTATGTCTCTCACATCTCTGCTGATACAGTAGATGTAGACACTTCTGATGGTACTGATGGTGAGGAGTTTGTTTTTGTGTCATTTATTAGTTATAACTTCTCTGACAACTTCTCTTAAGAGAAGTTATAAATAACTAATGTGGGAAGCTTACCTCAACTGCCTTGAGTGCATGTAGTTAAAAAAAAAAAAAAAAAGCAAAATTTCCAACTTGGGAAGCCAGAAATGTTTCCTGGAAAACAACCTTCAGATGGAGAAAAGGTGCCACGACCTCCAAAAGACGATGAATTCTGACTGATTTGTGTCTGGTCACAGTACGTGTTAGATAGCATAAACAAATGTGAAATATGATTTTAATATATGTCTTAATCTCCATAATGTGCCAGGTTGCTAAAAACCTGAGGTATGAATACCCGAATGTACCATAAATGCTGAAATGGTTCCAATTCTTGGCTAATTAACTGGGTGGTCACACATTTCCACCAAATGTGTATCCTGCTGACAACATTTACACTTCAGGGCCTTTTCTGTTTATTTCTGTTCTTTTTCAAAATGTTTTCTAATTTATTCAGTCTGTCACCTCACTCTAATGCCAACCCGCTGCACTGGAGGCAACCCAGCATTTCTCACAGCGCAAAAACCTTTTTTAATTCTAAGCGATGTAAAAATATTGGATGGATAATATGGTCCGATGTGGATCCAGTCAGAGTCAATCAGTGCTGTTTGTACTAATTGCCTTCAGTTGGCATTTACCTGCAGTGTCCCGTAAATTTCAGTGTACAGTATAGTGTGTTTGGAGGGCAGAGGGGGGTTAGTAACATGGGGCTCTCACACATATTGCATAAGCCCCGAAAGAAGCCTTCACCCTCACCATCTCTGTAAATTATCTCATCTGTCATTAGCCAATCTTGCGAGTCTGCCTCCCCGCCAGGCTTGCTGCTAAAATGCTAATGAGGCCCCGTGCACTGCAATTACAAAACACACACACAAACGCAGAGACACACACCTCTCTCTGTCACCCATTAGGAGGGCACAAGGACCCCTGGTGCCGGGCCTGACTTAAATCCATGAACAGACCTCACTCGGGCTATTAATCTGAGATATTATATTAGACAAATTAAAATCTAATTAAGTGCATTTGCTTTGGCTATTCAAGAGGGGCGATTGAAGCAGATGGAGGGAAAGAGGGGGGCTGAGAGGTAAAGTAATATCTGGTTTTTAGCTGTGGATGTTAATGTCAATCTGACACTGTCGTTCACTACTTTGGTCCAGACCAAGATAAAGAATGGACGGAGTATGAGTGACATCCGGCACTGGCCGCTGCCATGTTTCTTCTTCTTCCACACGAGCTGATGCAACATGCAGTCTGTTGACTCAATTTCCTGTATCAAGTAAGTTGGACTTGAAAATATTATTTGAGATAACTTTAAGAGATGTTGGTTGAATTTATCAAGTCCTTACAACTGTGAATTGAGAGCTCCTCATGAGTGATGTGTGTGCCGTTACATTCTGTATCCATGGCAACGCGCAGCTTATTTCAGTGGGGAAGCGGCTCATAGTTAGCGGGCTAACGCGTTCCTTTTTTTCTTTCTTTCTAACGCGGGTTGACCCGCTTTCAAACGCACATGAAAAATAAGATACATAAAAAATATAGTCCATACACTACGGCGGTGGTCAGTGTTTTTTCGACTCCTCTTCCCCACGGACCACGAGTTGCTCTGTTATCTCGCAACATCACGTAAATTAGCGGGTTGACCCGGATATAATGTTCCCACTGCTCACACATTTTTCCGTAATAATGAGGACAGGTCTCACACCGTTTCACTCGTATAAGAGTATACTATCGGTGCCAAATACTTGTTCAGTCGAACATGAGGCTTAATTCTACATTAAATACCTGATGTTTCACTGCGGCGGCGCTAGCCAGCTAGCGCTACATGCTAACGTATCTCCGAAAACGAATGAACATGAAATATTCATCACGGGTTATGTTGACGGCTCATTTGAGACAGAGGGACATTAGACGACCAATGCACATTAGCAACAGATGAATAAACTAAGCTAAAATAATTTTAAATGTACTTACTTGGACAGCTCAGCTCCGAGGAAAAAAGATGGTGGTCGGCTCAGATTTTCAGAGTTCAAGACTGCGCGTGACGTCATGTTGCGGGCACATGGTGTTGGTTGAAATGCCCACCTTGATGGATTTTCTGAAGTTAACTGAACACATTATTATGGGTTTTTAATGAGTTTCTGCGCTTTTTTCAAGTTGAAGTTGTAACTCTGAGATCAGTCAAGCAGCCACACTGTTAATTATGCACAACTAACTTTGAGCCTTAATATCATCTGAACAGGTGAGTTATATAGAAATTCACCCTCAGTACAGCTGCCATGAACGGGGAAATTAGCTGTAGAGACAAAAAACGTTTTGTAAACCAGGCTGTAAACACGTTTATTTCTGCTGTGAATCTGGGCATTTTAATATGGGCGCTTATGGAGACTGACTCACTTCTGCAGCCTGTCTCAAGTGGCCGCTTGAGGAATTATAGTTTTTAGCACTTGTACTGCATTGGCTTAATTTCCCAGCACCAAAGGTTGCTGCTTGGTCTAGAATGAGATATCTCAACATTTACTTGATGGATTGGCACAAACATTTGCACAGATATTCAGGGTTCCCAAACAGGGTGTCCTAAATATTTTAAATATTTAAAATGTATTTTATATTTATGGTAAACATTGCAAACAGTGCTAGCATTTAGACTACAGTATCTCCTTTGGGTCAAATGCAATAACACCAAGAGAAAAATATCAGGGCATTTCTTATTCATAGTACATTATGGGATGAACTGAGGCAGCTGTTTCATATCTCGGATTGTTGAGACTTGAAAGTGATCCAACTCTCTTCATGCAAACATAATGCTCTCTCTCTCTCTCTCTCTGTCTGGCCTTTTCTCTCCCTGCCTCTTTATCATGAACAAACACACAAATAGGCAGAAGAACTGATCCTGGATCTTAACTTTATTTATAGGAGGATGAGCACCATCTCCTTGTGGAAAAAGCTCATTCCTGCAGCCTGTATTTCCACCGATGATTCCTTCAGATGCTATCTACAGCTTGTGATCGTAGGAGAGGTGCAGAACGTTTAAGTAATTCTTGCGTTTTTGCTCAGAGATCCAGAGAGAAAGAGGCAAGTTACACGTGACAAAGGTCCTAGTCTGGAATCAAACTGAGGACGTCACAGCCACGCGATAGGCGCCTTTAGCCGGCACAGCCACCCACACAGGGATTATTGTTGGAAAAAAAATTTTTTAGATGTGGGGAAGCTAAAAAAAATGTAGTTCAACATGGCCGGGTTTGGTGGCTGGCTGACTTAATTTATGCTGATTAATCTGCACGGCTCATAAACACATTCCTCTCAGTGCTCACTGAGTTGGGCTTTGCAATGAGCCGGATGATTCTTGTTAACAGCGCATATCGTCTTACATTTTTAGGTATTTGTTTCTTAATTTTTCACACTGTGTATCTAGGCATAAATAGACACAGGGTTTTTTTTTTGAGGCAGGCATGCGTGTTGTTTTGTGCGAGACAGAGAGGGGGGAAAAAAAAATCCTGTTTGTATGCCGTTGCCAGGTAGAGCTCTGCAGGGATTTGGTTATGAGTGTGTGACACCGTGCATGTATGTGTGTATTTTGGAGAAATTACTATGGGAGGCTGTGTATTTACACTGCATGGCAAAATCATTTTGTTGACTGTGTGGAAAATCAATGACACGTCTCTTTCTCTGCCTGGCTCAGTGGAGCCCGGAGGCGATCCACGTGATCCACATGGTGGCGCTCTGACTCAACATCAAATCTCTCTTTAGTGTCTCTGACACTTCTCACCTGATTCTCCCCCCCCCCCCCTCTCTCTCTCTTCCACTTCTCTCTCCTCCATCACTACCTCTTATGTCCTCTTGTGCTTCTCTGTGTTTTCCCTGTGCATGTTGACAGAGGCTGAATGTCACACCATCTGCCGTGGCATGTTTCTGTGTTGGAGTCTATGAGGGGGAATGTTTTATCAGCGCTGCTCTTGGCATGGATTGTGCAGCCTGGCTTGGCCTGGCCTGGCTTGGCTTGGCTTGGCTGCAGAAGCCCTCAGCAGGCGCACACACAAGAAAACTGTGTGTGTGTGTGTGAGCATATGAGTTGATACAAGGTGAATTTTCTAATTTGATCTCAGAGAGGAATGAATTACATTTCAGTTTAGCCAAACTGACGGAAGGAAGTGGACGGGGGTGGAGAGAGAAAGAGGGAGAGAGGAAAAAAAAGAAACCAGAGCGAGAGTTTGTTAATTCCGTCTGAGCTGGAAGCCTCAGCCCCGAGTCAGAACATGGGGGCTTGTCTCTTCTAGTTCCAGAGAGCGCAGTGAAATGCCCTGTGGAGGAGACGCATGGGCAGCAACCAAAGGAAAGTCAGTGTGATCAGCAGCTCACATGCCTGTGTCAGGGGCGGGGGATTTTTTAATAAGGGTATTCAAATGTGTTTGGTTGTGTTTGTATATGTGATTTTGACGTGTGTGTGTGTGTGTGTGTGGAGTTAGAAAAGAAGGAGTGTAGATTGGGTCTGATTAGACGCTGCATCACAAACACACACACACACACACACAGACACACACACATTTAGCCTACACGCCGGGTTATTTTTAGCCACTGTCGCACTCCTCGACCAACCCCTGTGCTCTGTCTCTCTCAGCACAGACCCCCCCATTCCACAGGGAAGGAGAAGGACAGCGATTCATCAGGATTTTTGGGGACAAATATCATCTCTCCGCTGCTTTTTTTTTTTTTTTTCCAGCCGTCAAACCGCTGTAGTAATGAGGTGTTAGAAAGAGACAACAGGGGACAAAACGCAGGTTCATACAGATCAGGAAACGGTGTGAGATGTAGAAGAGGAAGGACGAAAATCAATCCTTCAGCCTCTCTTCTTACGTCCACCCACCCCTTCTCTTGGTCTCATTTTCTGCCTTATGTACTGATTCTGATACACACAAACAAAGATATTGATATGTATGTGTTTTCCAAAGCGCCTCTAATTATTGTGAACACGGCTATTGAACAGTAACCATTAATGTCCAAGTATAATCAATCACAAACCGGTTCTCCCCACCAGACAGGGTGTCAATCTCTTCCTGGGAGATTCTTCTGTTAGTTTAAAAGATTTTGGAGCTCATTGTTATTCTGTTCAACCACACGATATGTGGATATTTTCACCTTGCACAGTATCGATCGACGGGTTTGAAAAGCAAATCTATGACTAGTGAAAATCCCCCGGAGAATGCTCTTGTCTGTACAGTAAATGAGGCTATTTCTATTTTGGTCATACCCGCTTTTCTCATGTAACATGATGTTTCTGTGATCGATATGTATTTGCGCTCCAGCTGATTTATTCGGCTTGAGTATGGCTAAAATTAACTGGTATCGACAACTTCATCTCGCATCTCGCTTGTCACATGGGTCGGACACATGAAAATATACATGTAGGCTAAGGGTATGTAGTGCCGGTGATAGCTTCCCTAAGGCGCAAAGAAACTGTCACCTCCTTTTGTATGACTTGCCACAGTGACACTGCAGTGCTGGAATATACTGCTACCCTGTCCTACTGCATCCCTGCTTCAAAACACGTGCTCACCCTCTTTGTGGTTGAAAAAAACATGTATTATTATGTATTTTTAGTTATGAAAAAGAAACACATTTAACCCCACAAAAGGAAAATTAAAGCGTCACAGCAGCAAAAACAAATACATGATGGCATGAGCAGTGAATTACATAAATATGTTCTGGGTATCTAGACATAATGAGAACTTAAATACTACAAAGATCAAACCATAAACTGCGACTATGAAGTGTAGAAGACAGAAAAGGTCACAAATAAAAGAGAAAAATCTGCAATGAATACTTCACGCTCCAACAAAAACGCAAGTAATGCGAGAGCGAGAAATAAAATGGCGAGATAATATGGTTAGGAATTTTCTGTTCAAGGCACAGAAAGTTAATAACAATGTGAGAGCAATTAAATCATTACAATTATGGAGCATGAATTAATGCGAGCAGCCTAAGTAACCACTCTGAATGAAATTAGTACTCATACAACAGATTGGCTATTATTAATTGAACGGGAGCATTGCTTTAACAAATGTAGCAAATGGCAGCATGCACTTTGATCATTTGAATCTGACACCTTTAGTTATTTAGACAGGCATTGGATTCAGCACATCTCCACGACAGCAACGATTTTGGAACGAGCGGTACTGTACTTAAATTTGAGGCACTTTCAAACTGTTATATTTGAGCTTTTAATCTGCTACGTTTATCTGATGTCTTACTAGATATGTTTGATGTGCTGCATATCAAAGCCTAAACCAAGTAGATTTAGGTGGATGTCTCAACTTCTTCCCCTTTATCCCATATAGCCTAATTCATGAAAACCAGCCACTTAACGCTTCATTGTAACGCTAATGTCCTTTCCCAGTGACACATTTTTATCAAGAAATATATAAATCTAAATAAAATAAAGTGGTTTATATACATTATTATATCAATCCTTTAGGTGCAGAATCCAGGACCGGTAGTACGGCAGGAGGAGACAGGAGGAAAGAGGCAGAGAGAAGGAGACAGGATCTGAGGCGAGTGCAACTAGGTTTCAATTTTTGTGTGCTATATTTAAGCTACATCTTATGGAATAGCACGTCACTTTGAAAAGCTTTTATCACATGAGTGCCACTTTACCTGCAGGGCTGCAGTAAGCTGTAAAATAAATGTGTGTTGCAGGGTCTAATGTTTTTTTTTTTTTAAATTATAGGTTCCTTAAGTCACCAGTCTAAAGAGGTAAAAGCTTCAAATACACCTTTTACTTTGGCTCTACATGTTTCACCCGAGGAAACATAACATGTGGCTCTTTTTGTTTGAAGCTTGCGGTAGTAGTGTCAGTCACAGGATGGATGTGTTACAGCGTGGTGACCTTTACTAGTCTGCAATGTGACAACGTGTCTGTTTTACTTGGCGTGACTCTGTTTGTTTTTACCCCCATCATGGGTGCGGTCTTTATTGTGTGTTGTGCTATAGGCTTCAGGTAATTAAGTGTCACCTTCTTAAACTGCGATCACGTGCTCGCGTTGTCAATAATGTTGTCCTCGGGTCTGGCTGACCACATGCTGTCGCTAAGCTGCGAGTTTGTACCTCAGTGGCTGTGAAATAAAGCTGAGGGGCCAAAAACTGCAGTTCTTCTAACAGCCACTTGAGTCTGGCTACAGAACAAATCTCCATAAGGCCCTATATTAAAATGTCCAACTTCACAGCAGAAATAAACATGTTTACAGCCTGGTACAAAAAACGTTTTGACCTTTATTGCTAATTTCGCGGTCATGATAACTGTGCTGAGGCTGAATTTGAAATATAAAGGCTGTGGGTGACGTCACTACGAACATTTTTTAGACACTCTGTGCAGTATTGTCTCTTGGATTGGCGTTATTTGTCATTTTAGTCATTTTCCAAGAGAACATTGACTCTGATTCATGGTGTGCTATTATGGCTATAAAAAGATTTTTCTTTTTTCTTATTACTGTGGTCACAGTATTTCTGTAACTGTATTTATTCCAGAGTGTGACTGTGAAAAGACTATGAATAGGAAGTGTTTGGTTGGAAAGGTGGACATAAAGTAAATGTCCCACCCAATTAGGTTTAATTGATTATATAATGGTTGGTTATGGCTAATTGTGCATCCTTGCTATTACTTAAATTGACCTAATGGTTCAAACAAATTATGGTGCCTGGTTGGTTTGTTTGGGCTAATGTGAAAGCTGTCAACCAAACACTGGTGTGGACTAAACAGCTGGACCCAGACTGCCTGGAAAAGGAAGTTTTCAGCCTGCTTCCAAGCAAACGGACCACCCTGAGTATTTTATTATAATCTATGTTAAGCTTCCCCAGAAGTGAGTTATTTGTCCGGCTCTGTGTAATTTGGCAGTTCTTTTGTTTTGATTCCGACTCTGACACACTTCTCCACACTCTATTTGTATAGCAACCAAGATATTCCACAGGAAAGGTTGAGGTGATTGAGCGGATGTTGTCATTTCCTTCCATTGGTAATTAGTGCCATTGTGGACGGCACAAACGTCAGCGAGACGAGATAGCCTCAGTGGGTTTGTTACCATTAACACATAAACTGAAGCCCTTCAGAGTTCGTGGGTTGTAAGCTCTTGGTGCTTAACCAGCTTGGGGGAGACGTTGTTGATCTGCGTGATTCAAAGATTAAGTAAACGAGTGTATCTGAGTTGGTTATGCCAGTGAAGCCTCAAAACGATGCGACGTGAAAGCACACATTGTCATAATTTCACCCAAATGTCATCATCATAACCAAATGAATCAATGTTTTGATCTCAAATGATCTCAGGTTGGAAAATGATCATCTGTGGTGAGAACAAACACCCTGTGGGAACATTACAGCGGTGTGTGAAGCCAATCTTTTATTCATGTTCCCTTCTCTGCCTCACCTGCTTATATTAGCTTGTTTTTTTATTCTGTAAACATTATTGAAATTTCACCCAAATGCTTTTTTTTTAAATGAACTGAGCCTGACTGTTATGTTTAAAAAATATATATTTAGTTTAAAGCTCCAAAACAAATTATCAGAACAGCTGCCGATAAATTTTCACCCACACACACACACACATGCAAATGCAGAGTGTGGGTGCCTTGCTCAAGGACGCCTCGGCAGTGCCCAGGAGGTGAACTGGCACCGGCCACCCTCTGGTTCCCATCCCAAGTCTCGATGGACTGAGCTACTGCCACCCCGGTAACAATTAAAATCAACATAACATAATGACAACATCATGATGGCAATTTGTAAAAAGTCTGAATTCATACTTTGTCAGGTCTGTCTGCAAGACGACAAGCAAACTTTTGAAATGCTTGTTTTATAAATGGAGTTTGGATCGATTGGGGCTCTGCTAACTTGCTCTAAAATGCTCTCAAGGAGCTGTTTGGAGAAACAATAAGTGTGAATTTCATCCAAAAGACTGTTACTCGATTTAGATAGTACCTTTGACTAGAAAAGTAAATCTTTGTAGGAGGACTCCGGATTTTGTCCCCCAACTTTTACAGTCTAGTCGTGTTAATAAGGATTCCTTCAAGGCCAGAATGAAGAACTTTAAGAATAAACTAAAAAGTTTAGTATTTCTTTGGAATTTCCCGTTCAACACGCTGCACAAAAACTATTTCTAAACATTAGATGCAGTATATATGTGTGCGCATAGTTGTCTTGCATTCTAACCTCTGCAACACATGAAGGATATAACTGGAACATACTGTCAAAGGCTGTTGGCAAGAAGCTAATTTTACTGTTTGGTGTAGATCTCCCACCTATCAACAGATGAGCGCACACACACCCACACACACACACACACACACACACACACACACATACCAACATCCTTAGGGAGTCAGTTCTAAGTTTGGGTGTTGCTAAGTCTTGCCAGGAAACCCTATACGCCTCATTGTCCCCTGGACACAAGCACTTCACATATGACATTTGAAGAAAGAAGGTGCTGCTACAGGGTGGGCGATGTCGGTGTAGATGTCAGATATGACGTTTGGTGCCTGTAAGTGTGTGTCGAGGCCTCTGTGTTGTAGTCAGAGGGACGTGTGGATCAATGCATGAATGTGTGAAGTGTTGTGGTGTTTTTAATTTAAAGTTCACTGTGCATAATGTGAAGCTAAACCTGCAGCAAGGTGCGAGCTTCAGAAAGAGAATCAGGAGGCGGGGGATGCAAGCACCTCACTGTGAACTCTCACTTCCTGACTGTCACGGAGGAAGGCAGTTGGCTGCAGGGAGGATGACATTTGTCCAAAATACCCAATGGCCATTGTGCTATATCCATGCTATCGGAGGTGGGGGTTGTAGCCAGGTGAAGCCCCTTCAGATCTACCCTTGTCAACTAAAAGCTCAAAGGTCACATCAGCAGTTGTTAGACTGAATGTCTGAGGTCAGCCAAAGGCTGTGCGAGTGTTTAAACAGTGCATTTCAACAAAGCATCTCAACTATGCAAACAAAGCGTACGAAAGGCACTTCAAAAACGTGCATGTTACAATTTTATGATAATTCTGGAGGATTTGCTATTAGATTAGGAGGCCGATAAGGGCTTGAACTTGGCTGCCTCCTTGTATTATGATAATATCTTTTGCCCACATACCATTATGGGAATTGGGGAGGGTTTCTGTAAACACACCTCTGTTGACCTCTTGGCCATGATGCCAAAATGAATAAACATGAGAACTCAGCTCAGGCTTAGCTGTGCGCACAAAGAGAGCCAGTCCAGTGTGCAACATCCACCCTTTGTTGTAACAGTTAAACTTTTCCCACTCGTGTTATTCCAGCCGTGGTTCTTTCCCATCCCTGCTCCTTTGGCTTCTCACATTTTTCCACAGAAAAGCCGTCTCCCTTCCCTTATCTCAGTAGTGAGATAAACACTACGAGGCTCTGTTGGCTCCACATAATCTTACCTCATAGTGTTTGATTATCGCTAATTGACAAAAACAGATGCAAAAAAAAAAAAATGGCAGGCATTATGAGTCTGTAATTAAGCCTGCGGAGTGAAAAATACTATTAAGAAGAATTCATCACAGCTCGTGATGTAGGCTTAGTTGTAATGTATTATTTATGTGGTGTGCTCACAGAATGATACACGACTACACTAAAAACCTGCGTACACAGAGGATTTTCTGGAATTATATGTGTAATGATAGATGTATAAAACACCGCACGAGTACATAAGGTCAATCTTGGTGAAGTCAACTACAGTTTAATTGGTAGCACGTTACACGATGCAAAATCCTGAATAAGGAAGGAGCAAATGAGCAAATAATTGCCACTATATTTAATACAAATGCTAACATGTAGCTCCTAAATCAATTACCAGAGAGTAGATAATAAGCCACTTGTTAACAGACTGCTCGATGTATGAACCAATTATTTCCTCCTGACTCAGTCTTTTAGAAATGTACCTATCCATACCACTAATTTGCAAGAGGAAATACATTTTGCGGGAAACATAAGGCCAAAGCGTCACATAGTTTGGTTGATCAGCATAATTGAGGAAAAGGTCTTAATTAACACATTTGCAGCAAGTCGCAAAATGTTGAGTAGACCTGCAGGGATTAGTTAATTAATCAGCTGACGGAATTAATCAGCCACAATTTTGATAATCAATTAATTGTCCCCATCATTTTTTCAAGCAAGAATGACGAAAATGTAGTATGGAGCTTACAGATTTGATAATGTGTTGTTTGATTGAAAGTCTAAAAAGTCAACTTACGGTCATATATGTCTCTGAGGACAAATTGTGAATGCTATTTCTCTCTGTATTTTAATTTTTCATACACGTTTTCCCAACAGTTACTGACTAGTGGAGAAAATAATTGGCTGATTAGTGAATGAACAGTGAGTGAACAATCGTTAGTCACAGCACTTACAACAATATTGTAGCAACATCGCTGATGATTCAGCTTTTTTTTTTTATGGCACTTATTTCAGACAGGAAGAGTTTGTTTTATTAACATTTAACTGGTTACGATTGGGGAAAGACTGTGGTTCCAACGTGCTTTTGGTGCCATTATCTAACCACATGCAGGACCCAAGGATGGAAACCTCTCTGCAGCATCATGGTCCTCCTCTTTGTGTGCCAACATTTACCAAATGGGGAAAAAACCTGAACATAATCCAGGGTCGAATTATATTTCCTTCAAAATGTTATTGACAGAACAAATAAGTGGCATATAACACAATTTCTACCCTTCTTGTGTGCACCTTTGGTTTCTCCTCATGTAAAGTAGAACATCCTCCTCCTCCTCCTGTGTGCCATCAGTTCCTTAATGACACAAGCCCGAGCCAGCAGAATACTCAAAAAGCAATTTTAATCTCTATGTGTAGAACACATTTATATAAATATACATATAATATTATGAACTAACGCAGCCACAGGAGATGCTCGCCAGCAAACACTTATTGTTTACCGCACTGTGGTGTGTTGTGACTCACAAATGTTCATGTTGGCTTCCTCTGTGCATTCATTACCTTCATTTCTAACAGATGCAAAATGATTTTCTTTTTTTTTTTTTTTTTTCACTTTTGTCATAATGAGCCAATGGCTGCTGCTCACAATTTGAAACAAAGCCATTTTAGAAATGAACCTGATTCACGTCTCCATCTCTGGTTGCTAAAGCAAGTAAAGTAACAGCTTGGAAGTTTTCTCCAATAAACATGTTTGTTTTACTGACTTCACTAGATAATATGGCAAATTCTGTTCTTGTAATCACATATTCAAGAATACTAAACTAAATATAACCATCCAATACAATAACCCTGTCATAGATTCTCCTTTTACAGAGCTTATAATGTTTAAAATTTTGTTGACACTGTCCAAGAGGTATTAATTTAACTATAGGGTTTATTATTGAGGTTGTAGTTTGCAGTAGTATCAAACTGGACTGCATTATATTGAGAGGTGTTTCTAATATTATGGTCCTCTCATGTATGTAAATGGAGTTCAGAGAGTAATAGAGAAGCTGTCAGCAGTCAGCTCGAATTATTTAAAGGTCCAGTGCGTAGGATTTACTGGCTCCAAGCGGTAAAGTTGCAGATTTCCCATGCTTCACCCTCTCCTTACAAACTTGTAGGAAGAACTCTGGCTGCCAAATTCACATTAAGAACAAACGTCCATATCTAGATCAGTGTTTGGTTTGTCTGTTCTGGGCTACTGTAGAAAAATGGCGGTTCAACATGGCGGACTCCGTAGAAGAGGACCCGCTCTCACTGTAGATATGAAGGGCTCATGCCAATAAATACTCCTAAATCTTACACACTGGACCTTTAACATGTTAAAGAATATTTAAGTTATCAGACTCTAATATTCTGTGATTAAAAACAATCTTATAATCTTATACTCGTGCTTTTTCAAGTCCTTTACTTGAATGCAACATTTATTCTGACAACAGAGAGGCTGATGTTTTGGTTGTGAGCTTTCCTCAGAGACTGATGTCACTATGTGGCCATCAGTAGGGGGCTGATGGTCCATCTGAGCGCTCTGTGTGAGACCCAGTCTCCCGTAGCCGAGGACTCGGAGTCTAAACGAGTGTTTAGAGGTGCGGGCATGCCGCACTTTGCTATTGATAGAATCACCAATACACCTAAATGCACGCTGAGCACAACAAACCAGTGTGCGAGGCTCTTAAGTGTGTGCTTGTCTAATTAATTGTTTGCTTGATGACAGGAAAATGCCAGCATATAATCACAGATCAATCTGTGTTTACTAGAAAGTAGGACGGAGGCAGAAAATATAGCTTCTTAAATGATACTTTGTGACGTGCTGGGCGTGTGCAGCTGTCAGTCAATGCCACGCAGCAGAGAGTGGAGCTTTCGGCATGGAGACAGGACACTTTACTTGAATGGTCTATTTCAGCAATTTCTCGTGATGCAATATTTCTATTTTTATTTTCTTTCTCGGCATCCGTGATTTGTATTGACGTCAGAGTTTTGATGTCTCCGAACTGAATTGCAGTCATTTTCCACTATAATCACAGGCAATTAAACAAATAATGATTTATTTGAAAAGAGGCTTTTATCACCTGCGTATGAAAAGCTGAAAATGGAATATTTTGTAAGATTATAGTCCCTTCTTTCATCATACAAGCCTATTTATGGCTTACTCTCTCTATCTTTACATCTACATACTTGAATGTATATTTCAAGCATCATAAGTAAGAAAAAAAAAACAGGTGTCAGCAGTAGTTAAATCAAACATTACATGACTCTTTATGCACACATTAAACAATGACAGTCCTGTTTGTCAGTCAGGACAGTTTACCTTGTCTTCATCTGCAGGCAAACACACATCAGTGTATCAATATAAAGCATCAATAAAAATGGATCACGCAACACAACAGCTGACTCTTTCGATAAATGTTGACTCAAAGGCGTGTGTGGTTCTTTTTTCTTTTCTAAACTGTCATGTCCTTCAGCATATCCACTTATGAATTTCCGATGCTGAGGACAACCACTTTGAAAAATACTTCCCGGGAAGGGGGGTGGTGTGTGTTTGCTGAAACTCAGCGACGTTAGCAGACCAAACGCCCTTGAAAGAGAAAGAAGTCAACACTGCTTTATCTTCTATATAATATATATCATATCTTATATATCGCATAAGAGATAGTCACCTGAATTCACTGCGTCAGATTATCAAGAAAGCGCAGAAATGACGGCGTTGCCTTCAAAGCAAAGGTTTGTGTTGCATTAGGGGGCTGAAGCTTGACAAAGACTTCTATTGAAAAGGCAGTGCATAATTGAGTGACGGCAGCAGAGTCTAAAAGAAGCTCACTTCGTTATTTGCCAAGGTAGCATCTTTTCATCAAGGCAGAGAAGCAGCATGCCCTGCAGAGAGTGAGGAATAATGTACTGTCTTTATTAGGAAGATGGCTTTCATTCACTCTCTGAATGCCAGGGTCATGATAAAGCGTTGTTTGAATAAGTGCAACAAGCTTGATTGACTGTCCCATATTCAGACCTTATGCTCATCAGCCCATTTTGGCCTTATTTTGTCCTGCAGGAAGTTTTTGGCTTCACTTAGGAATGTAATTTAAAACTCATCCAACCCGGCTGAAAGCCTTTCGCAAATAGCACCACTTTTGATGTTGGCTTTTCTTTCTCCGTGCTCACATGGCGTAACTATGACATGGACGGGGTAAAAATCAATGGACATTGTGCTTGATGGCAAAAACAAACAAAAAAAAAACAGTGTGGCTAAAATAAAACCAGAGCTCTGCTCATCAGCTGGCTCCCAAATCAATTTAACGCTGTCTACCATGTGATTCATTGAATATTCCATATTATCTGTGAGAAACAAAATGCCGCTCTGAGGAAACTGATCTTATCTTGTATGCAGATATGAATACAGTACATGTACTCGGAGCACACAATTGTATTAATCTTTTGAGACTGAATGTAGTCTGCAGGCTCTCCTCCTGAGGGAGAGCCACACTTATTAAAGAGCACAAAAGAGAGTAGTTCTAGCTCAGAGGAAGATGACCGACTCTCGCAAATGACATGAATACTCAGACAGCACTTTCTGAATCATCCTCTCATTACCATATGCAAATGAGCAGCACGTATTAACATCTGGGGCGGCTAACGACCGGGCTGTTTGGGATGATTGGTTTGGATTGAGTTCACGGTGCTTCATTTGTGCCGCGGTTTTCCTGGAACACCGTCAGTCGAGTCCAGGAGGAGCGTCGTTGGAAAAGATGGATTATAGTTCTGGATGAGCAAGATAATTTCCTTGTACTATTGTTGAGAGATCCAACAGAGAAATTGGGTGCAGTGAATGATTTCATCACATTGCACTCATCCGTAATGAAAGCCAGTCAGGATTGGATCAGCTTAAACAGATTTGGGTATCAGAATCAGCCCTTGGTGTTAAGCAGTACGTCTCTCTTTTTAGAGAAATATGATGTAAAATATGACGAACAGAGTCTGCATTCAAGTGACGATTTGTTAGATATAACATTCACTTTGTTACATCTTGCTTCATGTAAGAAATTGCTAATGAATCACCACTGCTTGTTTTATCATGCAAGATGTACGGGTGTGTTCTGGATTTGCATGTCTGCTTCAATGGAGGAAGGGATGAAATACAGAATATTATTTGGTAGCTTGGTAGCTAAAGCTAGCTTATTTGTTGCTGGTTTGATCGACAGCTCCTCCTGTCCATACGTTGAGCTATTCTGATTTCTCCTGACAGTCACCCCAGTGCCCTTGCATGGTAGCTTGCTGCCATCGATGTGATAAATGCAGCCATTTACCATCAGCCTCCACTTTGCCTTTAGCTAATTAGCAAACATTAGCTTGCTAACATGCTAAACTAAAATAGCGAGCGTAAATATCAGCATGTGACCATGCTGGCATTAGTATTTAGCTGAAATCACTGGTGTGCGTAAGGCTGCATTCAGACTGAGGGTTAGGAAAAATCTCTTTACCATTCATTTGATTGGGGTTGTCTTTCTCGGCTCCAGCAGTCCGTGCCGCGGGGTGGTAAGCGAAAAAGTGTTCCAGCTTGCAGCGGAGAACTTGTGCCAGATCCAAGAGAGAGACTCCATAGAGAGTTTTGGTCAAGAGACGTAGACAATCGATGACAGTGAGCAAGCGCCGGCCTTGATAGGGTCGGCTAGTTATTTCCTGATTGTTTCACAGCAGCTACGTTCAGCACATATAGACATACCCCCAGTACACCAGTTTAATCATCGATAAATGTGTGTTTTTTGATGAATCAATTAGGCTTTAAAATTTCAGAGAACGCTGAACAGAGAATGACTTGCTGCTGCTGTGCATCTGTGTCTCTCTATCACAGGTTCCACTGCTACTCTAATCATTTTATCATTCATTGTAATCCATTGTCATTTTATCATTAGTTGTAATTGTAGAATATGTTTTTGTTGATTTGTTCTGTACACATACTCTTCCTGAGGATTCTTCCATCTTTTTTCCCTGTTTTTTTTTTGTGGGCAAGGTTTTCACCCTCACTTGAACTGAGGGTCTAAGGACAGAGGGTGTCTTTACAGATTGTAAAGCCCTCAGAGGCAAAATGTGTTTTGTGAATTCGGGCTATACAAATAAAACTTGATTTGATTTGATTTGATTTGATTTGAACATTGGTCCCATTACAGTTTACAACAATATGACAGAGACAAGAAATTCTCATATTTGGGAAACTAGAACTGGCCGATGTTTGATATGTATTTTTGATTAAACCATCGCTCATTCAATTGTCCAGTAAATTCACGACAAATGAATAATAAATCCCTCCAGCACTCACGTATTAGTTACTCATTTTACCAAGGACAGCATCTTAATAAAGCCAGTATGAGCTATACTCCACTCAAACCTCTCTGTGAACAAAGCGCCGCTTCCTTCCATTGAGGGCAGGAAGGTTATGAGAGACTGATGTCGCATTAAAAGCCAGAAATAAAAACTCAGCACTTAAACACCATTCAAAACATCTATTGTGGATGTACCTTGCGTTTCTGGCGGATATTTGAAAGCAGCTTAAGGCTCTACAGGCATAGTCGCTCATATTTGTGAAACCAAGCGTGAAAATTTGCATGTCTGAGCTCAGCCAATCCGAGCGAGGCTGCCTCAACCCAATGGAGCCTGCAGTCTATAAAGAGCCTCCTCAATGCTGCTTCTCGGACTAAGTTACTGTCTCTCATGAATTAAAAGAGCCTGACATGGAACCTTTGTTTACTGCCCTTCTCTGCAGACTTAATACAAATGAATTCGCTTAGACGCTCTCCTCTAATCACCTTTTAAAGAGTTTAATCATCTAAATCCAGAGTAAATATCAGTGAGAAAAGAGCGAGTGAGGCCCGGCGAGCGCCTGGCGATCGTAACCCTGTCAAAGTCACACTCTTTTTAATGTCAGTCTGTGTTCATTTGCTCTATTTTCTACACAGACCATCCACCAGGGGAGTTGCTCCACATTTTATTCTTAGCATTTATTCTCTCCAGGCCTCAGCGATGATGTTCTTGATGTGAGAATACCAAAGGTTCACGGTTCATCCGTCACGCACATCGACCTCAGACCACCCACCGTGCGTAGCCTACCTCTCCTTTAATGTCAGTGGACTCCAAATTCCCCACTGTACGGAAATGCATGTTTTTCCACAGGTACAGTATAGTCACGCATGGACAGAAACCGAGCCGTGTGACTAAATTGCACCGATATCTGTTCCTACTCCTTCTCGCACAAACACACACACTCACTCACTTGAGGGCGCCCCGTGATGTGTGCTGCAGGTCTGTGAAGTGAGTCCATGCTAAGAAAAGCTCCTGCATCCATTGATTTCTCCGATCTATTTTCCTTTCTAGCTCATCCCCACCACTGGGTGCACCGCTATTTCCCTCACAGTGTCATGGTGACATGTAAAGACACATGTGGCGTCGCTGACATTGTGTGTTCTATACAGATTACCAGTCCTGAAATAGATCAACCTTTTTGTATTTCTCCCCCCCACCATAACCCTTTCAGTCCCATTTATCTGCTGTATCCTTCTCACTGTCTTACTGTCTATCACTCTGGGCTGTTTTTGCTATCAAAATAAGATGGATTACACCAGTGTTGGGGGAGATTGTGTGGAATTGTGGATTTGTATCAAAGGTCACAACTGTCTTATGTCTTCTACGGATTAAATGCAGTACTTTAAGTCTTTAGGGACGATACTAAAGGGGACAAAAGGAACAGCACTGTAAATCTGACCCAGACTGGCCCCGTTAAATCATTTACTAATACTTCATAGATGAGTTATAAATCAAACCTTTTGTTCATTTTCAAACCGGGCAACTAAAATGTTCTGATTAATGGCTTGTAACTAATTAACTGATTAAGGTTCTGTTCCATTAAGACCTGAATGGAACTGAACCTTAATTAGTATCATTGGTAACACCTGTGTTTACTATGTCATGTCAAAATGGCCGCCGTGGAAATGGTCTATTGAATGTAGGTTGAAAAGGATTCTAGGATTTTATATTAAAATGTGCAAATATCATGAATAATGTCAAAGAAAACTCTCACTTTTGGTTTTTCAGATCTGTTCTTGTTGAGAACCGCCAACGCAAAGTCATCAATGTAGCGCATGAGCTACATGCTGTTAATGGAAGACCCTGATAAAAGTTTGAATTTCTCCTACAGAAATTGCAAATTTTATCAAAGACAGTTGAATTTCTTTCTTATTTTTTTTCAGTTTTTCCAAACAGTTGTCCATAGCCTACAAGCCCACATACATGGTGTCCATCTTAGACTGCTGGTCCACCAGGATACCTCAGTGTTTAACACACCCGAAGGTGTGAAATTTCTTTCACCCTCCGTCTTAAGGAGAAGAGGCAAGCGAGAGAATGAAAGGGGAAAATGTCTAAATGGAGAGCAACAACTAAAAAAACGAGAGGATAGGGACAGAGTTGAAGCTGAAGTGCTTGGCTCTCTGACAGCTGGTATTGTCAACTGGGAGACAACCCTCCCCACCTGCCTCCACTATGCCAAGGAAAACTAATTACCAGCATGTCAGATCTCGAGCTAACACCGGGCTACTGCCTTAGCTAATGTAACACTCCTGCCTCCATTGCAGAACAATACAAGAGACCCGTCGTCCTGGCAGAGCAAAGCATTTCCTATCAGGCTCATTCAGACGCAGCTTTAGAGGGGGGAATTCAGTTCCGTGGTGTGACATTTAATTGAGTTAAACCTTCGCTCTCAGCCATTTGTTCGCCACAATTCCTGACTGACAACCTGAAAGCAGAGAGTTGAAGCGATTTTCTTATTGTGGAATACTGAAATGGATGTGTGTGAAGCAAGTAACAGTCTGTCTCCCTCCCTCTCCCTCCCTCTCCCTCTCTATGTGAGATGAAATGCCAAGGTAAAAGGGGTCGCTGACTCACGTTGCTGCTTTGTGGTTAAATTTACCACCAATGATTATGAAATGCAATTTCATCAAATAAAACTCATAATGCTGCTTTGATTCACTAAATTATTTAATCCACTGCCAAGGCCGTTGCGTGCGCACACTCTCTCACACACACATGCACATACAATATATCTAGCAGCCTTTAATAATGATGAGTATTCTAGTATCAAAAACCTATAAATGGAAATGCCCATGTTTGGCTTCACCTCAGTTGCTCTTTCCTGCAACTGTCTTCCTTTTATTGATGCCGTTGGCTTGACAGACAGTTGAAAATCGACTTTTAAAACTTTTATTGAGGGTGAATCTGCCAAGATGGGCTGTTGAAAAATTTATACAGCCATCATTTTATTATTCAGTTTGTTGCTTTTGTTGGTTGTGTTTCTGCTACACAATATATTTTCTCTCTCTCTCTCTCCATGTACTGAATGATCATCTATGATCAAACAACAGACAGGGTTATATCTGATTCTGGCTGACGTACATACATTGCTCCAAATAAATAATTAATAACCACAGTAATGCAATGACACAGCTTATAGAGTCTACAGCCATGGTAGAGACTGTAAAAGGCTGATAACATGCTGATGTCTAGCAGATATAATGATATGTTTCCCATGTTCACATCTTAGTTTAGGCTGAGGCTAATGAAAAATGTGATGAGTCTGCGGCACAGTGCAGCGGTTAGCACTTTAAGAAGGTTCCTGGTTCGATTCCCCCAGTCGACTGGGGCCTGTCCATGTGGAGTT
Organism: Protonibea diacanthus; assembly: GCA_028641955.1. NCBI lineage: Eukaryota > Metazoa > Chordata > Actinopteri > Sciaenidae > Protonibea > Protonibea diacanthus. The sequence goes on along the minus strand of CM053997.1, from coordinate 12,158,880 downwards.
TGCATGGTCTCCCCGTGTCTGCATAGGTTCTCTCCAGGTACCCCAGCTTCCTCCCACAGTCCAAAGACATGCCGGTTTATAGGTTAATTGTGAATCTACATTGCCCGTAGGTGTGTGACTGTGAGCCTAAATGGTTGTCTCTATACATCAACCACTGACAGTATGAAGAATGGACAGCGTATGCGTGACATCACCCCAGAACTGTTTTTTCAATTAGCTACAGAGACCAAAACTATTTTTTGTTCCAGGCTGTAAACATGTTTATTTCTGCTGTGAAGGTGGACATTTTAACATGGGGGCTTATGGAAATTGACTCGTTCTGTAACCAGCCTCAAGTGGCCATTTGGGAAACTGCAATTTTTGGCTTTACTTCACAGACTTGGTGTCAACCCTGGGATGATCTGGCAACGTGTCACCCATGAGAGAGCCTTACTTATTTCTCCACCTAATGCTCAGATGGTTTTCAGATGGTTTTCAACATTTTGTGAGCTGAAGAACAACATTAGTTTAGTTTACTGATGCAACAACAGGGCATACAGACAGTATCTCTGAATTTAAGGCCCTTACAGATAGTATAAACACTTAGATAAACACAAATTGTAAGTATCTTAATTCCCAGCATGTGTTTACATGTTGTATTTCTCTTTGTATCAGTTGTTATGACATACAGCCTGTCTGTTTATAATTGTACAGTTGATAAATTATTTACGACATGGAAAAAAAATAATTTTCCATCACAGATGCTGTACAATGGCTTACAGGTGACCATGACAAATTGTTTTGTTCCCAATCTACTGTCTACCATCTAAGTTCACAAAGGTCTGGGCCTTTGTGATGAAACCTGCTGTCACTGGGAGAGTGTGGGTGGTGTCAGTTTTAAGCATATCATCTGTCAACACACACATGCTGTAGATACACACACATACACACACACACACACTCACTCATACTGCTTCCCTGTACTCATATTGGCATCCAAGGCCAGGGGATAATAGTGTCACTGTGTGTACGGTTTGCATGTGTGCGTATGGGCTCGTGCGCACTCCAAACCTGCCTCTTGGCTGCGTGAGTGTGTGCTTTTGTGCTTGTGTGTGTGTGTGTGTGTTGCGTGCTGTTGGCAGGGGAGACAGCCAGACACATGGCACACGGCAAGTGTGTAAGCAAGTCCCAGAAACACCTGAGCCCCAGTGTTTGTGTGCATGTGCATGTGTGTGTGTGTGTGTGTAGGTGGGTTCCCTTGTTGAAGGGTGAACTCCTCACTGTAGCACCTGTCACTGGGTGTTGATGGCTGATCCGGCTATTCTTACCAGCTTCTCTCTAATTGGTCATTAGTATCCTGTCAGTTCATTCTATGGGAAGTTGTTTGTTGGTCATCGCACCACTTTGGTACATCTGTTTGCTTCTGATCCAGCAGAATTTAGTGCGAGACCCATTAACTTTAATCCTGCAGGGTTTTTTTAATTCCCTCGTTTCCTCCAACTGTAAACCACAGACGCTTCGCTCTCCCTGAATGCTAATCTGTTTATGGCATGCAAATTAATTGTTATTAAGCACTATTAAGCAATGCGAATAAAATCCTTCAGTGGTAGACAGTATAATTTTAGGGCTGCAACTGACAACTTTTGCCATTATTAAATAATCTACAGATTATTTTCTCGCGGTTTGATCTATAGAACAACAAATGGTGAAAATCCACATTATAAGTTGTGAGAGTTCATCTTGTTTTGATCAACCTGCAGTCCAAAACCCAAAATCCAAAAAGATATTCAGGTTAGAAGATTAAGAAAGACAGAAATATTCTCAGGGTTTAGGCCGAATAATACTGGATTTATGAGGCCATTCATCCATCTATATTCAATATAAAAAAATCTTATAATTAGTCTTCCTTTTACAAAAACACAAGACAAGAACAAACATTTTGATAAGAAGGATCTCTTACTTTAGTATTTTTAAAGAATTCGAAGTAATACATACTGAGCAGAACAATTTTAGTTTTTAGTTTTATTTATTTTGCACAGTTAAAATTACACAGAAATGACAAACATAACAAATAATATAAAGTGCAGGGAGAGGCAGAAAACCCAGATGGACTTATTTAAAGCCTCCACCTAAAGATAAGATGTCACAGTTATAAAGAACACAAAATTAACATACTTGCATATACATATACATATGCTGCAAAACACAAAATAACAACTAACTTATTAAAACCATTAAAACCATTTTCTGATGTTACACCACCGTGGTGACCGTCGTTTAGACGTTCGGTTTTGACACAAAAACATCATGGTCACGGTTTGTTCATGGATTGCCACATGTACTCTATAATAATATTCTACTGAGATGAGTTTATGAAGTGTTACCTCACATGACCGAGTCTGCGTTGGAAAATGGATGAAAATGCAGCGTGACTCTCATACTTGGAAAAACTAGTTACTCATTTGAATATCGAATATTTAATTCAAACCGTCATTCAGAGTATTTTCACATTTGATGGTATGATGGTTAGTTCTGGCTTTTTCCTCAGCGCAACTGACGTGCTAATTTTGTATATTTATCAGTAATTAGAGTGTGGTTTTTGAATCTGTCTTTTCAGACTGATGCAGCGTGATCGTTTATTGCAGTGCGTTTTGCATTTAACAGAAAAGAAAATTAAAAATATATATTGCCGTTCCCTGAGATGTCTTCATCTGCTGTGATACAGATGGCAGCTTGCATGCTGCTGTGCATAAACCAGCTCTAAATTCTAAGAATAGACCTTAAAACCCTTCTCTGCTAAACCGGAAGCCTCTATATTTAGCTCATCTAAGTCTGGTTACCATGACAAATGAGGGACATGCATTCCATATTGCATTACGAAGGCACTGTTATGGACTCCTATCTGGCCTGAAATTGGTTTGAAGATCAGATCAATAGATTGTAGACCTGGGAAGGTCATCAATATCATTACACTCAAAACAATGATGATGCTATAAAGCTCTGGTGCATTAGTCATTCTTTGGATGTTAGCTGTAGCATCAATAGGATTTATCCGCCTCATGACTGCTGACGCAATTTCTGTTCTTCTTCGAGGCCTTTTGTAATTCAGTTCATTACACGTGAAAAGGCATCACACCACAGAATATGAAGGGAAAAGTATAAATTGCTCAAAAAAAAAAAAGAAAAAAAAAGTTTAAAACGTGCTTTGAAGTCATATTTAGGTCAGCTTATTCACAGTCAGTGCTAAAAATTCTGCCTCTGGCGACAAGACACACGTTGCAGTTACATTGTGTATTTGTGCGTATTTATTTGTGTGTGTGTGTGTGTGTGTGTGTGTGAAATATTATTTCTATCATTGGAAAGGCTATAAATATTCTGCTAATAATCCTCTCATCCCTCAGGCTGCAGAATGAATGCAGCTCCAGCCAAGTGTTTTGTACAGTTTTCTTCCCGATGTTGGCTTTGAACTTCAGAGGACGTTTGCAGGACAACGTTAACGTGCATTCACGTGAACATGGTGTGTACGTTTTAGCAAATCAAGTGTATTTCAGTATCAAAACTAAAAGAACGCGTACAACAGAAAGGTGAGTGTCATTCACGGCAAGAAGGTTCCTGGTTCAAACCAGGAAAGATGGAAAAATGAGGAAAGATGTGCAGTTAATAAGTTAATCGGTCACTCTTAATTGGCTGTAGGTGAATGGTTGTCTGGCCTTGACCCTGATACGGTTTGCTGGGTAGTTTAATCTAGAATAACATTTCATAATTTGGCTATAAGTTTTTGTTTAAAATCTTACTTGAGTATAAAGGAGCATAGAAGTACTTACTAGTATTTCAAATCTGTTACTCCTGATGTTTTATTTTGATTTTGACATTTTTGAGTATAACAGGTTCGACCTGGATAAAAACAATATCATGAACATCTCTGTGATAATTGGAAAAATGGATTTAAAAACACCATTTGCAGTAATCACTGTCCTCCAGCAGCAGGACACATTACTTTGTGCTGTGTGGACATACGGTTTGAGTGATAATCCAGGATTTTTTTTTTTTTAGTAGAAACAGTGAGCCTCACGCATACAGCAAACACAAACAACCAAAAATAACCACCGTAGGATCCATATACCGTATACGCACACACACACACACACACACACTTTTTCTCCAGTGCAATACATAGTGATTGAAAAAATAGATGTTTCTTAACGCTTTGAAAATAGAAAATCATTAGTCCGCATCCATCTGTTAGTTGTATCTGAATCTGTGTGCTTGACCCTCATGTTGTCACCGTCAGAATGAGTAAAAAGAAAAATCTCAGTCTGTATAAACGCATGCTGATATAAAACAGACTTGACGTCTTTCCACAGTAACATCTGCATGAATCAAGTTGTTGTGGATTGACTTCAGATACAAACTTGTTGCAGCGGGGGGATGCATTTCGTCGGCTACACATATGGAGCTTGGTACCGGCTCTCCTTTTACGTGACTATTTTCTCAGATGAGACCCAAATGACATTTACTCCCTTGAATCTATCTGGAAAAAAAAATCTTTAATGTCCTTGAGTTTTGTACAGGTCTCCCAAGTTGTCGTGATATCAGATTAGAAGTGCTCCGTCTTCCTTCAGATTCAGCTCGAACCTGCAAGAAAAGGAGCAGCGATTCAGATCATCGGGCTGTCAGATAGGAGCCGTAGTGGAGAATGAATTCGAGACAACTCCTGGTGTGCGGGAGGGATGATAAAAACATCACTGCAGGGAAGAGACTGTGGGTGGCTGTGGTGTGAATGTGTGTGTGTGAAGGTAGGGTGAATAACACTCAACATGTACAAGGATTACAGTCATCTGAGTATATTGAATTGGTCACTTTAATATGTTAGTGTAAAAAAATATATATATTGGATCAAAGAGACACATTTGACTGGGAGATTATAATCACGTTTTATCTTGTGATTGTGCGTCATCGTACACAGTTTGCAATAATTTCAGATGATAACTATGTTATTCAAATGAGTCTGTAACCGGAGTACATTGTTCATTTAACGTCATAGTCCATGTATTTTGGAGAGAAAGTAATTGAGAGAAATCAGATTATGTTAGATCAACACAAAGGATTATACTGCCGGGTCAAATCTCGAGCGGGTGCTCGGTAATCCGTAACAGATTACATTTTAAAAAGAAGCCTGTACCGAGCCCGGGTGGATGTGCGGTGGAGATTGGAAACGGTTTGGAAACGAGAGCCGTGTCAGTGAGGCTGCAGGAGGATATGATCAAAATTGGTTGTGAATGCACTCAGTTCTCACATCCACCTCCCGCCCGGCGTCTGAGTCTGCTTGACCATTATGAGTACACAGGTAGGGCAGAACAGAGCGAGTGAGGCAAACAGCCCAAAATGATGCCTTTAAATTGCTTGTTTTCAGCCTTAAAAACACAGAGACGGGCAGCAAATCCTTGTGAAGCAGGAACCAGCAAACATTTGCCATTTTTGCTTGTTAACGTCAGTGAAAAACTGGATATCAGCTTTTTTTTGCCAGCTGTCTAATTGATTGCTTAAAGAGCTCACATGTAATTTTGGAAATCTTCCTTTGCTATTTATTTCAGATATCTGTTTTGATCATATGCATTGCCTGATCACACCATGGAGGCAAGTTTGTACTCATTATTGTGTGGCATCTTTGATGTAAGGAAGCATATTTCATTTACTTGGGGAAAAACAAACAAACATCTGCTCTCTGTTTTTTTTTCTGAATTAACAAGTTGTGTTTTCATGAAGGAGAAAAAAGTCTCTCCCTCGCTCTCTTTTTCTGAATTAATGAGATAGCTCCAGCAGGCTCTCCATGCCCATGGCTGGCTCTCAGCCCCCTGAGCCTAACCCAAATCCCGTAACCAGCCTCCAGCATGTTCCAGTGGGCCCAAGCAGGGCTCTCAGCCCTCTAAGCCTGACCAAAAGCCCCTAACGCTGACTATCCAGGCCTGAGACCAGCGTGAGCTCTCTGCTTCCTAGCCTCCACCCCAGGTACTCTGTTGGAGAAGCAGTGGGAGGGAGGTCTGCCTGGCCTGTGCCCATGGCCAATTGCCTGTTCCAGGCTGACCTACCGTGTCCACACACCCCTGGGTGTAAGTCACGTTTGGGGTAAGCCTGGAGTGATGTGATCCGTGTTAGTTCATTATAGTTTAGAATAATGCATTGCATTCACATTTCATAGGGGAGACAAGCATATATAACATGCATTTATCTGCCGTTAACAGAGACTCCTGTCTGCCGTGCAGTAGATAAACCACAGAAATGTGGGGAAACATTAGCTACCATGAGTTCACGACCGAGTGTCTGTTATCAGGAAGACAGCAGAATGTTCAGACACCCAGGAGTGTGTGGACAGCCGGGAACGGGCACTCGGCCATACCGACTTCCCTCCCTTTAGTTCTCCATTGGAGTAACCACTAGGGGGTGAAGACAAGGGGGCAGAGGGCTCCGGCTGGACCTTGTTGATGACTGTCTCTGTGCCACAGAGCCAGTGTTAAGGGCTTTGGGTCAGGCTTGGAGGGCTGAGATCCCTGCTTGGGCCCACTGGAACATAATGGATGCTGGTTATGAGATTTGGGTTAGGCTCAAGGGGGCTACGAGGCAGTCATGGGCATTTAGAAACAAATCCAATATGCATCCCTATTGATGTCACAGAGTAGCACTGATATCTGAAGCACACAATGATATCATATTAAACACTGTATGAAAGTTTGCACCATTATAACAATTTCAAAGATACAGTACGCCTCTATCACTGTTTTTATGGTAATAAATTGGTAGCTGTGGTTGCCAGAATTTTACTGTAATAAATACAGTATAAGGATTATATAGGATTTCATGTTGGTTGGCGTTTTATTCCATATTGTAAAATGCCTGTAGATTTTATGATGTAAAATAGTTTAATATTTCAGTAAAATGAAATTAGTACGTAAATATTATGGTGTTTTACTCTATTATTAACAGTATCTAATATAAAATACTATTTATTTCTGCATAAATTCACTTGAAATAGCCTACAATTATTAAAGGTTTTGAACAATGTGTTTTACTGTATACAGGAATTAGTTTGTTTCAAACATACAGTGGCTTTAACTACACCAATATGCTACTGTCCGGTTTGAGCTCATCGACGGCGAGCTGTAACACCAGTAGTGATTGCAGCATCGGGGACTGCATGCTGCAGTGACTCAAAAAAAGCTCAGCAGAAATCATCTTTTCCTCGGCGACAAACGAGAAAATGAGGACACAATGCCTCCCAGTCTAAGTCTGATTGTGACTGCACATTGATGGCAGCAAATTAAGAGGAAGGAAGCGGTGTGTGCACCCTCAGGCAAGAATAAGGGCATCAGTGACCAAGTTGTTATTTCAGCATTCAATGACAGCATTATGCCATTAATTTCAGCGAACACATGGTTCGTAAAAGGTTGCTACCTCTGAATTACAGCAGGCAGAGTGGGCTGCATGTCTTCATGCATTTGTAAGTTTGTCCACGCGTGTATGCATGCATGCATGCGTTTTTTTTTTTTTTTCTTTATGGTCTTCTCTCGTGATGCCAAGCAAGTTGGAAAAGATTGTGGGCGGTTTGTGACTTAATGTGGTTTTCACATTTGATTATAATCACATCGCACTGCCCCTTCAAGGATAAATACTTGCTCTGCAACTCCTGCCCTCTTTCACACACACACACACATGCTTACATACATACACAGATGTACTGTGTGATTGTATTGTGGATCAGTCAGTAGTGTACGTTACTAATAAAGCAGGGGGAAATTTGGTAAGAATAAAAAGTAGTCAAGAAAATAAACTTCATACAAACACGCATTACAAAATACTTGAGGACACACAGTAGTAGTGTTTCATTTCTCCTAATTACAGACATCCGGTAACTGCCCCATTAAGTCTAAATACTATTTTGAAGTCTTCTGTTTTTCTGGCAGTCTTTAATCTGTAGTTTTCTCACAAGCAGCTCCCATTTTCCACCTCTCGTATTTAGCCACGATTGCAAATTTCTCTGCGTCCGGCCATTTGTTTCAGCCGTCCTGTTTCAGTGGCTAATTAGTTCAACATAGAGGTCTTCACAGGTCTTAGGAATTTAAACCTCTAACCTCATCTAACCTAAGACCTGAGTCAGATCGAGTACAAATCTACTCAGTCTAATCGTTGTTGAGTCTTTGGTCTGGCGTATGTATGAAAAAAAGAAAAAAAAAAAAGACAGATCCTGATGGATCAGCTCCGATCACGTGTTACGTCACCCAGTGGGAGAGACAAATTTAGTCGCATGACCATGTTTTGGGATTTGTTTGACAGATATTAAACTGATAGAATTATTATCTTCTGTGTTTTGGCCAGTTGGCGAGAGAACCTTTTGTTCTTAGATAGATAGGACTTAAAATCATTTCTATAAATTAGTCTTAAAAGCATTTAAATAGATTAAAGTCCATGTAAAGTAAGAATAAATGTGTTGAGTTTGTCAGACCAAAGAAGAACGCGTTATTAACCACCCAGCCAAATTTGAATGATTAAAAATATCAACAAGTTTATGAAATTAGGTGTCAAAATCAGGTAGAAATGAGCAGTATTCTCTGAAACGTGTCAGATGAGTTCAGAAAATGCTCCAGCAGGTGTTGTGTTCTCTATTTATTTGGGTCTTTACTGGTCTACTGTGTTTTGAATCTGGTCTAATTATCCTCAGATCTATTTGGGTCAGTTCCAGCTGCGCTCCGGTCCCCTTTGGGCTGGGTCTCTTTTTAAGAAATGCACTTACCGTTAAGGCAGGTTTTCCACAAGTCTGATTCTGGATCTGTTCCCAGTGAAGACCTTTAGATCAGTGGTCATTGTCTGTCTCTCATCCCTAACTTTGAAGAGATGCTCCACTAATTTCTATTTTCAATCAGACATTTCACAGATTGTCTTTTATTTTGCCAGTTTCCACTATGTTTTGGTCTTGGCTGATTCATGTCGACGCTCTCTTGGGTTTTTGGGCTTGTGCTCAGAAGTGCTTTGTAGTAGAGGATTCCTCTTTCTCTTATTTTCCAGCTCTGTCTTTCTCTGTCTGGCTTTGCTCTCTGTCATTCCTTATTTGTGTATTATATGCTACTAATGCTTATGTTCCGACGCGGTTTTACATCAGAGTTGCTCCCACTCACTTATTAAAAGCAGCATTAGTTGCATACTCTACTGTAAGTGCTATGCTTAAAAGCAAAAAAAAAAACTTTGGCAGTAATAAAAGTTTTATATATTTAACGTTGGTGTTGAATTAGCGCCGAGTGATGGAAGAAAAAAAAAATCTATGCCTTTTGTTTCTTTGAGTGGTGCATTGCAGTTAAAACTCTGCAGTCGCCATCTTTTGCGTGTCAATCCAAAACACAGATTCTTTCTGATCCTATAAATAAGACCCAAATATGGACACAGAGGCACAGTTTGACCGCAAATTATGCATTTCATACTCAATTGTATGTGTATTTGTGTGTGAGAAAGTATGTGTGTGTGAGTGTTATTTGTAGCCAAGAGCTGTGAGGGCCCATTTGAGTTCACACTTCACAGAGCATCAAATGGATAAATCAATTTGAAGGCTTGGGGGGAAAATAAATGTATGTTTTGTGTGTGTGTGTGTGTGTGTGTGTGTGTGTGTGTGGTGGTTACGTAAACAAAGCTGCACAAGCATATTCGCATGCCCCAATTGCTGTTTGTAATAATGTGCATGCTGGCTATGCGCATACAACATTGCGCACATAATTGGTAAATGCATAGCATGTGTGCAAATGTGGTCTTGCATGCGTGTGCACATGCATATTCATTTGCATATTGCATACTTATATAGATGCCTGCATGTCAGAGGTGCAGCTCTATCACATGCAGGTTGTGTGAGCATGAAGGGATCCCTAATGGGTCACTTTGCTACCATAAAGGACGCCTGTCACACCGTCTCCCCTGCAGACTACATTGAATATATGAACGTGTATGTCCACCTCACTGCACAAACTGACAGTCTGCTTAATCATAATTTCATTTAATCCTCATCTCTGGCCTGTAGATTGCCAAGAATCTTCCAAAACGGTGAAACTGAGCCAGTAAAAATCTGCAGGTGACATATAACTTGAGGTCAGCAGGCCATTTGTCGCACAGATTTGTGTGTTGGTTATGATTTTCGACACTCGTCAGAACTTGCCATTGAATCAACTACAGGCTGCAGTTTAACAGAGAGTTAGAGCGAGGGGGGCGGGGGTGGTGGAGGAAGCAGCCTGTTGGTAAATGATAAACTACAGCGGGCGCTGCAGTTCATTGCATAAGTGCTCGTAAGGAGTTACAGCGCACTTACGATGCTTATGAAGCAAGAGTGTTTTTATTACTACTCACTGTCCTCGCGGTTTATGAGTGATCATTTAACATTATCCCTTTACTTTTCCAGGTAATGGAACCACGTCTCTTAATGGATACAAAAAAAAAAAAAACCCTAACAATGCTGCACACATCATCGTCGAGCACTTACAGAAGTTAATACTGTCTGTATGTTGCACAAGATGAATTATTGACGAATAATCAATTTCTAAATAATGTCAGGTAATCTTTGATTGGTAACTTTTCCACAATGGACAATTCAGTTGCATGTTCATAATAGATTTTTTTACATTGTCACTTCATTTCCGCAAATGCTGCACATCCTGATGGCCCAAGAGGAAAAGTCCAAGGATCGCCACAGTCTTTAGGACTCATCCTCTGAGGACCATGACCGTCATGTACAAAATTTCATCAGCAGTCCGTCCAAATGTTCTGGAGATATTTAAGTCTTTACCCAAGTGGTGGACTGACCAACCAATCAACAGATGGACCAGAGCCACACCACTAGCATGACAAAAAAGCAAGCATTTGCGTTTGGTAACACTGGTCAGATAAAAGAAGTTATTTGAAGATTAAATACTTAAATTAGCTGCAGCCCTGCTCCTAAGTATCTGTTTGAATGTGCTGTGTTGCCACAGGAAGCCACAACTTTCCGAAATATTCAAGGTCTGTACAGTGTATTTTGAGCTATGGTAAAAATGTGTGTATTTTTGTCTGCGTCTGTTTTCTATTCATACTCCAACACCAGTCGGTGTAAAATGACACCAGTGTTAACGCTACGATCTAAGTCCCTCACCCTGGCTCCTTCTCCTCCTCTGTAACATACAAAGTAATTACATCTCTTTCCACTACACACCCCTCCCTCGCACACACACGCCACACCCTTGTCTCTAGGCTCCAAATGTCAGCCTCATCAGCTCAATTATCCGCCGACTTAAACAACATCCTTACATAACCCATTTAGCTCGGCGCTGTCTGAGCTTGGAGATGACAAACTTCCACTGCCGCCCTCACACCCAAATGATTGTTTCCACGTTCACTCACCTGCGTTGGAGAGTCATTTTAACTGCATGGCATTATATTAAATACATACACTTCAGCCACGTGCTTATTTGCTTCCATGCTACTCATGTCATGCGTCATAACATCCTTTAAAAGAGGCTTTGGAGGAAGCATGTTTGTATTTGCTTACGCTGCTCTGCCTCCTTGTGTGTATGCATTGTCATTCCAAAGGTCAAAGAATAACTGAATCATTCCTGCGAATACATAATTGGCTTATTCATGAACTTCCCCCAAATAGATCCTTCAGGGTCCTGTCACTCAACCGATTTCATTCAGATCTCCGTCACTCTCTCTATTTCCACGTCTCCGCTGAGCGTAGTATTTTATTTATGGATCAACATTTAAGGAGAATAGACGTGGCTCTGATGAGGCAAAGCTCCTCCGGAGAAGACTTGTGATCTATTTTTGTGCAGCAACAGCACACGGGACTCACGTGCTTGGTAAGAAAATGGCCTTGATGCGTGCCCTTTGTCTCACAGAGGGAGAAAAAAGTTGCACATGCATACGTAATGGTGGTGGTGGTGGTGCGGGGGGGAGGACTATTTTGAGATGACTTTTTTTTTTTTTTTTGACTGCGCGATTCATTTTTCCTGCTGGTGGAAAATAGATGTGAATCACTCACCGTGGCTGCTCTCCAACATCCATTCATTCTACACACTATTCTTCTGTCTTGGTTTATCCTCTCTCTTCCTTTACTCCCTGTTTTCATCTGCTTATTTTATCGTTTCATTACTTTCAAAATTACAACCTTTTTACTCGCTACTCTCATAACAAAAAAAAAAGTACTTGTACCACCATATAAGTCATACTTCTAGATTCTGGGGATTTTTCAACTCTGACCGTAAGTTTCCATGCTTCCCATGATACCCTCCCTCCTTCCCCTACACTCCTCTGCTCTTTGAGGGCACCCTGAGTAGCCCGTGTGATGTAATAGTGTATGAGAGTCGTGTCACCAGGGCTGAGCAGGATATTATAGATAGAAATGGAGTGCAGCGCAGACAGGAAAGTGAGGGCCAGGGAAAAGGAGCTCAACATTGCCTGTAATGTTTCGTAGAACTTCATGTCATCCTCTTCAAAATCAGGTTGTCATTATTAATCTTGCACATCTGTAAAATCTGCACTGTCTTGGTCGTACACTTTGGGACTGCAGGACTGTGAAGAGTGTTTTCATTAAAGCAGAGTTTGAGGAATAATAGGAATAGCTTGTCATGTTGGGAAGTACAGACTGTCAAGATCCACCACGGTTAACTTAGTCATCTCTGATATTCTGTAACTACACTGTATTACGATTACATGAAAAAAATACTGCTTGTATCCACCCTGTGATTCAAATCAGCCCCAAAAGAGTTCCTTCTCAACCAATGCTACACGTTTACACCAAGTTTCATGAAAATCAGGCCAGTACAGTTTTTCTGTAATCCTGCTGACAAACAAACAAACTGCACCAAAAACATGACCTCCTTGCCGGAGGCTAAAGACTAAACCAATATACCTGATGATAAACCGTGAAAGAAACTGATATTTTGCATATGCGAGTGATTATTCACTTTCTTAATGGGAATTCGATGAGAAAATCGACACCACTCTTCTATTTGTATGCTAAACATGAAGCTACAGCCAGCAGTGGGTTAGCTTAACTTAGCATAAATACTGGAAACCGGGGTAAACAGCTAGTCTGACTCTAAACAAAAGTACCAGCAGCTGTAAAGCTCAGTAGTCAACACTTTACATCGCATTTGTTTAATGTGTACAGAACTAACACAGAAAGGTTGTTTGTGTCACTGGGGGAAATGTGTTGAAACTACTATCTTTGCTTTCCCTAAGAACCTTCCTAGCTAAGAAATACTTCAAGTACATAACCTCCATAAAACCTTGACCCACTAGGTTGCACCCTACCCAGATCTAAGACAACCTTCACTAAAAAAGGACATTTGTGAATCTATTGAGACCATGGCACAAACAAGCAAAACCGCTTTGCCTGTGGCGCTAGCCAAAAATAGATCTTGTCTTTACACAATAGTACAGTAGTCGCTTTTGTCTTTACAGATTAAACAAACATGTTAATTACTGAGTTTCTGGGGTGCCTCTGTGTGCATACTGTCTTTGAGACAGAGCCAGGCTAGCCGTTTCCCCCTTGTTTCCAGTCTCCATGCTAAGATAAGCTAATTAGCTGCTGTAGCTACATAATTAGCATACAGAGGTGGGAGAGTTTCAGTCTGTCATTGCAGCTTCTCCATGTCCAATAAAATGTGATTTGATGTGACCATTTTCCTTCATTTTTCACAATCAAACCAACAAATCTCGTGTAGAGAATATGTGTGATCAATCGTCATATTTTAATACGTTTTAGCAGTCAAGGGGTGTACGGTTTCCCCTCTGTTGTTTATTTCCCTCTTGGATATAGCACAAAGGCACTTTGGGGCACTTTTGACCCTGTCCAAGACAATTCTGAATCACTGCAAAACACCGCAAAAAGTGCATAGTAATGATGTAGAAACAACAACAGAGGCTTAGAAGGTCACGGCCACACCATGTTTGTTACTGCCCTCAACACGACCGATTTTAAAAATGCTTGTGCGTGTACCTTTCTGCATTACAAAAGCACAGAATGAATAAAATATACGCTCGGAACAGACCACGTCCCATCTCGTGCGATCCGATATGAAAAGGCTGCAATAAACAGGGAGATTTGTTAAAATAAAAAAAGATATTTAGCTCTCAGAAAATCTTTCAATATTTTACATTTTATTACAACACTGACCTCAGAATTAGCACATCTTTTAAACTATATTTTAAAAAATGCAGTATTTATTGTCATACGTGAGTTTCAGAGGATATTATCTGATATTGTCATGCTCCATATGTGTCTTTTTTCTTCAGTCGCAGCTTCACCCTGTTTCCTAAACTGCCTCTTGTCTGCTAGGAACTGTAGCACCTCCTTTTTAGCCTGAGCATCTTCAGCGATGACACTACTCATCCTCTGTAGCGCCCTGCTAATGAAACCAGTTAGGTTAAGGAGCTTTGGCTAATCGCTGCATTTTTTTTTTCTCATTGCATTTCTCTCTCTCCGTCATCCTAAAGCTGTCGCTCTCCTTTTTGCTGAGTTTATTGCCCATTCCCGGCTAAATCCACACAACCCTCTGTGCCATTGTAGATAACACAGCCTTGGCTCGGAGTCTCGGGGATCTGTCACTGCGGCATTATAGAATACATAATGTGCAGGCATGACATGAGCCGTGACACCTACCGTAGGCCTATTAAACGTGGAGCGTGAGTAACGCAGTGTCATTTCACGCGGGGCAAGCATTAAACCGTTTGTTAGCTGAATCTGCCTAAAGGGAGCTAATGGCCTGGGTTCATTACTGTAGTCGGCTTTGTGGCGTTTGAAGCCTGAGTAGACTCTGGTGTGCATCAACCCTGTCCACTCCCATCATCGCTATTTACTCTGCAGAGACGGCGTGTGTTTTAGCTGTTTGAGAATAGGAAATCAGCAGCAGGCACCGTGAGTCAAGTCTTTCCGCATTTCCATGACTTACCTCTCAGGGGAAATGTCTCGCTGTTGGCACAAGCTGTTGATGTTTAAATGTTTTTTTTTAAATCATTCTCGAATGGTGCATCATCATCACGACTTTCATTGGAGTGCAGCTCTTGTGGTGCCTTAATGTTTGTCTGACTCCTATGTCCATAGTGCAGCGACGAGGCAAGGGGATTATCGCTGTGGAGACCGACGGTGCTGCCAGCTAGAAGCCTCTTTAACCTTTATCAGTCTGCAGATAGCATCACGATAACCTTAAAAGACAGAGCGAGGGAAAGAGTGGGAGGGATGAAAAGAGGAGTAAGGAAGACAGTAGGAAGTAGTTACAGAATTCTTCCCCCTCAGGTGATGGAAAGCTTCACTTCAAGGTCAATGTATGACATATAGTGTATTGCCAAACAATGTCCTATACCGCCTGTCCATGACGTTGAAATGTTATTTGTGTTTCCCTTTTTAAACCCTCACACTCCTATCTTTATTTTCTCTTTCTCTTGCCCTTTGAGTCTCGCTGTCGATCTATCGGTCCACCTATCTGTCTGTCTGTCTCCGACTCTGTCTCCTGCACCGCCTTGTCTGTCTCTGTGCCGCACTGATAAGAAAGTGCCCGCCCTGTCTCGGAGGAGAAACCATGGAAACGTACCAGCCACGTGTTGACATCACAGCTTGTTAAATATAACCGCCTCCCGTGCCACACAACTAGTTGTTCTGCCGTTGATCCTCGCCTGGCTATAAATACATGGTTTCCTTCCCATAATTGCAGCTACGACAGGCTTGTTTGGATGGAGAGGAGAAATAGGAAATGCCAGAGAAAAAGAAAAGAGCCGCCTTGTCTCTATCTGTGCCTCGCTGTGTTTGTGCGTGCGTGTGTGTGTGTTTATGCCCTCATTTCTCATTACAGACCAATCAAGGAGATCGGTATAGATTGCAAAACTCTTTTCAACCATCTCATTTAGGACAAACACATAGCGACCTGATATAAACACAGTGTATTCTAACGACATTTAAACATTTTGGTGAGGTGTCCCTCAGCTCAAAGAAAGCTGTTTGTTATGGGGCGAGTTCCACATATTTGTTCAGTGGCAACACAGTTAGATGCTTTGACTCTGTTCCCCAAGGGGCTTTAATTGGGGCATGGTCGTTAATTTAGATTCTAGCCTGGTTAAAGTTCCGGTGTGTTTAGAAGGATCTACTGACAGGAATTAAATATAATATTATGCATGCATATATGTTGATTTTGTTAGTACATAAGTATAATAAGTTCTCTATATCTATGGCGAGAGCGGGTCCTCTTCCACAGAGTCCGCCATTTTTCTACAGTAGCCCTGAGCAGACAAACCAAACATATAAATGTGTAAAAATCTGGAGTGCTTTCATCATTGTCAGGCAACCAAAGGAGACTCCAGGAAGTCACTACTCCAGGCCAAAAAATAGTCCGTCACGTAACCTCTGTTAAGAGCTCAATATGCTGCTTTTGCACGTCAGGTTTTGAAGAAACCAAACTTATCTGGGTAGGTAGAGATTATGTTTATTAAAGTACTGCTTCAGCTGTATGTTGTCGAACACAAAGCGACTGTCCCTTCAGTTGCCTACTCTGCCAAATTGGATGAGCACACTCTACGCTAAGTGAAGTTGACAGTCTGTATTTGAAACTGGTCGTCTCACTTCAAATCCACATGAATAAGACCACTGAGCCAAGAAATTAAAAAGTCTGTCACCACCTGTTTTTTTTTATGGCCTCTGACGTTTGGCTCACAGTTTCTTTTTCGATTGAGATCTCAAATAATAACCGAGGAGAGTCACATAATGTCAAGTCATGAATGTGTATTCGAAAATGCAGCTGAATGTTTAAACTTCTCAAGCCAACGTGGACAAGAAGTCCTTGAAGCATTCAGGAAAATGGAAATTCGAACGTCTATATTTCCATGACAACTGGGCCGGCTCCATCTGCTGTAGAAGATCATGTGATACGATCAAAAGCTTGAAGGGCCTTGTGGTGAGATTGTTTTGTCACTACTATTTCCAAGGTCAAGCATGAACTGTCCACAGCTGAGTATAGCATGCAATTACGGTTTCTTTTTAGCAGTGTTTAGCCAAGAGATGATTGATTTAAGGCTATTGATGCGGAATCGATTTTCTAATGCTCGTTTCATGCCTCAGGATTATCAGGCACATTGTGCAAAAGTGGTTGATTATTAAGCAACAGAACTACAAGACCTCACACAAGTGAAACATTTTCTTAAAGCTTGTTTGCAGCAATGCAGCAGGAAGATAAAAAGACGTGGCTCGATTGGAAACGAGGGTGAAGTGTTTGTCTTCGGTCTGTCTGCCTGTCTTTATGTAACTGTCACCGGTGTGCATGGGAGATGTTGTGAGCAGAGAGCATTGCATGTTGTGACTCAGTCTCTTAGCAGCCACCTCATCTTCACAACCACGCGGGTCCCCAGAGGCCGGTACACGACCGACCAATCAGAGGGAGATGCCACAGTGACCAAGAGGCTGGGTGCTGGGCTGTCGCCAACCGAGAAACAATTCAGTTTAGGAAATGGATGTGTGTGTGTGTGTGTGTGCAGTGTATGTGAATTTAATAGTATCTGAGTGTGAAGTGAGAGAGTCGCTATCTCAGCAGGCTGTGTGTGTGTGTGTGTGTGTGCGTGTGTGTGAATGAATGCCTGTGCACATGTCCTTTTCTATCCCATTGTCTCATAATGCAGTTTAATCTCCCTTAAACCCAGATGATTTGTTATTTCCCCCCGCTCCAGCACACACTCATGCACACGCACACACACACACACACGTTACAAGATCCTGAGCTACGTGAGTGTTAGTATATTTTAGAAAGTTTTGGTGATGCACTTGTTATGTAACTGCTGCATAAATCTAAATCAAGAACACCTTTCTATTCTCAACCAACGGAAACTCTTAAAGGCACAAAGACTCTGGCCTCCATATTATTCTCTCACTCTGATATTCATCATCCTATCGCACACAAATTCAGATTATCCATCTGAAGTCAGGGATTTTATGTGCTCACAGAGGGTGAAGCCTCTTCTCTATAGCTATTTTCATATTTAAATAATGGTTCTTTTCCTTTGTGTTTGGTGGTAATGGATTTGAAGTTCAAGTTTCTTATGTACAGTTGATTAAAAAAAGATACCTCACGGTATCCTTGATAAAGGCATATTCAGTTTCACACTGAATATCTCAGATAACCAATATTCAATGTCAAACTAAGTCCTGTGCATATTAAAACAGTCCCAGAAAGCATGGATCAATGTCATTAATGTAATTACACATTTTAAACAATTCCCTGATGTATCATCATATTTGTGAACTTTATATCTCTGCTATAATAAACTCTATACTGTACATTATTTTATATTGAGTCAACGTGTTTTTATTAACTGTGATATATTTTCTGAATCATTTCAAACTCTCAATATGATCAATTTACTTAAATTAGTGTTGTTACAGAGGAGAGGAAAACAATATTAACTTTTTTATTTTTCATAAAAGCTTCTTGCTAAACTACGTTTAGTTCAGTTTATATATATATATATGTATATTTATGTACATTTGATCATATTTCCCTCATATCTTCACATTTAAATGAAAAGCATCCATCCTCATCATTATCAACAAACTACAATAGAAGCATTTTAAAGTCAATTACTAGTCGACCTGAGTGGAGTAAAAACATGACATACTATTAATAAAGTATCCTTGTTGAAGGGCATATACTATGTTTGCCTCAGTGATGGGGAAAGAGAAGACAGGTGCATTCAAAAAAGAGTGTGTATCATATTCATATATAGAATTTCCATTCATAGAATACTAATCAATTCTTATTTGTTATTCATGGATTCATGTTTACACGCAATGCTGGCTTCTCTCTTGAGGTAATGTGTCTCTGTTTGCTCAAAAACACTAATCCCCAAATTACTTCAAAAGTAGCTTTAATAATTTTCTGCTGACTTTTCCCTCTTAAGTATAAAATTATTAAAAATAGGCCCCTTTATATCCGGGATAATTGTGTATATCAAAGCAGAAGGTGTTCTACTTGAAAACTAATGACTCTTTAGATAACTCAGGTACAAAGAGAGATTTAAACCACGCTTGTTCCATGATGAATAATGTAGTTTTAGAATAGGTTTAATCTGTGTGGTACATGCTGCCCTCATGCATAAGCACATGAGTGGAATACAAGGATAAAAGTCATTTCTCCAGTAGGAATATT
Organism: Protonibea diacanthus; assembly: GCA_028641955.1. Lineage (NCBI taxonomy): Eukaryota > Metazoa > Chordata > Actinopteri > Sciaenidae > Protonibea > Protonibea diacanthus. Next base: position 12,139,711 of record CM053997.1, on the reverse strand, counting down.
CATCTGTGTTAAATGAATGTCAGATGTTATAGCTCCATATTTTTGATACCCTTGTTAAGCACCATAAGCTGTGTCTCAGTTTGCATACTTCGGTACTTAAACTTGCTATTTTAAGTACATGAGCGTATTTGTACTGTCAATTACGGCAAAACACTTGACACTTCTTGCTGTCAATGGTCGCCATTTTGGCTACGTTGCGGAAGGGGAGAGCAGCCAAGGAAGCTGCAATTGTGGTGAATACCGCAAAGTGTAAGTTGTACATATGTTTTATATTTATATTTTGGCAGTCAAATGTTTGTGCTAATGCTCCGCATGGTTGCAATTTAGCAAAGAAGAAAAGGCAGTTAAATGTTACCATCACCATTTCTAAGTAAGTACTACTTGAATTGAGACAACACTACCTTTCTGATATTAGCGCACTACATAGACGCTAACGCAAGTATCCAAACTGAGACACAACAATAGTTTTTTCAGCTAACTGCTACTGTCTTGCTAACATACCCATAATGACAGAATGCATATGTTAGCAGGTGTAGGCCTAATGTTTATCAGTGTTCATTGTCTTATTTTAGCATCTTAGCATGTTAACATTTACCAATTAGCACTAAACACATAGCTCAGCTCAGGCTGATAAAAACTGGGTTGTCATACCAATATAAATGACAAAACGCATACTAAAAGTTAAAGATGAATTGTACCAACAGTAATTTTTAAATGGTTCTGTAGATATTTCAATAATGATGTTATTGTTACACAATATTGGCCACAATAATCATGTAGTGCATTTAACATGATATTGCAACAGCCCTGTTGGGACTGTCATTAGTTTTGCTGGTATTTGGTCATAAACCAAAGAATTTGACAAATTTACTGCTGGAAGTTCTAGCCTGGTGCTTTTCAGGACTTCAAGAAATCAAGTAGATATTTTCCAAAATTAAACGTTCCCTAGTTTCACCACACTGCAGCTCATTGAGGTAACCTAGAAACCCCACAAACCTGACATGTCTGTGTCATGTCGCAGCTGCGACACTGTTTTGGTCCGTCCTCTACGCGACTTCGAACTCTGTGTAAATTGTCGCGGGCTGCTCGCAGCATCCGTCAACAAAACAGAGTAGGATGTTTCTGAAACAGACCGCGGTGGAGCTGGTGGGTATATCACAGTCTTTGTTGCAAATCATAAATGTTGTTATTGAGGTACTAAATTCTCGACCTGTGTACCTTGAATAAGGTCGGTAGTTTGGCTAAAACACTAAAATGTTCTTTGCAATCGTGAATGATAAACCAAAAGATGTAATTTGCCACAATGACATACCCCTGTACCTCCTTTAATACACTGAAATTAACGTTCATAAAGAGCTTGTGGACATGTCATCCCACCTTTCCAAAAGGTCACAGTGCAGATACCCAGAAACAGTGAGTCCATGAGAGCAGATGGTGACTAAGCTTTGTCTTTTTTGACCCCTGTGTTTTTCTGCTTTCTTTGTTTTATTCACAGTAAAAGATGACTAATACACAATTGGGATATGGGTCATGGTCTGCACGTAACCGAAAATTCTGCCCCAACTTGTAATATAATAGACTGGCTGCCAAACTTAGATTGTACTCTGTACGTAATAAAACCATAAATAGAGCTATTGTGCTTTTGATATATGCCTGCTGACCTCTTTTATCATTTCCTAAATCCTGTAGCATCAGAGGATCTGCACATACTCCAGCCGCGCTATGGTGGCGACTATTTAAGAGAGATAAGCGACTTCAGATCAGGTCAGAGGAGAAGGAAAGGAGTGCAAGGGTCAAAGGTGAGGAGCGGGTTTATCTGCGGTGTGAGTTGCTGGAATTCCAGCTTGCTGAATATATACAGTACATATACACATACAAACACACACACACACACACACACACATATATATATATATATATATATATATATATATATATATATATCCCGTTTGAGCAAGGACACTTTGAGAAGAAGTTTGGTGGCGCTTTATTTAGCAACCTTGACCTGCTTGAGTGATGACTGAGGACTCGGGGCAATGGGAGAGTGAGGAATTAGGCTAAAGGAGACGGATAGATGTTAACCCTCCGTTGTAGGCATGCACACACTCCATTAGTTTTACTAAACACGAGCCATTGAGTTTGGCAATCACAACTCATTAAGCAAGCACACCTTGGTACAGACACACTTTCACCTCCACCGCATCAAAAAATCCAGCCAAGTGCCAGACCCCCCGTCTTCAGCGTCCTGTGCGCATCTTTTATTCTGCAGGGCTTATGCAATCATACCTTAAAGCTCAGACAATTGCTCGCACTAACACCAGCAAGACATTACCTACCTCGCTTTCACTTGAGCTATTATGGCCTGTAAATTGGATGGCGAAATTGCCTTTTGCCGAATCTCCCACGCTATCTATCCAAGCTAAGCCTTAATTCATTCCATTTAGATTATATGTGAGTAGCATCCCGTGTGCGTTCGCCGCGTGATCACATGAATAAATATAAGGAGTTCTTATGGGTGTGCCTTTATGACAATCTCTTCTCTCAGTTTTTCTGTGATCTAGCGCAGATATTTATAGCGTCACAGATTTGCATATGTATGGAGTCTGTTTGTTTGTGCAGGTTTTTGTACGCCGCAGCACAGGAATTTATTCCAGTGCAGACAATACTGGCAAGTGCATAAGTGTGACTGCGTGTCTGTATGGTTGTGTGAAACTGATCTAGAGTGTTAAAGGATCTATGACCTCTGGAGTCATTCACACCTCTGGCCACTCTCCCTTAAGATCTGTTCACTCTATTCACAGCCGTCTTCTTTGAAGTATTAATATGAGAACTGCTGCCACTTAAACATTTGGCAGTTTTTTTTTTACTGAGGAGTCATTTTGAACCCAGTTTGACCCAGTTTGAGCTTTCCACCTCCTGCACGACTTTGAAAAAGGCAGAACAGCGATAGAGTTTCAGGAGTGATTTTGGAAGAGATGTTGACGCTGAGAATCAGATAAAATGGATTTGTGAAAACAAAGAGTATTTTTCAACCCAAATAACACGTTTTAGGACTGTGGTCTTGTCAGTCAACATTTTATTTTTTTATTTTAACTGCTAGTGGCAGTAACCGCATCGTGGGATGCAAGTTTGTGGCTTATTTTTTACATTTTAGGAAGGTTTAAGTGAGACACTACAAGGTGTATCCCAATGCTATACTACAGTACATACTAAATGTGTCCAATATTTACTGTACACCAAGTCTTCATGGTATACTGGTTTTTGCAGTAGGTATACAAATAATCACTAAGTAGGTGATTCATTGAGACATGGAGTTTGACAGAATAAACGTATGTGTATGATGTGTATTGAGTCAACAGCAGGTCACGTAATCCCATTTAAACACGTGGGCAAACTTTTTCACCTAAACTTCCACATGTGGGTAACTGTGTCATCTGGGTCAGACTGCTAGCATGCGTCATGAAGCAAGAGATGCTGGATGCTCTTGTAAAACTCGCCCAGTCTCACTTTGACTGGGACAGACTTTACTTTTAATCAGGTTGTATGATGGATGACAGTTCTTCATTCATAAACTGCTCAAACCAGTTTGGACAAAATGAACAACTGATTGAACTTCTTTTTTTCTATTTAGAATCACATTATAGTGACAAATTTTTGCTTGCATTCCCTTACAAATATACCACCACGCTTTTGGCTCTTTTTGTCCACCCCACGCCTGCCTCCTTGTTGCTATATTTGTGTACATATGTGACTGCTCCAGGGTCTGTGTTGAGGGTCCAGACCTCATTCAAATGAGGTGGTAATAAAAGCCTTTCATCCACTCTATCTCTGTCTTCTCTGACTCTGGGTAGACACAGCAAAAAGAAACACACAAAATCCTCGCCACAAATAACCACACGACTGACATACTTCCAGAAACTAATGAAATTGATCTATTTTGGCAACACGAAGTAAAGCGGAGAAAGATGGATGCAATGACAGCAGAGCCAACCAAGTATTATAATTGAGCGTTTGACAGTTTGGTTGTTTACCATACTGTCAGATGTATTTATCAACATCCTCATGATGAAGAATGGAATAAGTCTGTATGTGTATTCGACTGAAACCGTGTGAATAAAGAGTCTGAGCTTTTGGCTGCATCCAGAAGGTGAAAGCGTTACACAACTCAGACATGTGATTCCTTTTCTTTTTTACAACAGTGGTGGGGCTGCCAATGCTCAAAATATCCGTCGTTGGTGGATGGAGGTATGGGAGGTGTGGGGTGTTGACGAGGCGGGTGGGGGGGGGGGGGCACAGCTCTGAAACAAAATGATATTTGTAGCCGAGGGTTTCCCCTCAGATCACCCTCCCAACTAACCTTTCATGTACTGTAACCGCCCCCTCACCCTGTTCCCTCTTCCTCTAGCTTCCTCTTTCGGGCTTTTACATCATAAAGGAGGCTGGTTTCACCTCTTCTTTAGCAGGTTCTTTTTCTACTCATCTAAACCCAAAGTGAAACTGCAACTTTCAGGTTGAGTTTCAGAATTTCATAGCAAGTGTTAGTCTTTGGCGTTACATTCATTCAACACAAAAAAAGGACAAAATATGATTGGTCTACAGCTATCTCTGTGAGGTTATACCATGCACCAGTGTTCTAGTCTTCTAGTCCGAAATCAATCTTGGTCTTGACCACTTTTTAAAGGTCTTGGTTTCATCTTGGAATCGACAACTGAAAATCAGCATCCAGAGCAACACACAGCAGTTCGTAAACCGCCTCAGGTCCACTGATAATCCATGTCTTTGCCGATATTTAGAGGGAGGCGGAAGACATGCGACATGGTGGTGTCCAGTGCTGCATATTTTCGGCTTCAAAACAGCTCTTTGGAAAGCTATGGGTGACGTCACTCAAGCTCTGTTCATTCTTTGTACTGTCATTGGGTGACACTAAATGAGGTGACACCGTGCTTCACCCAAAGAGTTTAGTGAATATTAGCTACCTACTGTATGTATGCCACATACTGTCTGGTCTCTGTTTAGTTGGTCTTGACTACAACATTGCCATACACTGTAGAGATGGACCATGCATCTCCATTTCCTCCCACTGTACAAAAGTGAAATTCCACATATGGCCGCTGTCATCTTGTTTAAACCAAGGTATAATATCAGTTAATGTTCAATTCAACCATTTACCCTCTATTGAAATAAATGAACTGAACATTTTTACACTTCCTGTTCAAAAATCCTGCTGTTACTGGAATAAAACCAGACAAAAACTTTCTACTCTTTTTGACAAGCAGACAGTCGGCGATGGTCAAGCCCTGGAAAGACAGATGAAAGTAACCTTTTTTGTTACAGAAGCTGGTGGAACAGAGTCTAGCTTTGAAGTGACACCAGTTCTTCAGCTCTCTATCGCTAAATTGAAGTGACTATGTGCTTCATCCTCCCCTGAGGGAAATTTCATACATTTCCAAGTACAACAAAAAAAGCGAAGGACCTGTTGTTTGAGAGGAGGGAATGGCCTCTATTTGGGGTTGTACATAACTGGAAATGTCCAGCTGAAAACCCCTGCTAGCTTAATGACATAATGACTTTAGCTCGATTGTAAAGGGCATGTTTATATTTCCAAGTGAGTGATAGTGTGGAGGGCAGAGACGGAAAGAGAGAAGTCATGCTCTCTCACCAAGGGGATTTTCCTTGTCATTACTGCAGCTGCCTTTCTGACTGAATGGCCCTCTTTTTCTTTTTTTCTTTTTTCTGCGCCCGACCATGTCTCTGGGGTCACATGATTCTCCTAAAATCCAACCTCTGACCTCCAACAACCTGTCATCTCAGGTTTCCATGGATACACATGTCATCTGGGCCGACGTGGCGTCTTGGCGGGGTTATTTTTAACCGCCCGGTCGCAGCCAGTGCCAGTGCCAGCTTAGCACACCGGAATGGGGGCTGCTGGGGGGGAAGTTCTGGGGACATTTAGGGGGTTCCAGAGCGGGGCTTCCCAGCTGTAGTGATAGCATGCCAAGGGTGTCCTAGCAGGAATGTGAATCATCCATCCACATGATCTGTTAATGCAACATCATTATGTCAGCCAGCGTTGAACACACACTGCAACCTGGAAAGTCCTTCAACAAGTAGTCCTAACAACTGGAGACGGGGGATTTTAGCTTGTGGGTGCTTTTCCATTTCCTTTTTAAAGCAGGTGTTAATGTTTTGGCTACGGTGTCAAAGGTTCTGTCAGTCGCAGGACTAGTTTGAAAAATGAATTTGTGTTTCAGGGTCTTTGTGTTTATATTTGCGTGCTTGTGTGTGAGCGCCTGTTTGTAGAAGTTTATGTGTCGCTTGCTTTTAAGGCTTTTAGTTCCTCATAAGCAGAATAGTTTCCATGTGTTGCGGCTATCCAGAATATTGGCAACCCACGTGAAGACATTAGCTCAAGTAATATTCTGCAGCATGTTAGTGAAGGATATTTGTGATATGCTTGTTTGTCGGTCCAGTGGAAACTTAGAGCCTCTTGTTTATCGGTTCCTATCTCTTGAGGTCAAGACTGAAAGAGGGAGTGAAACGCCGCTATCTTGTCGGCGGTGTGTTTGTGTTTTCGGCAGCTGTTGTGTACGTGAACATTTGTGAACACCTGCGTCCGTGGCGCATATTTCACATCACGTTTGCACTGGGTTACTACGAGATGGTCAAGTGGTATTTGCAAATATTTTCTAACAGTTTGCTGTTATCCTAATAAGGTGTCCAACCACTGGGGTTTTCCATGCAGCGGCTGACACACACACTTAAGTATCTGATGGTAATCCACTAAATATTTCTGTGATTCATAACTTACAGTTGCAAAGAGAAATATTTAACCCTCTCGTGTCAGAAGAAATTACAGTGATGTGGATGAAATATAATGATTAAAGTTATTTTATCAGTTATTTTGACAACAGAAGTTGGCTTAACTAAAGTTAAAATGCAAAATATTTCAACACATGCGTGTGCAGTATTATTCAACATCCATCTTAAGTACTTTGTGGCATTAAGCTTTTTTAACTTCTAACAAACATTTTCAGTAAGTGCTGCCAAGCTTCTTACACCTCTCGATTGGAATCTTTGCCCATTCTCCATGTGAAAAAAAGCTCAGTGATGTTTGATGGCGTCCGTGCTGCCACTGACTTCTTTAAATCCCACCAAAGATTTTCAATTGGATTTAAATCTGATGACTGAGAAGGCCACTCCAGGGTGGTCCAGGATCTTTTTCTTAACCAAGCTTTGGTTGACTTGGAGGTGTGCTTGAGATCATTGTCTTGCTGGAAAGTCCAATGATCACCAAGGTTTAATTCCATGATGTCCTTGTTTATTCAGTGCATGTCTTATTGTTGCTGCTGAAACACTTGTACCAGTCTTTCTCTTAGTTGTTCTGACTAAGGGCCCTTGATGAAATGTTGGGCTTTCTTTCACAGCCAAGCAGGTTTGCAGCTGTTAGGTAAGTTTTAAACTTCCTTATAATGCTCCCAATGGTGTGTCTTGGAGTATAACATTTGGGGGAAATCTTCTTATACCCAAGGCCTCTCAGGTGTGATGAAATAATCTCCTCTCTCAGCTTTTGTGGAAGCTCCTTTGTCTTTCCCATGATTGCGACTCCTCTTGAATACCTTGGCGTTTATATATGCATCACAAATCAAGGATCATTATAGAGTTCCCAAAGGCTTAATTATGTCTCAACTCCACTTAAAGCCATAAAAACTCTCAGACAGCTTTAAAAACAACAATATTCTATAGGTGTTGAATAATTATAATTATGGTTATACACAAATACAACATCATGCATATTCTGTGTTGATTTTAGGTATCACTCAACTCTTGCCTCGAACTTGCCCTTTGAAACATTTCTGAATATTTTTGATTGCAACTGTATCTGTTTTTTTGCATAATAATACCCTTTATTTATATGACAAAGACAAGGTGACTAACTATTATTATATTTTTCATAATATATGAAATATCATTAGATTTTGGTACTCATTTACATACAGGTTAAAAAGTCAAATGCAGCACAACAGCACACATTGTGAGTTGAGCCAAAACATGGGTGAACTTCACACAATACTGGGCAGCTTACACTTTTGTACAGTTTGGTCCTAAAAATATCACAGTTGGCTTAAGAAGCCCTCGAAGGCCGTTTGTGGAATTGCCACCCTTTTAATGGAGCCAAGAGATGCCTGCGTCATGTCACATCAGTGAACTTCAAACAGCGGTCCAGGAAGTCACTGACACCTCAGTCATAAGCAGCCTAACAAAGGATGAACTTTCAGAGCAGGTGGAAACTTCCTCTCAATCTTTAGCCCCTTTGCCAAAGTGTCATGGAGTTTGGAGACACATCAGTAAACTCTCACACATGCAGAAACACTTCCGCACTTTGCCTCTTTTCATTCGTGACTCTTTCGGCCTCTTTCTTTTTTAGCTCTTGTTCTCTGACTCTGACCGTAACGCGCGTCAGCACAGATCCACGGGTCGCGACCTCTCACTTACAACAACTCGGAACAGAAAGCTGGAGAGTGAGCCAGGGGGCAAACGGCGGTCTTATTCTGCTGATGCAGAGAGTTTTGGATTAGTCCTGCACCTAAGGGATGTCGGGATACTTGCTATTTCTTTAAGCATCAGCTGTTTATTTAAGGAGCTTCAAACAAACATCCCCAAGCTGTGAAACACCATTTTTCCCATCCTAAGGTGGGTTTGTAGAGCCTCTCTTGTGCCATGGCTGAACTAAAGTACTCTGATTTGTGTGTAATCCCCCCCCCTGTTACTGACCTAATAGTCCGGCCCATGCCGACTGATGATGACTATGGTGATGTCAGAGCAAAAGAGCTCAAAGCGGCTTTGGCGGGGTGCGGAGTGGAGAGGGGGGGGTTGGGGAGGCTAGAGGTTAAAGAGGTGACATAGAAAACAATCCACAACAAGAGAAAAGATATACAGTACATATCTAGAAACATGCATTATTAATCGAGTAAAAAGGCAGACAGGCGTGTGCACACTTTTCACATATCCATCACACTCTGTAGTCACTTCCTCCACCGAAACAATAGGCCGCGCTGAGGGATTAAGGCGCTCACGCACCGGGATGCCAGCGGGGGAATCGTCTCACGGCAAAAGTCATCATCAGATCAGCGCCGGTGCTCCTGAGATGTCGGCAGGAGGTCACGTGATTGTACGCGGTGCAGACCGGTCAGGGACTAGCCGTGATGTAATGGTCACACGTATGCCATGGCACAGTCTTATGCAGCACAATATATCACCATAGACCCTGCAGGCAGGCATTTGTCCTTGTGCACCGCTGCAACTGCCCTCGCATTGGCTGAATAAACATTCATGGAGGGATTTCAGAGATTTGGGTGCACGACTGCTGGATGGATGGGGCGTTTTTACTTCTGTCATATTAACTGTTTTCCTATTGGTCAAAGATTCATGTTTGGGGGGGATTTAAAAGAAGCTTTAGCGACTGGTTGAAACGATTTGAGAGCTCTGCTCCTCTTCTGGAGAAGTCTTCTTCAGTGACATGTTGAATATTGACATTAAATTAAGTCATGGAAGGAGCTGAAAACCATTTCTTCTCAACCTTGTACAGATGTCAAAGTAAGTGGCTCAGCCGACAGGGTAGCACTTTGCAACTCTACATGCTCTGATCACCGACACAAAGAACTTCTCGGAGAGGCAGAAAATGATCTCTGTGCAAGTTCAACAATGGGGATCGGAGGGTTCAAAAGAACCATCAGTGTCTGGTTATTATTGGTGTTTGTGTAAGCAGGCATGTAAGCACCCACGGAAATTGTTCACTGTACTAGAATGAGGAATTATTCTCATGTATATTCATATCCCCCTCTGATTTCCAGCTCTGGAGCAGCATCAATAGGCAAATACCCTCTTCGCAATTGGCTGGAGTGGAGTTGGAGTTGTGTTCATTAGGGTAAACAAGCTGTGCTCCAGAGATAGCACCAACGCCATTTAACCTGGCACTGAGCTGATAGTAATACCACACCGACACACAAGCATCATTCAACCCCTCTGTTCCCTGTGTACTTCAGTGCATCGCTGCACCACCAGAGAGGTAACACGACTCAAAACAGAAACAATACAAACACCCGGACAACCTCCCCGGACAGGTTCACCACAGCTCTGTGGTCGCCCCTGGCTGTCATTCTTCTTCACACTCGGTGGATTTTCACTGAATGCGTCCAACATTATGCCCCGTGTGTGTGTGTGTGTGTGTGTGTGCTTGTGGCCCGCCTCGTGTAATGACCTCATCTGACAGCACAGCTGCCAGTAGGCAGCAGACTGCTTATGAAACCAGGCCATTCTATCCCTAAAATTCAGGGGTTGTGCAACTGGAGTGAAAGCACAGCGTGCCTATGTGTGTGTGTGTGTGTGAGTGTAAGTTTGTATGTGGTAGAGATGGTGCGATTATGCAACAGGGTTGATATTATAGCCACAAGTAAAATTCAGAGGTATTTTGAGTCCTGTTTTGCCGTTGAAGGACAATTCTTGTTACCCGTACGCAAGCACAGACACACACACACACACACACTTGAAAGTCTCAAACCACTGAATAATAGATACAGAAGCGATGTGTCAAAGTCCTTGGAGTGGCCTGGAAACAGAGAGCAGATTAAATGTGCACCAACCCTGACCTCAGCCAGACCGTGTTACACACCCACACAGACACTCACGCTCACATGCGCACGGTCTGCAGCGATGACAACATACTCCCGCTGACCAATGAGGTGAACGGCAGTTACCAGAGCTCAGAGGAGCAGCTTCGTCACAGCAAATAGTGTATCTGTGTGTTTTAAGCCTGCGATTGAGTTACTTTCATTGTGCTTGGGGACTAAATATGGGAGGGCTAATTAGAACTAATCACAGCACACGTGAAGGGTTAACTGCAAAACAAGCAAAACATTTTTATTTCAAATCAGTTTGTTATCAGTTTATCAGTGTTTTGCTGAGATCCAGCAGCCGCTGAAGTCTTATTTATCCTTTATCCTGGACATTTCTCCTTATATAAATAAATCAGAAGGGAAATAAGTAATTAAATGCCGACGACCAACTGTAGCGTCCCTGATTTGAGCGTCTCCAGGGACCATTGTTGCATCTCTGACTCCGTAATTTCCTTTCTCCATGCAGCTATGACACAAAACATTGTTGTAGCATTCTCTATGCATTGTGCACCACTCAGATTTTACATCTTAGTGCTGTGCTTAAAGTTAAAATGTTCAACATGCATGCATTTGTTCTTTTACCTCAGGCGTCTTATGTAATAAGGAGGTGAAGAACAGTTAGAGCATATGACCTTCTCCTCTTTTACCCAAGTACTGCACGTGTGTTCTTCACCTCTCTTAATACCATCTGTGATGGACATCATTCGTACCGTTTTTGGGGTACACCTGAAGATCTGTCCACTCCCGAGTTTATCTTTCCAGCCTGTTGCACCAGGAGGAGCTCGTGTTCATGTTTCTGCCGCTTCTCAGTTTTTCAGTCAAGAACAAACATGACCTACTTGTTGATAATTGGACTCTTGAACATCCTCTGCTTTCCATTCCCTTCAAACTTCTCCTCCTCCTTTAAAGAAACCATGAATAATGAATCGAGCTTTGCGTCATCATTTGTACGGGTAACAATGTTGGCATGTCAAGCCAAGGCATCTGATCCTCTCTTCTAATGACATGATGGAATATGTTGGCCGGTGTTAGCTTTCACCAGGTAAGGCTGCAATATTGATGAGGAGGGTGAGGCGGTTTTTCCACTGCCTCAACTCCCGGCGGCTCCTCCTCTCGTTGGCTCGTCCCGATCATTTGATACGACACTGTGCCGGGGCAGCGACTGGGCCGACGGGTAGCTGGTCGGGCGAGCCGGGCGAAGTGGAGTGGAGAAGGGAAGGGAGGAGCAGAGCAGCGGCGTGCTGCACATTTTCCATCTGTCATGAAAGTGGAGCAGCTCATTATCGCAGAGTGCTCTCTACTGAGCTGACCTGAAAAGACAAGGAGAGTGTGTGTGTGTGTGTGTGTGTGTGTGTAGGTTTGAGAGATGTACGTATACTATTAATGTGTCCTAGTCGTACCTTTCTAACCCAGTACAGGTCAGTGGGCAGGTGTGTGAAACAAACGCTACTGTACTTCTACCTCTGTGTCTGTTGGTCAGTAGGTTTGCTCACACGTATCTATGGTTTTCACATGAAGAGCAGTGTAGCATTGTAATCCCAGTGCATTCCTGCAACCATCACCCAGGACCAAAATTGAGACATCAAACTGACATGTTTTTTTTTTTGTTTGTTTTTTTACAATGGAAAGGACATTGTTTTCCTCTATGTCCCAGCTGGCCTCCTCCACTTGGATAAATCATCACCCTCAAACGCGTATAAATAATGTAGTGCAGGCAGCAATAATAAAGTGGCAGGCAGGTGATGTGAGCAGCAGCCATAAAACTAATGGTTAAAGGAGAAAATAAAGGTGTGGATATACCGTCTTGAATTGGCAATCTCTCCTCGGTGTGATCATTAGGCCACTTGTGTTTGGGTCTCTATCATTGTCGTAAGCAATCAGAAGTGTGTTTTCATTTGAGCTTTTTTTTTTTATGTAGTTACAAACTGAAACCAGAGTTGTCCTCATCTGTCTTTTGGTCTCAAGAGGAAAAGGGTTTGTTTTTTTTTTCTCTTCGGGCTCGTAGCAGATTTGAGATGAGGGGCATTGGTGCTTTGTGTGTGGAAATCCACCAAGCGCACTATGTGATGAACATAAACAATTTCCAAAGGGGGGAAGGATATAAAAGAGCTTTCTCTGTATGCTTGATCCCTGGAGTTTAATGTCCCAGTTGAGAATTCAGCATGTCAATTTGTGACTGCGCTGGAGGGCACAACAGAAGCAGTGGCTCTGACATAGGAGGGTAGACGGAGTAAAAGAATAGAGGCGAGAGAGAGAGAGAGAGAGAGAGGATAGAGGAAGCGCAGGGGAGGGACCTTGCGGATTGGTAATAAAGCCTCTGAGCCCAGATGTCCATCTGAATAAAAAAGCTATTTCCAGTTGTTGTTTTTTTTTTTTTATTTCATTTTCCTTCCACAGACCGTCACACTAACAGGCAAGTAGAGCTTTGTCAGAAAAGATCGAGAAAGATTTCGAGCATGACCGGGAAAGAATAAAAAATAACTGCTGTGTTTGGAACTGAATCTGAAAAATTGTCCTTATTGCAGCAGAATCCAAGGTCCGAGGCCACAAACCTCAGTGAACAATTTGCAGCTTACTGTGAATCCTTCAGCAGGCTTTACCACTTGTGCCTCGATTGGAATTAACTTCCCTTCCTCGCTCAACCGTGATGATTGATTTCAAGGTCTGGCTGCAAACCTGTCCAAACTGTGGTTGGCAAAAGAATCTGCTCTCAATAGCCATTTCATAATTTGTACTCCCTCAGTTTGACAGAAAGGATATCATAGAGGGCATAATTGATTACCTGCTGTGTCCTTGTTGTGTCTCCAGCCTTGGAGCTGCAAGGCACTGGATGTTGTGTCACACTTCTAGTTCCTTGTGCATGCCCGCCGTGGTTAATCAGAAAACAGGGGCATAACCTGTTTGATGTTCCAAGCTTGATCCTAAAATGAAAACCGTAGAGTATCAGAGGTGCTTTGTGCAATAATTTATCTCACAGCAGCAGCTTAAACATTAATGTTAAGCTCATCAGCGAACATGCTGATGTTGCGCTGAGTATTAACGCAGGGGTTGACCACGCTGTCCTCCTGAGAACAACCAGAGCATGCGTAGTTTCAGCATATTACCAAAAATGCCATATGTCTATGTTCAAGTGTCAAAGCTTTCTAGCAGCTGTAGTAATTATGAATTTTGTCCACCGGCTGCAAAGCAGAGAGTTGTGTGACGCTCTCATGGAGTGACAGCCTGCAGAGGGAGGGTGGATGTTTAGGTCAACGAAATATAAGACTTTTAAGATTTAGAAGTATTTATTGACAGAAATGGAATACAATATTTATCAGTGTGTTTTCATTGGTGTCTAATCTCCTGAAAATAAGAATCATTGTGTTTTTGTTGTCTTAAATGTCCTTTATATCTACAGTGAGAGCGGGTCCTCTTCCACAGAGTCTGCCATGTTGACCCACCATTCTTGTACAGTAGCCCAGAAAAGACAAACCAAACACTGATCTAGATATGGACGTCTGCTATTAATGTGAATTTGGCAGCCAGAGTTCTTCCTACATGCTTGGAAGGAGAGGATGACACGTGGGAGAGTATTCATTTGGTTGCAATCTGCAACTTCACCTCTAGATGCTGTTAAATTCTACACATTGGACCATTCCTAACAACAGTTGACAGTTTCCTTGAACCATCATATCCTGACCGTAGTAGTTATTACTGTAGCCATGCCCCTAAGTACCTAATGAAGATGTCATTTTAATGCAAACTATGATCCAAGTTGTTTTGGGGCAGAAACCTAACCAAATCTTAAAGTCTGTGTAAAGGCGATTTCTTTCAAAATACATTAAATATGTTGGAAAATAGTTGCTGAAAAAATGTGAAAAGACTTGACGTGGAGTTAGAGGTTCAAACAGTTTTTCACCAGTTTTCAGTCCAGGATTTTGTGGGCGGTCGTTAAAGGGTGGCTCGATGACACGCTGAGGCCACCCTGAGCGTGCACCTGCACCCCTAGCAGAGATATAGAGATTCATTCATCTCTCTCAGGGTGTTTCAAAGTTAGTCATGTGATTTTCTGAACTTATCTGACACGTTTCAGTCGCTTCAAAATGGCTGCTTGACTGCTCCTACGAGTGGGCGTGGCTTCAGCACATTCAGAGGACACGCCCCCACAGTCCTGGAGCTGAGAACACTGCTCATTTTTACCTGATTTTGACACCTAATTTCATAAACTTGTCGATATTTTCAACTTTTCAAATTTGGCTGATGTGTTTGCTCGCCAACAGGATCCTTTGTCGTATCCCAGGACCCAAAAAAGACAGTTAGAGGACACTTGGCCAGGAAATACTGTCGTGGGTTTTATGGCAATCTCCTAATCAATACTGCCTCTGTTTTATTGTTTTTGGAAAAATAATTAATTCTTGGACTCTGGCCAAGATAGATATCGGTCTCCACTATCTTTTTCACTTGTCATATATCCTACTCATTCAATTGTTTCCTTCCTTCCCTGGCAATAAACAGGCATTATTTTTCCAAATTGCACCATCAACCCTTCATCAAGGGACTAAGAAATTGTCAACTAAGCATGTCACTGTTCCAACCTGGTTTGGCCCATGTTGTGCTTATAAAGCCTCAAAGACCAAAGGTGGCGGCGCAGTGACTGTTGCACCGGGCAAAGTATGATCTCCGTCAAACAGGGCACAGGGTTCATTTTTCTTTTTTTTTTTTTTTTTTGCTCAGTGGATTTTTTTCTCTGCCCTCTTTGTGGAATATGTCACAGGATTTTCCAGCAGTTACCGTTTAATATTTTAAACTTAATTGTATCCCTGTTTGCTTTGCCGTCAGTTTTGACAGAGATATTTTCTTAACGGCGAAATAATGGGAGAGAGAGAGAGAGCCTGACTAAGTGCGTCTGCTCACTTAAATTGACTGCAGATACTTGACCTTGTCCACTCCCTCTCAAACCCCTTCTTATGGTTGAGACGTCTATCTGGAGTTATTGAAGACACTCGCTATATGGGGCCTTTGAACTTTGATGTACGTCCAAGGGGATGGGATGTGAGTTTAGCCTAAGCCTAAGAGCTAAATAACCTTGTTGTGCTAATACAGCATGCCGATAAGCCTTTAAAAGCTCAAGCTCTAATCTTCATAACTTATGAAGCATTAAAAATCTACAATAAGCAAAAGATTTCTCTGCTGCAGCAAGTCAGCGTTGGTTAAGTTTTAATCTGCGAGTGTGTTTGAGTCTGCAAAACGTTAACCCCAATCAGTATGGAAATAATTCTATGGTGAATTGACTAGACAGCTACAGTATGTCCTCGGCTGACCTAGTTAACCATGTGCATAATATCCCTCTGCTCCAATTGCTGTTGACTCATAGCAGGATGACGATGCCTCCTGTATGTGAGGCAAGGGAGAAGCTGAGTCTTAATATGTGACTGAACACCATGAACTCATTTAACTTTCCAAACCTCATTTAACTTTGCAGGATCCATTTTACATCAGAAGTTTGATCAAAGTGCCCTATATGACTTTGAGTGGGAGAGACAAGATAATTTTTGACCCTTCATTTGCAACGTACCATTTTAAACCAATAAAATCAAACATCAATAATCTGCAGAAAACGGACAGACCTCTGCAGGTTATTCATATTATTCATACTAGAGTACAGTACAGTACTTTTTTTTTATGTTTATATGATGTACTGCCGGTAATTATTTAGTACAGTCACCGTAGAGTTTTCACTAATTCCTAGAAAGCTCCACTGGCTAAAGAGCGACAAGATCATGTTTTGTTTTAAGTGTCTGACGTCCGAGTATAAGAATTAACCAAAAGAATTCTGAACAGATCAGATTTGTTCACTATGAAGCCCTATTATAATGTGAATTTCATAGTGTGTAATGTAATATGTACTTGTGAAGTGAGTAAGTGTTTCTGCTTGGCTAACAAACCCTGGATAAAACTAGACTAACAGCCAAATTCCACCAGGCACGGATGCAACACGTTACGCCGCGGACCCCGGAGCTAATCACAGCTGTCTTGGTCAATGTTTGGAACCACACCGGCCCAGCTGCAGTCCGTTTCAGAACCGGGTCTCCGTTCGGCTCTGCAGAGGATACGCGGCTGTTCTATTTTTGATGGGCGGCAATCTGCACAGAGCAGCTCAAGCTGGCTGGAAATCAGACAAACAAAGGGCATAAAAAATCTGGTTGACTTTCAAAATAAACACCCCTTGTAACAGGGAAACAAAATAACTACACAGTATATTTACACATTTAGGAGCACATTTGAAACTACATAAACGACTAAGAAAAATGACCAAATCTGAGCAAGTAAACAGTCTGGCTTCTGAAACACTGGAAAATGGACCAAAATGGCATTGCAGCCGTGGCATAACAGTGACGTTCTTGATGGGGTTTGGCGTAAGAGTCTACGGTCATGCTTGCAACTCAGTGAGCCTGTGCAGTGGTGCTTTGAGCTAAACACTAATATCAGCATGCTCACACTGACAATGCTAACATTCTGATGTTTAGCAGGTATGTTCACCATCTTAGTTTAGCAGACTAACATTTGCTAGCTTACCAGCTGAGACTGATAAGAGAGATGTTGAGATATTTCTTGGATAAGTGAAACTTTGATCTACTGGTACTTATTAGGATACATCCTCTGGGAACCATGAACACCTGTCCAAAACATGGCAATCCATTCTACAATTGTTGAGACATTTTAGTCTGGACTGTCTAACCACCACTAAAATCTGCTCTCTGGTAGGATGATTCAGTTAGTCTCATATAATTGGTGTGTTTTGTTTTGTCCCAGTGGACAGGGGTTAGCATGCATGCGTGTTGGTGGGTGGCACAGTAAGTAGGTGTGTGTCGATGTAGTGGTTGTTTGTTTATGTGCAGAGAAAGTGTTGTTTTATTGTAGAAGGGCTGAGATTGAACTTTACCGCCTCAGCCTTCTCATTGTCTTGACTGCACATGAACTGGTTATACCTCTCTGGCTGAAAATGAGTTGTTGAACACCCACTCAGTCTCCAAACTCTCTCTCTCTCTCTCTCTCTCTCTCTCTCTCAAACACACAAAAACACACACTTGCTCCCTGGTAGAATCTCCACTTCCTTCCCTAATTGCCCCAGGGGCTTACTGGACCTTGGCATTCCACTCACTCAGCACTTAGAGTTTAGCTGCTCGCCTGTGTCAGGGCATGACAGGCTCGCCACCCCGTATGTCCCGACAGCGATACCGCTTCGTGGCAACACGTTAACACTTGTGCCGCCCTTACAAGCACAGCATGATGAGCCATGGCACTGAGACAGGTAATGATGTAAGCTTCCCTGCAGTCACTCCGGCTACAGCTCGTTGTTGTGATATCATTTTCCCTCTCAGTATTTATGGATAGGTGGTGAGTATGTGCAAGGCAATGTTAGCAACTACACTCAGGGGATGATTTGAGCAGGATTAGGGGGGCAAAAGAAAATGGGACTAACGCTTGTTGGGGCAATTTATGGAGAAGCAGCAATTCAGCTGCAGTTCACTGGGTTTGTTATACTTGTGTGTCTGGCTGTTTCTAAGTATTATGGCTCTTTTGAAGTGTGTTTTTTTATATATATAATATATATATTGTACTAGTATGTACAACCTATCACTGCGCAAACCATCGAGTCTCACTTTAATTTTAAAATCATGCCAAAGCTCAAAACAGCTGAGCTCCCCAAGGCTAAACTGCTGCGTCATTTTTACAATTTATATGACAGTGACAGTTGAAGCTCTGACTTGAGGTTTGCAATGTTTTACAGCTATAAATGTTCACACTTTTCCATCATGTCAGCTGTTTCAGCGGAGCAGCTCGGTAGCCAGCAGTGGACAGCGGTTGCACTTGGCAGCATCCGGCCGTGAATGCGAGGAGCTGTGTGAAAAGCTGCTGAAAACAGAGCGTGCATGTTTGTACAGCAGTCTCTCCCTGATTCAATCAAACGTTTCTTTCAGTCGTTTCACCAGCGTGCTGTTTGTTTGAGTGGCCGCCTCTGTTGATTCATGGTACTTGGACTTGAACCTGGACCTCTAGTATATATGTTTAAGTAGCATGTATGTCAAACATAAGGCCTCTCTTCAGATAAGAGTATAGGTCAACAGGATGTAGCTTACCAGTTGGGTATAGTGTTTACAACAGGTAGTTATACTGTCGGTGTCCTGCATTCACCAGCAGAATCGTATTTTTGGTCATCAATCAAAATAAGATTACTTCATGTGCTCCAGATTCATTTGCAGTTTCTTATCAAGCACAGGTCATGAAGGATGTGGTGACCGCTCTCCTTTATCCTGGTGACAGTGATTGACTGTTGGGATTTATCTGACCTCCCCGGCAGCAGCTTTAAGTTCCCCTGCTGTTAAAACACTTCTCTCTACAAGGACTGAGCAAAGATTGGTAAACATTAAAGCAAGACCACTGCCGCTACTGATACCGCTGCTATGGTACAGCCTCACTTGAGCTACTTGGTCTGGTATGACCACCAAACCTTGGATAGATTCTTCTCAACTTGGGCTACTATATTTTAGCATTTGGGAGGACAACCAATATATCTTATTATATATATCGTTTATCTCCAAAACTCCAGAGCCAAGCACGCGAAAGTTTCACTTTCATTTTCAGTTTGTCAACATTGTCTATCATAACTTTTTATTTGTGTCACAATGACGCTGTTGAAACTGACGAGCAAATCAGAGATATGTTGAGCAGATTTTAGCATTTGTTGAATTAATATAGCCTACACAAACATTTATGTAGAGGCACTGTCATTTAAAAGACCTACAACCCTAAATTTTAAACAATTAACTAACAAATCGACAGCCTAAACATTCTCACAGCTACACACAGGAGGCTACACAGAAGCAGGAAAAGGAAAAGAGTTTCCTTCATATTTAGACAATTATGTTATTGTTTGTATAGAATTTGTGGACACATATTCATTCCCTGGCTGACAAACACATCAACACATCATCAAGTATTTATAATAATATATGTAATACATGTAGTATATATACATATATATATATGCAGAAACATGTGCCTATCAGGCATAGTATGCTATCATTCTTTTTATGTCTGCCTTGCAAAGCACTTTGTGATTGCTCGTTTTGATGACTGCCATATAAATAATCTTTATTATTACTATTAGCAGATTATACCGTTGCACAACATGAGACTAACGGCCTGAAATCTGGCACTGAATATTACACTCAGCATACTTATCACTCAGAAAAGTAGGATTTTCTCCCAAATGTGGCATCTAGGGTTAAAAGAGCCAATCAGTTCTTTGATCAGACGACAGCCAGGTGTTTCCCATCATGCCCCGAGTCTTTGCAGTCAGTGGAGAGCAACTGCGGCTCCTGGCTGCATCCACCCCGATCATGAGGTTATCATTGCCCACGTGCACGTGACGTCAGGGCAAGTCGGCATCTAGTCAGACACAAATCTAAGCAGCATGCATTCTGTGATTCTGCACAGCGTTGGCTCATCTCATCTCAAGACCACCGACCGCAGAGTTCCTCCACCCGAGTCAAACTTAACAGGAGAAATGAATGTGGAGAGGTTCATTATTTGGTGCTGTGAATTTGGTCCAAAGTTAAAAATTTGTGAACTATGAACGTAAACGCGAACCGGTTCACTTTAATCTATGTGAACTGAACTTTGAGCTCGCTCTTGTGAAGTGTGAACTTGCACAACACTGGTTTGACCTGTGAACGTGATTTATCAACCGTGAACGCAGCTTCTTTTGAACACAACTCATGATTACCGTTCATAGATAAATAAATCTATCCTTAAATGTAGGAATTTAAATATATACAAGTCTTTTGGTAGTGCAAAAGAGATCTCAGGAACAGGCTGCAAAGATAATACTTTCATGGCCTGCATGAAAATTTCAATAAATGGGCCTCCTGAGGCAAAAATTTCCATATCATGATGCCATGGTGAAAATTTTCACCAAGCCAAGGCGGATAAAGGGCAGCAATGAATCATGCACACTGTGTTCATGATATGTTTTGCAAAGGTCATAGTTTACACAGCTTATTTTTATGCAGTCCTCTCCCTGTGATGCCTTTGTTTTGAGTCTTGAACATACGAAGTGAACAAAAAAATTGAATGCAAATATAGATTGGAGACCACATGCTGCGCTAAATCAATATGCCATCACATGTGCCTCATGTTGTGCGATATGCTGCAGACTGAAATATCTCAGCGGCTTTCTAGACGCAAAAACCTCCAGATATCTGCACACGAAATCACCTTCCCATCAAGCACAGCTGTACCTTGTACTCAGTGCTGATCAGCAAATGCTAGCATGCGCTCATACTAAACTAAGATAGTGAGCGTGGTATACATTATACCTGCTAAACTTCGGCATGTTAGCATTGTCATTATGTGCATTTAACTTAAAGAACCAGGCAGAATAGGCAGTATAAAGAATGGACGTAGTCTCCGTGGTGTCACCCACAGGTTTTCTTCCCCCAAGGACGTTGCCACTTGGCTCAGCCTCACAGTGAGCTGCAAACATCAGTGTTGCCATAAAACTAAATGAAAATATCAGTCAAATTTTTTGAGCAATCAGTGCTCTATAGTTAAAATACAAAATATATGCAGTATATAAATGTCATTTCTACAAAATGTGAGTTTGTATGGTTTTACAGCAAGCCCGGAAAAGCTCCTGTGCATAAACAAGCATGCCATTGTTGACTGAGTGTGCATTTGTTGAATGTACGGCTTGTACTAAAGCGATGACATCATGGTTTGATACACATGATACCTCGAATAACCATTGAAAGCTAGCAGAGCTGTGGTGGCACTGTAATCTCTGCTGTGTGTGTGTGTGTGTATGTGTGTAAAAGAGACACTGGGGTCTAATCCTGGTGTGTCTGATGCTGTAGGACTTTGTGTTCACACGTGTGTGTGTTTCTCTGTCCGTCTCGTATGTGTGCATTGTAGCAATCCATACCATGATTGAGTGCAATACTCACAGACACATGTGCGCCCTCTATTTCTCTCTCTCTCTCTCTCTCTCTCTCTCTTTCACACACATGCAGAGATCAGACCAGCCAAATGCCTCTATCAAACCCCCCTGCAGTCCGCTATCATCCCATTCCCTGGCATGGTGCTCAGCTTAGCCAGCAAGTCTACTCTGTGTGTGTGTTTGTGGCTGTGCTTCTCTCAGTTCTTCCCTATCTGTGCTCCTCACATGTCCCTCCCCACCACCTTTTTCACTCATTCATCACCTCTCTTTTCGTTCCTCCACTTTTCTCACCTCCCCGCATCTTCTCTCTGCTTTTCCTCCTCCCCCTCTCTTCCCATGCATGTGTTCGTTAACAACGGGATATGCGGAGTAGACAATGACCTTGCCAGCAAACTGGAGGCTTGTCAAGCTCAGAGCGAGAGAGGCAGCGTGATCGTTGGGTTAAATTGATACAATCCTGTGGAAAATTGGCCTAATCTTGCAGAAAATAGATGTGTCCAGCAGGATGCTCTCTTTCAGACGCATGGACATCACCCTGAGGGAAAGAAAGAAAGAAAAAGCGTGAAAGAAAAAAGGCGTATGTAATTGGATGGTGTTATTTCTGTGATTCAGTATGTACATATAATACATGCAGTTTTATCCTTTTACAAAACACAAAACATTTTCCTTGATAAACTGCTCCAGATTGAGAGAGGGAAATACATAAAATGTGTCCGTTTCAGATGTTGAAAGAATAATATACCAACTCACGAGAAGAAAAAAGAACCAGCTGATGAGCAGAACCCTTCAGAAACTACATTATCTAATCTGTTAGTTGAGTTCATAAGGTTACTGTCAAAATGTCTGCCAGCCACTGATTGTATATCATGTAATATACAGTTAAAGGTCCAGTGTGTAAGATTTAGGAGGGGGGTCTAGGAGCAGAAATAAAACATGATATTCATAAGTTTCATATTGAAGCGCCATGTTGCTACAGTAGCCTAGAAGGGACAAACCAAACCCGGGCTCTAGGACCTTTTTTGGCTACTATAGTTTCTCCTCCATACGTCAAAGGGAGGGTGAGGCGAGTGGTATTCAGTTCCTTGCCATTTACCAATTTACAACTAAATTCTGCACACTGGACCTTTAATAGTCTAGGTGGGGGTTAATAATGAAGGAATGGGGTATTTGAGTTTGAATAGTATTTGAGTTTTTTTTTATATAGAATGAAATAAAAATTAAAGAAAATTAGTTTAGTCACACTTATAATTACAGTAAAAATATTAAATCCTAATCTCATCTTAATCCCATTGAATCTGCTTTAAATCTCAGTGTATCTTATCATTAAAAACTTTTTTGTATCAGACTGTGAGCTGACATATCAGATCATCTGAGAGACGAACACACTTACAACCCGGAGGTTGTGTATATAATCAGAGGAGGTCGAGATGAAAATAATATGCTTTGAAGTATGTAAAAAAAAAGGAAAAAAAAGGAAGATATTGACACAAATCTGAAAAGCTCTCTTGGCAATTTTTCATGCACTTTTGAGACGAAACTTGTCAGTTTCCCGCCTACTGCCAAGTCTTCAAGGCTTCAATTGGATCATGCGGTGAAATAAAAATAACCTCGGTGCAACATCGGTCCTGCACTGCATAACGAATCAGGTGAGAACTGAAAATTCTGGATGCTGTTTGCATCCATTATCTGTTTCTATCCCAGTAATGTGCTCATATTCGTTTACGTCCCCACAGTCCAATATACCAGAGTTGATATTGGACTCGTGCAGGATACCAGTGGGCCTGTAAAAACACTCATTTTACCCACAACCATATTACTTACCAACATTACAGAGCAACATCCCTGCTTACTACATGCAGTGAGCTGGAAAACAAGACCATAGTGAGTGACCTACGGTCTGCCACGGTACATAACTCACACTAAACTATTTGAAACCCCCGCAAGAAAAACAAGAAGTGGTTTAGGCGTCTCACACCCACAGTTCACTCCTTAGTTACTCACTCACTTATACACACACACTCACAAGCGTCGGTACACCTTGGAGTGAAAAATAAAAGCAATCCTCAGTGTTGATGGAAAAACAAGGTTGGTCATTGTTTTATTTTGGAAAATTCTCGATAGAAAATGCACCGCAGATGCAGGACACCTAAATGAAGAAAAGGTTTTCGAGTTTTTAGTTTTACAGACTTTATTTTTTCCTAAAACAAAGAATTTCGATTTGGATTTTTTTTTTGTTGGATTTTAAGTATTTCTTCCTTCCCAGGATGTGTTTTAGTACAAATAACACAAAGGCATGACATCTGGCCAGTGGTTTGCTGTGTTCTGGCAAACCTTGACACAAGCTGTGTGGGTTAGAGAGAAAAAGACACACACAAGAGGGACAGTCGGGGAGGAAAATCACACACACAGACACACACACACAAACTCAGAGATGAAATTAAAAAAAGATGAGGGGAGATTGGGTAAATATGCAGAGTCTAACTGACAGGAGCAAGGATAAACAAATTTGTATGCATGATAGAAGAGAGACCGAGATAGGGAGGCAGATGGAGAGAGAGAGAGAGAGAGAGAGGCAAAGACAGAAGCAAATTCAATGACATCACTGGAGTTGGTTTGTGTCAGCATGCATGTGTTGAAAGTAGATGTGAGTGTACTAGAGCGTGTGCTGAGCAGAAGGGAGGGCTGGGAGCGATGCGGTGACGTATTGTAATCTGGAATACTGAGAAGCCCAGCTGTGCAGAATCTGGGCATAGTGAGGGCTTATGTTACGTCACACAGACACACACACACACACGCACACACGCACACATGCAAACGCAGTCTGTCGTGAGTCCTGAAGGAACACAACTGTCACTAGAGACAAAGGTCAGGAGGGTTAACGCACGTGTGTGTGTGTGTGTGCGCTGTGTTTGCAGTTTCTAAGCTCCTGTTTTGATGTACATCCTCTCCTCGCTAACAAATACCAGTAAATATTGAGGCTTGTCTCCACCCACCATCTCCTACTGACACTTTTCTCTGGGCCCTCCTCTTCTTCTGTGCTGCCATGCACCCTGGGAAGGAAGCAGTGATGCCAGATGGAGACGTGGTCAGTCTCATGTTGGGAGCCACAGTGCAGGATGGGCGTTTTGGACCCCACTCTCTCTGGCAGCAATTTGCCCAGGGTGAAAATAACTCTCTCTTGGACCAGAAATACAGTATGTTTCTAATGCACCTCTACCCAAATGACTGATGGCACAATCTTTGCAAAGAGCTGGAAAATACCTATTTCTAGCTCCGTGACCATATTAGGCAGTGACCTCAGGAAAAGGAAATAACTCTCACCCTCCCTTTAGTGCTGGTTATTTTTGACCTTCCCCCTACAGCTCCCTTAACCCCAAGCTCTTCTGTACTCCTTTTGATAAACATCAAATGGCTTTTTTCTTTAAAACAAAATGACTTTTATGGTCTGAAGAGTCTAAGGCATCCCAGCTTCTGAGATGAGATGCAGCCATGTACATAAATGCGTCCCCAGTGGTTAACCCGTTGGCACCCAGAGAGCTGCGGCTATGTAAATAAATGTTTATTCAAAACTTACGTTGAGGGGCATGTTTACCCTTTGGGTCGTCATGAAATAAGGTCATTGAGCATGGTTGCGTAATTATTTGTATGCGCACACCACACATTCAACATGAGGGTCTATTAATAGAACACTTGTATGTATCCTCTGTTGCATTCATGTGTCAACCTGATTTATTCATCCCATCCCAATACACCTGGGGGTCATTTATAAGGGCTGACAAAAAGGTGAGAGAAGAGCTCGATCATTTGAAACCAGGCCTTGTGATGGATGTCTCGGAGACTACTGAGGCCACCAACAGTGCTCATGCTCATTTTCTTTGCCTTTGCATAAAATGATGCGTACAGGGCCATTGTCGCGTTGTGATAGGTCATTTACATGTTTCAGATAAAAGCTGTTATGTTTCCTGCCACGCTAGCAGCTGCATGAGTCAAGGAACTCAACAACAGATTGCAATGAAATTTGGTGCACAGATTCATGGTCCCCAGAGGGTGACCTTTTTTTTTTTTTTTGCTAGTCCCACCAACAAACCAATTAAAATTACCACCAAGACTAATGATCAAGACCGATATTGTAGAGCTAAACCTGGCAAGACGAGCGCGAACATCCTAAAAAGGTCAATGTGCAGATTCTCATTCACTCTTGCGTCCATTTTTGTCTTGCTATTTTCAGTTATGAAGTGAAGTAGCTAGCTAGCTATGTAGGAAGATGTTGTTAAACCCTTTTACATGGGATGTTGTGCAGGAACTTTCCCTATTTTGGAAGTTGGCTCATGCTGTTGAAATGGATGATGAAGCACCATTCTTTCATACTGTCAGGCAAGCGTTGAGATTGTAATCAACATTTCAGTCTCTCGGGTCTGTTGGTGTGATTATAAGCTTTCAACTTGTTTTCAAAATAAAATGCTACCCTGTTACAGGAGCACAAGTTAGTATTTTTAGTTTTATCTACCTCAACTTTGGCCACTTTTGCAAGGCACAGCACTGTTCAATCACATCCATGCAAATGTGCATCTCTGGCAGATTTCTCTACTGATTAGCTTGCAACCTTTGCAAGAAGAGATAAAACTTTGCCACTTGCTACTTTTTAGAAGTTCCGGTGTCAGATTAGACACCGGGTGCAGTGTTTTAGTATCAGATAGGTATGTATCACCAGTACCTGAAGGAGCATACCTGCACTAGTGCAGCCCCTTCTAGGACATTTTGGTATCAGAAGCATTCTGGCTTTTGGTTTGAAGTCCGTTTATAGTCAAAATAGTCTGAACTGATTGTTTGTATGTGTGTTGGTTAATTACTGACCACACATTGAAACAGTTTCAACCCACTCCAGAGGACCTAAGTGGGCACTGAGTGGTTGGCATTGTGCCGACCTCATGTCACTGCTTCTCTTGCATTGCAACTTGCCTGTTTTCCGCTGCCACCTCCTTCCCATGAGTGGGCACACTGCTGGGAGAGGCCAATGAGTAGGCTGGTGTTGGAGATAAAGGGACGCTGTGCAGTCTTCACGTGACACCTGACTGACACGCAGTGGTGTCTGCAGTGACTAATTTCACTGGTCTACCTTAGGAAAGCAGTTTTATTTCTTACACTACATTTCAGCTGTTGAGCTGACACGTTTGTTAATACATTTATTTCAATGAGTGCAACAGCAGAAGCTGCTGAAATTCTCAGATCATCAAATCTTCTATGCAGAGATCCAGTGTCTCTAACATATTCTTACAATTAGTAGAAACATAATATAATTCTATGTAGAGGAAGCCTTTTAAATATAAGTTTTTCCATTGTATGTACACAGCAATTTTAAAGGGTTAGGAAAATAGAAAGAAACGCCTTAAATCAACTTTTCATTCATACATTTCCTTATTTGCATTCCTCTCTCACACATAGCGTGTCTTAGATGGAGCTTTTCTTATCCCTGTGCTATTCCTTGTTTGGTGAATTCAGACTGGAACAACAACATCTGATATCAACACAAAGTGATTGTGGTTAGAAGACAATCATGTCAAAGAAAACCAGACTTTCAACAAGAGCCTGTGTTTGTGTTAGCGGCTCTGGGATGCTATACTTAGGCACAGCACTCAGATAAATGCTAACATCAGCATGCTAACATGAAAATGTTAATATGCCAGTGCCAGGAGGTAATTGTCAAGACATTTGTCTTAAGTAGGTGATTAGAATAAATGAGTTTTCAATCACAAATGTCACTGCCAAATCTAGTGCCAAAAAATCCAGTTGACATCAAGCTATTTTATGACAACTTCATCCTCTGGGGACCCTGACTATCCATATCTAATTTCACTCAAGACCGGAATGCTGCAATCCCTAAAGTCACTCCACCCATGCATTAACTAAAAATCAGTCAAACTGTTTGGTCAGTGGCTGGGTCTCAACTCTTATGTCATCTATGTTACGTCTTCGATGAATCCTTTGGCGTTTCATGGTCAAATGCAAACTCATGACCTGACCTGACTGAGACCATTAAATAATCCAGTACACTTTGTTCCAAGGCCACTCTTTAAGTCGAGAGATTTTGCCTCGAGGTTGTCTCATTTTGGGACTTTGTGCGTTTGTAAGTGAACAGGAAGAGAGTGTAGAATAGTGGTGAATAGACGCACTTTTGATTCTGTGGAAGACGACTGAATTAGTGGTAGTAGATCATAATAGAGGGGTCCTCAGACTACTTTGAAAGACCACTTTGCCTCCAGGAACTAACTGTTCTAAAAGGTTGTTGTGCGTATTTCTTTGTATGTGCGCTGCCTTTGATTCGATCGCTTACCATCCTTACCCATCCGTCTGACGCGGTTGTTGACTTCAGCATGTTCCGCGCTGCATCTCTCCTCGAGTCTTCAGCAGGCAATAAACATCTGATGTTGGGAGTGTTTTCCAAAATGCAGCTTTCACAGTGCCGTGTTTGACTCTTTCCTGTGCATTATCAGCACTTCCTGTCATTAGCAGGAAGTCTGGATGTGATTGAAATAGATGGACACTGGAGTGCTATTGACATAGACAGAGACAGTAAGGTCATTATTGCTTTGCCCAGAGGAGAGAGACCTCTCCCAGGTCTCTTAAGTGCTTCTCCTTCTACTTTACCATCATCTGAATCCTCTTGTCACCGCTGGCCGTCTGGAAGACAGCCTCCATCAAAATGAGAGTGGTATTGAGATGTGTCAAAGCCACAGCAGGAGATGTCTGTCATGGTTAGAGACTTCTGATCGGCTGGTGTCATAGAGAATCACATTCACTGTCCTTGTCAAACATCTGAGCAGTTTATCTTTAGCAAACATAATCTGCCAGGATTCCTTCGTTGAAGACCAAAAAGTTTCCAGGCACAAACGAAAGCAGCTCCTCTCACTCTGAGAACTATCAGCAGTGCTTGCTGCTGCTGCTGGAGGTCTCTAACTTGAACACTGCCATACGGACACCGTGTTTGAACCCACAGTAGTCATGCTTGACTGTGTTTGCGCTCGCAGGCTAGCTGTGTGCTCACATACCATAATTAGCGTAATGAGTTATTTATAGCCAGCTGTGGAATTAGCTGTGGAATTGCCAGGCAGCCTCGGGGCTGATTAAGCCACTTGCCAATCAATTATTTATGGCTTCCTGGAGAAGAGTAGCTTGTCCTCTTTTGTATGCAGCGCCATGGCAACACAACAGGAAGCAGAAAGCCTGTGGAGAGGAAGTAGACCCTGTGATAGAATCAGCTGTGCCGTCCTTGTCTGCACCATCTCGCTCTCTCATCGGCACACTCACGCGGGGCTCTAATCTAAACCATACTTTTATTAGTCCTCTATGAACTCCCTAGACCCAATAAAAGGTGTTTATGTTCTGTATTTCAGAGAAAATAAATACACCAGGAGGATGAAATTAGATTATTACCAGTTGGCGAGATGGAGACTGAACGCGGCATAGAAAATGTGCCTTTCATCCACTCACTGTAAGATTAAGTAAACTACCTCTGGATGATAATAAACACAGTTAATGAGGTTCTCAGGGTCACGGAGCTTCTATTTCACACGTTCTAATTGTTTCGGGTGTGCTTCAACAACAGTATATCTTCGTTGCAAAACTTGTTGTAAATCTTTGTCAAACTGTTTCCTGCCATAGTATTGTTGCCATATCCTCCCTGTTGTGAGTAAGGGTGAGTCACCGGATTACGGCTTGTCAATCCGGCAGTCAAAAGTGGTTTTGGGGGAGGGCTCAAGTACAGAACAACCTGCGAATTCAGTCCCAGTCAGGAAATATTCTGTGAACAGACAGAGTACTCTGCAAAAGTCTTAAAAACACAGTTTACCTGTTATTACCATTAGTGGTATCCTCTCTCTCTCTCTGTGTTTCTCTTTCTGTATGTTCCACTGCATATTCACTCACTTCTCTCGCTTCCTACCACACAAACATTCCCACAGATCAAGGCAGATGCATCAAGCAGCCAGTAAAATAACAGCACATAACAGTCAGATGAAAGTGAGCGCAGCCTGTTCTTTTAACCTCACAGTAATCGGACGAAGTCCACCCTCTGCATGTCAGCGAGGGCAGAACGGCACTTTGAGGTGAATTTCAATCAGTCTGTCTCACTCCTACACATATAGTTGGCTTCTGGCTGTGTGGGAGGCCCACAGGACATTGCCATGGGCTCCATCTTCACAGATCTGCTGCCCAAATTAAATCTAAAAAAAAATCTAAAATCCTCTGCAGTGTTTTTTTTTTTTTTTTCCTTATCCACTTTTCTCTTATACTTATATAAACTGTGTCCCTGCAGAAAATTGCTGAGCCCAAAGTTTGCAAACTAAATCTGTGCAAAGTTTCCCCACACAGCAAACAGCAAAAACTACATATCCAAAATGTGACACAGGAGACTTTTATTAGTATCAACACTGGAGATCATTTCTGCACCGACTATACAAGCGAGCGTGTGCAATGTAGTAGATATGTCAGAGCTGAAAGTGTGTTAGTTAGTTTGGTTGAACAAAACAAGGATGGAAACAACTAAATAACTCTTTGACGCTCTGCTTTCTTGTCTTGTTAAGAGTTCAATATGAGGATTGATACTAATCTTGTGTCTGAACAGTAAATATGAAGTTGCAGCAGCAGCTGTTTAGCTTAGCTTAGCACAAAGACTAGAAACCGAGAGGTACAACATATCTGCAGACCCAATGATTAACACATTATTTTTTCTTGGTTTAATCTGTACAAAAAGCTAGAAATGATAGTTAATCTGCTGCTGCCTATATTTAGAGGTCCAGTGTGTAAGATTTGGGGGAATTTCTTAAACTTATATTCCAATGTGAAACACATTTCCATCACAATCCCCCATGTGTATTTTATTTTATCACTTCCTCCCTCCCTTTTTCACTCCCTTTCTCACGTTTTTCCTCACTAAGCAGTGTATTCTTTGCCACAGTTGCTCTGGAAGGACATCTGTTTGCCCAGAGACTCACCGTTCCCAGCATGCCTGGCTGTGATGCGTTTTTTTTTTTTTTCCTACCTGCTGTCTACTTGTTTGCAGACCAGTCATCACTTTCTAATTTACAGCATTTAGCGGGAGGATGTACACACAGACAGAGCTGGAAACACCGACGAGCATCCCATGTGATGACATATGAACGCCTTTAAATACACAGTCAGTATATTGTTCAAATCCACAGACACAATGGTTCCCCATCTTAAGAACAACAAACACACGTTCAAATCCGAACGCAAGGCCAGGATAACATAAATACAAGATAATGAACAGAGTTTATTGTGACGCTGTGTGGATGCATGTATGCAAAAGAAAAGAGCCTTATCTCTAAGGACAAACCAGTGAATAATGAATTCCATCGTGGGTAGCTGAAGGAGCTGCTGTTGACTGCAATGAAATAGTTTGAAATAGTTTATTTTCTAGTATTCATGATAAATATAGTCAAAAGAAGGACTATCTGTGCATCTTCTCAGCCTTCAGTCAACACATTTTTTAAGGAAAAAGTGCTCTTTCCGTTTTATTTTGATGCTATACCCTTGTATAAGAGGCACTAAATATTAAATTTGGGATATTATTAATGTAGTCCTGGCATGTGCGCTCTTAACCGCCAACTGTTGCACAGGCACCTGTCCCAATGCTCCCCTTGAGTGCACATAGCCAACATACAGTAGGCCTGCACCTGTTCGTCTTGTCGATATGTGTCATGTTGTTCTGCAGCCGCTCAGTTCATTTCGAAACAGAGTCGGCTTTGTGTTTTCTTTTTGTACGGAGGACCTGGCAAGTCTCGCAACCTGCTCCCACCAACGAGCTCCTTCATCTGGCGTAAACGTCATTGTTGGAGTTTGACTGTGGCACCGAGGACATGCCAGATTCAATTTAGTTTGAGCTCAACATACATACATTTTCACACTTCTGGATTAATCTCCTGTCTGTCTGTCCCCTTCATTGTTATCTGTCCTCACTTGGTTTTGATTCTCTCACGCTAAAATGTCTTTGTGAGCCTTGTTCCTTGTCCACATTTCCCTACACACACAGACACACACACACTGCTTGGCCGTCGCCCCTTACATCATGTTTCCATTGCTCAATGAAAGCCGACCTGTATCATGTGCAGCAGTTGTGGACAAACTCTCTGTCTCGTCTTTTTATTAAATGAGATTTATTAAATGACATTTTCATTAAACAGAACGTGTGATAAAAGTTAAAAAAAGAAGAATCAAATGATCATATTTGAGAAGCAGGAACCAGCCAACGTTGACATCTTTGCTTTAAAAATGACAAACCGACGACCAAAACCCTCGGCAGTAAACTTTCTGTCGACCAAGAGTCACAGCTGTAATACACATAGATGCTTTTTTCCTCCACCCACAGCCATGTGACAACACTGTCAATAAAGACATCAAACACAAGCTCTCCCTTCTGCTCACCTCTTATTTCTATTCTGTATTCATAACCACATTTGCATAATCTCATTTTTGTGATTCAGCAGACACGAAACGGTATTAACTTCTCTTTAACTCGATTACCTTACTTGTTTATTAAAGGTTTAATATATTTGCAAGCATTTCATTTAAGTATCATATTTGTATTGTTTTTTTTTTTTTTCTTTTTTCCACCAGCTGAACAGAAGCGTGCCTCGCAGGGCTCCACAGGCCATTTCTAGCAATTTAGCCTCAGTTAATTACTGATCAATAACCACCCAAACAGCTTTGAAAAGAAAGCCCCGGAAGCACACACACAACCGCACAAACACACACACACACACACACACATATAAACACACATTCCTCCTGCTTGTTCTGTCCAATTAAATCCATCATAAAGATTCCACGCAAGTGTATAATAGGAACACAATATCTCTGCAGTCATTACCCGAGTCGAGTTGGCCTGGTTCTCATTACCTGGAGACCTCGCAGGAGCTACCAGCCCTCCGCGCGCACACACACACACACACACACACAAATGTACTTGTGACTGGCTTCTCACTCATTTGAGACCTGTTTAAAAATGTTGAAAATGCTCAGTGTCAGCACAGCAGCTTGTAAAATGTCCTCTGAATTCCTGTATCAGCAGATGACAGGCGTGCTCCGACGGAGAAAAGGGGCAGTCACACAAACATATTTCATATTATCTCTGTGTATTTCAGTAACACCACAATGTGGTTGTGTGTGGGAGTGTGTGCGTGTGTTTTTTTCTTTTGCTGTAAATCTATCGACTTCTGTTGATTCAGCCCTGCATTAGATGGTCACACTCATGCAGACAACGCGCCCACATAAGTATGTATTTACCCTCGCTACACTACAGTGAAACTGTACAGGTTAAACATGAACCTGCTGCAAGACGTGTGCTCATACTTACAAAGGCACACTCTGACACCGCAGACGGATACTACCGCTCACATGTACTGGATGTAAATGCAGTACACACACACACACACACACACATCTCGTAATGCATTTGAGGTGGAAAGTGACTGCCGCTGTTCATTGCCTTGGAAACGGCAGGCTGGCCGGTGGAGGTAGCAGCTCTGCAGAGTAATGATGTTATCACTGGACCGGGGTCAGTTCAGGACAGACCCCTACTGTACGCACACTCAAATACACACACACACACACACACAGTCATGTTAGCCAGTAATTCACGTTCTTAATGGAAGGTGAAAGCTTTGAGTTAGAAAATGTTAATTTACCCTGAAGGAATGTGTGACAAAGCTTGAATGTGCTCTGACTGACTCACTGGTAGTCCTATAATAAAGCATGTTGAAAATCTAAACGTATTGATCCTTATTAGTTTGTGACATGACCATCTGCTTTTAATTATTCAATATAGAATACCACACTATATATTTCTTACTCTATAGGGATAAAATATGTCGTATTCTAAAGTCTGACGATGATTTAGCCTCAGGTGGTTTCTGTTTTTTAAGTGTAGCCAGCACATATCCGGAAAATGGATATGGCCAAGCCTCATTTCTGCTATAAACAAAGAGCAACTTAAAAAAGCTAATAAAGCGAGTGAAAAAGCTTTTGCTCTCCCTACGGACTGTCGCGATTAAAGTCCGCTCAAACATGACCGGTCAATACTAATCGAACTACAAACAGAAAACAGAATTCTTCTGGTGCCAAAATCTTTGTCCCATGCCTCCGGATTCTTCATTCATATGTAGTTTAGTCTGTATGTAAATTTCATTCAGCTCCAGGTTTAGTGATTCCCCACCTGAAGATAAGATAAAGTGTTCCGCTTGAGATAGAGATGAAACAAGTAGCAGGTTAATTAATCAGATGATTAACAGAAATCTGTTCGAGCAATGTCAGCTTGGCCTCTAAGTGTTTTCTTTTTGGAGTAGATCAAATGATTAATGATTAAAAAGATAACTCAGTGATGAAAATATCTGTAAGTGGCCACACTATGAGTTGTAATTTTGCAGATGAGTTGTAATTTTTGCCTCTGTTGCACTTTAGACGCTTAAATCCCAGTTCCCAAAAAGTTATGACGCTGTATAAAACGTGTATTAAAAACAAAATGCAATTTGCTAATTCTTTTCAACTTATATTCAGTTGAATACAGAAAGAAAAAATATTTAATGTTTAAAGTGAAACTTTATTGTTTTTGTTGTGGCAATTCTGCTGCCACTGTGGGTAGTTTCAGCAACACGACGCAGACAGGTGACCGTTTTAACTACTTCTATTGTATTTATATGTTTATGCAGACACACTTTGTCCAGCTGTTGTCCAGCGTCTGCCGTACAGTAGCTGCAGTAGTGCCTACAGAAGGAAAGACACTGCTACTAACTAGTGGTCGTCCTCCTCCCAGGTCCAGCACGCTACTGTGTTTAAGAGAGAGAGACTGGTTACACTTCACCTGGTGCTGTTCTCCTGAGCCATCTCCACACCGTTCCCCTGCAGCTGATGCACCACCAAAGTTGTGGGAAAAAAAGACATTTTTTGGATCATTCAGCTGATAAACAGGTTCAGTGGCAACAGGTAACAGTATCATGATTAGGTATAAAAGGTTCTTCCTGAAAAAGCTCAGTCAGTCATCGTTCACGACTGCAATAAACTGAAAATAGTCAAACAGTTTAAGAACATTTCTCAACACAAAATTGCAACGAATTTAGCGATTTCACCATCTTCAACCCATAATATCATTCAAATATTCAAAGAATCTAAAAAATCTGCACACATAAGGGGCAAGGCTAAAAAAAACAACTCTCAATGCCCATGATCTTGGATCCGTGAGGTAGCACCACATTAAAAACTGATGGACTTCAAAATACTTCGGAAAACCATTGTGGGTAAAATCACCGTTGACTTTTCTGGACAAAAACTCATCGGAGGTGCACTGTTGGAAAAATGAAAAAGTGTGCTGCGGTCCAAGCTGCAAATAGTTTTTGAAAATCATGGACATTGTGTTGAAATTACACAGCATCACACTTTTCTTGAAATCAGTTGTACAACACTTATCTCTAGAGGTCTGTAATACAGTATCTCCCTGTACTATTTCTGATTCCTGCTGGAAGGAAATGTGTTCAGATGATGAGCAAAACACACAAATACACACGCTCAGTGGGCAACATCCTACACATTCATTTCACAACTCAGGTACTATAAAAAAAAAAGAAAAAAAAGAAAGTTTGGTTGTTTCTTTCACATCTTTGAATGTCTTTTCTCAGTCTGTCAACCCGTGAAAAGACGTTGGCTGAGGTGGAAAGAAACTTGTCTATTATCTTGTCTTCCACATTGTTACCCACGGTGCACCTCCTTCTCCTTGCTGTCTGCCGTTGGTCTCTCTCTCTCTCAACCTTCCATCCCCAAGCTGCACTCCTGTCCTCGCTTGTTCTCATCTCTCATTTCACCACAGGGGAGACATGATGCTTGTTGTGGTTGTGGTCCAGCCTTCATCCCTTCAGTTTCACATTCCTCCATACACATTCCTTTCAAATCAACATTCTTTGAGTCACAGTGGTTGAGTTACGCTATCTAACACGCTCTCTTGTTCTGTTTCTACTCACCATTCATGTTCTCGTTCTTTGCCTCCCTTCCGCCCTTTCAGTAGATTGTGGCATTGGCCTCATTATTATGGTCCATCCCTTTTACACAGCAGCTAAATGGATGTTTATAGTTCAGAAAATGGCATGTGTGCTATGTTGATTCGCGTTAATGAATGGTAGTGATATAAATGAGAACACAAATAATGGCGTGAATCAATAAAGAAATGCTCTCTATTTGCTTTCTCTTATTACTCTAAGTCGTGAGTATGAAAATCAGATTTAAATATTAAATATTCAGTCTGAAATGCAGAGTGAAAATCTCAACAACTATTAGATGGATCATTGTGAAATTGTGTTCATGGTCCCCAGAGGATGAATCCTTATGACTTTCCCCAGACTAGCACCACCATGAGGCTGACATTTTTTGTTTTTATTAAAATATT
The DNA here is from genome assembly GCA_028641955.1 of Protonibea diacanthus. Lineage (NCBI taxonomy): Eukaryota > Metazoa > Chordata > Actinopteri > Sciaenidae > Protonibea > Protonibea diacanthus. Next base: position 12,103,611 of record CM053997.1, on the reverse strand, counting down.
TTGACAACTCTTGAATGAATTGCAGATTTTTGTACCACTGTCATATCTTTTAATTTTTAATATACACTTATTTTGGCCAAAAGAGTTTGTGATGTGATGTGATTTAACTACAGCCTCATAGAACCGTTAGCATGTTAGCTGTAGACTCTGTCCTGTTTTAATGAACTGTTTAATGTTTATTTATATGAGAACATACATGGACTTCTTTTTACTTAAAGACATGAACCAATAATGAAGGGAGCCCCATTTGGCATGTGTGACTAACTAACATAAGTTCTAAGCACTTTTCTGGCCCAATCCCAGCAGTTTAGTATTGATTATCAGCCAATACTAGAGTTATATTTTCCACAGTATACATCTTCAGATTGTGCATTTACCTTAAAGTAGACCTACCAGAGGCGTGGTGGAACTTGTGGCCACACATGCTGCACAAACATAACTTCATATAGCTGATTATTATACATGTTGACAGTTATTAATATCTTGAACGTCCTGTGTGTGTGTGTACCAGCATGTGTGTACATACTCATGTGGTGGAATGATAACGTGGGCATGTGCCTCTTAGTTATTTATAAAGTGTTTTGTGCTCAAGGGTACACAGTCATCCCCCTATCCTGTTACGTTCGTGTCCCAGTGAGGACGCAGCGCACACTCCTGTTGCTTTCCAGGCTTTTCCAGGGTTATCCTGTCAGACCTGGATTCAGATATATGACCATCTGCAAAATAATTCACATCATTGTTGATGTGTTTGTTTGTGTGTGTGTGTGTGTGTGTGTGTGTGTGTGTGTGTGTGTGTGTGTGTGTGTGAGAACTAGACTGAGAGAGTTGTGAGTCAGTGATGCTACTTTTGATTCTGTGACCAGGGTCATATCCTCTCTACAGGCGCACTGCTTCCTGTTGTGTTGCCATGGCAACACCGCATACAATAAAAGGACAGGCTACGCTCCTCCTTGAAGCCATAAGCTGTGTTTGTCTTAGGCGTCACCACATGGACAGAAATGCACACAAACACACACTCAGAAGGAGAAAGAGATCATACACTCATTTGCTCCACTTCTCCGCTGTTATAAATACTCATGTGCACCAAAACAACGGCACAAATTACATTATTGCAACACAAGACACCATCTAGTTACAGGTTTATATGATCAGTTAAGCCATGCTGGCATTCCACCCGTGTTAAGTTACTAGAAAATAGGTCACTATATTGAGATATTCACCAATCACATCACTGTGGATTACCAGATCCAGCTACATCCCATCAGGACATTAGATATTGAAAATTAACCGGAGGATTTGGTGACAATAAAAACGTTTCTCATGATGTGTCCGGATCAGGCACGGCAGTGTTTCATGCATGCAGGGTATAACTGTGTGTCAGCACCAAAATGTCGCTGTCATTTTTTTTTTTTCTTGGTCTTTTTGAGGACAGGAAACTTGTGAGTTTGGAGAGCTAGAATTCACAGGCAATCTGTTTCACTCATTTGTCGAAACTTTCACTCTCGGTGGTGAACGTGAAAGATTGCACACAGAACGGATCAAATATTTCACGCGGAATAATGAATTAATTGTTGTTCTGCTAATTGTTACTCATACCAGCACGTCGGCACACACAGTTACATTCGCAGATACCATCATTTAGCAAACATGAAACACGTCCTCATAGATAACCTATCTGAAGTATTCATGTTGTACTCCACTGCTGAGTTTTTCAACTGGCTGCTGTACTGAAATGGCTGTGCAGGGAGCAGTTAAGCTCAGGGACGTTAAGTCCTCTAAGCCGTCCCTTACTATTGAAATGAAATGACCTGTAGGGCCAAGTAGCACTGTGTCTGTGTATTTTAGTACGTGTGTTCGACTGCGTATCTGCAGGAGCCGCATGAGTCTCCCCATTTACAACACAAGAGCTGCTGTCATTTTCCATGAATACATTTAAATAAAGATTTCAATAAAATGGCCCCGTTCCAATTTAGTCTGAGGTCCCGTCCACGTCTACCCACAATTCAGCTGGTGTTTCATCAGCGGAGGAATCGACCCAAGGGTGCCGCCGCCAGTGGTGGGTGATTCTGCTTATGGTGACGCATCAATCACTGTCAGCAGTTAAATATCCAGTCAGAGGGACCTTGCCAGTGTCACGTCCAATCCAATTGATGGGAGAATTTTTCATCTTCCTGTTTAATCAGACTGAAGGTGTCAACTATCTCTCCTACCAAAATATTTCATCTGGTCAGGGCCAAATGAAGGCTTTACTACTTATAGAATGAAATACATAAGGTCATTTATAACATCTAATGGATATTTTCAAACAAGATGATCACATATGATTCTCATTCACAAACTTCGGATCCACACTTTACTATAGACGGTCTGGAAAATGAAATAGTACCAGCAGCAGCAGCAGCAGCAGCAGCATTAGTAGTAGTAGCAGTAGTTGTAGTAGGCAACTATTTGGATATTTGATTCACTGTTCATATTCATAACCTTTTCTGGTTTTAGTGGTTCAGATGTAAGAATTTGTTGGTTTTCTTTTCCATCTAATTGAATATCTTCAGGTTTTAGACTGGAAAATAAATTGAAGATGAGCATGAGACAGTATGAATGGATTTCTTTAAAAATAAATAATGGAGCTACATGTAAATAAATGCAATCATCACATACTGTTACACACATCCTGTTTCATGATGTAGGAGGTAGATGCACGCCGAGCCTGATTTGTTTACTACTTTCAGTTTAAGTTGCGCTTCTATTTTCAGTAGACCGATGTAAGGCCGAAGTAAATTTCCATTGCTTGCAGAAAATCTCCATAACCATGAGTGCAACTCAAACTTCCAACATGGATTAAATGTTCATTTAAATACACTGTGTGTGAAAATCTGTTGGCTGTGTGCAAATCTAATCACACTGAGCACACTTTACAGAATGACTGATGAAATTAAAAATGACTAATCAACTCATGCTAACCGTCAACTCGAGATGTCTGAGTCAAGTCATGTCAAGCGATGACTCAAACAGATGTAACAGCGAAAATTCTAATGCACCTTCATAATGACAAATCGCATCAATAGATGGTGTTTTTAACACAGTTGCATACAGTTGCGTACAGTATGTGTGTTCCTGTATTATGTAGCGGTATCCATTGTGGGTGCAGCCACACAAAGTGTCATCCCAGACTTGGGAAATGGATTTACAGAAATCATGTCCCTGACATGACGCTGAATGTGCAATCTGTGGGTGTCAAATGGAAGTGAGATTTCATGGCCTTGCATTATCAGTGCAGCAGCAGAAATTGAACATTGCTTTTTTTTTTGTTATTATTATTATTCCAGGGAAGATGAAATTGTTGATATCCGGTACACACAAACAAGGAGGAAGGCTTGTCATGCTGTTTTATACTAAGTACAATGTTGCTGGGAGGACTGTTTCATATTTATTTGTCCTTCTCTCTGCTTTTAGACAAAAACCATGGATGGCCATTAAACACGCACACCTCAGAAGAGCAAAAAGCATGGGACACATTATAATAATCGCACTGTAGCACACAGCTTTAGCAGTAACAGCTACAATCTGACAGCTGTTATAAACTTTGCTTACCGGAGATGATTTCTGTTTTGATTGCAATTATATAGAAAAGTAGAGCTGTGGGAGTCAGTCATTTCTCTTGCTGTGTTGGATATTAATACTTTGGCTGCCAGCTCTAAAGCTACCCTGCATTTTGTCAAAAAAAAATTCAACCCATGAATTAGAATCAACAGCAGCTGCACTCAAGTGCACCTTATAATGTATGCAGACAGTTCTCCGTGGCTGATATGAATTGTACTTTTACTGATAAGCTAATCAACAATCTATTGTCAAGTTTGGGCAACAGTGTAGCTGTAACTGAGTTGAGTTTATAGAGCCTGAGCACAGGGCGGACTTACATGCAAATTCTGAGGTATTCCGGTGTGCTTGCACATAAGAAGTGCATTGAGGAAGATATTTGTACACACATTTACAAACCACATACATTTGCCTTTTATGTCCGTGAACGAATAATCTTGTATCTCTTTTAGTTGAGATAAGTATCAGTTACGTGCCTAAGATATCACAGTCCTCCTCCACAGCTCTCCCTGCTGAACATCACAAGCTTTTTTGTGAATGACTGCGCCATTGTTACAGTTTGCTTTTTATCTACTGAGCCGTGAATGCATCTGCTTGCTCCCCCCTATCTCTCCCTCATTTTGCCCGACAGTCGCACTCACTCTGTACCAACACCTATTACTCTCAGACTGACTCATGAATCATACGCTCACATGGTATTCTGCTGCCAGGGCATGATCGATTTTTCTCACAGATCTGTGCCTGCACACCCACGGCCAAAACCTTTGCCATGTAATCACGCAAAGTATGTCGGAAATCCTTTTTTACTTTGACACCTAAAGGTTCATCAGCCCTTGGCCCACTCACCAATGACATTACCTTCGCTTTGTGTACCTGCAGAAATCAATCGACAGCCACTTAGGAGTGAGGAAGCTCTAATTAAATAAATGGAGCGCATCATTGTCGGGGAAGGGGACAGAGTTGACGAGGTGAGACGGGAAAAGAGTGCGGAGGCCAGCACAATCTGTCTTTTTTTGGGATCCCACCCTCGGCACAGCCACGAGTCAGTCACCCTCTGAAACAGCCAGATTCTTGCCTGCATGCGGATACACACTCTGTTTCTCACAGTCCATCAGGTGTGTGACTAAGCACGCCATTGTCCGTGTGACTGAGGATGAGCCTCACTAGTTCACCAGTCCATCCCCCCACCCACCCTCCTACACACAGGAACACACACACAGAGCTATCCCTGTTTCCCATCTGTCACCCTCTACTCAGCAGACAACAGTGTCGCCTGTCAAAAGTGCTGGTCATTGATTGCTACTGTAAGGTGGGATGGGCCTGGTGGTATTGAATTTCGAATGACTGCATTAAACTGTGGGGCTAGTGTGGGTAGTGACAGCTGTTTGGGTACAGTGCTCCCTTTGTAGAGGCCAGCTGACTCAAAGATCTCATCATGGACAGTTAATACTTAGCTGGTGGGTCACTGGCTGATTCATTCCCCCCACCCAATTCAAGTCATGAACAGAAAATTGGCTAAATTTAAATGGGGTTTTCTGGTGATTTAGTACTGCCCTTTTAATCCCTAATAGGAGTAAAGCTGTAAAACACACAGAAACCCTTTAATTCAATTTTGGCTACATGGGCTGAATATTGGACACTTTTACATTATAAAGCAGAACAATGGCATTTACACTTGCAACAAGGGATTTTTTTTAAAGGAAACAAGTCGTAAATACAACATTGACCTATCATCAATTTTTAAGTTCGTATGGTGAACTTATTTGCGTTTTTATCCAGTATTTACAGAGCAACAGTAGCATTTATTTAGAGTTGTGTTTCTGACCATCTGGGGTGTACGCTTATTTTTAGCTCTGTTTTTGATCTCCACCAAGTCCTGAGGGAAATATTTGGCTCTTTAGCTTAGAAATGTGCCACTATGTCTGGTGCTGAGCAGGTAGTGTAGCTTTTTCACAGAAAATCTCTGTCTGCTGTGGCCCAAAACCTGTGCTATGAGAAAGGTGAGAGTGAACATAAACAGTAAAGTTGCGGACCAGACAGCTAAACTGTTTCATAAAGCCGAGTGGAGCGACAGATTTAGGAATCCTCTGTAGGCTCATGACTACAAGAAACTCCTTTCAAATTATCATTTAATTTTTATTGGAGTGCACAGGTAATAAATACACAATGAATGAATAAAGATAGTGGCACTACCACTTAGATTTTTGATTAAAAATTTAGACCAATTAGACGAAAAAAGAAAGGTCTCCCCTGTCTTTGTCGCTGTGTTCATAAATTTATCCCTGGCCGGCTTGTTTGTTGGAGTGCTGATATGGATTTTTTGGAGTGTCACCATGTTTGTTTTCAATGCGGCTGTGTCCGGGTGAGCATCATGTTCGGTATTTTCTGAGAAAAGCGTGTTGGCTGACAACAGGAGAAGGAGGAGGAGCAGGAAAGAGGCTAAGGCCGAAGCAAGTCTCCATGTCCCACCGCATCCTCAGGTTACTCACCAACCTCATCCATTATTGCTGACCCTCATCCATTATGGATAAGCAGGTACAATGCCACATGGCTCCGGAACCAATGCTCCCAATGCTCTCCCCTTCCACCACTAACACCACTGCCACTGCCGCCACCCTGCCAGAAACCTCCACCACCCGGGAGCTTCTTTATCATCTCTCTGGGCTGTGACCTACATAAACCAGGAGCAGGGACAACATCTCTGGAAGATAGACAAAAGATGGGATGGTGAGACAGAAAACAAGAGGAAGGAAATAGAGGATTGAAATGAAGCAGAGCAGTGAAAGTATGTGGTAATCACAGTGATGATGATTTAAATCTCCTGAAACGGTTGATCGTTTCCATTTCACATCAACGCACCGAAGTTTATACCTTGAGCAAACAGTCTATCCATAATGATAGCAATTAGCACTTACTAAAACTGGCACTGTGCTAGCTTGCAGCACATCCAGCATTACATTCCAGATAATAACACTAATGATGACTTGCAGCCTCCAACCAGTGTCTCCTCTCTGTCCTTTTTTCCCTTTTATAGCAAGGAGTTCCTCGATGCTACTGCTCTGGGGAATGTATTTAGTCACTGCTCCCCTGCATTTGACAGTTAAGAGGCACTTGTTTGACATTGGGAAGTAAACTGGAAAGAACCCATGTTTCGTTCCAGCCTGGAGCACATCAGTGGTCTTGGCTAATGTTTGCCAACCAGACCTTGAAACCAGTTGCTGTTATTAAAGGAGAGCTGAAAATACTATGATACATTTAGCTGGATATTTTGCACATATAATGGCAAAAGTCTGATAAATAATCGTATGAGGTAGAGCTAAGTCACTAAACTTTCCAGTGAGTCTTCCTACAACTGCAGACAGTGCTCATTAACAGCCATATGTCCTGCCAACGTGTCCTTGAGCAAGAATCCTGTAAGTCGCTTGTCAGATAGATAGCCTGAAATATTAATGTAATATATCCCCATCCCAGTTCCAGGCTCCCTGTGACAACTCTGCCCAATCTTTCCTCTTTATTTTAGGGCGAGGGTAGCTTCAGTGTTAGCTCAGAGTTGCCATTACTTATTTGAACTCTGTTCTCATGGAGAGACTGACTCTTCTGGGTGTTTTTGTAACTGGGCTATTGGAGCTGAAAGTAGGGTAGCCCTTAACTAGGCTATATGCAGACTACTCCAACTAGGCTTCATGTTGTCTGGTCACTCTAATGAGGCTAAGGTCTATTTCTTAAAAAGTAAATCTAACTGCCGACTCAATGATACGTAGACTCTTAAGGGAATAGTTCAACCTATGGGGGAAAGTGCTTATTAAAAAAGTTAGACGAGGAGATCGATATCACTCTCGTGATATGTAGCTGGAGCCAGCAGCTAGTTAGCTTAGCTTAGCATAAAAACTCCAAAGAGGAAGCAGCCTGGCTCCTAAAAGCCTCTCCAAAGTTCATTGATTGAACTTCAATCAAATGACGGGCAACTTCCTGGTCTCTACCCTGCCTGTCTTGCAACTGCTTTTTGTACACAAAGATGTTACATAAATATAAATATATATAAAGCTAACAGGTGGTTGGCTAGAGCTAGATATGCAGGAGTGGTATCAATCTTCCTGTCCAGCTCTTGTCAAGAAAACAAATACGTGTTTTTCCCAAAATGGTTTTACAAACTTGCACATCACAATTCATGATTCTGACTTGTACAAAGAGTCTTTTCCTAAAGAGAGAGAGTTTATCACAAAGAAGAGTTGATGGAAAATCATCTTCAGCCCATCAAAATGTCACACCTTTTATTGATGTAATTTTTCACCCATTTTTTTTTCTTCGACACTGAATGTGTGAGTGGGCCAGTCATCTGCCACAGCAGTATTACTCAGTTCAGCTCACAGGACACTTTCCCCAGCACAAGAAACAAAGGCCAGTCTGTTTCTATGGTTTCTCACATACTGGAGATCTGAGTGGAATTTTACATAGACAAGGCTAATGGATAGACTGAACCAGCCGACATTTAACAAATACCAAGGAGAGGTACGATGATGGAGAGTACAACTTCAGTGCTCCATGACAGAATGTGAGCCATTCCACAGATAACATTTTTTGATATGACTTGTGTCGCTCATTAGTGAAATGAGGTGTAGCTGTTACATCACAGGTGGCATGGGGGGGAAAAAAAGTTTTCAGAGAACGCGCTCCAATGCTGGGTCGAGCCCAAACACCATCTCACCAAACAGAGTACACACACACAGGCACATACATGCACATATATATATATACGCACAAACTTTTTTTTTCCTGTAGGAAAACAGGAAACCCACTGAAAGAGCTTTGACAAACATGCCCTCCTTTCTGCAGGCTCCTGATGCATCACACCAGAGAAGGTTGTTTTTCTACAGACAGAGCACTGGAAAACTCCTGCTTTGCCCTTCACATGACACACTAACAGAGAGGAAAGTTTCCATTAACCGTTGGACAGCAGCTGGAGGTTGTGACTTTGGCGAAGAGGGGAGGCTGAAGGACAAGAGAGAGGAGATTCGTGGTAATATTTCTGGGTAAAGTTAAACAAACTGAATATGTGTTTAAAGGGACTCGCGCTGTCTAGCAAGTAACCAGAGTAAACATTTCTGTAAAGAATGGATGATAGGAAAACCAGATGACCACAGATAGATCAGATCGCCTTTCGTAAAGGTCGTCTGTGCCTAAATAAATCCCAGAAAGTTTGCAATTAACAAAAAAACAAAGGGAAATTGGTAAAGGAACAAGTGCTCAGCATCACCCTGGATTATGACTCACAGGACTTGAACCATAGCCTTATTGAACCTTGTCAGTGTGTCCTGTAATTTAATTGCAGGGCACATTGTGTTCCTTTTAAACTTAAGTAGACCAAACTGACTTCCTGAATTGCAGTGAACCAGGTCAGCACCAGTGTGTTCAATTTATAAGACAACTGAAGCACTTGAATGAGCAGCGATTGTTTGCTTCCTTTTGTCTGAACCTTTTTTTTTTTTTTTGAGTAATACTCGTCCAAACCACAATACTGAAGCCATCAAATTTCAAACATATGTTGACACGTAAGTCATGCAACTGATAGTGCTCCAAGAGACACACACAGTTGGTTGCAACCTTACAGATTTTAAGGCAATTTCTCCACCCTGTCATCTTGGCAGCTATAGTTGGTCAGTAATTTGTCATTTTAACCAACAAAGTAAACAGAGTTGTTTTCCTTCCTTCTGTCTCCAGCTGACAAAAGTTCCCTCTGTCTGGTCTCTCAATCAGGAATGGAGAATCTAAGTTATAACTGGCTCTATCCTGCCTTTCTGTCACAGCAAAGTGCCTGAGTTTTCCCCAGACAGACCCGGGGTAATTGGAACAGTGGATTGAGGGGTAGGCACACACTTATACACACACGCACGCATGCACGCACACAAACCCACACAGGTCATTACATTTACCACTAAGCATCTCCATAAGCCCAAGCAGGCATATCTGACATATCCATCTGCTATGGTGGGATCATGGTGGATCTCTCACTCTCACTCTCTCTCTAAATCGGGGTAAGGGGTGTGCCAGTGGTAATGATGATGGGGACATGACATGTAATCATGGGGTTGATCACAGCTTGGTAACTAAGCGTGGCTATGATTTCACACACATTTACATCTCTTCTGAGGAAACATGTCATATTGGCCTGGTTTAGCACAATAAAATGAAAAAGACAGTTGAAATTTGTAATCCTTTAGTCCTATAAGGATGAATGGGTCTTTATGGATTGTGTCAGTTGTTGCTCACATATTACACATCCTTTTTTCTGCCTCTCCCTCTTTCAGTGCATCACTTTGATTTCAGCTCTTTTCGCATTGCTTGTGTAATGCAGAGTTTTGGAGCTGGTTGGAGTTTTTCTTTTCTATACTGGAGCCAATAAAATACCTGAGTTATGGTATCAACACCAGTACTTTGGTTTAGTATTGTCTCTTGAGAGCCATCTGGTTGCCCTGAACAAATATGAACACTTAGTCTACGAAGTAGCCATTTTTCCAATCAGCATTCAAATATTCAGTGTTGTCTAGCTTAGCCTAGCTTAGCGCAGCCTCACTAGTCTTTATATGTATTAGACAAGCGGGATTAAACATATTTATTTGTGATTTCCTGAGGTGTTTGGAGGTGAATATTTTATTGCCTCCAGACAGAGCTAGGCTAGCTGTTTGCCCCTGTGCTAAGCTAACCACCTGCTGGCTGTAACACATGAGAGACAAGTGAGAGTGATATCTTCTCATTTAATCATCTGATTGTTGCTTTAAAATAGTTATTTGGTATGTAGTACATACATAGTATATTGCATGTTTTGTACCTAACCATCAGATATAACCTGTTCTATTGGAGATGGTTGATTCATTTCTTATTCTTAGACTTCTTTCTGTCTCTTACATCACATACTGCTTCTCTTTGAAACCTGTCACTCCTCCTCTTTCTCATCCAGACATACATATGTTCACTTGCTCTCTTTTGCTACTATACTAGGAAGGTCAAGGCCATCACCTACTGCAGGGCAAGGTGTGTATTTGTGTGTGTGTGTGTATATATATGTGCGCTGAGTGTGTGCTCACATGTGCCCTAGGGTTCCTTTGCACCAAGAATCATAGGTCCTACTCTGTAAGCCTCCCTCTCTTCCTCCCCATGCCTTCTTTCCCTCCCAGGGGAAAAGCCCCCATGCGAAAGGAAAGAAATGGGGTGTAAAGGGCACCAAGTTCCCATTGGATCTACTCCTCTATGCCCCATCTGTGCCCAGTATATGCCACTCTGCTGTGAACATTGTAAAAGCTCTGCACCGGCTTGAGGAAGCAATGTGCCCCTTCTCTTGCTCTCTGCACATTCTGTGGGTTAAGCAAAAAATCTGATATGGCACTGTAATTAAGTTGCCATTAATTGTTTTGCCTAGTCCCGGGTGGCACTGCTCAGACTTTGGGGGAAGAGAACAGTAGATTTATAGGGCTGATGGGCTCCACGCCTAACTGAACAACTAAACACAGTGAAAACGATTCTTAATTACTGCCTGTTGCCACTTATTCACCCAAAGTCACCTCTGCCAGAAAGCTAACTAGCCCTCACCGTCGAGCTGCACTTAAGCACACAAGCTCCCCCGCTTTTATAATTTGTCCCTTTTATCGATAAATCATGTATAAACACCCTAAACTGTAATCTTTTTATATCGTTCATACACAATTTCTGGCAAACTTGTTTTTCGGCCCTGAACACACAAAGCAGTGTTTGTGTTTGATTCTGCAATATTTTTGTCTTGTATGTTTTGTTTTCCACGTTCATTCCTGTTGGAGTCTAATGGCGTTTTCCGTGAGCGCTGCACTGAGTCTAAATGTGGAATCTCAGGTGGTTTCTCTGCCTTGGCGGTAATTGAATCAAGACTATTTATATGCCCTACATTTTATGACATGTAGATGTTCACTGGCCTGAATGAAATACACTTTCCAGCTCCGGCGCTGGCCGAGCCAAATGTAAATACAGGAGATATCGACGGAAAACAGACCATGGAAAACATGTCCTGGAGGGCAGTGGCACTGCTCCCCAGAACCCCACTAACACCCTTCTATGGCTCTTCTATGACTCCACACATACAAGTTTACATGGTGAAGGCATACTATAACCATACACAGACTCTTCCACTCACACACCCTCATATTGGGCTGGGTGGGTCGCCATCCTGACAAAGTCTAGCCTCAATGGGCACTTGAGGTGAATTATTGTTTGTGAGTGGAAACTTGGCCAGATAATCTCGATGCTGCTGGCTCAGGGCTGAGTAAGACCACTGTCTCCTTCCCTGCACACACACACACACACACACACACACGCCCTATGCGCACACACAGCTTTTGTTTTACCATCTCTATTTCCAGTTCACACTTATTTGCTGACTCTTTGCCTTTTACAATAACTCCTTGTCTGTCCTGCCTGTGTTTTTGCTCCATCTTTCTCTTCCCTTTCTACAACTTCTGTTTTTCCTCTCTCTCTCTCTCTTGCTCTCTGTTTCTCCCCACCACTCTTTTCCCAACAACTCTGGCCTTTATCCTGCAGGCCATTCACCTCTCTGTGGCTGCCCTCGCCGGTGCCTGCAGTAAATTCCAGGGGTAGTTGGAAACACAAACATGCACAAGCCTAGGACGAGCCGCTCAGTCATGATAGACCCCCTCCTTACCACCACCGCCGCTGCCGCCAACGCCGCCGCTGCTACCACCTCTCTCTCAGCTTTCCTTCACACAAGGGATCTTTGTGTGTGTGACTGCTTTACAAGGTCTCACTTCAGATCTTCTCTTAGATGTATACCTGCATCATAGATGTAATTCATGCGTCTGTGTCTCCAGTTGTTTTGCCAGTCAGCAGAGTGTGTGAATGTTAATCATATAATTGGGGATTCCTCCAGCAGACATAAACCAATGTTTGGACTTTTGTGGACCTCAGGAAAAATGTGATTACAGTAATTGTGGCAAACTAATGACGTGTTAGATAAGAAAGGTTTGTTATTACAATGTGCTAGACCCATCCTTAATATAAACTTTGTCTGATTCATATCGCTACTGTCCTGCTTGAATAATATGTCTAAACACTCTAATGTTAATCCAGCCTTCTTAATACTAAGTCAGCAGATGACACATTACCTAAACTAAGCAAAGAATTGGTTAACAACAGGACTTTTGGGTAATTTGCAATTGGAAAATTCTCACACTTTATCAACCTAGTATGCAACACAATTTTCCTCTTCCTCTTCAAAAGAAGGAAGCCCCCCCTTCCCCTCCCCTCCTCTCTACGTCTAACTCTTTGCCAATGTGCTGAGCCAGTGGAAAATCCGATGTCCGTTCAAGAAACAAAGTGGTGTAGAAAGATCGGTTGACCAGAGGAAGCAATATTCATACAGCGTGTCCTCACTGATAGGGACTTCGTTGTGTAAGTCGACTAATGAGACATCTTCACATTCGCATTTTCCACTTGCTTTGGCTCGTAAGGCACATGATCTCCAGTGCACCATAGGCATTTCCACCGCGGTCATATGTTTATTTAAAAATTGTTTAGGAAATAACTGATAATCTCTCCGTGGCTTATGATTTATTTTTTTCCATTCCCTGTGGCGTTTCCATTGTGCATTGTTACTTGTGCAAATGTCTTAATCAGTTCACAGCAACATGTTATCTAATAAATGTGATAAGATGCCGAGTCCGCAACTAAGTTCCTCTCTCTGTTAGAGCAGCAGACACGTACACGTGGTGCCAGTTTCTAGACACTCTTCGGCTGAACCTGCAATTATTTGTCAAGCTATCTTGTCTCATGGTGTGTAGAGCTCTAGCCCAGTAATTAAAGTTCTATGTTGGGATGAACACACACACACGCAGCACACACACGACCACAGCTATCTTTTTTATTCTCACTTTTGTCTAACTTTTTTTTTCTTTTGGTTTCTTCTGTGAAACCATGTGTTCCCTTTCAGCTTAAATGAATAAAGTGGTTCTGTTTCAAGTGCGTTTTTTTTTTATAAATGTAAAAGTTACCCTGAAGGCAACATCCCCTTTTTTGGAGAGTTTTGGCGTGCCTCATCATTAATGCTTAGTCAGACAGCATGAACAACACATTAGCATGCACAAAGGCTAATGACACTTGACATTTACTGTAGTTCACAAGATGCTCCAGAGCATATGGCAAATTTCCACCGAGAAACAGCTGTGGGGAAAATGATTGGTCTCCTCAATCTAAACTAAAGGTTCTTTTTTTCCTGTGGTTGTGTTTTAGATACATGTTCGTTTTTTTTTTTTTTTTTTTTTTTCCAGCAGTAAATATTTCACTGTCTCCATTAACAAGTCTAGTAGATACAGATGAAAGACTGCGTGGGGATTCACCATCTTGTTCACTTCTGTGGTCCCAAAGTGTTTAAATGGATTGACGCCGAGATTAAGTGGTTTCAACTGAACAAACAGGCTCTGATGACACAAGGCAGAATTCCAATTTATTATCTGTCATATTTAGATAAAGAAAAGACAAACAGCAGCCACTGACTGGAAGGGAAATGTTGTCATGGAAAGTTGATGAGTCCTGCATGAAGAAGTCTGTTTTTACTTGATATATGTATATTTTATGAACTCCTTGTGTGACTGTGTGTGTGTGGGTGGGTGTGCACAGGTGCTTGAGTGCACTTCTTCTCATTTTTGTGTGATTTTACTCATCATACGTAAATACAATGTGTTTTAAAGGAATAGTCTGACATTTTGGGAACTGCAACCAGTAGCTAGTTAGCTTAGCTTAGCACAAAGAATGGAGACAGAGGGAAAAGGAAGCCAGGCTCAGTCCGAATTGCTCTAAAGATCGGTAGTTAACAAGTTACAGCTCATTTGTTTAATTCATACAAAAACCTGAATTTATAAATGAAAATTCACCCTTTTATGTGAGATTGTGTGCTGGACTGTTCTCACAATTGAAGCAGAAACTTCTGTTGGTTGTCTGCTCCGGGCTAGGAAATAGTCCGGCACATAACCTTGCATAAAAGGGCAAATTGTCATTTTCACACTTTGTTTTAAATAAATGAGATTTAACATGTTAATTAGTGATCCTCAGAGGTGCTAGGGGCTGAACCAAGTTAGCTGTTTCCACCTGTTTCTAGTGTTTGTGCTGAGCTAAGCTAACCAGCTTCTCCAAGTAGCTACATATTCGCTGTACAGACACAAGAGTGGTATTGATCCTCTCATCTCACTCTACATTACAAAGCAAATAAGTGTATTAAATATGTATTCCTATTCCTATAACAGCCTTAATACAGAAACAAGCATTAAATCTGCAACTTTCCTGCTGTTCTTGCTATCTGTATTCATTGTTCTTTTGGGGTACTGATCTAGCTTCGTAATTCTGTGACCTTGTAAATAGTTTCTGTGGTTTATTAACATTTCTACGATTAGATTCTAGTAAAGCATGTCTCCACCCTTATGCAGTATCTTAACAGTTAAAGAGGGAGGGAAGTTACAAAGACTGATGGACAGATAAAGACAGACAGAGAACGAAAAATTGGCGTCATCAGTGTCATGTTAGAGGGGCATCTGCTAAGGGTTAGCCAAACACGAAGCACTGCAGGCTGCCAATCAGGAAGCCGGCAAAACCACTGACAGTGAACTGCAAAAATGGCAGGCGTAAAAATAGGTTCCATCTCTGCTTTGGCAGTACAAGGTTTGAAGGCCTCTTTGCTAGTCCCAGTTCAGCCTAGGCCTGTGTTTATGTTGGATGTACAAGAAAAAATATCAGCATTGACGCGCTGTTGTGCTGCAGCTCTTGTTTGTCGTTTGAGAGCAGAAGATTGACTGACAGCTGAAAATGTGTGAAGTGTATGGGGAAACATATGTGACACTCCAGCCCTGACTGACTACATCATATCACTGATGGGTGCTTTTGCAAACACTGGTCAAAGTTCCACCCATGTTACTTCCGAATGTGAATCTTTTTAACCCTAACAAAATGCTACCATAGCACCAAATCCAGAGTTAAAGATCTAATATATTATACAGTCTGTGCTGTTGTTTGTAGTATATTTATCTGTCTATCTCTCATCTGTAGAAATCGTTTTGCCTTGTCTATGCATTTTTGATTGTTCCTCTTTATTTTTCAAATGTACCAACTCAGTCAAATTACACAGACATCAGACCAAATGATTGCACAAGT
Organism: Protonibea diacanthus; assembly: GCA_028641955.1. Classification (NCBI taxonomy): domain Eukaryota; kingdom Metazoa; phylum Chordata; class Actinopteri; family Sciaenidae; genus Protonibea; species Protonibea diacanthus. The sequence goes on along the minus strand of CM053997.1, from coordinate 12,087,837 downwards.
CAACTTACATAAATCAAGATGTTTTCCTGCTTCTTTTCTTCCCCTTTCTTTCCAAATTTCTTCTCCTCTTGACACATCTGAAACATCTTCCAACTTTCAAAAGTGCACACAGGGCATAAACATGTTGAACCTTCCCCCTGTTTACAAATGTGATGAGGTGAATGCTTCTGTGCACTTAGGGCTGTTGTGTTAATGATAAAACCCATTATGTCAAGACAGCAAGTATATTACACTGAGGTTTGACCTCGATACCAGTTGTTTTCTGTTTATCATCTACCACCACTCATGTCTGTGTTACCTGGGGTCCACCACGTAGTCACAAAACAAAGTCATATGTTAAAAGATGTTTGTTTTTTTCCACCTGACTTGGTTCATGCAAAGTTGAGACGTCTCATGTCTCTCAGTCACCATGACTTAAAATATTAATTAATCATTCTGTTATGTATTTCTAAATCATTTGCTTGCATATTACTACCAGGTGATCGTGACTTTTTTTTTTTGTTGCACTATAATTGTGCAGCATATCTTGTGCTTATGTGTTGTTTCATTTCTGTTGCATAACAGAGGTCTAAAGGAATTGTAGAAGGAAGAGCTGGACCTCTGCTTACACAGTAATGCAATGCAGTTCATTGCATTTCACTCACACTTCACTCCCCAGCAATAGGAAGGCTGACTGTCGAGTGTGTTACTCCCTCTCAACAGGACTAAAGAATCGCAAAGAATACAGGCATTGAATCCGCAGAAGAAGAAGAAAAAAAAAAGCGCTACGTCATGGAAAGAATGACGTCAGGTTTGATTAGGCGCAGAGGGAAGAGCCTTGTGTAGCCTAGGTGGAGTTGAGGCAGGCAGAAAGCAGAAACGATGCAGCAGTGAGGTTTCGGTGCGTACTTTTTTTTTTTTTTTTTTTTTTACAGGCTGCATCATATGATGGAGGGGCTGTTAAATAATCCTGTTATTATAAAGCGACACGGGAGCGAGGAGGGAGTACGAGGGGATCATGACGTAACCGTTTCCATAGGCGACTGATATGCTGGTTAAGCCAATGGGAATCCACACCAGCGGTCCATACCCATCCTCCTTTTGACGTACATCACATGTCCCCGGCGGTGTTGTGACAGAAGGGAACTAGGCGAGGCGAGATCAGTACCGTCAACGTACTTCCGCCTTTGTCAAAACCTACGTTAGAGAAACCGAACCCCTTCATCTTTGGGATGGTTATCTCCCACATGACGTGCAGTGTCTTTTTCACATAGACATGAACGCATAAAGTGTTACGAAACAAACACGTGGCGTTATTATAATAAGTAGAGCAGGTGCTTTTGGTCTGCACCTGTCCTATAATGAGGTGATATTTTATGAATTGCTCCTGTGTTAATCGGTATTCTTTAAATGTGTTGGCTGTTTGATACATTAATTGTGGTAGCATGGCTCCGGTCGACCGTTTTAACCGTTTAAAAACCCGCTGCACGCGTGTGTCATGCGGTTTCCGGTCAAGTGGACATGGGTTTCCATGAGTTCAAAGTGGGGATGGTAACTATCTTGACATCTCTGGTTGGAGACTTTGGTTGTGGTTGTGACAGCGCAGTGGGCGGGATTTTACCTCAGATCAGGGGAGAGAGTCTAGTCTTTGGTGAGACTGAGGGGGAGTTAAAGAGAGAAAGGGATCTGGGGTGCTCTTCAGAGAACGGAGTAAGTATTTTTGGTTTATATTTTCTGCGCTGGCGCGACAAAATGCAGCATGATAAGGGCTGCTTCTGTGTGTGTTAGACGCTGCATAGAAAAACCCATACCGGTGAAGTCTTCATTTTTTTTGTGTGCAATGATCAACGAGGGCCAACCACCGGTGGGTAGCTGCCTTGGGTAGTTAGCTTTATACCAGGCTAACACCGTTAGCTAACGTTATATCTTGGATACATACTGACACTGGGCGTCTCGTTTTCCAACCCAGGTAGCTAACCAGGATGCTGTCAGATTTTCTTTGCTTGTGGCTGCTTTACTCAGACTTCAGCACTGCCCCGGGTGAAGTTTTTCGACTTGTCAATGTATTGCAAGTGGCTTTTGTGTAACGTTATTTCCCCGTCTTTACAATCAACATAGGCTAACGCCTGCGAGCTAGTTGGCTAACATTGTACGTTAGCCTGGAACGTTGTCTGTGTGTTTTTTTTTAACGTTTAACGGCTCTACACGCTACAGTGTCTCGTGGACGGCAGAGCCTCTCTTCATTTAGCGGCTGCCTGTGAAATAACGCTAGCCGCTTAAAATGTGGACCTCCTACACAAAGTTACCTGTATATCATTCTACACCGGGGTGCGTTTTACGACCTGTCATTTAATGAGTTTAACTATACCGAGCTATCGTTAGTGTAGTAATATTGTTAACCGGCCTGGAACAATATCTCCGAGTGTTGTACTCCACGCGCTGCGGCTGCTCACGCGGACAATTCGAGGAGCAACCCCCGTGCAGGCACGTTAAAGTTTTTTTTTTTTTTTTTTTTTTGTCGTCTAACTGTCATTACACAGTGACACGGTTAACGTTACTTTAATGTTCAATGAATATCTCTCATGTACCGGTGTTTTTTTTCCCGAATCCCGTCGCCCCCTTAACCAGCGTACCCTGAACGCAGCCTCTGGCCGCAACATCAACCTGTCGACGGTGAACCTTAACCTCAACCTCTTAACCTAACTCCAGCCACGAACCGCTGTAATGCTCCGTGTCTGTCTGTCTGTCGTATCACGTGGAGCTATCTAACGAGCCTAAATGTCATAGTAAGCTATGAACCTGCCACTTTCACAAGAGCAAGCTGTAACGCTATTAAAAGAAAGGCGTTCACTTTATGACTAGGCACGGGCGTATTAAATTAAAAAACAGGCAAGGCTGTGAACCCATGTCGCTTTAAATGTCCACGCCAGTTCCCTTATAACGGTAATGCTAACGGTAAATCTCGAATTTCCTCAGCTTTCCAACTGCTGCAAGTCGATTACGTGCATTGCCATTACACTCCTGACCTTGATGGACAATGTAATACAGTTTCACACTCGCTAACATTGCGTGCAAGTTTTCCAGGTTGATGTGGAGGCAGCCACCGAGCACCTTTCGGTGTCTAGTTGAAGGGATCACTCCTTATCCAATTAAATAGCACCGGGTTTTTGCTGCAGCGCCAGCAGCGTCTTCCTGTGTTTGTGCAACGACTTGTGATCCAACAGTGGATTGCAAATAGTGTTTTATCAGATACGTTTGAACACAGAATTCAGATGATACAAGCCGTGCCAGTCACTGTAGTATGGTGTAGTAATCAGAAGATAATATAATGTCAGCTAAGCAGTTCCTTGGCCAAGCATTATAGTCTGACTATCTTGTTGCAGAGTGTACGCTAGATGTAATGACAGTTGCCGGATTCAGTTTCAGTTTTTAATAGTAATTTTTCTTGATTTTACTACACCAGACTGATATTTTCTACAGTTAACAACGAGTGATTTTTCATTAAAGCTGTCTAGCTCAGCATATAGAGATTCCATTTGTTTAATGATTCACTTTAACCACCAGTAACACAATCTGTTGCTGTGTGTCTGAGCCCTTTGAACTGAGACTGTTGCTGTCACTCAAGAATGACAAAAATATCCTTTCTTATTCCTTGCAATGCCATGCTTTTTTCTTTCTTTTTTTTTCTTTTTTCATAATGGCCGACTGTTGGCAGTACTGCTCACCCTGACTAAAGGATATGAGTCAGTAGTTCTTGCACTTGTTTTGTAAATTGTTTTGGAAAATGGTTACATCTCAGAAGCAAAATCACTTGACCTCCTTGGCAGCGTGGTTCAGCTGGATAGTGTATTCCTTGCTCGCATGTGTAGACCCAACAACCTTTCAAGACCACAGCTCTAGGTCTTCATCCTTAATGCAATGCATATGAAGTTAATTGACCATGCTGGCGAGTATGTAATTTCTACTCATCCAACATTATAGCCTGCACTTAAAATGCTGTCTGCTTCTCATGGCATGGTAGTTTTTTAGGAGTCACATGACGAGAGTCTCTGCGGTGTAATGCAGTGTATGAGGACACTTTCTTCCAGGCAGTTATCGCCTGTCACGTCTGTCCCTAACTCATCACGGATGAGTCCCCCTCACAGCTGCTTGATATGTCCACTGATTCCATTGTCATGATCCACATTTCAGTCCGTTATAAGCAAGGCCTACAAATGTTTCCTTTTAGTATTTTAGTCTACATTCCTCAGTAAAATATTTGTATCTTTATAGTATAGAGAGTAGCCATTGCAGTTTATTAATCTAAGGTGACATTGGAAAGCTAGAGTACAATGTATTTATGGTACTATTTACTTATGATGGAGTTTTGCTTATCTTTCTTTCTCTGTGTAGATTATAAGGCCAAGGTTATTCCAAACAGAAGTTTTAGGTTGCAAGGCGTTTGACTTAATCATTACTACTTATTCATTCAAATCCACCCTAACAAAACTAAAAAAACAAAAAACAAAAACAAACAAAACAAAAATAAACTACATAGATTTGACTGAAATTAATTTGCATCTTTAAATTATAGGAGTTAACGCTGTAAGTTTGAGGGAGTCCAAGCGAGCAGTAATTTGAAAAACTGTTAAAACTAATTGGGAAACTGCTGATCCTGCCCACTAAAACAATTATAAAGCACATGTGGCAAAATATCATGAATTAGTCATCAAGGCAGCTAGAAGGACTAACTATGCTACGAGGCATTTATGTTAGTTTGGCATTTCTGAAAGGCTTCATATCCTGATATACCACTGATCAGAAACATATTTTAAAAGTAGAGTTAAAGAATCTTTCTGCCTCTAGTTTGTACATATATTTGTAGAATCAGACTTTACAGCGTCATCATTGAGTATCTAACATAATACACAACGTTGTTTCAGTGTAAAGAATTGCTGGTGGCGATAGGTGACAATCCTATGCTGGTGTAATCTTCTCCACACATCCAAACTGTCATTGTAACAGTTTTCTGAAAGCTTGCCATATCAAGCACAGAAGGCAAGTGACTACCATGTCATCCACTGGTGTAGCCAATGAGTGAACAATAACTACTCATGCGCGTCTCTTAAAATGTATATCTACGAAAAGGTATCTTCCCACAACTCCATTTTTTTGTAATATTTTGTAATAATCCTGATGTTAGGAGCTTGGTGACACTAAATAAGAAAAAAAAACAACATTTCAAAACATCTGAAATTTCACTGTCAGGTTTCCTGACGTTTCTCACCATCTGTAGACAAATCCACCAGCTGATTTTTGTGTTGCTGGTGATGCTGCCATTACAGCAGTCACTTAGCCACACTGGCTGCAGTTTCACTGACAGTAAAAACACGTATGCTTGGATTGAAATCCCTCTTGAAGGATAAAGGTAATACATACTAATGCACATGTTCATTCTTTCACATTAACAGTTAAGGCTGACTTACACAGGATGAATGTGAAAGTGGCGTGTAGCAACCATGCCCTAACCAGCATTAGCTTTCACACCTCATTTACTTCCCCATCTTAGCCTATAGCAGTGTTAAGTACATACATGTTTGGCTACCACACATTGAATTCCCTCCCACAGGTCTTGGTGAAATGAGTTTAATGCTCAACACTACTGTGTGTCCTGAAATTGGAAAGGTAAGGACAGCAAGGTCAGGCTGTGGCAGCAAATGGCAGGGCAGCAGGACCTCAGGCCACTGAGCTGCTATGTAGAATCACACATAACAAAGAACACTGAGTGCTTCTCATCTTCAAAGTGGCTCGATGAAAGATGCTCCATTTTGGAATATTTTCCATCCTATAGACATGAAGGACTCTGTAACTGCTAAATAAAACCACCCCTCCTCGTTTTTTTTCCTCTAAAGGAAAAATATGAATGTATTTCACAGTCACACTTTGAAGATGACTACAGTATTGACGCTACTAAGGCTGGGACAAATCTGATCTGAATATTTGCTCCTTAAAGGGTTTTATAGTACATTTGGTCCTGAAAGAAAAATACATTTTTAACAATGTGGGGAGAAAAAAAAATAATTTTAGGTTATTAATTTGACCTTAGAAACTAGATAGTCTTTCAGGACTCAGCACTGCTCGGAAATTGTTGAGCAAATGAAAAGGAAAACATTGCATCATATGACTGCATTTTCATTTACACTCTTTACAGACGCAATGAATACTAAAACTGTGTGACGTCTTACAAGGTTCATTGAGGTGGTAAGTAATGGACAGATCATGGATTCTCCTGCTTTGACTTTGGCTCATATTCATAACTCAGCTGAATTTTTTCATTTATGATAATTTCATGTTTAACAAGAACAACTTTCTGTCACCTTCACTCAAGCTCATAGGGGCTGAATGAGAGCTTGACTTGATTTTTTTTGACAGGCCCTTTTGTATGGATATATTTTTTCCAAACATGATTACAAGCACTCAGCAACCTGCTGGTCATTCTTGACATGAATAACGTACATACCTGATCTTTTGATCCACACGTTTTTGTGAATCAAAAGATCAGGTTAGCGTGTGCTTCGCCTACACAGATTTATGATGTATCTGTCCATTTTTTTATTCACTTTGAGATGACTTGACCCTATTTCTTTACAAAAAGGTTCAACAAGAAAAATGTAATGATTTATTTAATCACACAAAAGAACTGCAAGCCTGCATGTGAGAAAACGTATGAACATGAATTTTAATTTACAGAATTACTTGACCTAAAAACAATCGTATCTAAATAAAATAAATCGGTTATTTAAAGTATCCCAAAAATAAATGCAAGTGAGTACAGCGGCTACACGGCTACTTTCATTTTAGAGACCGTCACATGTCCCTCCATACATGAAGTAAGAAGAGCTGAAGAGGAAAAGCGTGTTGATGGTAACACCTCTGACTGTGCGTTCATATGAGCTGGCAGCCTGACAGCGTTTGAGAGCCGTGTAGAGGTTCCAGTCTGTGGGGTGAAGTAGTGCTCTCAGCTGCGAGCCATGCAGCACAAGGAGGGCTGGGTGTCTCTGCTTTGTACCCTCCACATTTACATGGCCTGACCCAGTTCAGCAACGGCTAGCTGTGGGGGGAGGGGACAGTCTGGGGGAAGCTAAAAATACCACCCCTCGCATTAGGCAGCTCCATTGCAGAGGGATCCCTAGAATTGCTATCCTTGACTTGCATCGAGTTGTTGGCACATAGAGGTGCACAAACTGCCAGAGGGTTTCCTTAGCGTGGAAACAAAGACATGAGTATATTTCTGAGATGCCCACCACTGTTGTCCTAGCTGCTTGTTTCCACTTGCCACAGCCTTCTGGGTGGAGGACTTAGTGTGCATCCGACGTGTGAAAGCAGCCTGAAATAGCTTGGGGAGAGAAGAGACTTGTGACTTACGAGACCATAGTCCTTGGGTACAACAGCCTGGTATTCGTGCTGAGCTGTGGTTTTGCTGCTGTTGTGTGGAAAGGGTTAACCTTAGCCTCTGTCATTCAACCATACCATGCCAGCTGTTGGCTTGGAGATCCAATCACAATGATTTTCCACTGTTGTGACATGTGACCTGCTCCGCAACCCGAAACTGTTGCAGCGCAGCAAATGTTGGCACTTCCTTCATCTTGGCGTTGTTGCTGCTCGTGGGGTTCGCTGGTGTGAATGTGGGAGAGGGCTCATAGAGTAAGACGTGAAGACAGGGAAATGGAGAAGGCAGGGAATTGCATTCATTACTATAGGCTGCACATGTGCTGTGTGCTCATGTGGTACCCAAGACAAGTGAAAGATTCCTGTCCTTTTAAGATGATGTTGTAGTCAGGTTTGTTGTAGTCAGTGTTGTGAAGTCAAGAAGATGATGCATTTTACCCTCAACGTCTGGATTTTGCTCATTTATTTGTTCAAGACTTTGTATCAAAACTCGTTAGCTTTATTTCAAGGTTTCAAAATGCATCATAATTTTAGTAATCGCCTTCAAAATAGAAACTAACATGTATGTTCTAACGTGTGTTGGAACTTATGGTATGAATGACCTAATCCAAGAGATGGGTGTAACTTTCCTTGCAGGATTTAACTTGGTCTAAAAAGAGGTAAAGTTTTTTTTTTTTCTTCTTTTTAAGGGTTGGTTTTTATGTTTTTCATGGAAATTAGAACAGCGGTGTGAAAAATAACTGGAAGCCCTGTGAACATGCATTAAGGACCTCACCCTAAACCTGTGGTCAGTACAGGAGGCACAAGAGTATTGCCTCTTCAAAATAGGGATTTCCACGACTCTCCCACCTCGGTAATACACCCGGCCCTGCAATTATGCTGTGTAATAAATAATAAATTCTGTCCCGTTTTCCATGGCAGATGGCTCCAAATAGAATCTCAACATGTGACAGAATAGTTTCCAAGAATCTCAATGGAATAAGCTGCAAGCATTCATTTGTGCAGTGAGCAATAATAAAGCCTACATTTTCTTTCCTTCTGCATCTGCGTTAAACTTCTTACACGTTTTTGAGTTGTTGGATATTTGTTTGGAGTTGCATGTTTGACGCGCTGTTTGATGTAAAGATAGACGACAAGTGTTCATCTTTGGTCTTTGTCATAGCCAGAAATGCAGAAAGTGAGTAAAACCTCCCCGCCTGAGAGATAACTGCAGCATTTTTTCCAGTCAAGGAAAAACGATCCTGTCTGCCTGCAGTGGTGCCTTTCTTTATGGATCAGATTGCGGACTCCCGGTTCACTGTGCAGTGTGAATTATAGTCTGACATGGCTTTCCACCTGAAAGTACAGTGTATTATTAGTGTTTCACATAATGGTTTCAGACTAGAAATAAAACCCATCTTGTTGAATCTTTCCAGTAAATGCGGTTTTGTCCCTGGTGGTTGTAAGAAATTAATCAAAACTCCTGCCGTGCTTCAGCCTTTGTAATCGTGTTGTTACTTGCACTGTTGTGTTTCACTTTCTATCCGAGCTGCACCACGACAAATTCCTATCAACTTGGTCGACATGAATGAATCAGCTTCATTGTGTTAGGCTGATTAAAGCTGAATGGACAGCAGGCTCTCATTAGAATGGACTCTCCCATGTAGAGTACCATGGAGCTCCCTGATGCCACAGATAGTCTTAATTAGATCAAACAGAAGGCTTTTCCTGAGGTAATCAGTCACTTGGTCCCTGCTCACTACGTTACCCCACCAGTTACACTGCAGGAAAGCTGGTGGCTTTTTTTCCCCCCAGTGACAGTATATATTGTTTGAACATGGCAGGGAACTGTGATACAGTCTTATGGATGAAAGGAGTCGACTTTGATGCTTTATTCAGCACCTGGTGAGACCAGAGGAGGAAAACGCTGTTCTTTATCATACAGGAGTTCTGCTTGTTTTATAACATATCACCAAAGTTTTCTTTATCATCATAAAACACTGGTTTCCCTCACACGAGTGAGGGTGTACTGTAAGAGGTGGAGAGAGGGGGAATATATTCAACAACATTCAACAGATAAAATTCATTAAATTCACTAGAGAAGCTGGAATAATTTTAAAATCGCACCTATTAAGTTCTAATTCTTCTGCGCATACCTACCTCAGTATTAATTACAGCCCAAAATAACTGTTTAAATAAGTGTAATTAATAAATAAATAACTGAGGTTACTGCTGTTTCAGTCCATAACTACTGGCCAGCAAATACATTTTGATCAGCAATCAAGCTTGCATCCTATATGCATTAAGTAACACATATCCTTATACAGCCAGAAAGGAGTATTGGCGTACGCCACAGCTGTGAGAATTTTGTTTTACAGTAAATGAACATTAAAGAGGAGAAAGGATCTACCTTTTTAAAATTCTCTATGCAGGAAGTACCCTGGGGAGCAGCTCGCAGCCGAGTGATTACTGAATGCTAATGCTTCACTCTGCTCGCATAGTCTGACCGGGAAGCAGGGTGCACATTACTTGACGAGTGCTTTGTCCAGATGACAAAATTATTATTTTATTACAACTCAAGGACAGCTAATCAAAATCTCTTGGCAATGGCTGTAGGCAGTTTTGCTAATTACTTTGCCACTTGTCTCAGAAGCTAAGTGGTTTTCTCTAAGGGTTCCCATGTTTCCTCTTGTACAGTAGTAAAATAATATCCGGTATCATCAAAAATCATGAATCGTTACATTGGAGGCTTCAAAATGGTTCCTTAAATTTATTTGATTACGAGAGGTATTTGTAATTGATTGTGAAAATACGGGAATGTGTTAAGTTTTCCTGGACAGTTTGCCTAAATATCATTGACAGTGTGATATTTATACATGTACATGAACTTTCGCTTGGTAGCATCACTAATAATGTTTCTTCTTTTTTCTTTCCTTCTTCAGGTTTTCATGGATGGTGATCTCCGCCTCTGTGGGTGATCCTCAGTCACCATGAAAGACTAGGAACTCAGCTCTCCAAGGGAAATGGCTTGTTTTGTAATATCCCTGCCCTGCTACCTGCCGTATGACTCCACCTGCCTCTGAAGGGCTTGTCAGCTGTTTATGGGAACTACCACTGTGCTTGCACTCTTGAGGATTTAAGCTTTTCCAGGACAACACTTTTTTTTTTTTTTTTTTTTTTTTTTTTTTTTTACCCCCACTGTTCAGCAGAAGCAGCAACGCTTTGCAATAGAGTGGGGAGACAGCAAGACAATGGCGAACAACTCGTACAGTGGGGTGAAGAACTCCATGATGGAGGCCAACCACGATGGAGAGTTTGGCTGCACGCTCAAAGAGCTGCGCTCCCTTATGGAACTGAGAGGCGCAGAGGCGATAAACAAAATTGGGGAAACTTATGGGGATGTTCAAGGACTCTGCAACCGGTTAAAAACATCACCGATAGATGGTAGAGTAATGTTTCCACTACACTCAACATCACGACTGTTTAATTGGATCAAATGCAGGATATTTGCACAACAGCTCTAGTAGCGCGAGTGCTGTTGGAATGCTAATGTGTTGCACGCATAGTTTAGGAGGCGTGTCATTGGCCATGTCATCCACATTGTGGATACCTTGACATCACTTCCTTGGAAAACTCATATGCCAGACAGGTGGCCAGGCAGGCTGGCTCTGACCTGGGCCAGTCCTGTGCTATTTCAAGGCCTGTGGATATGTCCCTCATACCCTCCCTCTCTCCCTTTTCACCTCTGTCTGTGTGTGTGTGTGTGTGTGTGTGTGTGTGTGTGTGTGTGTGTGTGTTGTGTGGTGTGTGTGTGTGTGTGTGTGTGTGTGTGTGTGTGTGTGTGTGTGTGTGTGTGTGTGTCTCTCTCTCTCTCTCTGTGTGTAGGCTTCAGACAGACCAGCTGTCTGCCTGGGCACAGCACCAGGCTGCAGGCAGGTCAATGTCCCACATGTGGCGAATGAGACGAGCTGTAAGGCTGGGTAGTAATGACTTGAACATGTTAGGGGAAGGAGTGAGTTCATCTCTTGAATGTCTCATCTGCGTTACTCTTTCGGTACCAACCTCGATAGAGAGAGGACTATGGTAACAATACTATTTAGGCTATAGTTTAACCCCGCTGGGTCAGTGGTGGTTAACAGTATCTCTCTCTTTATTTTTTTATTTTTTGCTTTGCTTCTCTCTGTTTGTCTCTCTATAGACAGTCTGCCTAATCGCCAGTATGACCTTGACTGAACTCTTATGGGAGGGGATTTTCAGTTTGATCCCAGATTAAAACGCCACCGCGTATTCACTGTAGCACCAACAGTCCTCTATTCAGTGTCTCAAAGCAAGTACAAAAAAAAAAAAAAAAATAAAATCCTGGGCTTCATCAAACCCAAAGGAATGCGATAAATGCCAGTGCTATATGACAGCACAGAGCATGTCTCATTGAAGAAATCCTTACCTTGCTCTTTAATTCTTGACCTTTCATTTATTGACAGTATGGTAAGCGTACAAGGTACACCGTGCAGTCTCTTTTACTGCTTTCACTATCTAATATGCAGGCCAGTAGGCCATTGTCTGAACTGAGGAGAAATTGCTGAATAGGAATTTGGCTGTTGAGAGAGAGAGAAGGAGAGAGAGCGCGAGTTGTCCAAACATGCATGTGGCTGTGTCGGGTTCCTGAAAGTGGAGTCCTGTCATATTTGTAGCGTGAGTGACATCGGTGTGAGTGTACTCGTCCTCCCCCACTCATTCTACCTGTTCTGTGCTACAGAAAAGAATGTGGAGGCCCTCTGGCTTTTTCAGCGCTTTTCGTTATAAAGCACAGCGGCTTGACATGGCATTGTGTGTGTGTATGAGAGAGAGTAGGTAAGGCAACAGAATGTTTAGCATGTTTGGAATATCAAACTGCTTTCAGCCTCTGCTATCGCATGCTCTTTATCAATATTCTGCTTATCAGCAGTCTGTATTTACCATCTCCGTGTTATCAAGCATGTTGGAGGACTGAGAGAATATTTCTGGATTCCTAATGAAAACAAATCTTTTGATAAAATGCCTTTCTGCTTTACAAAGCCAAAGCAGCTTTTACCCAATTTTGTTTTTACTCCTGCACTTATTTGCAACTACACCGTACTGATAAGCTTGAATGGCTCCACATTTTGTTTCTCACAGCAGGTGGTGTTCCACTTGATGCGCAGCCGCCCAGTTCTGATAGTTCCAGTTTCTATGAGCTCATTCGTCATTGGCTCGGGAAATTAACCCATCATTTAAGATTACAGCCTTCACTACAGCCAGCGTTGCTTAAGATTCAAGCCTTCACTAATCCTCCACATTTCCAAGATCCCTTTTTTTCGCCCAAAGAAGTTCAACTGAACTTCTGTGTTGCAACCGTGCATGGGTGTACCACTCAACTTTGACTAGTTTTCTGCACGGTCTGTTTGGATTAGGCCAAATGTAATTTGTCACGGCACTGCCACTGTTATTTTCCACACTACCACATAAGGCTGGTTGTCTCGAAGACTTCCCATTTCAGTTAGATTTCAAATCACTGGGCTGCGTTTCAAATTGATTTTGGTAATTTACATACCAATGCCCTGAGTTTGAAAAGAGTTAATTATGCACTCTGTAGAATGTCTTGCTGTCTAAATTGTCACAATGAACACTGCCAAAAAGCTTATTCAAACATTACGTTTGTCTGTTTGACAAATGTAAACCATTAAACCGGTCACAGTGCTGCAGTGTAATGAAATAAAAGGTGAAGGCTGAAGGGCAGTAATCACAGATAGAACACATCAGAACTAAGGGATATTTTTTTAACGACTTAGATTTGACATGTCTCCTTTTTAGTTTTGCTCGTATGCTGTACTTCTCAAACAAACCATGTTTCTATGGTGGTGAGGATCCCCCTGTGTGATGGAACAAGAGAGCTAACCAATACCTGAAGCTCTAGCGGGTGGCCTGTTATTTGTATGAGATCACTTCCTTTGTGCATGCAGACATTTTTATTCTGGTGCTTTCCCTGCTTGTAAGTAACCGCCATGAAATGACACAGTCAAACCTCATTTTTCCGTCTTTCTATTTATCTGATTTTTTTTTTTTCTTTTTCTACTTGTGTAGTCACTTACATAAACGTCAACATTTAAAGGCAGTTTTCACACATGAAATTCATCTTAGTCATCATTTGCAGCCCTATTTGGGGCTGGTGAAAACTGTCACATAATGTTATCTGTGACTTTTGTAGGAGTTTTGTCGAGCCTGAGAAGATAACACAAGCGTTGTCACCAGGGTTACCTTGGCTTGGGCTCGGTGATGGCACATTTCAACTGGAAGCCTGCATTACGTAGTCGCAGTGTGAAAGACATGGGTGTTTTCCTGGCAGGGAACAATGAAAGCACTTGAGTTCCATTATGGAAAGTAGGATCTCCAATTTGGAGCTTTTATGATGGACTAAGACCCAATTTATAAACAAAATTAGGTAGTCAGTGGGCGGACTTGTCGGTGACACATCCCAAATCAAGAGAAGCAAAGCGGTTCTACTTATTTTTCATGGTCTTGCCTGATGAGTCAGGACATCTGAGCCTTTGCTGCATCAGTTGTGACCATTGTTGTTTTTTTTTTTTTTTTGGGTTGTTTTTTTTTAATCTGTCTCTCGTGAGTCTCCCAGCTGTTTGCAAGAGCAAAGCTAAATCACCAGAGTACTGTTATGACAAATTTCCCACCATTTCCCACAGTTTCTCAGCACTGAATATCACAGCTCAGGGTCATAGTATTGTACTCCAAAGTGTACCCAGATGTCGGCACTTAGGCTTGGAGATGCTTTCTTTAGGGCACCCGAATGAGTTGATGCTTAAAAGCTTAAAGCAGCTGTAGAAGCCTATGAAAGACTTTAAAAGATTCATACAGGAGCAGAGTTATTTCTTGTTGTCATTTTCAAAAACAAATTCAAGCCCTCCTAACGCCGGAGGTGGAAGTGAAGTGCTACAATATGGAAGTTCTCACACAAACTGAAGCTTGGCTGCTCCGAACAGGAGCGCAACGTAGAACTGATCTTTATAACCTCATGAATTCATAGCATAACGCTTTTTAGGTGCTCCTAGAGTGGAGAGTCACCTCTTCTGTAACAGATTTCAAAATTTCATCGAGTTTGGGGGGGAGGGGAATTAGGGAAATTGAAACTTCAGGAGAACAGTGGAGAGAGTGGCATAAAAATCAAAAGGGTTGGCAAGCAAGAGAGGCAACAGATGCCAAAACTATCGCTGCAGATTGCGAGCCGGCCACATCACGCTCTGCCTGAAGAGCCCAATTGGTTAAGATTAGGAGGCCACAAGGAAGCGGACGGCGTTTGCCTCCCGTGTGTCCCCGGTGTAACACTGCAGCACTTCTTTTCTCCCAATGGGATGCTCTATTTCCTCTACATAATGAGACGGGCAAGGCAATCAAACGGGCAAGGCTACTCCGCATCAATATTATTGACAGTGTTCCCCTATTTTTCACAGTTATTCCCTGTTGATTGCTATTTTAGTGTAGTCAAATATTTGCGTTCCAGCCTATTGATCCAATCGGCCGTGGGCTTAGACTGCAATTCACAAAAGCTGACAGGCTATCCGTATCTGTCATTCAAGACACCACACCCCCTCATTCAATGGGAAGGTTCTGACTGTTAAATGATAGTTTACTCTCTTTAATTCAGGGGGCTGGCATAGCTTGTCTTCATGTCTGAATTCAAAATGATGTGCTCAGATGGGCTCTAGCCAATAAGTGGATGTAACATGCGGCCAGACCCTGCTTCTGTTCATGGAGCTAATTGGTTTCTCGTGTTTCCCTGTACGTAGTGATTAAAGGTTATGGTTTTTGTGATTGAGAATCGTCAGCTGTGAAGCAGACAGCAATCTCTGGAGCAAAACATTCAGATACAAAGCGTTTTTTGTACATTGGTCTTTGTTTTTTTCTTTCTTTCTCCAGTATGGATTACCAGCATTATAGCGTTCAGTCGTCTTCCCAGAATTCCTGAGTAGAGCGATAATATCCATATATCCATGTCACACTATTTTTGAAAGTGAAATGATCATGCTATAGTAACAAGGGTGCAGAACTATTGTATTTTGAATAAAGCCCTGCTGATTGGCGCAGAATCTGCTTATGTGTAACAACACCCTAAATACCCTGATCACGTGTAAATGGGAAAGATTGATAAAATATTTTAGTATTTTATAGAAGCATTTGACTTTTAGGATACTAAATAAATTAAAGAAATAATCTCCCTGTGTATCAGTTGCTACCCAGTGGGCAGCTTTCTTAAAAACTGTAATAATCTGGTCTTGACATGATGAAAGTAATGCTATAACTTGAGCAGAGATGATGGGAATCCCACAATCCAATTATCCTTGTTGGACGAGCATAAGATCATTTTAAAGTAACATAATTTTTACTCGGTTATTTTGTATTTTTCTTTGTGTTACAAAGGTCAAAACATGTGAACAAACTACCTTTCTATTCTATGCAACTCACAAAGGTCCTTAAAGGAACTGAAACTCACGCTCTCACTGTAGTGTGTTTGTGAGATTTACATATGACTATACATGTCATAAAAGACTTCTGTTATTCAAACAGGGACTAGATTTAGCAGAAATGAAAGTAAAGTGTTTGGATATAGGGCCTGGTGAAGAGTTAATGACCCAAATAACCTATTTTTAAAGTTTACCGCAAGTAGTAAGACGGCGTTCAGGTTTCCCCTCCTTGCTGCATTTTGTTTAGACAAAGTGTGGTATCGTGTGTGAATCTTTCCGTGTTAGTACTGTAATATTGGTTTGAGACAGTTGTCCAGTCGGGGTGTCCTGTTGTATTGGACAGCGTGTTGGCACATCTCTGCTTACACAGTTATGTGAAGGCACTAAAAGAAAAATCGTGACCCTATTTGATTTCATTGTGACAAGCCCAGAGTGGAGGCTTACCTTGACCCCTCACCGGTGGCTGAAATGACAGTACTCGGAGGGGTCAGCCGGGGACAAGCATCCAAATTAAATGGTTAATGATTAGCTGCTTGACTTGAGACGGACTCTGGGTGCTAAAATGATGTGAGGGGCCAAGGCCAACCTATTTTCTGTTTGTGTATCCAATGGAGGGACGACATGTTGATCGTCCTCTGTCACTTGTATTTATTGCTCTAATGCAAAGGGAAAACGTGGTGTAAAATTGAATGGGGTATTAGCTGTCAGCATGGATTCATTAGCGGTGTAGAGAATCAAAGCAGACGGTGAGAGACAGCCAGGGAGCAGCAACAGGCAGCTATGCAGGATAAACCCCATAGCCTTTTAATGTGCTGCGCTGATGAGTCATCATCATTCTTCTCACATCCCTTTTAGAAAAGTATGTGTTAGCGTTAGGTTGTAATGTCAATTAACAGTGTACCTACTGATAGAGGATTGTTTTCTTCTTTAATGAAGTCGACCAAAACTTGTTTTAAGTGAACAAGCGGGTAGAAATATGAAAGACAACAAGAAACGACATGAGAGAGTACCAGACATGAACCTGTCAGCTTCACGGGGAGTTCAATGTATTTTAGCAATGTACTGAAGTTATTCAGGATGTTATTTCATTATGTGTCATGTTCATTTACACTGAGAGTCAGCAGGGACAAATCTGTTTGAGCTGACTGCTCATTTTATTGAAATTTAATTCAAAGCATGACTGATCAGTCAGAACGGAAAAAGAATCAAACTTTTAAAATAGTTTAAGCTGGATAAAACGAGCACTTTGACACATTTACACACTGATCGATAACCTAAAAATGATCTAAATATCAGCAAAACCGTCTTCAAGGAGTTTTAGTATGTGACGTAACACTGATTTAACAACCCACCAAAACCTTCCTTACATTTTCTTGGTGTTGGAACATATCTGCTGTGTCTTAATAGCAGCTGTTTATAGATGGAAATTTAACTTGCTGTCAGTCAGCTGTTTTAGCCCCATCTTTCTCACTCAGACTTGACGTAGGGAAATCTGTTCCCTCTGCCCGAAATGAGCACAGATTCAACCGCAGGGCTGTGCACTAATGAGTATATTCATTATCTATTAATCTGCAGATAATCTCTTGATGTCTATAACATGTCAGAGAATGGTGAATACCTGCTACAGTGTCCAGCGGCAAAAGTAAATGTATTCATATTGGTTGTTTGATTTAACCAACAGTCAAAAACCCAAACATCTTTAGTTTACTGCCATATGTGGCAAAGAAAAGCAACCAATCTTCACATTTGAGAAGCTGGAAGTGGTGAATGTTTGGCAGTTTTCCCTGGAAAAAACGGACAAAGGATGAATCGGTTTTTGAAACAGTTGTTAAATGGACTAATTGTTGCAGCTCTGCGACCACTAGCTGTCAGTTTTGACAGGATTTCTTTGCACAGGAGAGGGAGAATTGTCTCATTCACAAAAGAACGACACACCTCACTCCCTGTGCTGTTGTCACTGCAGACCCATTATCCAAATGTGGTGTGTGTTATGATTTGCATTGTACCTGTAGTCTGTGTGTGCCTATGTGTGTGTGTGTGTCTGTCTATCTGTCCATACCTTGACCCTACTGAACCTTTTCCCTATTAAGACGTTGCTATTCGGAGTGCAGCTTCCCCTCGGCCGTCAGTAGCTCCGCACTTTATTAGTCTCAGCCCCTTGCACCCTCACCCCCACCCACCCCCCCATTTGCCTGTCAGTAGCAGTTTCACACAGTCACTCTTCCCTGGCCCCCCAATTCTGCTTCACCACCTCTCTGCCACACACACACACACACACACACACAGGGCTCCATCCTAGCCTGCACAGCCACCCACACACAGTCAGTCGGCATGAATAGAACCGAAAAAACTGTCATGCATCATCAAATGTGCGAAGGCCCTTTTGAATATATGACTGTGCCTTGAATGTGGAGGCATTTGAATGGGTGGCTGCAGAATGCCCTCTGTGCACATGGATGAATGGGTCTCAGGCCAATGAGACGTGCGATGTGTCAGAGAGATGACTCTATAACGGGACAGTAGTGTACACAGGCACCTGCGAGTTTAAGGCTGATTCAACCTCTCTGGTCAGGTCCAGTCGTTGTGTTTTAAAAAAAGCAGTTTATAGCTTTAGGTTTGACCTCCCCTCTCACGTCCTTTTGCACGCCTGAAAGAGGTGAAAATCTTTGCCATGCCCACAGAATGTGTGTCATTGTCGTCCAGCATTGTCGCCTACACAGTGTCCTGTCAGAAATGTTGATTCCTTTTGGGGGTAATAGTTTTTGAGGCCCGGTGACAAGCTCCCCTTCTGTGAACAAAATGTCCACAGCGATACATCCATCTGTGCTCAAATTATGTGGCACTTTAATTAAAGCTTTCTTTTTGATGTGAATGTTTGTAGTCAACATTAAATTCCGTGGATCTAAAAATGAAAATGTTTTTTTTTTTTTCTCCTCTTGTCTCTTTCCCCTCCTCAGGTCTAAGTGGGCAGCCAGCAGACATCGAGAAGCGGAAAACAGCGTTTGGGCAAAATTTAATACCGCCCAAAAAGCCCAAAACTTTCTTACAGTTAGTGTGGGAGGCGCTACAGGATGTCACACTGATTATCCTAGAAGTGGCAGCCATAGTTTCACTAGGCCTTTCTTTTTATAGACCTCCAGATGCCGAAAGAGAACGTAAGCAACAACACTTCACCACAGTCCTGTTTTCTGTTCTTTTTATTGATCATATTACTGTGTATTTATGTTTGGTTTGTTTGTGTAACATGTTTTATGTTAAACAAGTATTTGTCAGTTGCTTGTCGCTGCTCTTGTATCCAGTTCATTTATTTCATGGTTGAATCTAATGAAATGTCTTCCTCTCTTAGTGTTTCACTGCATTATTTATTTATTTATTTGTTTATGCATATGTATTTATTACATTAAGATTTGTCACCGTCCCTCCTGCAGACTGTGGAAAGGCTGCTGGCGGTGTGGAGGATGAAAATGAGTCAGAGGCGGGCTGGATCGAGGGGGCCGCCATTCTTCTGTCAGTTATCTGTGTGGTGCTGGTGACGGCGTTCAACGACTGGAGTAAAGAGAAGCAGTTCAGGGGCCTCCAGAGCCGTATTGAGCAGGAACAGAAATTTACTGTCGTCCGTGCAGGACAAGTTATCCAAATTCCTGTGGCTGAGATTGTGGTCGGTGACATTGCACAAGTAAAATATGGTAAGAAGAGATTATCGGCTGTGTTATTGAAGTCCTTTAATTAAATGTAAATGAATTCAAAAGATTCATTCAAAAACAATTAAACACGTTTCGTTTGTGCATCTTTCAGGTGACCTTTTGCCTGCTGACGGAGTCCTCATCCAAGGCAACGATCTGAAGATTGACGAGAGCTCACTCACAGGGGAGTCGGACCATGTCAAGAAAACACAAGAAAAAGATCCAATGCTGTTATCAGGTAACATGACGCCTCAATTTTGCTTTTCAAAAGTTCTCTTTGATGAGTGTAAGCAGGAGACAATGACGGTTGTGGTTTTTAAAAAGGGGTTGTTAAATCTGATAGACATCCTCAAAAATGACTCAGCTGAGTAAATTTACGTCATCACTTCAAAGTCTGGCCTTGACATGAGTTCAGCCTTTATTAAAATGAAATGACAGATAACCCTTCTGCAATTTCATCTTATCAGACCTTGATTTGCTCACATGCAGACAGAGGTCAATGTGGAAACTGATCCTAATCTCACTTTAAAAGATTAATTCTTGTAATTAAAACAATATTATCCATAAAGTGCTTTGATTTTGAAATTGGTATTTAATCTGCTGAAGCCTCTCAGACTTCTTAGAAGAAGAAAAACAAAACAGACCTATGATAGACTGAGGCATACTGTCATCAGTGAGGCCATTAGCTTGACACAGAGGTGCTTTATTGTGGCTGGAAGGCTGCTCGCTCGCTCGATGCTTGAACTGTAATGCACGGGCTCTCCCAGTTTAGTGACATAACAAGCTGACAGAATGCTCCACTGTAGACCAACTTGTCATCCCACATGTATAACGGTCTGAAAACAAAGATTAAAAGAAACAAATCTGCTGTATCAGTTGCAAATTGAAATAAAAAAAACTGCAGGAATTGATCACTATTCCGTGTAGTACACAACTTCTGTTTGGATGATAATTTGCCTGCGCTTTTGTGTGTTCAGTGTTGTGCCGCTAATTAGCATGGCTTAAGTAACAAACTGAATTAAGAATTGGAAGAGAACTGGTCCCTATCCTGCTCCTCATTCTAATCAATTATCAGCCATCCAGCACACCTCAGAGGTAAAGCTGTAATAGTTTATGCTTTGCAGCGAGTCCACCCCATGTGCTGGCCGATAACTCAAGTCTTCACAGTTCAGTTCTCCAGAAGGAGTGTGTCAGGATTGTGGAGACAAATTCTTGTTAAATTCATCTGGTTCTTTACTGGCACACGTCCAAGAGAGAGGAGTGTACTCTGAGTGTGTGTTTACACATTGCTTCACTACTGCTTTTTGATTTGCATTAGCACAGGCCTGTATGCCTTCAGCCATCACTGTCACGAATAAAAGGAAAGCATCTGATAATTAACACAGGCATGAAAGAACATTTATAAGCTTTCCACTTCTGTTTATTCTTTTGCTGTTTGCACAAATCTGCAGGATTTCCCTGTATGCTGAGATATTAAACTCTGGAGAAAAACCTCATTGTAGCCTCTTCTATTTTCATCAATTCACCCAGACTGACAATTGGCTTTTGATTAAAGGCTGTTGATTAAAGCTTTGGAGGGTATTTGCATCATTGACTGTTTCTTTGTCTTTATACTTGCAAGTGCACCACTCCTTTTGTATTTATTGCCTATTTGAAAACCTGCATTTATGTTCTCCTTCTTGTGTGTAGCTGAACATGCCACTTGAAAGCCTGGTTTAAACCACCTTCTGAGTAAGCAAAGGAATCTAGTGCAACATTAAATCTGCACCGAAATGGAAAAAAAAAAAAGTCAAAGCAACAAATAAACTAGAAATGTATATTTGGTCAGCTACTGCGCGTCCCAGAAAGTCTCGGAAACATCATCATTTAGTCAGATACTGTAGAGGCCCTTTCCCTCCTTCCCTCCCTTGACTGACGTTTTATTTTCCTCCTCTGTCCAAAGGCACCCATGTAATGGAAGGCTCAGGGAAAATGCTAGTCACTGCTGTGGGTGTCAACTCTCAAACTGGAATTATCTTCGCTTTACTTGGGAGCGCTGAGGACGACGATGACGACGAAGATGAAAAGAAAAAGGAAAAGGAGGAGAAGAAGAAACAGAGGAAAAGTCAGTACACTCTCTGCCCATTTCTGTTGGTACCGATCAGTCCACACAGCAGGTGGACGTGTTTGTGCAGGCAGTTTTGCATCTCCAGAGGAAGCTTCCATCCTCCCTTGACACGTTTTAATATGCATATATCGAAAGCAGAAAGCTTGTATGCACACTAGAGCACAGGTTTGACTATTTTAGGCAAGTGAGAGGTGCCTCTTTACGAGCTCAGGGCTGAGCTGTCGGAGACTTGTGTATAGACTTTTCATTATCAATTAATACTGCAGAACATTTTATAGCTCAATCTTTTCTCCTATAAAATGTCAGAAATCATAAATGGCTTTTACAGTTTCCTGCGTATCCTGTTTTGTCGGATTGACAGACTAAAAGCCAAAGTTGACAATCCCAGAAGGCAAAGAAAAGCATCAGTGTGAGAAGCAAACATTGCTTAAAATGGTCTGAAGTAATCATTTTAATATCAAAATAGCATCAACTAAACGTTGCAGCTTGATTTATAGACACATTAACTCAGTTCTGCTTCTTTAGGTTTGAAATTTGAAACACCTAAAACTTGTATAAAGGTGAATTAATGTAACTTCTACTACATGGAGTACTGCTGACTTCATGGTGTATTTTTCCACAGACAAGAAGCAGGATGGATCTGTGGAAAATCGTAAGAAAGGTAAGTTGCTTGCACGCACACATACACACACGCATATATAATTGCCTTACAGCTTAGCTGCCTACCTTTTATATTAGCCTTTAGCTGTATCAGCATCTCCCTCCTCATTTAACAGCACTGGATGGAGGTTAAAGCCTCAAATTGTTAATAATTGCCTGCAGTGGTTTTATGCAAGTAATGAGGAGTTGAATATTTTTGCATGACCCTGTGTCAGTGTATACTTAGTACTGGCTGTTCTTGCTTACCCATTGTACTGTCTGGCCCTCCCTTCTGTCTCTATCTCCTCTTTTCTCGTCCTTCCCTGGCACATTGCGCTTCGAGCAGCAGGTGCTACTGAATCCAGTTATAGCGATTAGTGGTGAGGAGATTAAAGCCATGCAACAATTCTGGGGCCAGAACATCTGCTTTCCCACCCATCTCTCTCTCTGACTCTCCCTTCAGGCCCCCAGAATTTGATTTCTATTGATGTCCCAATCTGAACTATTCAGAGTCAAACTGTAAGACTTGCACTGGTGCAATTTCGGACTGACAACAATGATAATGAGGCTGTTTAGTGGTAATTCAGCCAGCTAGCCAGGCTTGAAGTCCTGCTGGGACCCTGTGATCAGTAGTGCTTGGGTCTGTGACCACAACGCTAGTCCCTGGTGCGCAGATTCCCTCTGCCAGCCAGGAATCAACAGTAATCCTTTAGACTGAGATTACACAGGCCATGTAAGTGCAGAACAAGCCACAGTCCACAGCAGCTGCAGTAGCCCAGTGTCAGCGCCCCTCCTCTTCCTGCTACATACATTCACACAAAATACAATACTACTGTCCATACAGTGTTAAATACGTGGAGGTGGACATGAAAAGCTTGTGCTGTGCTATTGGAAAGCAAGGCTGCAAAAATTATATAAGGTACCCAAATAGTACATGTTAATTATATCTGCAAAAATGTGGGTGAGATGAAAGTGAGGGATGGCAAAGATGTTTCAATTGTCCTGTGGCAGCAGCAGCAGCAGCAGTAGCAACAGCAGTGGAGTCAGTGCCCGGCAGAGTTAATGATTTTATCGTGGCGAGTGACACGGCAGAGACCAGCCCCTGCTGGCCATCCTAGCCGCCTCGCCTCCCTCCTTTGCCATTAGAGGCCTTGCGTCTCCAAGGTTACCTGGTTAGATGTGGGCCTGGGATTCCCGTCAGTACTGCACACAAGGGAGGGTGGTCCTGAGGGATGCTGAGGAAGAGATGAAAGAGATTTATGGGAATTTTAACTGCCGACAACCGCTGCGGTTGCTGACGGAGGAGGAGGTGATTCCTCAGACAGATCCCAATGCTGCTAGCTAGCTTAACCTGTTCTTTAAATCTCTAGGTGGGAGTATGGTAATTACACCGCCAAATCTTTCAGCTAATTACCGTGCAGTCAGATGACTGCAAACATAATTACAGTGACATTTCTCAAGTTTCATTGATAAAAGAGCAGCAACATTTTGAGTGATTTGACACCTCTTCTCTTCCTAGAAGTCACTTTTCATTTAATTCATTCTGTGATCTTACTTCACTACAAGTGTATCTTTGTGTTGTTGTTCTGAAGCAACTTGCTATGACTTGTCACCTGCTGGATCAGATAATCAAATAACTTCAGGGTAGAATGTAGTCCAAACCTGTTGTTGATTTACTTGTTCTCCATAATACAACAATAACGGGATGAAATAAGAATTAAATATACTTGCTACAAAGTGACAGCATACAGTTTCATTCAGTATTCATTCACCGGTGTAACTGCAACGTTTTTTACATCAGGTCTTGCAAATATAAGCAAATAGGCTCATCTAAATAAGCTTTGTCCAGTGCCTGATTGGAGAATGCAGCTCTTGTTGTGTTCTTTGGATTATGCTAATTCGTGACGCCTGCTGAACTGGTTTGATGAGAAATCCTTATTTCAGATCCATGCCGTGTTCTTTGCTTTTGTATAAAAAAATCTCCAAGAGAGAGGGATGTACATTAAATTCAGTGTAACTGTCAGGTTATTGGATTTAGCGACTTTTTTTTCTTGTCCTTTGTGCTGCAGCTAAAGCACAGGATGGTGCTGCAATGGAAATGCAGCCTCTGAACAGTGACGAGGGAGCTGATGCAGAAGAGAAGAAGAAAGCCAACCTGCCAAAGAAAGAGAAGTCTGTTCTCCAGGGCAAACTGACCAAACTAGCTGTACAGATTGGCAAAGCAGGTGAGTCAGACGTTTGATTGTCACACTGCGGAAACTGTATTTTGAAGAAACTTGCTAATTTCATGTGCTTTTCCCTCTCGTTCCCCCCTCAGGACTGGTCATGTCAGCCATCACTGTCATTATCCTGGTGGTGCTGTTTGTAGTAGACACTTTCTGGATCCAGGAACTGCCCTGGGTCAAGGACTGCACGCCTATTTACATTCAGTTCTTTGTGAAATTCTTCATCATTGGCGTGACCGTTCTGGTGGTGGCTGTTCCCGAAGGCCTGCCACTTGCTGTAACAATCTCCCTGGCATACTCTGTCAAGGTAAAGTCCTCCAAGCCAAGTGACCTGTGCCCAGCTTAAAGGTTAGCCTATTAAAACTAGCTTGGCTAACTGATACCCTAAAGCCAAGCTATGATCCCTTGTGCTGAAGCTGTCAGCCAACAGAGGGCTTTATCCAATCAAAGAGCTATTCATTTCAATGAAGACTTGAAACACACTAATTGAGGCCACAAGTTAAGTTATGTTAAGCACAAAAAACTGGCAGGAACGTAGCCTCGTTAGTTTGTTTTTAATCAACTTGTATATTTTATCTACCTACAGAAAATGATGAAAGACAACAACTTGGTGCGTCATTTGGATGCCTGTGAGACTATGGGCAACGCTACCGCCATCTGCTCTGACAAGACAGGCACACTCACCATGAACCGCATGACCGTGGTGCAAGCCTACGTTGCTGAAAAGCACTACAAGAAAGTCCCTGAACCTGAGAACATCCCCGCCTCCATTTTAGACATCCTGATTCTGGGCATTGCAGTCAACTGCGCCTACACTACTAAGATCATGGTAAGCCAGAGAAAAGCAATGTGGCTTTAAGATACATTATCTATCGCCATGAATATCGTCTTACTTACCGTTTTCCCACCTTTTCTTTCAGCCTCCCGAGAAAGAAGGAGGCCTGCCACGGCAAGTGGGGAACAAGACCGAATGTGCCTTGCTTGGCTTTTCTAATGATCTGAAGCGCGACTACCAGGCTATTCGCACTGAGATCCCAGAAGAGAAACTTTACAAAGTCTACACCTTCAACTCAGTCCGCAAGTCTATGAGCACTGTGTTGAAGATGGCCGATGGCAGCTACCGCATGTTCAGCAAAGGGGCCTCAGAAATTCTCCTAAAAAAGTAAGAAAACAGTTTTTTTTGTTGTTTTTTTTTATGTTGGATTGGATTGATTATGTTTATATCTGTATTCCTCTTAGAATTTAATGCTAACGAGACATGCCTTTACATCAGTTTCGTGGGCATAAATTATTCCACCCAATAATAATATTTTGTAGATTTTTTTTTTTTTCACACGTTCCAGCTGGACAGTCTTTGCAGTAAATGATATATGTAATGACTTAAGCAGCTAAGAAGTTCAAGTGCATCCCACCCAAGCCCCTTACTTTGCGACTTAAAAACAGGCACGGAGAAAATGAGCTGGTAACAACTCTGTAAGCCTCTTAACCAAGCAGGCTCCTTTTTAACCCACGGAGGGCTTAGTGCGACTTCTTACTACTGCAGCTCGCCATCCAAACACTGTCTTCTCTTCTGCCCTTAACCCCTTTCTTTTCTTCCTTAACTAAGTGACTCTCTTCCTCTGGATATTTCCCCTTTTCTATCATTTTCTCTGTGTCTTAAATAAATATTAATATATGCCCTTTTCACCTCACCAGGTGCTATAAAATTCTGACGGCAAACGGTGAGTCCAAGGTGTTTCGCCCACGGGACAGAGATGACATGGTTAAGAAAGTGATCGAGCCCATGGCCTCAGAGGGCCTGAGGACCATCTGCATTGCATACAGAGATTTCCCTACTTCTGAGGGCGAGCCAGACTGGGATAATGAAAACGATATCCTCACCGGACTCACCTGCATCTGCGTGGTGGGCATTGAAGACCCCGTGAGACCCGAGGTTGGTGGTTACACATGCGCCGACGCTTATCAGCATGAAGTTATAGTTTCTTGTGGGTTCACATAGAGTGTGTGAATACCAGGATTTGGTTTTCACAGATGCCAGCGGCATTCTGTCTGGGAGAAAATGCTAAAGATAAATCCCATGAGGGGGACAAACTGCTTAGTCATGATGGAATCGAAGTGTTGGGCCTGTGCTTTTCTCTTTGTCACATGTTGTACTAGCATCCGCAGCCCAAGAGTCAGGTTGTCCTTAAAAAGTAGAAGTTTGTACGACATATTGTCTAACCATGTCGAAAGGGAAAAGTACCTGACCCAAAGAGCCACACACACACACACACTCGAAGGCACGACGAGCCAGATTTTCAGATTGTTTCTCCTGGAAGAAAGTCATAGTGTGAGAGAGATAGTTGTGTCAAGAATGAAAATAGAAAGCAACCCTGACTTCTTTCTCACCTCTGCACAGATGGTCAGAAACGTGTGAAATTGGTGTGAATGTCAGAGTTTGGGTGTTCATACACAGCCCTCCCCATTCGAACAGCAGAAAGGTGCAGGTGGAAGAGCATTCTAAACACTACAGGAGTTATGATACTGGGGCTGTTGTGTTTTTTGACATAGGACTGGGTCATTATCAACTTTCTTCTTCAGTCTCTCATTTATTTTAGCTTTCTGCCATTTTGCTGTGGGCAGTAGCACACATTCAACTTGTTTGCTGGAAACAAGTGTTTGGGAAGGGACTTGACAAGAGCAGTGAGACTCCACCGTACAGTCTTTGTATAAATCTGAACCAAAATAAATAAAGACATAAAAGTTCAACCTAACCAATGACTCACTTCACAAAACAGTGACGGATTTGATTTAGAGTTGAAACACAAAAACATAACCACACTATGATTTTAATAATATAAAATAACAAGCACTCCCTTCATTGTGTTTCCGCTTTCCTTCAGGTCCCAGACGCCATCAGGAAATGCCAGCGTGCCGGCATCACGGTGCGGATGGTGACCGGGGACAACATCAACACAGCTCGAGCCATTGCCACAAAGTGTGGCATCTTACAGCCCGGAGATGACTTCATCTGTCTGGAGGGCAAAGAGTTCAACAGAAGGATACGCAATGAAAAAGGAGAGGTGAGCAAACACAGCAAAATACTGCACCTCAGAGACGGTTTAAAATGTATTATTGGGATTCTTATAGAGTTTGTCTCGTGTTTCTAGATTGAACAAGAACGCATTGACAAGATTTGGCCCAAACTACGAGTACTGGCTCGCTCTTCCCCCACAGACAAACACACCTTAGTGAAAGGTACTTCCGTTTTTCCAGTTGTGTGAAAAATGTTTTGTTGTCACGAGTTTGTTGTTTCAGGCAGCTTCACTTTAAATATTCATGATTTACTTTTCTAGGTATTATTGACAGCACAGTGATAGAACAGAGACAAGTAGTAGCAGTGACAGGCGATGGAACCAATGATGGCCCCGCTTTGAAGAAAGCTGATGTTGGCTTTGCTATGGTGAGTTTTTCTCCACTTTTTTTTAAATGAAATATGTTTTGAGCAGTTGCGGACAGATTCTTGATCATCATCGCTTTTGTTTCCAGGGTATTGCTGGCACAGATGTAGCCAAGGAGGCGTCCGACATCATCCTGACCGACGACAATTTTTCCAGCATCGTCAAAGCCGTCATGTGGGGACGCAACGTCTACGACAGCATCTCGAAGTTCCTCCAGTTCCAGCTCACTGTCAACGTGGTGGCTGTCATCGTAGCATTCACGGGAGCCTGCATCACACAGGTTAGCGCCGGCAGTCTTGTTCACAAGTCTTATTCACTGGTAGAGTCGCTTTGACTCACAGGAATGGAATTGGTGCAGCTGGCAGCAACAGACTGAAATAACTAAAGCTTTATCTCAAATCTGTGTGAAGTTTTAAGTTCACCGTATCTTTTGTGGCGATCCAGCGGTAAAATCCGGGGGGGGGGGAAATATGTGCTGTGCACCTTCATACCGGCTCATTTGCTGTATTCTGTTTCTAAAGAGGTCTATTCACAGAATTTCCTCATGCATTAAAAATTATAAGCACCTGTGAAATTCCTTAATGGTTTTTTAATTTGAATCTTTTGTAGTCTACTTGAGCTGTGCTCTGCAGCCTGAGGCAATAATTTAAGTGTCTTCTGTTGTACCTCTGCAGATTGTAAATATTCCTACATTTCTCATTTAATTGTTTTGATTTCCATTTAAAGAAAAAAAAAAAAGTCCTGTAACTATAATTCCTCCCCCCCTACCTATCAGTCAGTGCACAGCTTTGCTTTTTAACAAACACTCAGTTATGCTGCAGACCACCAAACGAATTGTTTTCCACATGCAGTTTGGTTCCTGTCAGCTGAAGGATCTCTAATAAGAACTTCCTTGATGTCTGAGATATAACAGGACGTGTGACAGTGATGCGAATCTTGTGGCTGGGTTATTTTTTTCTCTTCCCATCCTAATTTGGTGCCTCTCTTCTCTCCCTGCCTCCAGGACTCTCCACTAAAAGCAGTACAGATGTTGTGGGTCAACCTCATCATGGACACCTTTGCTTCACTAGCCCTGGCCACAGAGCCCCCCACAGAATCCCTGCTGCTAAGGAAGCCATATGGCCGCAACAAGCCTCTCATCTCGCGCACTATGATGAAGAACATCCTGGGCCAGGGAGTGTACCAGCTAGTCATCATCTTTACTTTGCTCTTTGCTGGTAAGAAGCTAAAACTGGATGCAATTCTTCATGTGCACGGAGCCAGTGGACTTTTTGTGTGTTTAACAAATTCTCTGCGACTGTTCCTGCAGGAGAGAAAATGTTTGACATTGACAGCGGCAGGAATGCACCCCTCCACGCTCCACCTTCTGAACACTACACCATCGTCTTCAACACTTTTGTATTGATGCAGCTTTTCAACGAGATCAACGCCCGAAAGATCCACGGTGAAAGGAATGTCTTCGAAGGCATCTTCAACAACCTTATCTTCTGTAGTATTGTCTTTGGTACCTTCATTATCCAGGTAAAGTAGACTGGAGGCTTCTGCAACTAACTTATTGGATTTTTTTTTTTTAAATATGCTTGGTGATTCATACATGAAAAAAATCCCACAAGACCTGCAGTCCTGCAAATGTTAAATCCAAAAGTTTTCCCTCTAATTAATTCCGCCTCTCTTCCCGCTCCTCTAGTTTGTGATCGTGCAGTTTGGAGGGAAGCCATTCAGCTGCGTGGCTCTGACCATCGACCAGTGGCTATGGTGCACTTTCTTAGGCTTCGGCTCTCTACTATGGGGACAGGTATGATGTGACTATACAGCTGAGCTTCACCTTCACGTGGCCAGATTGAGAGAGAAAAAAAAATGGTAGGACACTGCCCCCCTGTGTTGGAGTTGGCTTAGTGGGTGTCTAATAGTGGCAAAGAGGTTGGAACAGTACAGTCTGTTCTACTGGTGTGAAGAGATGGATGAACTCCCAGACTCAAAATGAATATTCATCCAGTTTTAATCTTTAATTTAATGTCTTTCGAGTTGACTACTGAGGAGTATATTGGACTTTGTTTGCTGTATTATAGTTACAAATTGATAACTAATTGTCATTTTTTGCCAGTGAGAGATTGAGGGTTCCTCACCACTGATGCTGACAAAGTCACAATGAATGTTTGAAGTGATTCTAGTTTGCTCTCACTGCCCACACTCATCCTGCAGCGCAGAGCACACAGTGTGTCATTATCCTTTCTCATTTCTAAAAGACTGACGTCGCCAACATTTTCCGACAAGACGCACACAAACAGGGCTGCGCTGAGAGCTCGTAAGTTCAGACAGCTGACAGTTGTAGAGCTGAGATGTTGTAGAAGGACTGAGATGAGTGGTTCCAAACCAGAGATGCTCCAAAAAAAAGGTCTGAGGTGCTGTCCTTAGAAGGAGAGCTGGTGCTAGAGTGGTGTGCTGTTGCTGCCCTCTGCTTTCAGATAAGATGGATACAGAAATTGTACGCAGGTTATGTAACTGTACTGTGTGTAATGAGCAGGCTGAGATCAGCCATTCTGAGTAATATTTATTTAAATTTAATTGACCTTCTATAATCGACTTCTCTGCAGTTGTTGCCTTGAAATAAGAGGATGTTTTTTTTTCGTTTAATCTAATTATATTCTAAATTAATACCATTATTGATTTGTCTGTAAACTGTTGCAGACTGAAGTGTGGAGGAGTTATTCAAATTTCATACAGACAAGGTGGCAACTTCTTATTGCTTGTTATTTTCATTTGTCCAAAACTAAAATCTACTCGTTTACAATCAGTGGTAACACATACAAGCAACATTCTTTGTCACCTTTGCTTTAAAAGTGACTAAAATTACTATAACTATAATTTGTTGATTGGCTAATTAATAATTTACTAATTGTTTTAGTTAGTTTAGTTTGTTTTAGTCTAATTTGATGTATTATTGTGATGGAAAACAAGTTGGTATAAGGAGGAGAGCATTAATATCTTATCATAAAATAGTCCTGTAGCACGTCGGCAGATGTGAACTTGATGGAATATTTGTTAGCTTTGCTTTAATCATCAGCAATAGCTTTAAATAACTCCGTTCTGCTCCATTAAGTGTGGACTTCACCATGGGATGGGCTCTGAGACACTAAGTGAACCGGATGACGTCAAACTGACTGTGTCACCTTTGTCAGGGCGGCTAATTACCAGGGTCACGGGCTGTTTGATGTCCACGATGTACCCAGAAATGTGGCTTGTTCTACTTTAATGAAATGTCACTTCACTGCACGGAGGAGGGTAACATTAACATATGTCATCTGTCTTCCAGGTAATCTCCTCGATACCCACCAGCCGCTTAAAATTCTTGAAAACAGCGGGACACGGCACCCAGAAAGAGGAGATCCCAGACGAGGAGCTGGAGGAGCTGGATGACATGGATGAGATTGACCACGCCGAACGGGAGCTTCGCCGAGGCCAGATCCTCTGGTTCCGAGGCCTCAATCGCATCCAGACTCAGGTAACAACCTACAGACCTTCCCGCGTACCACCGAACACCACATCCGACACCAAGGGAATCAAAAGCCATAAACCCTTTAACTCTCTATTGCTCCTCCAGCTTAAAAATCTATGTTTTGTTCTTTCTCTCGGTATTCTTAAAGAATGGCTTGTGCCCTAAAAACAAAAACCCTTCCCTCTAATTTTTCTGTTCTGCTTCTGAGCCAAAGCGGGTTCCTATGCCTATTTCTGACTCGGCCTGAATCTATCTGCTAAAACGCGACCAGTTTGAAGGTACTGATGACAAGCAAGTGAATTGGATTTGGATGGAAAGCATGCTAGAACAGCTGAATGTTCAAAGAGTATTGGCATGGCTATAGCTGGAAGTATGGAAGGATTCTGCAGAGAAAAGAGTGAAAGTGAGGTCAGATTGTGGAGTCCGAGCTCCCTGCAATCAGTGCCTTTAAACCCCAACCACCCCCTTTTTTTCCCTCTCTTTTAACTATAATACCTAAATCCAATTTCCAAGTGACATTTTTTCTATGGTTACTGGTGCCTTTTCTTTATTTTTTCTCTCTTTTCTCTCTCCTCTGGCTGTGTTGTGTTTTATTTCCTCTGGGCTTTCTCCTGTCACGCTGTCTGATTCTTTGCAGATGGATGTAGTGAGTGCGTTCCAGAGTGGAACTTCCTTTCAGGGGGCTCTAAGGCGGCAGGCCTCCAACTCCAGCCAACAACAGCACGATGTAACCAATGTTTCTAGCCCTACACATGTAGCCTTTTCTACTACTACCACTACTGCCACTGCCGCCAACACCGCTTCTGCCACTGTGGGGTGTGAGTGCGTGTTCTCCTCTAGTGCATGAGACTTTTATTTCTTCTGTTCTTCTAACATCTTCCTCCTCCACTCTTCTTCTCACCTAACGTTGACACTTTTACTCTCTCATGCTTCCTCCTAATGTTGCCCCCCCCACCCCTGTTCTCTTCAAAAAAAAAAAAAAAAAAAAAGACACCAAAAATACTACATCCTTCCATATTGCTTCGATAACACTGCTGTATATATATGTACCCTGTAACCAGGTCGCTTCTAGTGTCAAGGTGTTTTCTCTGTGTCATCATGTTTTCTGTTCCGCTTCTGCTTTGGTCTCAGAAATTGAAAAGGTTTTACTCTTATCTCAGGAAAGGGGTGGGGGGGTGATGTGTATTTACCATTTGACCAAAATTACATTCTGGATCGACAGTCACCAGGTTTGTCCGCAGCTGCCTCAGTCCGCTCTGTGCCCCCCTTCTAGCACCCATGGGTCTGTGTCGCAGCTCTCTAGTCGGGTAAATGTTTTGAGTATACGCCCATGATCACGGTCTAAAAAAACAATAGAGACAAACCACGGTGAGGAAAAAATCTATCGGAGTGTCAGTGGACGTCTTGTCAGTCGGTGGTGAAATAATGACCTTTCCTTCTCCAGCTGTGGCTGTGTGTTTTAAGAGAGTGGGTGGCATGGTAGAGGCTCCAGTAGAGTACAGTTTTGTTGGCGTGTCTGGATGCGAGGTTGTGCAGCCTTAACGGCATGTTGTCCGTGGAAGATCGTGATTGTGTACGTCCAAAGGCCTCCTCCTCTTGCCGCCGCGCCCTCACGAGACACCGCGGTGGCTCTTGACCACGACTCTTTCTCTCTTTCAGATCTTCGCAGGCGAACCGCCGTCTGACCAGCAGTGGATTTTTTTTTTTTTTTTTTTTTTTGAATGTCTAACAGATGTCAGTAGAAAAGCGCTCAATGGAATAAACTTGTGTTCTTGAATGTAAACATGAGACTTTCCCAAACACATTAACAGCAGATGCAATGCTTTTCCCTGACATATTGAAAAATGATGCAATGAGTGATTGTTTAGGCGTCTGTCTCAGGCGGGACGTGACATTTCTGAGCCAGCAGGTGCTTCCCTTCTAATCTCTGAACTTTTCCTTTCAGGTGCTCCGGAGAAGAGCTTTTGTTTTGTTTTTTTGTTTTTTTTCTCTGTGAATATTTGTTTGTTGGCAGAATGTGTCCACCTTGGCATTGTGTTGCCTGAAAAGAATGAATACCACTGACTCCCCACATATTCTTCTTTAGATTCTGTGAAATGTGTCATGGGCTATACTCAAAGGTTTACTACCATTGAACACAAGGTAGCGCCGCGCTCTGCATGGGTTCAAAGTCTCTGGTCTCGTTTGTGAGTTTTTTCTCTTGTGCTGTTTTTGACTTGTATACCAGCTTGTAGACATGCTTGGCTGCCGCAGCTTTTTTTTGTTTTTACTCCACAAACATAATCTATAACTGACCACCCCCTTTCTGTCTGTCTTTTTTTTCTTTCTGTCTCTCTCTCTCTCACTGTCTCTCTCTCTCTGTCTCTCTCTCTCTGTCTGTCTCGTCTTTCTCTCTCCTCACTCTTTCCTAAGCATGTCCAACAACAGTAAACTCTTGTGTCCAGCCTCTGTCCTTTTTTGGATGTGTTCTTGTCTAAGAACAGCATTCCTCTTGTCTCTTCTTTTCTTTTTTCTTTTTTTTTTTTGCATTTTGATTAATCAGACACAGGCCTCTACCAAGTGTTTTGTGAAATACTACTACTGTACTGACAAAAAAACAAACAGAAAACACCAAAACAAACACACGTCGCATCAGGTTTGACACTGGTTTGTATCCTTCCCGAGACACTGACTGATGCTTGAGGTCAATTTTAAGAATAGCTTCTCTACAAGCAGAGTCGAGTGTCAGGTTTGTCTCCACCAGATGGATCTACATTTTTTTTTTTTTTAATCTTATTTTAATGCACACTGCGAACTGAACTGACTTTTTCGAAGTCTGTCTCCTGCTTTTACTTGCAGGGATTGACACGATCATAATCAGATCCCATGAAATAGGCTTTTAATTCAGTGGCCACGTGGCCAAAATAAACAGGAAGTGACACACACACACACACACACACACATGAATTTAAGTGACTACTGGTCACTCCTGTTTTAAGCTAGTACGAACTCAAGTTGGTTCTCAAGGCTAACGCAGTCTAGATGATGGGTAAGGACAACATGTGCAAGTTGTTTAAAACTCGACATAACTGCTCACCTGCACGTGTCTCTGAGAGTTTTCCCCCCTCACTGATAATTTTTTGCCCCTCAAACTCACCTATAATTGACCCAATAGAACCTCGGTTTTTATCTGTGGTGTTATCCAGGTGTTACAATTCAAAACGCACCCGTGTCATTACTGAATGTGACTAAATGCCTCTCCCGCCCCATGTCCCTTCTCCCTCCCTCCAGATCCGGGTGGTGAATGCATTCCGCAGCTCCATCTCCCTCTATGAGGGGCTGGAGAAGCCCGAGTCGCGGTCATCGATCCACAACTTCATGACCCACCCCGAATTCCGGATAGAGGACTCTGAACCCCATATCCCCCTCATAGACGACACAGACGCGGAGGATGACGCCCCCACCAAGCGCAACTCCGCGAGCCCCCGCAACTCCACGCCCACGCCGCCCTCACCCACACCCGGCACCACCGAACCCCCCACCGATCCCGACGCCCCCGCTGTGACCCCCGCGCCGCTCTCTCCCTCCCCAAACCAGAACAATAACGCTGTGGAGAGCAGTAACCACCTCCTCCCAGAGGCCCCTAAATCAGGAACCCCCTCGGCCCCGGGAAGCCCCCTACACAGCCTGGAGAC
This sequence comes from Protonibea diacanthus, assembly GCA_028641955.1. Classification (NCBI taxonomy): domain Eukaryota; kingdom Metazoa; phylum Chordata; class Actinopteri; family Sciaenidae; genus Protonibea; species Protonibea diacanthus. The sequence continues at coordinate 12,052,698 of CM053997.1, read as the reverse complement.
CTCCCTTTGATCTGACCCCCCCCTCCCGCGCCACACGTCACCACCACCACCACCACTTTTCTGCCCGCCACCAAGGAGCTCAACTCGGGACGAAAAAAAAAAAACACGAACGAACACTTGTAGAGGAGAGACGGAGGGCTAAGAAGGAGAGCGGAGTCTTGTGTGAGCTTGGCTCGGGCTGGACTTAAAGAACAGCAAACATTCAGAGGAATGTACGGCTTGGTGTGGATGCTTTGGTCTTCTTTTATTTTTGGTTCTTATTAATACCCCTCTGCAACACAAGGACTGTCTCCACCCCTCCCTCCTTGGTAACTTGTTTTTCTCGGTAAACAAGGGGTAATTATAAACTCAGATTGAAAGTGACCTGTTTTTATTATTCTATTGTTATTATTATTATTATTAATATTATTATTTTAATTGAGAAGGGGAGGTGCTCCTCCTCGGCTTGAAGATCGTCTGTAAGAATTATGAAAGAACCTTTAGCTTCTCTTTTATCTGAATGGTGTTGTATATTTATCTCTTTGGCCCTTGCTCATTCAAAACTTATTTCTGCTCCATTGGCTGTTAATATTTTGAGTTATTTATGTTTTTGGAAAAAGCAGGTCTGTTTACAAAGTTTGTAGATACTTTTTTTCTGTTTGTAGGCAAAAGAGCTTCCTGATGTATGATGCAGAAAACTGGGACAGAATAAGAAATGAATGAGAGGATTATTTCAGATACTGCTGTATTTTCAGGAAAAAAAGGGTGTTTCTATTGAAACTTAACTATTTTTGCCTGCAAGTTTTATTTGTTATATATTTGTAGATAAATGTAGAACCTTCTAGCCAAACCGATAAACACTAAGGCTTGTATAGAAAAGAGGTCCACGGGGCGAGGTGTTTTCACAGGAGGCGGGAGGGGAAAGACAATTAGGGCCTCTGTCCACTAACATTGCTATAAATATTTACTTCTTCCATTTCTTCGATAGTTTTCATGTGCACAAAACCTTCTGGATTCTCTTTTCATTCGTTATGTTGTGTTCAAGGATTTCCACATGTTGAAAGGTTCACTCATTAAAACAGAGTTAAGTATATATATCTGGGCCCGTATTTAGCAAGCATCTCAGGATGACGCCTAGAATCGTGCTGAAAGTTGGACTAGGAAACAAAGTCTTACCTCAGAGTCGGACGTGGGGTCCTTAAGAAGCCTCCTGCGGTCACTTTCAGCAGGAAGTAGTTCTCCTCTTTAGATTTTTTTTTTTTTTTTGTGGTTTTGCAACACTTTGGACCGTGAAATGAAAACTTGTAGTGATTATTAGTTACATTCAAAGAGAGACTGATCCAGATTATTTAATGCGGGAAAAAGAAAATCCCTTCACTCGTGGCTTACGACAAATTCATTTATGCACATTAAGGCTAAAAATTTGTTTTTGCCAAAACACATAAAAGCACTAAAATGACTTTCAGCCTTTTTTTTCTCTCTCTTTTTACGACCACTATACACGATTCAGCCAGAGCGCCTATTTATTTTTCACTAATTAGATCATGTAGACAAAATATGAATGTGCCTTGGCTACAATAATGATTCAGACGATGCTTTGTCCCATCACTCGCCTCCGGCAGGTCACTGTTACTCCTACAGCTAAACGTAGGACCAATTTCTGATGATCCTGGATCAGTTGTGACTGAGTTTCTCTCCCTGGATGCTTGATAAATATGGATCCTGGTCATCGTTTGTTTTAAAAAATAAAATAAAAAAAAAAAAAAAAAAAAAAAAAAAAGTTGGTGCATTTTAATTTCTACCTTTTTCGTTTTTTCTCAGCAAAACATTAGCCCCCTGCCAATGTACAATATTACCATTTGTTTACTCAGGCATAGAAAAAAGTATTTAATTTAAAAGGAATCTATAAAGAAAGAACCTTTTAACTTCAGACTTCGTGTATTTAGGTAGTTAAACCATCGTCTTGGTCAAAAAAAAAAAAAACAAGTGAATTATGTTCAGATTTCATTCAGTCTTTAAGATCTGGCTTTAGGAAAAACTTAATTTTACTCCTCTGAGTTCTTGTTTGTTGTCATTTTTCCAAAAAAAAATATCAAAAACAGAGGGGGGAGGGGGGTGAAAGGCTTTTTTTTTTTTTTTTTTTTTTCTTCAACCCTGTCCATAAGACCATGAGTAAATGTTGCTGCATTTGATTTGTTTGTAAAATATTTTTGACACCTGTTGTACTGGAAACGCTAAAGAATTGGACATGTGCATTTTTCAAGAATAAAGACTAGGCATACACTGGTATCTATCTGCACAGGGTACTTTATTTCATAGCGTTCCTTGGGTAAAAAATAATTTTGATACAAAGCATAATTAAAAAAAATGTACCTTTGTATTTTTATGACAATACTGATGATACCTTTCATCGTACTAAACCAATTTTGGATGATTTGACACCAATCACATTATATGGGGAGGGTTTTGGCCACTAAAATGTGTGTTGTTCTGGAATTTTCATCTCAGGGTGCAAATGGTGTGAAAGAGAACAGGCCTCTTTTAGTTTGTGTATTACCACACTTAATTCAATGTTTGGGACGGTGCTTGTCAACCACACGGGATGAATCGGGCAGCAGGCTGCAGATTCTTCCTGCAGCCTTCTGGCCGTCTTCACCTGAAGGGCCACGGACAGGAGAAGGAAGTGGAGATGTTAAATCACAACAATCTCTGAGGAAATAGTTTGTTTTCCATGTTTTACAGATGACGAAATAGCAGCTAGGATCGCATACAAAGGGAGGAATTGAAAAGACAAGCGGAATCCACATGAGGAGTTTGTTCTGTAGCTTCTTCCTGTAATGGGAATGAATGTTTTTCCATCTGTTTTATGGATTATTATTTTTTTATCTTTTAACATTTGGAAATAAAAGTACTTCATGTCTGTTTATCTTGAGCATTTTAAATGGATATCGTGATTGGATTTACATTTGAAACTTGTCGAGTAATGTGTATGGTTTTTAAAAATAAAAAATGTATTTAGCCTAACTGCAGGGCCATGTTTTTCATTTACCGTGCAGTATTTATGAAATGAGTTATGCGTTGAAACAGGACACTGAAGAGTGGAGACAAACAAACATCCCACAGAAAATCAGAGTGATTTTCTCCAAAACTGCACAGTTGAGAGCTTTTTGTCAGCTGAAGTTCAGGGGACCCCCCTGAAAAGGCTTCTTTGATTGAACATTGCAGCTCTTCATCTGTTGTCCCCTCCAATATGGAATGAACAAAATATATTTAAAAAATGTTGTGAAAGGCATTCGCATTTTATTTATTTTGCACAATTATGGAAAACAATAACATGAATTTTACATCCTAAGTGCAAATCGATGTTTAAAACTTTTGCCAAAGACAAACCCAGAGTGTCCTACTGTAAATCCTGCAGATATAATTAGGGCTGCAAGTGATTATTTTCAGTATAATATATAATAAATTGATATAATCGATATGCAAATAATTTTCCCAATAACTTGTGTATTTGGTCTTAAAAATGTCAGAAAATAGTGAAAATGTTCCCAGAGTTTAAGGTAACATCACCTATAGTACACTAAATTACCTTTAAGTTTGTTTATTTGTTTTGTTTAACAGACTCAGAAAAATTAACATGAGAAGCTGGAAACTTTTTTTGCAGGCGAGGTCACGTACTTCAATGCACTAATCAGGATTTGAATCAGCATGTGATGATGTTTGATTGACTGAAGAGTGCTGCCATCGTCGGTCAAACACACCCACACACTTTGTTTGTATAGCACTTTGAATACAATACATCTAACACAAAGTGCCCCTACACCTACCACCAACCCCAGCCCTCAGTCCCACCGCCGTCTCTTAATCAAACTTTGAATTAAAAAATCCATAAGTTTCTTTATTATTTGCTTGCTGCTCATTTAATTATGAATAATTAATATATAATATAGAAAAACTCGATTTAAAAAAAGTTTGTAGTGGCTTTAAAATGATGAATAGATTAACAAAATTCTTACAAATTAATTACTATGATTAGAACTTATTTCTAGATGTAATGTACAATGCTGCCCATAAAGATGGAATCAAATATGTGTACCTCTTCTTGTGAAATGATTGTGAGAATGTAAATCCTATAGATCAAACTCTCACAAAAATATCACAGTGAAAATTAAACCACACTTAAGCTGATGTGTATAAAGAGGAATAAAATTATTACAACTTTATAGGCAACAATGTATATTGAGTTGCGTGTGTGTAGTTGCACATCCAGGCCAGCAGGGGGCGGTAAACTCTCTGGACCTCTGCCTGTAGCTCCTCATACAAAGATTGTGTATATAAGAGATGACTCACTCTGTTTCGCCTTCCTGACGGGTGACTACAACTACCACCAGGCGCAAATGCGAGGACTTGTAAGTAGAGCAGAGTGAGACGTCGTCTTTTTTTCCTCCTCTGTACCAACCGTCGTTGCTTTCCGCTCCTCTGCAGGAATGTTGGACACTAAACGCTGGACGAAGGTCTGCTGGTGACAGGTCGTACCGTTTCTGTAAGTACTGTAATCTATTACTCCTGTGAGTGTAATAAAATACACATAACTGGCGGTATAATTAGCATAAAGGAGGGTCGGAGGTGTTTAGCTGTCGTTAGCTGTTACCTTGGAGTGGACCATTTGAAGCTAACGTTAACTTCCTCCGACGTTTTATTCGTGTATGAGTGACTGACATCAGTCGCCTGCAGCTCCTCTGCTCCTCACATCGTGCAGTAATGTATTACAGTCTACAGCGGAGGCCTCCATGCTTGATGTCTCACCTGTACGCTCCGTCCCCCGGACGTTGTCTCCCCTCTCAGGGGCCGGAATGAGACTCCCCCCACCGCTGAGCTCATCATGAGAGAGTGGTGGATCCATGTGGGTTTGATCTGCATCCCGCTGGTAGCCGTCTACCTGCACATCCCGCCCCCTCAGCTGTCGGCTGCCCTGCAGAAGTGGCACAGCGCCGGGGAGGTGTTCCACTTCAGGGGCAGGGAGATCTTCTACAGAGGTGAACAGAGAGTCCACCATCCACTGATACAGGCTTAAATCTACCATCCACGGCTGTTGTAGAGTCCATTTAGAGAGTTGCTCTGGAGCTTTCTGTCACGTCACATGGTCTTCATCAGCAGATGCCCAGTTGTTTTGGTGTGAAATGTTCAGATTTCAGATCACGTGACTTGACTGAAAGCTCAAGAACAGCTACTAAATGAACACAGTGACCAATTGATTCATCTTAGTGTTAGTGTGACTCTTCAGAGGCTGTGTCATTCATAGTAGTTTTGTTTTTGTTTTTTTGTTGTTACACCACGCATCTTTCATCATTTACTCCAGCGGTCATGTTCTTGCTTCCATGTGTGTCATACACCTTTCCTCCTTAAACCAGACTCCTACGGCGCTTTGGGAAGCTCCGATGTCGTCATTCTTCTCCACGGCTTCCCCACCTCCAGCTACGACTGGAACAAGGTACCCGCTGCACGTGCTCAGTAGCTGATTAACACACGTTTATAAAATGTCAGGTCTTTTTTCAAGACTAAATTTGTGTTGTTGTTTCTTTTTGTCCATGCAGATCTGGGACCCGCTCACTCAGCGTTTCCATCGCGTCATTGCTCTGGACTTCCTGGGTTTTGGCTTCAGTGAGAAGCCAGTGAGTCAAATTTGAATGACCTCCACAAGAATTGTGTTTCTAAATGCTTCCTGCATTTCTTTACATGATGCTCTCTTTCATTTTTCTCCTCTCCCCAGCGACCCCACAGATACTCCATCTTCGAGCAGGCCAGTGTGGTGGAGGCTCTGGTGGCTCACTTGGGTCTGAGCAACCAGCGAGTGAATCTGATTTCCCACGACTATGGAGACACCGTGGCCCTGGAGCTGCTTTACAGGTACGTGTGTGTGCATGTGTGTGTATCATTGTGAGAGTAAAACAATGAATTCTTAACCCCCTCTCTCTGTCTCTGTGTTGTTTCTCCAGGAGTGACCAAAATCGCACAGGTCACCTGACCTTTAACAGCCTGTGTCTTTCTAACGGAGGTACAGTGCAGTCATTTTCTGCATGTAGCTTCTAAATCGTGATGATTTTCTGCTTTTGCTCCTTTTATATCATTATAAATTGAACATATTTGTTCTTCTTCTTGTGTCCTCCGAATCATTAGCTGCAACCGTGCACTGAAATATGATTGTACTTTGTTATTTAAGTCACAGTCACGGGTGACACTTTTGTTCCCACAGGATTATTCCCGGAAACACATTACCCACGGCTGCTGCAGACGGTGAGTCACCTTTGTTTTCTTCGTCCTACGTTTCAGCTCATGTAGTTTGATGTACGGTGAAAGACTTTAAAGACGCTGATGAGATTCGGTTGTTTTGTCTCCAAAAGATACTGAAGGACTCCAGTTTTCTGGCTCCATTTCTGACACGTCTCACCAACTTTATGATCTTCCAAAAGGGGTAAAAGAACCAGACCAGACCAAATATACGTACCAGAATGTACAATGTATGATTGTTTAAATAGTTTCTTGTTTTCTGCTAGGATTGGAGACGTCTTTGGTCCGTACACGCAGCCCACAGACGCAGAGTTTTGGGACATGTGGACGGGTATACGCTACAACGATGGCAACTTAGTTATGGACAGGTGTGTGTGTGTGTGTGTTTGCTCTGTGTTATATTCTTTTTACTGCGGTACACTCATTTCTAATGTCTTCTCCCTCTCTCTCAGTATTCTGCAGTACATCAACCAGAGACTAAAACACAGAGAGCGATGGGTGGGCGCGCTCACTTCCACCATCGTCCCGCGTGAGTTCACAGTTGCATCAGACGTTGTGATGTGCATGTTAATAAATCAGTGAGGAAGCTTTTCTGCGTGTGCCGAAACGCTTCGCTACACCTCGAGTTGTATTAACCCAGCAGCTTTGGCCAGGGAGTCGCTGATGCTAAGCTGCTTAGCCTGTGAGGAGAAGCCTCGTAGTCCATCTGTGGTCCTGAGCTCAGGAGGGGCAAGTGGGGGTAGGGATGTGTGAGCTACTGACACAGACCTGATGTAAAATGCAGTGAAAAAGGATGAGAAAGGGCTGGCTCAATTCGTGGCACCGCAGCTGCCACTAACCTAGCTTCATAGCGTCTTTTAGCTTGTTGTTTTGGTTTTCCGGCCTGCAGCTTTAATGTTTTGGTCACTCTTAAGCTCTAAAAACTGTACACTGTACAGACAAAGTTTGCGGCTAGCTGGTGAACATCTGATTTTAAAATGAGCCATCCTCCCTCTTGTATCACTCCTCCATTTATGTTCCTCCCTCCATCTTTCCATCCCTCTTTGTCTTGAAGTGCACATGATCTACGGACCCCTGGACCCAGTCAACCCTCACCCCCAGTTCATCCGTCTTTACCAGTGAGTGCACCCGCCTCTGATTCTTAAACCCTGTTAAGATAATCAGTTGTACGCTCATCTCCTGGCAGACCTTCATTTGTTTCCTTTGGTGCCCCATCTTACCTCTTTCCTGTCAAAAGGATCTCACATCTATACGTAGATCCTAGATGTGAAGAGGTAGTGGTTGGAAAACAAAAATATATCTTGTTTTCTATTTGTTTAAATGAAAATAATGCTGCAGTACATAAGTTTATATCCACCACAATAAAATGGGAGTTTTGGCTGTCTTGCAATATAATTTCTCACTTAAATTTAAGGTGGACCTGCAACAAAAGGCTGCCCACAGTCAGCAACTTTAACCACGACAATGAACCATAAAATGAAAATTTCTTTCTTTATGTGTATCTGAACACTCAGCAGTGCTTTTGTGCCCTGTTTATAATGATGTCATTTATGTCAATATGTATCTTGTTCCTGCAGGCAGCTGGTCCAGAGGTCGACCGTCACCATTCTGGACGAGCACATCAGTCACTACCCTCAGCTGGAAGATCCCACCGGCTTCCTCAACGCATATTTCAATTTCATTCACTCTTTCTGAACCAACATGCAGTGCCTGCGTTCAAGAATGAAATCAAGCCGTTTGGTACTTTTGCAACGCTTCAGCGATACATGACCTTTCCTGACGATTGTAAACGGGAGAAGAGACGCGCTAATTTACCAGCAACAACCCCTAAAATGTCAATTATTGACATTCAAAGATCAAATGTGAGCTAGAAACTTGATTGTACTTAATGCAACTAACTGACTAATCTGATGAGGACAGTGTTAATTTATGAACCTTCGGATGATGCATGACACTTGAGTTATGTTTGGTTGTGTGATTATTGAATTTATCTGTGGGACACACGTTTTGATTCCCTCCATTTTCTGTTGGTTGAGTCCTGCGATCAGTTGCACTCTGAATGAATTTTGATATGATTTTCTACATTTCTCTTGATGTCAATGAAAAAACTGTCAACTTTTCTTCAAATAAAATTAGTTTTGTAAAAAAACAAAGTGAAACCTGATGTACTCAGACAGACAGACTTTATTGATTTGACAGAAGGATATACTGCAAAGAAAACATGAGCAGACAGTATAAAGAAAGAGTGAACAAACTTTTTAGTCAATATACTCGAGTAATAAAACATTTGTTGTTTTTTCGGGTTGGCTGCCGTCAGCATAATCATCGCGATATCATTATCCATTCAAATTTTAGAGCTGTGGAACTAGACGATGTCTCAGACAGATGAAAGTTTTTGTGGTTGTGTTGGCACGAAGCTTCAGTTTAACCCACGGACGCCAGGATGACATCAACAACTGTCTCTTCACCGCTGCGAACCGTCACCTGCATGGTCACGCCATCGGCCAGTGCCAGGCGAGCACGGACCAGCACGTCATGACCTCCGCGAAACACACCTGAGAGGAGAGACGGGGGAGGGAGAGCCAATTAAATTACAACTTAACTCACCAGGCATGTCAATTAACAATGACTATTTAGAGAATCATGTTTTATAGAAAAATAGGTATCTAAAGTTACACAAGAAACATTTTATCTGTATAAAAACAACCCTTTAAAAAGGACTAAATAGTGACCGCCAACCGTCCTGACATCCAACACCCACCAGCGAGGAAGAGGACGTGCGAGTTCTTGTTTTCGGGAACTTTATCCGAGCGCTCGCATGGCTGCATTCCCAGGAAGCTGATGATGTTACCGACCGCCTCTGTACAAGAAAACCACAGATTAGTCACATAACACTAGGTGTCAGTTGTTGCATAACCCAAACATTGCTTAACATATTGTGTAAATTTCAAAAAGAAACAGTGAAACTTCATGGTTGGGTAAAAATACGTGAATCCCAACTCTGAACTTTCACCTTGATCGTTAAATGTCAAGTGAGCGCACTCGAGAGTTGTGCGTACCGTCTAAGGTTCGTACAGACGACAGGGCAAAAGTTTCTTCTTTCTCAAAGTCGTCTCCCACTTCTTCCCACGCCGCTGCAAAGTTTGGTTTCAAAACCTTCTGGATGTGGTCGGCAACCGTCACCTCCAGATCTTCCAGCTAAAGAAGAAGAGGGCAAGAAAAACACGAAAGATCGATTATTTACACTGATGACGATACACAGCTCATTCTCCTTGTTTAGACAGTTTGTCGGGGTGCTGTGATCACGTACCACGTATTCATCATCGTAACCATCATCGTCAGGCTCTCCTGTGTTGGGGTCGCAGTCTCTGACTAGGTACTTCATGGTACAACTGAACGTACAAGACACTGTGGACAGATGGGAAACAATTTCCATAAATATATTTATAATATACCGTCAATGTTGAACGCCCTCTCCCAGAATTTGCAATTCAAAGGCTAATATATTGGACCTTGTACATGTATTTTATTGTTTGCATGTTTGGGAGTGTCACTTTCACTCCCGGTGTTCATACCAGCTGTTGGGTCGTCATCAGGCAGGCGAACCAGAGTGTAGCAGGAACCCGGCTGACTGTATGGGAGGCTTGGAGCCGGGACGTAGTGTATCACCTCATAGGCCTCTGATGGCTCCATCTGTACTACGACCTGATCAAGAGCAACATGATACGTTCATATCAAAGCTTTGTTGTTGTTTTACTTGAATTAAATACTACTGCCTCTCAGCTGATACCTTCTGCAGGAGCTGGTCATTCAGCGTGTTTGTACAGTCGAACTGGAACACCATGTGCCTGGCGAAGGTGTGTTTGACGCAGCGCACCACGTATTCTGTCTCAGCCTCCGTCAGCTGCACCGGGTCGGACGACTTGAAGAGCGGGCCAAGGCCTTGGAACTCTGGGATGGCCGCCAGTTGCTCTGTCAACAAAAACAAAAGGAAAGACAAGACCGGCATTTAACTAATGACATCAGTGTCTAACTGCTTCGTACTCTTGAACCTGATGACAGGCTTACCTTGATAAATGTCCTGGCGTGATGGGGCCAACTTTTCTGGCAGTTTGCTGGTGGCAATAGGGGCGATTTCTGGGAAGAAAAAAGGAGACTCTCTAACTATTCCTGACTGTGATAGTCAAGCATAAAAATCAAGAAAAACTCAGTGCAGATTAATAAATAGCTATGTGACTGTACCTGTCTTCTGTTCTGTGATAGGAGTGGTGGCCAGAGGGACAGACTTCATGTCGAAAGGCTTCTCCGAGGGCTCCAGAGTGTACTGGTGGAGGGACTTCTCCAGGCCGGGAATGGAAACAGACAGACCTGAGAGCACCAGACAGAAGAGGAGACGTTAAGACTTGACCACAAACACACACTCACTCGCTTGTTAAAACAGTGTACGCTGTGTGTGTGTGTGTGTCTTTACCGTTGAAGATGTAGGCAGCGTTCAGAGCCTTCTGCTTCTGCTGCAGCACGTTCATGTAGAAAGTTGCTCTGTCGCGCACTTCATCATCACTGTCCATCATGCACCTATGAGAACACACACACGTTTAAGTCACGTTACATATATGGAGTTTGACTATCGCAAGACGTAATATGTCAGTGTTTTGCTTTAGATTTAGAAAGATGAAGTGTAAATGAGTACCTCTGCATGAGAACCAGGACGCTTGGCAGCAGATCATCGTTCTGAGCACCAAATTTAGCCAAAGCGCTGACTGCAGCTGAGGGTTTGTAAAAAAAAAAATATTTCAACTGGTTAGAAAATGGCATGAAAATAGCTGAAAAGTTAAAGTAGTGCTGATATAACTGCTTGGCTTGGATGTTGGAGAATCAGTCCGTGGAGGCGTTGAAGGCTGATTAAGTTTAAGTATCCCACTCTCTCTCACCTGCACGAACAGCCTCGCTCTCCAGCACCACTCGGTTGAAGATGAAGCGGATGTATTTGGAGGGTTGCGGGGTGCGCGGGCCCTCTTTGCCCAGCAGGTGCAGGATCTTTGTGGCCAGCACCGTGTGCTCGCAGTCCTCGATGAACTCGCAGAGGTGGGCCAAGCCCGTCTCTTTGCTCTCCGGGTTCTCCTCAATGATGCTGATGATGCAGTCCACGATGGCCCGCTTGTACTCAAACCCGCCCTGCAGGGACACATGGTCACTGTGAGTCTTCAACACAAATACAACTGCAACAAACACTGTTGGACTCAATTTTGCTGCGTAAACATTTGTGACAAATACTCAACACTGATGTTATAAAACACATCTGTCCGTATACAGCTTGTATAAACCAGATTTATTCTGAATACCTATAAACACAGAAAAACCTGCATGCTCTCCAAATGCCAGCTGTGATTACAACATTTATCTCTCTGTAGAGGTAAAGATATCAGTGAAGAAGCAGCTCCTCCCGTAAGGCAAAGACCAAAGTGTGAAGGACCGGCGGCCATCTGTTAATCATCAACTTACATCATCTCTGAGCATGTTGGATAAGAAGTTCATCATGACGCTGTGCTTCCTGGGGTACTTCTGGCACAGAGCGCTGATGGCCTGGACTACCACCACCTGGAGTAAATAATCAGATTTAGCACAAGAGAAAATAACAGGATTAAAAAGGGAGGCAAAGCTGTGAATCTCAGATTGGAAATTTAATCTTTTTTGTGAGTGAAAAACAACTCATCATGATACATTCTCACATTTTGTTATAACGCCAATACAACATTCAGACTTTGGACAATGTTTTTCCTGCCTAGTCTTCATTTACAAAGTGTATGTTGTGTTTTTTTATGATTTGAAGCAAGATGAATTGATCATCCGTGGACAGAAATGTATTTTTCCTCATCTTTCTCTGTGGAGGTCAGATGATAACCACAATTGCAGGGCTTTAATAATATTTAATATTCAAGGATATTTCAGCCACTTCTGAAACTACTACTAATTATAACACCTGAATATTCTATACGTGTGGATGAAGTGTCCGACCTTGAACTCGTCCGAGATCTCAGAAACAAACGAGGAGATCTGTTTCATGAGACGGTCCACGCTGCTCTCACTGCCGGTCTTGAGCAGAGTGGTGATGGCCAGCGTGGCGATGCTGCGGTTCGAGTCGGTGATCAGGTTCTCCAAGTCCAGGTTGCAGGCGGTCACGGCCGATGGATGCTTCATGGCCACCTGGTGGACAGAAAGGAACATGCCAGCATGTCACTATTAAAATCTGGTTTGACCTTTCAAGTGTGTATCAAGCAGCAATATAACTTTTGACCAATTAATGTGAGCTATGATTAGAATTAATAAAACAAGCCACACAAAGGAGGGACGTCGAGTGAAGCTGTACCTTGTTGAGGGTCCTGACTGCAGCGTATCTCAAGGCTGCTTTGGGAGAACTGCAGAAGAGCTGCAGCACTATAGAAAGACAGAAATACATTCACAGTGAGACTCATTGCTGACAGTGAACAGACAGAAATGAAAAATGAATGAAGTGTGAGCAAAGTACTGACCAGACACAGCAGGGGCCAGCTCCCTGGCTGTACAGTTGGGCATGTGGACGATGGCAGAGGCAGCCTCATAGACCACCATCTCATTCTTGTTCCTCAGGCAGCTCTCAATGAAGTCGAACAGGGGGCTGTCGTGACTGAGGACAAGACAGAATACAATGCTGTAAACAACCTGAGGCACCACAGATGACGCTAGATAATTCATCATTGGGGAATCAGTTTTACTTTAAGTGCTCAGATGTCCTTATGTGTCTCTACAGGAGCATCAGATTACTGCAGGTCTACTCACCCTCCCTCTGTCTCGTCCAGCAGTTTGCTGGCGATCCTGATGAGCATGCAGTAGGCGAAGGGAGACTTGAGACCAGACTTGGTGAACTTGTTGAGCATCTTGGTGACGGCAAGGCGATCGTTCTTCCTGAGGTGATACAACAGGCCCAGGGCGTGGTACTAGAAGACGAGACACACAAACAGCTTTGAAATTAAACTCTGCCCTCTACAGACAGAACAGAAGTATTTATGCATGTCTGTACGACCCACCTGGACCATGATGTTGTCACTGGAAGCCGCTTCCTGGGCTTCATTCACCCAACGCTTCACCACATCGTAGCTCATCTTCACCATGTGCTGAACACACACAAACAGAAAGCAGTTCATTACACACCAGATATACAGATATACAGCAACTATAAAATCTGAATTCCAGACGCACTTGTAAAAGATCTTTCTGTATTTATAATCAAAATATGAGTCTGTGCTTACCAGTGAGGAGACCAGGGCTGAACTGGACACACTGGGCACCTTGTCAACAATAGCCTGCTTCATGTATCTCTCTATGGCCTGCAGCATGGTGGTCTGTGGAGGGAGGCAGAGAAAATTTAGTTTTTTTTAATGAATTATTATCAGGATTCAGTTATATTCACACGATAAACAAGGAAAACGAAGCAGCACTCACATCTGTAATCCTGCAGAGGGCCCTGATGGCAGGTCCGCGGTACACGTCTTCCTTCCCCGTCATGTCTTTGGTCAGGCTGTAAAGTACAACACAAGGATTCATTAAAGACACTGTGGCCAGAAAAGAAAAAGAACAGTTATAAAGCACATTTATAAATATTTGCTCTCCTCTGTAATAATTTAAATAACCAAACAGACCATAACAATCTGACCAGATTTCATACTAAGATGAGAAAAATATAATTCTGTGCATCCGTATCTGTCACTTCATTTACAGGATGATGAACAGTTGAAGTAAAACAACAAATGTAAACAAACTCTGGGTCAACTGCTTCACAGGTACTTTGACTCATCCAAGAAATGACACCTCCTAGGGCAGATGTCAATATTTGTCAGGGATTTAACATTTAGCATCATGGTACAAACCTGCTAGTGACAATGATGACATCCTCAGAGATGTTGGCCATCTCTTTGATGGTCAGGTAGCACATCCTCCTCAGGGTTTGCTGGAAGATGAACAACTCATAAACTTACAATATCAAATACTTAACTCCATAACATGTTCTATAAACCGCTAAAATATATTATAGTATCCAACCCATTAACTAGTGAATGAATGATGTCTTACATCATTGGACTGGAAGAGCCTGGTCATCGCAAAGAAGGCCTCCGTGGCCTCTGTGGTCCCAAAGTGCTCTCCCTACATGAACAAAGACATGAGTGTGTAAGAGAGAGAGTTACGCTGTTAAGATGAACACACACACACACACACACACACACACACACACACACACACCAAGAAGAGCTACTTTACATGTTTGCCAAACAACTTACCTGGTTGAGGAGGTAGATAATCTTGGTGAGAATGTGGAGGCATCTTCTCGGGTTGATAGGAGTCTCGTTGAAGATTCGTGCCTGTGAACACGAAGGGAAAACTCATTTCAGCTATTAGGAAATGTGTTTTTTGGAGACATACAACATGTTTTGATAGCAGACTTTACCTCCTGCAGCACTGCACTCTTCTCCAGATGTTGGAAAGGGTTCGACCCACTTCCTAAATATGAAAAACAGCAGAGTCAGACTGTGATAAGTGTCACTTTATAGAAAAGCAACACACACAAAGGACTCACAGCTGATGCCAGCTCATGCTGTGTGTATGCAATACAATCAATAAAGGACCTAAACACGTAAACGTGTGGACAGATCTCCAACATAAACCATCACGTCATTTGAAGCTCGCGTTCATCAGTTAAAGAGCAAAACTATCACCACATCCAGCTGACACTAGCCTAGCTATAGCTAACGCTACACTAAGCGCACAGCTGTAGTTCGTAACACTGTAACATCGAATAAAAGCGGTTAAAAATGTCAATGCGACTGCTTAAATGTCTGTTATATAAATTTAAATTATCCTGCAAGCGAGACACAGTTAACGACCAGGTTCATTTCACCCTGACAGCTATCGCTAACTTTAGCTACGCGGCTAACTGTAGCAGGCTAGCCCTGCGTTAGCTTGTTACAGTTAGCGGCAAACAACATCTTGTCCAAACGCTGCCAACAGCTCTCTCCACTCTTACCAGACTCCTCGTCCTTCTTATCGAATTTTTTAATCATTATGCCGGAATGAAGCTGACGGACGCGGGCAGTGGATGCTCTCCGCCTCGGTCAGTGCAGAAGCTACTACTTCCACGTAGCCAAAATGAAAACTCACTTCCTGTTGCAACGTCCACGTCAACGGAAGACACGTCCGAACCACTGCGCGTCACGACCGGCAGGGGGCGCTGCTGACAGACTACCAGGCTGCTACATACAAACAAACAAGTTATTAAAAACTATTATGACTGGTAGCAACTATTACAATTATTATGATCATTATTAAAATATTAATTAAATATTAACTACTACTTACACACGCACTATACATTCACCATGTAATTTTATTTATACCTGCAGTTGCTGCTGCTGCCAAGCTGTATATATGCTAGTATGTTAATTTCACACTATATACCTTATAACATATTCATATTTATATCTGCACTGTTATATCATATGTACATTACTCTGCAGGTTTGGTTGGATACTAAACCTCTTGTACTTTTGACTTGTGCAGTGACAATAAAGTTGAATGTCATCTAATCTGAGTATAATAATTTATCAGGATTTAGAAATAAGCGTCTACATTTTCATATTTAAAAAAAAAATAAAAGTATGAAAGTGTTAGCATTAAAATGTACTTGTGTAATGTATACAAACCTTAAAATAATGTACATATGCATTTTTACCAAGGGATCGATAAATATTTATCTTTGACCATAATAATACATCATAATTTATTTGTTGATTATATTTTGTATTTTTAATATGAATCTGCAAAGTCACTAATGACTAAAGTTGAGTAAAAGTGGAGTAAAAAAAAGTCCCTGAGAATTATACGTAAGTAGAAGTATAAAGCTGTATAAAATGGTAATACTAAAGTAAATTATAAGTACCTAAAAATTTACATCTATGTACAGTATTTAAGTAAATCTACTTAGTTACTTTTCACCACTGCAGCTTGGTAATTCAACCTTGTGAGGTGCAGGCTGGACAACAAACACTGAGAGTGGTCCAATATGGAAGCAACAATCTTTAAATGTATGAAAAAGGACGCTTGTGAGTAGGCTGACCTGTGTGTGGGACGAACACCTGCAGAGCTGACTCACAAACCTGGGATTTTTTTTAGGTCAAGTGGCCACAAGATGTCGCCATTGCTCTGTGACTCGTGTCTCATTTTAAGTTGGTGACCCCAGAAAAAAAAAAACAACTAAGAGCTGCTGAATGTTTAGATCGGTGAATTTCTCTTCCACTGACAAAATTAGATAACATTTGACTGGTAAACATTTGTACAAGTTCTAATCAAACATATTATAACCAATATATATGTGACTTTTAATACTGTGTCAATATATTTAGCATTTGTTGTTATATTGTTATATTGATATTTGATATATTGTTTTGTTTCTTATTTAACATTTCTGTACTGTAATTTCTTGTTATCTATCAACATACTGTATACACCTGCACCTATATGAGCTTAAACTGACCAATAATAGTGGACACATTAGTCTTAAAGATAATAAACTAGTAAAGGAATAAAATAAATTATATAAAAAATATCATAGATCATGTTGTTCAAGCTTCTGTATATAAAAAAGGCAAATGTAGTTAGTTACATCTGCTTTATTTGAGGAAAAATAATCCTTTATTTTGCGTATAAAAATAACAGACATCTGATGAACACATACATTCTCATGCATTTGCATTTTACTGATCTTGCAGTTGGTCTGTACAGTATTTCAGTGTCAGTGTTGTGTCGATGCTTCACACTAGAATCATTGCCGGCTCCCATGTGAACTTCTGAACAGCAAACCTCTTAAAAGATAAATAAATAAATGAAGCAGCAAAGAGAGAGAGAGAGAGAAAAAAAACACCATGATATTAAATCTAATGTTCTGATTATCCAACAGAATTACATTTGCTGAAGGATGTAAGAATTAATAATCACAACTGCTTTCTTCTTGTCCTCTTGTTTTAGTCCAAGATTTAAAATTTGATGACTCTGGGGCAAACTAAGCACATTAAATATTAATCTCACTGAAAAAGAAAATCTAAGGGCTCGTCGTTACTCAAAGAAGCCCTACTTTACTGCAACATGTCTGCGTGGAAAGAAAGAAAATAAAAATTGTCTTTGTAGATTTGAAAACTGAGACAATGTCATCTGTTCCTAATGCAAAATACATCTCACCAATCATCCTGATACAAGTCAGATGAACTCGTCCCTATTGCTCTTGACTTTATTCTGTCTAGTGACACTGTTGCTACAAAATAACTGATAAGAAACACACCACAAAGACTTTACCTGTAACATAAGAGCATCTCCTGTCTTAGTTTTACTAGATTTATCAGCCAAATGTTTGAAGGATCATCACCCAACTTTAGTCACAAAGTTTCATTAGTTTGCATTTCTCCAGTGTTTTCATTGAAGGAAAAATAATATCATAAGACACTTTCCAATAACTTTTCACATGAGAGCAACTAAATGATACTGAAATGAAATGAAAAAAAAAACACCCTTCTCCTGGAGAAACAAATCAACATCATTACTTTAAAAGTGAATAAGAAGTGATTCATTACACTTGAGTGGCGAGGAGGCCAACAATGGTCATGGCTGTCTGTTAAAGTTGTCCAACATGTTCACTTTCTCCGTCCAATCTGAGCCAGCAAACGCGCGTTCTCCGCCGCCTTTGCGCGCAGGTTTTTGGCCTTGGCCACATCAAAGAGGACGTTCATGATGTTGGTCGGGACGTCCAGGGACAGGGTCAGCCTGCTCCTCCGGTCCCCTTTGCTGCTGTTGCGGAGCATCTGCCCTCTGAGCTTCGTTCGGCTCATGAAGCGATAGTTTGCGGGACTTGAAGTCCTTTTCTCCCGGCTGGATTCGGCAGAAGAAGAGGAAGAAGCGGAGGAGGAGGAAGAAGAGGAGGAGGAGGAGGAGGAGGAGGCGAGATACTCCGCGGACTGCAGGAGGGACCCCCAGCCGTCTACGGGCGAGTAACCTGGCTCGTCTTCGTCGCTCCGGACCCCGACTGCCATCTGATCGTCACACAGGAGATCGGACTGGTAGAGGCGGAGGCACAGGCTGGAGGTCGGTGTGCACAGGACCGAGAGCAGCAGCAGGGTCTTCAGGGACGACAGCATGCTGTGTCCTCTGGGACCAACACAGGTGAAGAGGGAGACGGAAGAAAAAGTTTACTACATGCCATTTAGTCTTCCACATTTTAACAGCACTCACTGTCAATTTGAACAAGATATTTCCTTTTTAAGGGAGAGAAATGGGCTGAGAGTGGAGTGGATCTCAAAATAAGGTGTACTTAGTCTCAATACTGCTCTCACAAGTACTGTCTTTCCAATTAAGTCAACTAAGCATGTTAATTTACCTTGAAATCCAAGGAAATTAAGTCTTCTCTTATTAAAAATATAGTTTTAGGACTCTAAGATTTTGTTTTGAGCTCGGCAGCTCAGCTTGTGTCTTCGGAAAAGTCTTAAATCCTTTGCAGAAGTACATTTCATGTCTATATTGGTCCACAAGCCAATGGTTTAAATGCAACTGGGTCACAAAAATGTATGCAATCATTTTCGCGCAACTTACCACTCGTGTCCTATAATTATAATGATAAAAAAAAACAGCTAGAGAGGTCAACCAACACGTATCTCTGCAAAGTAAATAAAAAAAAACCCAAAACAAACAAACAGAAATCCTCAAAGTCAAAATTTGGTGAGAAATCCTGATGAACTGATAATGTGTGCGGAGGTCAGCAGTGCGCACTGTCTGACCAGCAGTGTGTCTTGCTCGTCCATTCCCACTGCATTCATTTAGTAGGAGCCATCAAACTGCAGCCCTACGCCAGCAACCACGTCATCTCGATGACATTTTGGTGCGCTGTGAAGTATCCCATTGGTTGTGATGCAGTGATGTAGTGGTACATTAAAAAAAAAAAAAAAGTTGTCAAATGTGACCTCCCGTCGGTAAACATGAGACATCACGACCACAGACACAAAGGAACACTTGTTTTTTTTTTCATGCACTCAGACTCTTCTGTAGGTTTTACATTGAATTCAAATGTTACCCTTCACATGATGGGTTTCACTGTAGAGCGCCTTAAATGAACACTTTACCAGCCAATTAAAGACTTCTTTAAGAGGAGATCTGTTTCTTCAGGACCATGGACAGATCTTTAATTCAGCACCAAAGACAGCTCCATCTTTTAATTTCTTAAATTTAAAACATAAAAAAACATAAAACTCTTTTTATCCAGTGACTTCAGTATGACAATGGATAAAAATGTTAATAATAAAGTGTTACATTGTCACACTTAATGTGCAAACTTAGTTGCATTAGTTAATGAATTGATTAGTCTGCATAATAATAAATAAAGGATGGTCGAACAAAACAAGTAATCCTTAAACTGTGCGAGATTATGATACAGTTTCTTACTATTAATGTATATTTAATGAAGAAAATAGTCATCAAATTGATCAATAATGAAAATAATTGTCAGTTTCAGTCCAATTTGCTACCACACTCTATAAAATTGGTCTTCATTTAATGATTAATTAATCCAAAAAAAAATCTGGATTGATTGGATTTGGCTGGTGTATTGCTTTGTTTTTGTTGCCTAGTTTCTCACTTTGTAATAAGTCATCAAGTCTCCAACAACATGCATTAAGTCAATAAATGTTTCTAGGTCCAATAAAGTTCAAGTCTGCAGCCATAAATGTTGAAAAAGTTGATAATAAATAGAATTTGTTCCACAGCACTTTTCCAGAGATGGTCAAGTGAGACGTGGAGGAGTTTTGATGAACTAAAGAAAGAAAGAACGTACCTAAAAAGATATAGCAAGTGTGATGCTGGAGAAGAATAAATTACAGCCTGACAGAACCCCCAAAATTGGCTCTATTATTGAAACTGCAATGAAACCAGTATCCTTGACTGCTACACCTCCATCAACAGTGAGTCATTTGAGATGGCGCTTCAAGTATCTTGCAATCACCCTTGTTGACAATAAACTCGGTTTTGAGCATCACTAGACCAACAACCAGTTTATGAACACTGCCAAGTGAGTCTCCCTGCCATCCAGAAACACAGCACACTCTCCGTCACACCCCTCCTGCTCCTCCTGCATCATTCACGTCACCATGCTCATCAACTGAAACAAACTCCCTAAAAAAACACACAGCCTGTAATCATCATGCACTCTCTTGTGCTGTGTGTCAACTTACAATGCATTATAAAGGTACAGATTATTGCTTAAAGATGTATAAATTATTTAGAAACCCAAGTTTAGTTCCCTTTAATGCACCATAAGATGACGTAAAAGGTGCAAAATTCAACTTAAGTCTATGGACTCAAATGAGAGAATGATTCAGCGTAAACTGTCTTTGACAACACTTCCCAGCATGTATGAGTTGCACGCTGTATATATGGCATTCATTTCATCTGAGACGCTGAGCTCTGGAGAAAATTGTGTTTTAATTAAAAAAAATTCAGAGTGTACATGCAGCACACCGTGGGAACCACCTGCGGTGATGTGCATTGCTATGTCAAAACGAAAAGACAGCATGGAAGGGGCGAGACGATCAAAGGGCGTCGGGTCAAGCTCTAACGAGCAACTTCATCGTGAGATTAATATGACTGTAGGTCTTCACAGCTGGAGTAATCACAGTCTGTGACACACTGTGCAATAAGATGTCCTCCCACTCTTGCTTCCGCTCTGAAATGGAATTACTTGCTCTTCTTTAGCTACAATGGAAAAAAATCACACGTTCATGGATTGTGCTGTTGTTGCTATTGTTCTCCATCAAGGCCTTTTTTTTTTAAACAAGTGAAAGGATATCTAACAATAGGCTCTTTTGATGATAATGTCCCTCTTTCTTTTTAAGTGTGAATTGTCATGACACAATTTTAAGACGTTATCACGAGCCTAGAAAAGCAATTTCTTCAATCAGAACACAAAGTGCACTTCCAAAGTTAAAACAAGCCTGGTAACTTCACATGAGAGACGTGACAGAGGTGTCTTTTTTCCTTGTTTTTCTTAGTCCACGAATCAAAGTTTCTCAAGCAACCACAAAGTCCAGTTAAAAAGCAGATTGAGTTTTTGAGTGTTAAACTAAACAACTAAGAATGTTTATTCTGAACTTTGATTGTTTCTTGTCTAGCCATAAATATTCAGCGTTATACAGAAATGCTTGTCCTGTAGAGGTTTTGACCACTAGTAGTGCTACACAGCAGTGTTTTCATGATTATGTTTTCATGTGCACATCTTTATCTTGTAGCAGCCTTTTCATCCATTTTAATTGATGCACTGTTTACTTTGAATCTATGTGTACACCAGCGTATGTGTAATTATGCCTGTATGTATGGGAATCTATTTACATTGTGTACATATGCAAATAAATGTATTAAACACACATGAGTTGGTTTCACAGTAATACGCTGATCAACAGTTGGTAGTGGTAACACATCAAAGAACGTAGCAGCGGGCAAACAAAGACAGTGAAGAAGAAGACATTGTAGACAGTGCGCAATTTAAAGCAGTTTGAGCAGCGTCAGGGCTTTCTGCCAGAAACTTTCACCCAGGTGACACCAAAAGTCAACATTTACCCAAACCATGTTGCCTAAACATAACCAAACTGTGAATGAAAATTAAACTTAAAATAATAAAAGAAACTGAAATGTATAAGTCAGCTTAGTCAACAAGAAGTCAATGCTTTTTTGACACATTCATCTATATATGCTACATCACCTGACTCCATAAAGGCTTTCTGGCAGAAAGCCCTGAAGACTTCACCCAAGTGCCGATTTAAAATTTTATGAGGAAGGAACTGCAATCAACACATTTGTTAGACTTGAAGGATACCTACAAATGTGCTGATGAATGTAATCAGAACTTTTGTTTGTTAAAAAAAAAAAAAAAAAAAAAAAGCTCCACAGGACACCTTTTGCAGATTTCAATGAACCATGTTTTGAAGAAAATGCTTGCAGAAAATTATTTATTTATTTCCTTTGGAAATAAGCAATATAATTTCGAGCATAAGAAGATCTTTTTGAAGTAAAATAGCCTTTCCCTGTAGACTGTGTTATAAAGCATCTTAGCATGTGGGAGTACATTACAGTGCAGAATCGTGACTAATATGACGAAAGCCTCTGTAGGCTTGTTGATGAAAGACTCATCTGTCACTCTGAGGTGAATGGAAATTCTGCTTCAAACACTGACTATTGTCAGTGACCAACCTCTTGAGGAGAACTTAAGAAACCTGGTGGTGGAGCTGGTGCAGCATGTTGCTCTGAAGATGTGGCACAGAGACGCTGAATGTTGACATCGGCATCCGTACTGCAGCATCCTCGTTAAAACGTCGACCAATGACAACCCGAGAATCTAAGTTGTGTCGTGTATTGTCGCTGCCAGAAAAGAAAAAACCCTGAGTGCGTGCTGCCCCCACAATCAACACCCACGCAGGAATCCCCTGCTACTGCTGAGTCGGTCTGATGGAGAGTCCTCTAAAACAGTCCCCGCGTGATCTTCCTCACTGGGCCCCTGTTGGCCCCTCATCTGGCTCCCAGCCTGACCCCTAACACCCCCTGCCAAAGGAGCATATGTAGTGGTGGAGGTGGCAGCAGGCAATCAGCCACCAGCTTCTTATTTTTCACACCGCACAGGATGCAGGCAATTGACAAAACAGAAGAAAGGTGACTGAACGTTACATAAGGAGACTCGAGAGACGGAGCGAGAAAAGACAGAAAAGGCAGATCACAAAAGGAAATGTGGTTTTAATTTTTCAGTAGTAAACTAAACAGAAAGTCAGTGTGTTTGAAAAACATATAAAACAATACAAAAATGTTAAACAAAAAATGAAGAAACAGCTGTTAAACTATATAAATAAATCCATTATAAAACATTTTACAGTTATGTACAAACATTATTTTCTCATATGGGGTTTCTATCTCCAGAGGTAAGTGTCTGTGGAAGAGTAAACATGTTTTTCTGCACTATGATGACATGGAGTGAAAATAATATTATATTGTCTTCTGACTTATCTGATTGGCTCTTACACTCTTTCTTTCATCTGTGATCTGAGTGGTACTCTTTACCACCCCTCTCCTTCCCACACCAACTCTCACACTCATGTCTTGAGGTGAATCGGTTTCCGTTGCCACCGCAGCCCCCGTACACAAACGGCCTGCATTCCCCCGAGTGAGGGTGGAAGTACCAGAGCAGGACATATTCTGAACAGGACCCCTCTAACATCGGCTCCAGGCAACGATCTGTTGACAATGAGAGGTGGAAAAACAGATTAAAATGGGGTTAAAAACACTAAATTTTCCCTACATTTCTGCTGCTGGATATGCTGCAAAAGTGAAGAAAATATTCCAGTATGTTCACTGACTTTAACCTACATTATTCCTGCATGATGAAGTCTTTCACACTCTGAAAATAAAATATTTATAGATACCACTTTAAGCCACTAGTGTGCAAAATGCTAAGGACTGTAAGGACTCCAGGAGATATTAAAGTACATCTAGAAAAATTTCAATATATAACAAAAACCTGCTGTAGCATCGAGACAGGTTTTTGTGTAAAAAGTACACATGCTTTGGACAAACTAGCTTAAAATTCATGGAGTAAAAAAGTTGTCTTATTTAGCTGTTATACATTGTATTTGTGCAGAATTCCTGTCTTTGTGCTAAGCTCAGCGAAACACCATTTAATATGAATTAATAACTAGACTGAGTTTCTGGATGCTATCTTTTTTTTTTTTGTTATCTTCTTGACTTTTTCACAGCATATTTTTATTCATACATTGCCCCATGAAATCTAGCACAGGCTGTAAAACATTCATGGATTGAGTTTTGGTCTTATCGTTCCCTCCCACCTTGTGCTTTTAACAATTTCAAACAAACTCATCACTCAGATTATGTAAATATGGGGAGAAAAAGGGGGGATAAAACGGGAGTAAACAAGAGGAAAAAAAAGAGAGGGGGCAGAAAGATAAGAAGAAAATCAGTTGTCTTGGCCACTCACCAGCAGTGTTTGTTCCAAATACCCTTCTTTTCTTCCTCTGTCCCCGCTCTGCAGTCTCTCCCGCAAGAGAATCTGAAGGGAAACAACATCAGTGAGGAGTTTTACAGGTTGGTGGATTCAGTCATTAGGGACCAAGACAGGAAATTACTTTGACTGGACCAAAAATTAATGAATGCCAGCGGTGTTTTGACTCATGTTAAATCATTTCTTCATGTAGTTGTGCAACATGGAGTGTTCATTGATAGTCTTTTTGATCTCTTTGTGCAGACCTTCTGTAAATCAGCAACACTAAAGGACAACAGTTACACAATCACGCAGTTTATATGCTGCTAAGGACCAGGATGGAAATGTGATACGTCACTGAAAAAGCTGGAAAGTTTACAGGAATGTTTACAGGTACAAAGCAGCAAGCTTCTTTGTTCTGTGAAGTTCACTGTGTATATCTCTTTCTTTTTCATCCTTTCAACCTCAATAAGGAAGATAAAAAATCAAAACAGCATTGGCATGAGCATATCAGCAAAGAAAGAGTGACAAGTGTCAGATTATAATGTCTGCGCTGTGCTGTAAACCTGCATGAATATCATTTTGACACTGCTGCTGCTAATGCTAATCAGCTAATGCTAGCTAACGCTCTGCTTGAACTGATGTGCTGTGCTTAATTAACTTGACTGAACTACATATGATATATGAAACTTACTAATTTATAGAAACAAAGGTCTGTTTTGAACAGCAGCCAGAAGAAATAAGATTATTTTAATTATTTCATCGAGGTTAGTTAATTAAACGTGTGTACTAAAGGAACATTCTTCTTTTCTGAAGCTGTAAAGCAACAGATTTCTTGAATACATTTCACGTTTCATTCTTTTTAACGCCTTCAAATTAACGTGTAAATATTGAACTGTGGCCCACTGTGCTCACGTGCGCATTCATTATTTTGCACACAGAACGAGCTGAATGTCACATGTCTTACATCAAATGATTGTAATTTATGAATAAACATGCTGACATTGACAAGGGGCAATAACACGCTCACTCTTTGATTAGTTTTCTCGTTCTCCTCAAGCAAGAATTAAAATAAATTGGGACGCAGAGAGCTATTCTTGCCCCGGGGGCTGCATTTGCTAATGAGCTTCATGAGAATTTGGGTGATTTCAGGGCGCACGGTGACCCTTTGTTTAACCTTCTGGTAGCTTCTTTTGTCTTGACGCTGATGTCTTCAGTAACATCAGCAGTCCAGGACGTGAACAGTTTGTAAGTTTGCAGTGTATGTAATAGACAGCGCTTTTCCTCTGGTTCCCTATGCTAAACTTGCTAAACGGCATGAAGTAGTAAACTGACATTCACCGTGACACTTTCCTACATTTAGCATTAGCCCACAGCGTTCACTTTATCTTTACAGCTTAGTGGGAATTTGCAGAATTTGTGACGCATGACAAAGAAAAAATATTTGCAGCTAGACCTAAGGTGCCAGATTTACACATGCTCAATAGCGCCACCTTTAGCTTAGCTTTCAAACAACATCTTTATATACTATGGCAGACTACAGCAACATGCTACGCTGCCAATTAACTCAGTGAAAACTGATGCCGCCTCTTCTCTCCTTTAGTAAATGACAATGACAGAAGCATGACATTATACTATAATGTGTCCTAATATAACAAAACAATATACAGTGATAATAGTGTCCTGATATCTTATCAGAGAAAGAGAGAAAACTGTCTACATCACAGCTGTTACACATAAACATGACATATGTAGCCTAACCATTTAGCTGTGACACACACTTGGTCACAGCTATAGATTTGTTGTGGCGACAACTAAGCAATTAGCAAATTATGATATCTGAGGCATCTGCGTGTTTGGCCCATGGGCCTGGACGACAGTCCAACAGCAATCAGTCACTTGTGTCAATGTGTAATATTGAAATAATTATCATTACCAGTGTGGTTTGGCAGGATCCCCTTTTCCCCGTAGATCACAGGGGCGGGACTGGTCATTTCTCCCACTCTGTCTCCATATTCTTCCAATTCTCCACCTTCTTCCTCTTGGAGATCACGGTTGAGGGATACCAACACATCATCTGAGGTATTTTTCTTCTCTGCCACTGAGGTTGTTCCATCTGGATCCACAGACTTTACCATGAACTTGTATTCCAACCCTGTGGCGATACAAACATGACACACACTTAACATGCATGGACACCAATTCGGAATACTGGGTTTAAGGTATTTTATATCTTATATGGTACATGAACATACTTTATATATTTTTATAACTACAAATTTTGGATTTTCGGTGGCACAAATCAGCCATTGACCAAAGACCAAAAAAAAGTGATTTACCAAATATATTGTGGTGTTAGATGTGTGGTTTTATGCTCTTTATTCTGTAGTGAAATCACATATTTCTTCTGAAAATATGAATGCAATTCAAGTATTTGTGTGTGGGGTAAACGTAGCAGCGGACTCAAACCTTGACAAAGGCTCACAGCTAAAATAAATAGTTGTAAAATGTGAGAATTAGAGAGTTAGAGATTATTTAATTTTGAATATCTGCATTCAAACCTGACAAGCACCCGTGCTTGATAGTTACAAAATGTAAAAATATGAATAAATGTTTAAATCAATCACATGTAACAGATGCCAAAGCATGAGGACAAATCAGTTCTTTGAGGATAAATAGTCGAGTTTCAAACAGCAGAGTTTGCTGATCTGTGGGAGACTGTTTCATAATCTGCACCTGTGCTTCTCCTACTGTGGCCTGCCGAAATGTTGCAGAAAGGTTGACAAATGATCATTTAAGTGTTTTGTTAGTGTGTAGTGGATTCTTGGTGAGGCGTCCCACTTAATGGCAGTCTCGTGTTTGTGAATGGCTCTACTGTTGCAGGCACCATGGTGTGTGTTCCTCTGAGAGAACATAACAGATGGCACAACACACACGGGTGCCATGCTGCTGCCACGGGAGCTCTACAACAACACACACACATTACTGTGCATACACACACACACACACCTACACACACACACAATATGTAGGCTGATCTAGAGGCACGTGTCTTTTTCACTTTTGGATAAATGTACAGAAAAGTACAAACACACACAGAGGGTTCAAAATGTACAAGTGAGTAACGGTGACATTCCCAAAACCACACACCTACACACACACACACACACACACACACACACACACACACACACACACAATCTTACCACACTTTTCTACCACCTCCTGGGTGACTAGCTCCTTCACTTCTTCAGCCTTGACATAGGGAACGACAAGATTCAAAGTCATTTAGCTAACTCTGCATACAGTGTGTAGTACATATTAAATGTGAGTGTATTTTTGTGTGATTGTGCTTGTTTGTGTGTGATCAGCACGTACAGAGAGTCCAGGTTCCCCCTTCTCCCCTTTTCCTCCTTCAGTGCCCACTGTACCCTACAATAAAAACACATTTACAAATGCGGGAGATTAATTAAATGTTTGTGCATTTGTGTATTTTAATTTGACCCAAACCAGCATAAAGAGTTGAAGTCATTTACAGTGAGTTACTGACAAATTAAGAAAATATATCCTATATATAATTTTGGGTAATCCTAGTGTGTGCTTGTAGTATTAGTATTACCAAAGTGGGGCCGACTGTATTTGACTTTTGTAAATAGATTCTTGATGTTTTTGTCTTTACTTCAAAATTATATAGATCCATAAACAAGGTGATATTTATGTGAAGTTTGTGAAGCCTACAATACCACAGCACAAGCATCAACACACTGATACAAAAAAGTGCTGAACGTTTGATATAAATAAAACCCAATGCTAACACTAAAACAATTAAATGAACATGCAACAAATATAATGTGCTGGAAATAGCAGGACAGGATCAAGAATCATCTCTTTCCACTACAAGTTTCTTTAGAAACGTGTTCAAGTACGACTCTCACACTCTCTCCTCTGAGTCCTGGAGTACCGGGTGCTCCCCTCTGACATGGCTTCGATCTGCCCCTTCTGCCCCTCTCACCCTGTTTGACAAAAACCAAAGTGCAAACGGAGAAAGCACATTGTGAGTTTTGGAAATTCTTTCACACAAAACCTCTCTGCTAACAAGAAAAAAAAAAAAAAGCAGTGTGAAAGACAGACCAATTAGGTACATCCTTGGAATATCCTCATTAGAGGTTTCCAGCCACTCTCTGTCAACACTGAAAGTCTGGTAATTGTAGCTGAAAGGAGCTAATTGAGTAAGATATTACTTGAAAGCTGCAGACGGAAATAGACCTCTGTGTATGTGCGTGTGTGTATGTGTGTGTGTGTGTGTGTTAATTGAGGACATGTCTCTGTATCCTCTGCTGCAGTATACATGCTGCCAGTCACATGGCGATGACTGTAATCAAGCTCAGCTCATCCTTCTGGTCACTTTCTTCCCTTCTAACTCAGAATTGTATTTTTTTTAAAAGACTCGTGGATATATCTCGCCCGCAGGAGAAACACAGGATGTTAACAGTAGCTTCTGATTTAAGCCCCATGGCTTTTTAGTGCTGCCATATCTCAGCGTTAGTTAAAGAAGTGGCTGTATTGTGACAGCACCATTAAGTTAAAGCTAATTAGGCATGTTCCTGGATGGGTATACTTCATTAAAGTAGTGATTCATGTGTGTGCACCAGCCAGTGAAAAGTCTGTGGAAGCAGGTCATATTATTCTGTGCTAACAACTTATTCAACAGTGATATAACCATATCTTTAAAAAAAAAAAAACTAAATATGAGTTATAATTATATTATAATAATATATAATTATGAGCAATAATTATATACTTTTCTTGACCTGTCAAACATTGTTTCCATAAATGAAATCATGAGGGATGTATTCTGTCATAGTCTATCCACGTCAGCTCAGCCTGACAGATTTGACAGGAGAGATCACTCATCAACAACTTTCCTGTGACGAGGATCTGAAGTGAAGCTGTGATGAAGAGAACAGCTCGATATCCGGATATAATGAGATAATTCATCTGTAATGTTATTAGCAAGCCCGTGTTTTTGTTTTATTTAGTGTAAGAAAAAAATATACAAGTCATTATTCTCTATTCCCAAAACACTGATGGAGTAGGAGTATTATACCTTATGTCCTGGGTCCCCACGGAGTCCAGGGAGTCCTGGTGGTCCTTCATCTCCATCCCTTCCTGGAATCCCTGCTGACCCCTTAAACCCCGGGAAACCTGGGAAACCTGCTGCACCCTGCACATCAACACAAGCAAGGACAAAAGGACATTATTCTATTCTCTTGCATGTATGAAAACGCATGATATAGTTTGTCTTGGATGTTTAGCAAAATATAACTGTGACGATCTACTGATGTTAATATGCTAACCTTTCCTCCTTTCACTCCTGGATCACCATCAACACCATTGATGCCTCCTTGTCCCTTATCACCCTAAAGTGTTGAAAAAAGTGAGTTTGCATGTGTTTGGTGCAGAGGGAAAGAGAAAGATGTGCACACTTGACTGTTTACCTTTCGTCCTGTGAGTCCATTCAAGCCCGGTGTACCAGGGGTGCCAGCGAATCCTGTATCTCCCTGTTTGGCAAAGACACCATGTTGCATACTCAGAATTTTCTAGAGTAGTGACAGGATTTCTGCAGATAACATTGTTGGATAACTCTGTTTTGGTTTAATCAAGTGCTAAATGAGGACTAACCTTTTCACCATCCAAGCCTGGACTCCCGATGCGTCCAGGTAAACCTCTGAAACCCTAAAACAACAGGTAACACTTGAGGACACGACTGCACAAAACAGAAATTATAACACATAACAGAGATATTCTCAAACTCAAACAGAACAAGGACAAGGCACCAAAGAGGGACCTCTGTGACAAATAATAACCACCTTCTCTCCCTTCTCCCCTTTGTCTCCTGGTAATCCTGGTTCTCCTGGATCGCCCTGCGGGGAAAAGAAACATGCAAAACAAATAAATGACAAAAACCAAACAAACAAAACTAAACATGAAACAGTTCTGAATCCTTTTAAATTTTTTTATTTTAATTTTTATTGATTTTCAGTGTACCTGATTACCCTTCTGGCCTTGCAGTCCTAAATCTCCTTTGTCTCCCTTGGCCCCATCAACTCCATGATCCCCATTGCGACCCTAAAATCACATCATGTATATTACTGTATAAAGTGTTTACAATTCCTGAATGTTTGTGTGTTTATGTTTGTACCATCACTCCATTGAGTCCTGGCTCTCCTGGATCTCCCTGTTGGGAAAGAAAGACACTTTCACATAGTTTGAATAGTTAAATTTATGTTGCAGTGTCAAGACATTAAAATGAACCCATGCTCACCTTCTGGCCTACTGGTCCTCGTGCTCCGAAACGCCCCAATGCACCTTTAGTGCCTGCATCGCCCTTTAAGCCCTTTAAAGAACAATGTAAAATACTTTCTATAATCATGATTGTTTGCAGTCCATTTTATTACAAATTCAATTATGAAGCAAGCTGATTCTCATCTATTAGATACTTAATCATAACCATTATGCATTGCTAAGCTCTAAATATCTCGTATTCTTCTTCTTTGTGTGCACATCAGGATGTCAGATATTACCTTAACTCCAGGAGGACCGTCCTCGCCCTTTTCTCCTTTATCTCCATCGAAACCTGGTGGGCCTCGCTCACCCTGAAACAAAACATCTTAACTCAATTCTATAGTTTTTTGTATGTGTGCTTTTATATATGTTTGGATATTTACAGTATTTACAAAAGCATTTATTTAAGTCCACATATTTGTTGGATTTGTCATTTTTGCTTTTTTTTTTTTAAGTGTTGAACTGAAACCAGATGGCAAATATTGTGAAAAGCTGCCTTTACTCATGCGTAAATTTATGATAATTAGGCTAAACTTCAAGAGGATCTCACCGCGTCTCCTTTGGAACCCTTAAATCCACGAGGTCCTTGAATTTGAAGAACACTCCCCTGAAGGAAAGGATTATAGATACAACAAACTGCATGTGAAGCCCTGTTGTAATTTACTCTGCACCAAGTCACCTGTAATGAATCAGTGCAAAAGCTGAATACATGAAACATGAAAACGATCGTACCCTTTCTCCTCTGACTCCAGGTAACCCTCGGTCCCCCTGCAAAGAAAGATTTTCCAAACTATTGTTATTTCATATCAAACAATGTGTAATACTTCATGTGTCTTGCTGCTCTGCTGTTGCAACAGAGAAATTATTAAATCCTTCACAATACAAAGAAAAGATTATTTTTTATCTTTAATATCTTTGATAAAATGGTGTTGCACACAACAGGACCAAGGTTTAGTGGCGTTTGACAGGAATGAGTCACTCAGCTGTGACAATATACAAATATGGTGACAGTATGACTGAAGACTGACATCTCTCCGTTCACAACCTGGACCCACAAACACTTCAAAATGAATTCTTAACTGAGAAATGAAATGGGTCAAATGTCAATGCTGGCCTTTTCTTTCACAATTCCTCCCACAAAACTGTGAGAAGAGTGAGTCATGCGTAAATAAAGATGAAGTACGTGCAGGCAGGCAAGGTCAAGATGTTCACCGGTGCTGCAGATATCTCAGAAACTGCAGCACCTTCGTGCTTTTTGTGCATCACGTTGTATAGATCTGACACAAATTGGACTGCAAATCGAAAAAACATCGAGTTGGTAGCTGCGGTCCTTTGGGTGAACACACTTTGGTGGTGAAATAGGTCAGAAAACAGCACGGATATTTAAAAGGAGGCATGTTGCCTGTTTCATCAGATAGCTTCCATTACAACACGCTGACACTTGGGTACAAAAATCTATCATCTATCCTCCCTGCAGTGCAGGCTTGCACTTATTTTTGACTTGACATTGGGTCCCTTGGTAAAAAGCATCCTTTAATAAAACATTGCAGATGACAAAATGCTTTCAGAGCTACAGTCTCCAGTCTTAGATAGATACAGTGGTCAAACATAATTACAACAAATCATGTGAAATAACATCTCACCTTTTCACCTTTGAGGCCACGCAATCCTTTTGGGCCCTGGTAAAAAAAAAAAGTAAAAGTAATGCATTTACTCAGAAAAGCCTTTACACAGACTTTAAGGAAATGTTCTCGGATGTTTAGTTCAGAAATGTTGCTTACTAGATTCCCAGGAGCTCCTTTAATACCTGGAGAGCCTTTTTCACCCTGAAAGGAAATATTTTAAGATATTTTAAGGAATATACTAGATGCCATATGTCAGAAGACACACAAACTAACCTAAACGCAGACTAAAATTGTCTAAAATGTTGTTGATGTATAAGCTGAAGACAAACAAACTCACCCTTCTGCCTGTGAAGCCAGCCAAACCCCGAGCACCAGGCTCTCCAGGAATGCTGTCACCCTGACAAGGAAAAGATAAAGAAACTTTTAATTAATTTCTTGTGGCTCAAAATGATAATAACGGTATGCTGCTGCTGCTGCGACAAATATAAAGCTCTTGGTTTAAACATAATGAAAGTAAATACAACTCAAATATTACATATACTACACTATTATATATATAGTATTTGTACCTTTTCTCCTTTTACTCCAGGTACACCAGGTGGACCCTTTATTAGAGAGAGGAAATATCATCCGGTGTTTCTTTTAGCGTAGATAGTCCATGAAAAATCTCTCAAATCAGAGGCAGCACTTGTAAAGATCATTTCAAACATTTGTATTTTCTTACCTGAGGTCCTAGCAGCCCACGAAGTCCAGGAGCTCCAGGTGATCCGTTCTTCCCCCGTTTACCCCGGTCACCCTGCACCAACACACAAAAAGTCTCTATGTCTCTATGTCTAATTTTTCCAGATCAGAGTGAGCTAAATGAAAACTTTTAACATATGATCATGTACCTCTCTGCCCGGCTCTCCTGGGTCCCCTGGTGGACCCCTAAGGCCTGGGGTGCCCTGGATGCCTGCGTTACCACGGATACCCTGGATGCCTTGAGCACCTGGAGGCCCTGACTCACCTGGTTCACCCTGACGCATAAAAATAGGGAAAAATTAAGTGTTTGGATGACAAACGGGCGGCTGTGGCTCGGAGGTAGAGTGGGTCGCAGCAGTTGGCACCTTGCGTGGCAGCTAATGGCATCAGTGTATGAATGTGTGTGAATGGGTGAATGAGATATGTAGTGTAGAAGCGCTTTGAGTGGTCGGAAGACGCTCTATAAGTACAGTCCATTTACCATTTACACACACTTAAAGGTCACGTCTGTCATGGTATGTAATTATCCAGCTCTTTTATTACTTTTGAATAATTGCTTTCAAATAAAGTCCCTCTTTCCTTTATCAATTTACATGCTCAAACACAATTTTAAATGAGTGACTGAGTCACTGAGCCAATTAAATTCCCTAAATTAAAACCGCGACGGGAAACAAAGTCAATCAAAGTCAACGTGATGGAAAAGACCGTGGGGATTAATTGATTTAGAAGAGACGTTACAAATAAGAGGTTACTTGTACTTCTCTTTGTTATCTTTTAGTTTTTAGGAGAGAGGAGGGAAGAAGAGTTCACCTTCTGTCCTGGAGGACCAGCCTGACCTTCCGGACCTCTGTGGCCGATACCTGGCTCTCCCTGAAAACCACAATACAAACATGTTTACACAATGTTTCACCGTCATTCCTTTCAATTAAAATCTCAAATCCCAGATTTCACCGTTACGAACCAAAAGAACAGCATAAATGACAGCTTATGAATAAACACTGTATTCACCTTTTGTCCTTTTTCACCAATTTCGCCCTGAAAGAGTGTGAACCAAAAAAGCACATATCAGCACAGTGCACCTCAGCACATTGTTTTTCATGAGCCAAAATAAACCAACACAGAGGAATTTTAAATATATATATATATATAAATGTCAGCATGTTAACAAGGGGAATTATTAATGTCCGCTTTAATCTACTGTCTCACACTCACACAGAAATAGAGCAGAGGGGACATCAAACGCCCGGAGTCAACTGGCTCTACTGACAGGCGAGACGGGAGAGAAGTTCTCCCTGAGCTCTGATGTCATTCACTGGTGCATTGTGGGTAGGTGGGGAGAGCAGCGATGATATTTTTATGAACTGGTGGCACATTTCGTGTGGCGACTGTCATCCTCGATCTGTGATCTTAGGACGATGATAACGATGCTTTAAATCATCGTAATCAGTGGGATGATATCAGTGACTCAGTAAATGCCGACAATCAGCAGGGCTGGAATGTAACTAACTACATTTACTCAGGTATCTAATTTTGAGGTACTTGTTGCAGAATAAGCAAATGTATGGTATACTTCAACTCCACTACATTTCTAAGGAAAATATTGTACTTTTAGCTCTCCTACATTTGCACAAAACACAAAAGCATCAATCTCCAAATTTGGGGATTTTGAATTTTTCAGGTTGATTTAATATTCCTTTATGGGTTGAGAAAATACAGCACACATTAATGCACCAGTAATATTAATCAAATATGTAAAAGTGAAACACTGAGAGGGGCAACTTTACTGCAGAATGAGTATGTACAAGACAATGTAGCTGATAATACATACTTTTACTAAGTAAGGTTAGGAATTTTACTTCAAGTGGAGTATTTTCATAGTGCGGTACTGCTACTTTTACTTAAGTGTAGGATCTGAAAACTTCCTCCACTACTGTCAGTCCAGTCTTGGATGGACTGCTATTAAATCTTGTGAGGATATTCATGTACATGATGGTCTGTCAACATTTTATCACGTTATTTTTGTTTTGTAAGTGAAATACAACAGACTTGTTGAGGTTTTGCAAAGGTAGCTCTGTTTAATAGAACGTATTCTTTTAGGTCTAAAATATCTAGTCACCTTTGGTCCTGGGTTCCCATTCTCACCTGGTTGTCCCTGTTGCATAAGAAATATATAGTGTATTATTACTATTGGATAATTAAACTGGAATATTTATTTGAAATATATCTGTCAGTTCATAATGATGTTATGATCATGAGGTGAGTACTTTGTGCGCTTACCTTCAGGTAAAAATACTCTGGGGGGTATGGGTATGGCTGTCCAGTCTCCTCATCGTAACCCCCTTCTCTCCCCCCCTCAATCTCCGCCCTCCTTCTCTCCCACTCCTCTCTCTCCCTCTCCAAGTCTCTCTCCCCCTCCTGCTCTAACCTCTCCCTCTCCATCTTTTCTCTCTCTAGCTCCAGCTCAGCCTCCCTCTCTCTCTCCAGCTCCTCTCTCTCCCTCTCCATCTTTTCCCTCTCCAGCTCCAGCTCGGCCTCCCTCTCTTTCTCCAGCTCCTCTCTCTCCCTCTCCATCTCCATCCTCTCCCTCTCTCTCTCCCTCTCCAGGTCGTCCTCCTCTCCTTCTCGCTCTCGATCGACGTCCTCCTCTGTCTCCCAGTCGTAGTCTCCACTCCTCTCCTCCTCTCCGTAGGCTGGATCAGGACCTGTATCTGTCTCTACTTCTTTCTCCTGTTTCATTTCCCACTCCTCCACTTTTTCAGCTTCAGTCGGCTCCTCTCCTCCATCTTGTGTTTCTGTATGAATCTCTCTTTCTGTATCACTGTATCTCTCTTTCTCCCTTCTTTCTTGCCTCTGCCTCATGGTATGTGTTTGAAGGTCAGGGTTGTCTTGCTTCTTCCTCTGGAGAAACAGGTTTCATAACACACACCAATATATTCATAAGTCGCACCTGAATTTTGGATTAATACTCAGTATCACTGATAACAGACTTACACTCCAGCTGTTGTAACCTTGAGCTCCAGAGGACAGATGCTGAAATTAAAATGAAGGGGCAATCTCATATACGCTCTGCAGACAGTGACCATGAAATTGCATTTTCATATTTTATTCAATGCACATGTATGAAGTTTTAATTTTTAAAGAGTGGAAATAGAGTGAAAAATTACTTTTTGTGCCTCCTTGAAACGGTTTCTTCCACCTTGTGCACCTGGCATGAACACCTAAAATATAAAACTCATCACTACTACTGTCATTTTTTATTATTATTACAAATCTGTCACCTACAACAGTGGTTCCCAACCATTTTTGTAAGACCCAGGCCCACCCCCACAGCCCAGAACCCCTTCATCAACACCATCATTAATGCTCCAAATGTATTTGAATTTTTGAACTTATAAAGGTGCACAGAATAGTGGATGTTACAATATTTTCACACAGCTGAACTGCCAATGTTTAGTTCAATTTGGGCAAAAGTTTCAACCATATATCCAATAATTGCATTGATCCAATACTTTAAAGTCTGTGTAAAGTAAGAATAAATATGTGTTCTGAGTTTGTCGGACCAAAGAAGAAAGTCTTATTAACCGCCCAGCAGTACCTTAATTAATTTTTACAGCTGACTCAGTTTGTGGATGTATTTTTGAATCAAAAAATCATTTTTTTTTTCAAATTAGTTGAGCTAATTTACAATCTTTCTATGTACCATCTGGCTGGGAATCACTGTTACAAAAAACACTAGTGACACTTACCATAGAATCAGGCCAGAGGGCGCTTTTCTTCACCCTGATTCGGGATTGAGGAACCTGTCAAGCCCCCCCAAAACTTCCCATGAGTTCATATAAATTTAGCTTCAATAATTGTGCTACTTCAAACAGCTGCAGTCATGTGTGTGCTTTGACGTATATGATGGTAAAAATGTAAGAAAGAAAGACACAGACTTGCTTAGAGAGTTATTTCAACTTTTACTGAGGGATACATGCACAGAGAGGTTAAACACAGACAAAACATTGTAATAAATGAAAATTTCACCAGTGAAAAGAGCGTTTGACCTGGCTACAAAATTGCTTATAGTACCATTACATTTTGAATAATATCATTGGTGTTCAAAGATGTTTGGTTAAGTAATAACACAAGATATTTTCCATGTTTCAATAAATAAAATGTCAGTATAACTTGTCAAAATGAAATGTTGGCACAAAAGCGTTGTGTTTTATCTAATGTGATATTTATTTGTTACAATATATGTTTTAATAAATAAATTAGGAGTTGCAGACAAAGTGAGTAACGTAAAGGCTACACTGGCGTTTACATGGAACAAAGTAAAGAATGGAAAATAATCTGAACATGAGGAAACAATTCTGATGTTTTAACAGCGGTGCCTGATTGTTCATGGAGCTCTACGTACTCTTTAAAGCCCTCAAACAAGATATGAACTTTGGTTTGGCCATAGGTTTGGGTGAGCGACATCGTCTCTGTGTGGAAAGAAGTCCTCCCTCATGAAACGTTGGTCAGGTTCAGGGCTCCTCACCAGCAAAACAGTTCACAGTTTATTCACACTCTCCATGTGGTGTGTGCTTTCTTATGAATGCTTAACACTCTATAGTCACAGTCTCTTGGGAATTAAGAGATGTCCTGTTTAAAAAAACGAGAGAGAGAAAGTATTAAAAGTAACTCTCTGGAATTGTCTCTTTGCCAGGAAATCATTGCTGAAGAGTCGGACTAGGGTATTACTTCTGCTCATTCCCATTCAGACAAGCTTTAGAGAAATGTCGCTAAAACCATGCTGCTCAAAAATGCTGTCCTGTCTCATGCTTTGGTAATGTTGGTGAATTACTCAAACGTGCACCTTTTTGCACTGGTGAAATTTTACTAAAGGGTTGAAAGAAGGAAAAAGTCTTGAAATACGATGCCAAGTGCTTAAAAGAATGGTCTATTTATGTATTTCTATACATGATGGCAGGGAGAATGAGAAGCCAATCCTTCATTTCGTTCAAGCACTTGCCCATCACTTTCAGGCCTCTTGTGTTAATAGTAAATAAAAAAAAAAAAAAAAAAGATTTGCATTCCAAGGCATGCAAGGGTCTTCAGAAACATTCAATTAAGATCAAAACTTTACCTTGTCTGCTTCTTCTGTTGTGACAGGAGGCGTGGGCAGCGAC
Organism: Protonibea diacanthus; assembly: GCA_028641955.1. Classification (NCBI taxonomy): domain Eukaryota; kingdom Metazoa; phylum Chordata; class Actinopteri; family Sciaenidae; genus Protonibea; species Protonibea diacanthus. The sequence goes on along the minus strand of CM053997.1, from coordinate 12,014,467 downwards.
TCTTCATCCTGATCGGAGCAATAAAAGACAGATAAGAATGTGACAGTGAAGCACGCCACTTCAAAAGCAAACGTTAAGTAAAAGTCTATATGCTGCACTCGGAATAAGAAGCAACAAGGCTGGATTGCCCTCCATACCTTTTCTGAATCAGCCATGGGTTGAGATGGTGGCTCTGTGGTGGTCAAGACAACCTGGAGGAAGAAAAATCAAGAAGGGAGACTTACCAAGACATTGTAGAAAGATAGATATAGACAGACATAGATATATATATGTATCGTCATGAATTATGAGACCAAACTGGCTTTAACGTTCTGTCTGATTCTAGCTAAAAAGAGTTATATTAAGAGTTCAAACTTCAGTTTGTTTATTGATTATGTCTCTGTCTGACTCATGTGCATTTGATAGGATCTGGGATTTTGACTCGTATGGTTCAGGGTACAAATAACTTCTGCTTGTTTTGCTGTTGCTTGGACTTGGGACTAATATAAACTGCTGATCACTAAAATAACTGCCAACAATCCAAAACTTTGATTCATTTTTGTAATTACATGAACTGTAGTATCTGTTTCTCTGTCTGTGGAGGCCGTTAGAGGATGACTGGAGGTTTCTAACTGGGCAGGAACGTGTGTGGGTAATTGTTCCTCCTACAAAGATGAAAAAACAGCATAAATTATGATTAATCTTCAGGTACAACAGAGCGGTACACAACTGAACTCAGCTCAGCTCCATTTCTATCGTTTTTGTTTTCACCTTTTTAACCACTGGATGGGGGAATTCATCTGTTTGGACTTCAAGCTGCATGTGAAAAAAACAAAGTTATTACCAAATCCAGCTGAAATAGATGACAGCATGTCTGAAGCAGAGTTACCTGTCTGTTGTTTCTCCTCTCCTGAGAGACAGAGGGGTCATCTGGATAAAGTTCTTCCTGTTTGGAAAAAAAAAAAAATAACAATTTCATCATAACTTTTAAACACCTACAGACACTCCGGCTGATGACGTGCAGAGCAGATGCAGTGGGCTGTGATGACAAACTAATTTATTTTTTAATAATTAATTCAGGTAGTGGGTGTGTCATTAATCAACTCTCTCCAGCGTTTAGTGTGGGCACAGATGAGACACTGCTGTAAAAAAGGAAAGAGGAAAAGCAGGCAATTTGATTATGAGTTTGACAGGTCTGTTAATAAGAAGGCACCCACTACGACAACGCTCCAAATCTGTAACAACCGCACGTCATCAATCATCACTTTAAATTGAAGTTTCCCACAGTTCATGAATTAGTCATTCATCGCAGCGGCTGCCCACCTCGTATTCGTAACTGTATTCTTCGCCGTTATGAAACTCCTCTTCGTCGTGCCTGTCCTCTTCGCTCGTCTTCAGATAAAGGAGACATGGCAATAATTACAGGAAGATACTGTTACACGTCAAAATTTATCATTTGTGTCAATGGCTGGAAGACAACAATGCCAAGCGATTACAAAGCAACCCATTAATCAAAAATGTTCAAACGTGTTATCAGTGTAATGAGAAGCACATGGACATTGAGACAAATGCATGCTTTTAGTTCTACTAGCCACACCATGTACACAATCATCTGTTAATTCTGTTTGTTATGTTTAAACATGTTAGTTTATTATGATCATTTTATGACATTTCAGTTCTAAAGCTGTTATTGCTACATAAATGATGTTAATATCATGTTAGCAATAGCCGGCGTCAGAGACTGTGTTTAAATTTTGCAGGGTGAGACGGCTGTGTTAGTTTCTTTTCGTTTAGTCGGGACAAAAATGAAGATTTCATGTTTAGTTTGACCCCTTCAAGGACATTTACCAGGCGTTGTCTCTGCCTCTTATGTCGTCCTTTATTTCCTTTGCCCTGGTTAAGAAGTTCACAGTCGGAGAGAAAAAAGATAAAGGTTTCTCATGCTTCAGACGTTGATGATCAAGTATGAAACTATGAGTTGGTACTGTAAGTTAAGGGAGATATTTAAGAGGGGAATAAGTCGTTAATGAATATCAAAAAATGAATGAAATACCTTTATATGAAAATGGAGCCCTTAGTGTTAAAGTTATCAAATGGTTTAGACCTATTTGTACGGGAGCACACCGGCAGCTTTGCATGTTTCAGCTCATTTATTATAAACACGTTACTGATGATGGTTTTTGGAGTCATTGCATTGACTCCTGTTGCTGAATGCACTTTACTGTAAAGCACATTTTATTTACCTGTAAAGAAATGTGCTTTATAAATAACATTGCCTTGCCTATAATGATGTCCTTCCTTCCTTCCAGGTAGACACTGATTTAGGCTAATGGTAATTTTATCTGTAAATCTGGTAAATTTGATGAATGAAATAACAACATTTTGGTTGGAGGTTGAACTAAAACATGCAATACTAGTGTGCTCCTTTAATAATATTACATTTAATTTAAGACAAACATAATTACACTGGTTTAAAAATATTTATTTTGTGTTGAATTTAATAAAGAAATACTCATGCTTTTTTTTTATCAGTCATCAATAACATCTCCATGTCAGCTTTACCTTCACACGTTCCTTGTTCTTCTTCTTTTGTCCTGAGCTCTTCTTCAGAGAGTCCTCCTGACTGAGGAGAACGGTCTCCACCACAGTTTCTGGTAACCCTGAAACCGTCTGACACACATCATTTTTGTTTTTAGCGTTTTGTAGAACAACAGCAGCAGAAGCATGAACACTCGACAACACAAACTGCAGCTGCCTGAGTGTTTTGTCAGGTTTTCAATACTTGCAGTTTTTCACTGAGCACGTAGCGAACGGAAAATTCCCTCACATCATGTGAAAACTAGCCTCGGGTTAGATACCACAAACCACAACCTGTCATGGCGTAATTATCTTTGGTTTTAAGGATGATAACATTGTTTATTATTATTCTGTATTTATGATAGTAAAGAGTTTTAATGAAATGTTATCAAGAGCGTGAGATCCCACTGTGATCACATTTAAAACGAAAGTTTTATATTATTTCAACTTCTTAAACGAACTCTGTGCAAACAATAAAATGAGTCATGTTTAATTCTTACCTCCTGGGTCATAGTATAATTGAAAGTAGAATTGACTACAGTCAGGTTAATTTTGAGCGAAGAAGCTCCGTCACTGTCCCCATCCACCACCTCCCTCTCTCTGGATCCCTTTAACTTGGTCTCAATCCTGTCCAGCTCCTGCTCTCCGTTCAGTGTGGTGACAGACCATAGAGTAGGACCCTCTGCCGTTCCATTCAAAAGGTCCTTTATATCAAAGAACAGTCATAGTGGAAGTGAGGAAAAAAATGCAGCTGTAGCATTAGTCATAATACACAGCGCACAGCGAGTGAAAATATAATTAAACAAGATCATTTACACAAATACTGAGCTTTCAGGTTTTTCTGAAAGAAAATCTGAGGCCAGGGGTAAGAAAATTCTACCTGAGGATATCCTTGGAAACATGTTTAATATTCTTCTACAGGCAGATTTCTTCCCCCCTTGTTTTAGGAAAACACTCAAGATGGAGATTTTGTGGTTACGTACGACTGACAAAGACTCTGGAAGGTGTCCATCTAAATCACGGTCCTCAATGGTGTCCAACTCTGACAGCGGCTGGCTGGTGAGGTCAAACTTCACTGAACTCTGTTCAAACAAATAGAAAATTTTGTTTACTGCCCTGTGTCTTGTTTAGTCTTGAGTTGATACACTAGATTAACCTGCCATCTGCTGTGCTGGTTAAATTATAAAGATTCAAAACATTCATGGACTCAACAACCATCACCCACTTCTCCCCTAGAGTTTACGTACTGTGTACTCAGTGATGATGTTGGAGGTGTGTTTTTCTGAGTTTTCTTTTATTTTCTTGGAGGTGCCCAGCACATGAAGCAGCTCCTCTATTCCCTCCTGTAGCAGCCTGTCAATCAAAGTCTTCAACAAAGGCAGCTGGGAAAAATAAATATGGAGAAGGTCAAACTTGGATGCTATCACAAATTCTATCGAGCTAAAAATGTATACAGTGTCATGCTCAGAGCTCACCCTTATGCCATAGGCTTCAAACATCACTTCAATGTCCTAAAGAAAAGGGGAAATATGTTTTATATATTTTACACATTGTTCATACTGAGAACATGTATCCCAAAGGAGGAATTAATAAATTGTGTATTCACCTTCATCTGGATAGATTTTCCGGGAGCTCCAGCATCACCCTGTGGAAACATTCAAGTAAGTGCAGTGAAAATTATGTCATTTCCATTTTCATATACATGTTTTTGAAGGATAACTACCTTGTCTCCTTTCAGACCTGTTTCTCCTTTATCACCCTGCAAGAAAAAAAAAGAAGCCCAACAAATGAGCTATAGAGCCAATATATGTTTTTTTTATGACTGAGATTCAGTATAAACCCCATTACCATCTTACCTTCATTCCCGGTGAACCCTAAACACACAGAAACAGAGGAGCGAGACATTGGAACATGCATCATCTACAATGCATGACATCAAGCTTGCCATATCCGTTCACGGAACAACCCACAATAAAAGCACTGTAGTCAACGCTGAATGATGACTCAGATGCCATGAAGGCAGACTTATGCCATGCAACAGCTGAAATATTGCGCAATTATTCATGAGTTATATATAGAAACATGCTGTGTGTAAGAGGCAAACTCACAGTAGCTCCTGGAGGACCCATCGGGATCGGAAATGCTTGTCGGATTTCGTCAATGGTGGCGCCCTGAGAACAGATCCACGTAAAAACCTGTACATTTAAGCTGCCAGGCAACTCTAGGTAGACCGAGCTTAATGTTTTTCTGAAGCAGCGTCAAACAGAAACGAGCCATGATGATAATGATTATAGGTACAACCCCTGAATACAGTGTTTAATCTAGTTTCCAAGTTCGGAAAGAGATTGAAAACTAGAAATCTGCTTTCCTGTTTAATAAATCACAGACAACGCAGGCGATTATGCTTACCTCTGAAGTGACAAGCACCTGCTTACCAGGCAGACCTGGAGGTCCTGGTTCCCCCTTACTGCCATCTTTACCCTGTGAAGGAAGAAAGACGCTCTAAAGTTTCAGCCTCACAGAGACAACTTTATTATTTTTGAATCTTTAATCCACTTACATTTACACCTGGATCTCCCTTTTCCCCCTAGGAAGAGAGGCAAGTTAACATTTGCAATACTTCATAAATGTTTTTGTCAGTTGCAATAAATTTTAAGAACCTTTTGGCCATCATCTCCTTTTGGTCCTATTTCCCCCTGTGAGGAGAAAATACATTTCTGATTTGAGCACATTTAGAAAAAAAAATGGAACAATTTTTGAAAAATGTCAAAACAGCAAAGATGTTAAACATAGAAGTAATCCGGCAGCTGGTGTCACACGGCATAGTGCTGTAATTGTTAGATGAAAATGTTCCTCACATCTTTTGCTGGCAGGCCCCTCTTCCCATCAATGCCAGGTCTCCCCTGCAGAGCAGAGGAAATAAAACAATCTCTGGAGATATTTTTCAGATGGATTATGATGGCAGAAAACCAGGAGGCTCATGCTAATTGCACACCTGACACAACAATATATTTTGTTATAATAGGCTTTCATGTAAACTCCACTGCCGAGTGTCACCATTAGAAACATATAAATGATGGATATTAAATGTTTTAGCCACAGGCAACGTGATTCAGAGTGATACTCACTGGAGTTCCCGGTAAACCTGGCATTCCAGCAATCCCAACACGGCCTTGGTCTCCTTTATCCCCCTTCTGCTCACATACAAAAACAACAGAGTGAGGTCCAAGACTAAATGTACATATTATTTTGTTAAATTATTGGCATGGCATGAATGAACAGTGTATGTAATATTTTAACATAACAGTTCAGATTTTAGATTTACTGTAAACAGGACACTGTCCTTCCCAACCAGTGCCAGACTGAGAGTTTGTCCTGCACAGTTTGGCTACTTTTCATGCCATTAGGAGGGTGAAACATTGTTTTGTGTTGGTTGGGATAATTTGGGCTACCATCTGGACAGTTTCCACCAACAAAAGTTTGGCTCAATTCCAATACATTGGCCACTCCAATCCTGGTATGATTGAGATTGACAGAGCACTGACAGAGTTCAGTGAGCTCAGCTCGACACTCAAACCAAACGTCATTTCACTTTATTTTTTCTGACTTTCTGACTTCTTGACTTCTGGCCACCTGACAAATCCAATATTCACTCCTATATTCAGCACTGTGTTTGCCTCCACCAGCTCCTGAGAAGAAATATCCGACTCTTTAGCTGCTAAATAGTCCATTGTGTTATAGAGCTGCATGCTAACTTTGTTTGCAGTTGATTTATTATTTATTTTTTACTGAAAACAGCAGCCTATGGCTTTCAGTGAAAGTGTACAAGTCATTTGATTTAGTTGATTAATGAAGCTTTTTAGTCTTGCTTTTAGTCTCTGCTCTGCTCCTTGTTTCATCCATTTTATATTAGTCATATCTCTGGCGAGCCAGAACTAAAAGAAACCAGAGTCTTGCAAAATTTATGCTGGCGATGTATAAAAATTAAGGAGACATATATATAAGAGACATATATAATCCATCTGGGACCTAGCCAGTAACCAAATATTCTTTGTATTTATTACCAGACTTAGGACATCACTCTAGATCCCATCAGTCTTATACAATGAGGCAGCACCACTTTCTGCATTTACGTCTGCATTTTTCTATTTTCTGCACACAACTGTGAAAAAATACCTTGATCTGTTAATCAGAGGATTTAATGAGGCTTAACAACAAAATATGAAACTATATCACTTTGAGACATTTGTGTTTTTTTCTAAAGACCGTTTTTTGACTGCACATATCAAGCTTAAGTTCATAAACCATGTCAACTGTAAAAAAAATGCAGTTAAATGAAGGTTTGCTCAGAATCAGAGGATGAAGCCGAGAAAAACATCAGACAAAACGCATCACGACAAAAACATAAAACACTGCATGGGTGCATGAAAATGAAATCTATAATGAATTAAAATCTGAATTAAATGCATAAAGATTCAAAGACCATGACCGCAACCTTATCTTTTCCTTTCATTAATGTGTCTGTGTAGGTGAGATAATATTCTGTAATTCACGTGACTACATAAGAAGGAGCTTTTATGATCTGTCAGCTTCACAGTCTGTCACGACCCCTGCCAGCTGTTGCTTTGTCGGTCATTGTGACACTACTTCCTGCCCTTCTAATCAACTCATATTCCTCACCTGGGATTTCCCCATCTACTCTTTCACCCACAGCTCATCCCTTCATTAGTCTCTCAGTATTTATACTGGTGTTACTCATTCGTTCTCCACCTGATTGTTGAGCGTTTGCCTACAGTAGGTTTCCAGTTCTGTATTCTGTTTTGCCTGACCTCTGACTCCCCTGCATGCTCCTTGTCAGATTCTCCTGCTGGTTTTGACTCTTGCCTGCCTGAACCTACGTGAACTAAACTGTCCTGTGTCTGATTTTTTTCCGTATCATGCTTTTGAGTCTGCTTAATGAGATCAGATGAGTTCTCATAATATCTGTCTCAGTGAACTGTACTGAATTATTGATGCTCTTTTGTGATGAACTGCTAATCATTTTATATTAAAAATTAATACCTGAGTAATTTATAACTATAAGTAAGAAAAGCAACAAAATAAGACATCTTTGTTTCTGATGTTTGATCAAATAATACAATTATGTACGAACAGAATAACTGTCTACAGAATAATGTTCCAAAAAAACAAAACATTGGTGCACTCACCATACCAAGCTCTCCTTTCTGTCCCTGGTCACCCTGCAGTTATGTGAGACATCTTGTGAGTAAATTCATCCTGTCAATGCTCAATGCAATGCAAAACTATGTGCACAGGATCTGCTCAAACTGTTTGTATAACCTTCAATCCTGGTTTTCCGGGTAAACCATCAAGTCCAGAACCACCCTGCAAAGAAAGCAGTTTTATATTTTAACATGCATACGTCTTTTAACAAATATGACCACAATAAATGTAATTTGAAATTATGTATACACGTACCAGAGATGTTCCCGGTAATCCAGGTTTCCCATCTGGACCCTGTGGAGGCAAACATTCAAATCAGAGATAACAGGAAGCACAATAATTAATTTCTTCTACAAAGGTTTGAACTGTCTATCTGCAGATTGTTTTCTCTATTAAACAGCTAATAATTTAATTGTTTAGTCAGTACATGTACTGTCTTAATGTCTTATTTTATTTGACCATCAGCCGAAATCCAAAAAATATTCAAATTAGCATTGTCTAAACAGAGGATATCAGAAGATTGTCACATTTGAGAAGCTGGGATCAGAATAATTAGGTATTCTTGGATGAAAAATTGTATCAGGTAATAGACTTAATTGTTTCAGCTCTGTGTGATAACTTGTGGGATGACACAACTGTTGCTGGTAGTCGTGATCAGCGTGCATGTGAATAAGATACTCACTCTTGGTCCAGGCAGACCTGTTTCTCCTCTCAAACCAGGCTCACCAGGTTCTCCTTGGTCACCCTGAAGGAAAGAAGAGGAGGAAATTTGAATTCCCTCGTGAAAGCTAAAAGAAATGAATGAAATCAACCACGTTGCCTGTTATTCTTCAAGTTACCTTAATCACTCTGGTCAGCACGTTGTTGTCTGCAACAATCTGGTGGGACAAAATGAGAGATCAAAAGTTAACTTGCTAATTGATGCAAAATTTCATCTGATTGGGAACATTCATTTTCCGGCGTCTTATGGGAGAGTGATGTTTTTTTTTTCTTTGTTCTTTACGAGCTTCGTTACAACGTCAAACATGGCTGAACTGATGAGAAGCTGTCAGAAATGATAATAGTGGTTTGTTTACTTGCGTTCCCGGAGGTCCAGGTTTTCCCTTTGTGACAAGAGCAGCATGATCAAAAGAAGAGCACAAGAAAAAAAAAAAAAACAACAGTTAAAATCTGAAATGTCACACTGCTAAACACAATCATTATTGGCAACACAAAGGAAAAATAGTAGGCGCAGTGAAGGGTGGCACACACACAGAAAGCCAAACTTAATTACTGAATATATCAAAAGAGAAATCATGAAGTCAGAAGATGATAGCAGGTCGTGAAGATGGTGAGCGACACAGAAGAATGATCAGAAGGCGTCGAGCAGGAGAAACAATAAACATGTTCATCAATGAGAGAGAGAGATGGTGGCGAATACAAACATACCGGCTCCCCTTTGTCACCTTTCTTTCCATCAGCACCCTTCAAAAAAAAAAATCAGGTTATCCAGGTTATCTTGAATCATTGATGTTTAAGCTGAATTATTACACCCACTCTCCAAAATAAACTGAACAGACAGGTTTGAGACCTAACTTCCACAGAGGACAAAGTAACATATGTTTTAGGGTGGCGTTATCTTCTTTTAATGAAATTTATAAAACTCACTGTGCCAGGTTTGCCAGTATCTCCTTTCTCTCCTGGGTCCCCTGGTCGCCCTGGTAACCCAAGTGGACCCTGATCGATATTAACAAAGAGATTAAGCAGATCACAGCTGGTTAGATCAACAGCCTTCAAGTGACATTACAGTAAATACAATTCAAACATGTCAAATAAAATGCAGCTGTGAGAAAGTGTTATCATTATTATAGAACTGCTGTGGCTTGTCCAGGCATCCAGGAGAGCTTGTGAAACTAAAGACATAAAGTGGCACCTCTCAGCACAAGAGTCTTAAAACTGGAGGTTGTACATGAAGAGAAATAGAAATGTAATATGAACAAGGAAACTCAAACTTGATCACTGCATCATCCGGACGAAAAGAAATCAGTCCTTTAGTCAGACTTGTATTGCACTCAACACAATTTTTGTAACTTCTATCTCAGAAAACACTAAATAAATACCCTAATTCCTCTGTCACCAGGCTCTCCAGGTGGTCCTTGTTCACCCTGAAAGACAACAGTATCACATAAAGTTAGTATATATATATATGGATCATATATATTATTAAATATATAAGGATTATAAATCAAACAGAACAAACAAAAGCATGACTGTACCTTAATTCCTGGGTCTCCTTTCGATCCAAGTGCTCCCTATACACAAAGTCAACAGTAACTGTCACAAATATTACAATAAAAATACTGTTCAAACATAAAGCATAAATATCTTCTAAAAGGAGACAAGCTGAATCTTGAATTTTCCTATATGCCATTAAAAGTGTTTTCTAAATAAACCCTCATAAAGGAAATACATCTGAACTGTGTTGTACTGTACAAACAACTTTGTGTCATTGCTGTAACAGCCACTCAAGATTTACTTACATCTTTACCTCTTAGTCCTGGTTCTCCAGCATTGCCGGGTAACCCAATATTTCCTTTGTCACCTTTAGAGCCATCGTGCCCCTGAACAAACACATAACTTCTGTTTTAATGAATTTAAAAACAGCTGCTGTGACTAGAAACAAGGTCAATGAGAGTGGTAAAAGCAAACCAAAACAACGAGCTGAAAGAGGCTAAAAACTCAAAAGTCAGGTCATTTGACCATTTGATAATGTCACAATATTGATTACAGAAAATTCAATTGAAACAGTTTTCACTTACTTTTGGTCCTGGTTTTCCAGACAAACCAACGTTTCCCTGTGAATAACAAGAAGGACAGAATATAAATACAATCACAATGAGCACGTGTTGCACTCTACTTCAGTATTATATGATGACAATAAGAGTAGAGGAGAGATGTTTTCAGGTGACTCACCCTCTCGCCATTTTCTCCCTTTGGTCCCCGCTGTCCTGGAATCCCAAAACCAGGACTTCCCTGCACCCATCAAAACAAACCATACCCATATCCGTATATACACTAACAGCTTATATTAGTGAATCAGACAGTATTTCACATTATTAACCTTATCTCCTTTGTCTCCTTGTTCACCCTTTATTCCTTGGGGTCCTGTGGGGCCAACTGGACCGATGTCTCCCTGACAAACAAGAAAATATGTGCATACATACATAGAATCACGATTCTGGTCAGCAGTTTCCAAACAAAACTCTTCACTTGGTACCCTGTGGACTGAGATTACAGGAGCCCCATTTAACAGAGCATTCAATCCCACTGCAAAAGCTAATGAGAGAAAACCTTAATTGTGTTTGATATGCAGACCCAGAGGACTGAGTCTAAGTCTGCAACAATACCCTAAACAATTAATTAACAACGTCTCGATAGAATGAAACATTAAGAGAATCCCTCTGGCTGACTGTCTTATTTTAAGCCAGTTAAGGTAAATACAAGCAAACAACTTAGAGTTTAAGACTTTGGACTAATTAGGAAAAGCTAACCAGAGCAGAGAGTAACACTTTCCTTGAGAACAACTTCTCAAAGTCCAAGTCTGTAGTCGAGTAGCTCAGAGATGAAGACTACTGCAGACTGAAGTTTAAATTATACAAATATTTCTTTGAGGCAGAGCTTCTCTGGAGGCATGAGTAATCTCACTGGTTGAGTCAAACGTCAGCAGTTGGTTGCAAAAACATCAGAGCCTATAGCTGACTGGAACAGACATTACCCAGGGGACAATTTGATCAGTAGAAACGTACAAGTATATATTTTGAATTATCGTTCTAACTGGCTGGGCTGCAGAGAGCCCTGCAGGAATCTGGGACAAAAAGTTTGTGCACACAAAGAATTTAAATATAATTGTGGATAATCAAGTGAAACCAATTCTAAAACAAATTAATATGTTAACTTTATAACTCAACTTTGAAGCCAACATGGGAGAGAAAACTTTGCTCAAAAAATGGAAATGTGAACATCTAATATATTTCAACATTGACGCTAACAAGCTAGCTTCAGCCTGTACTTTCTTGTAACACTTCTTATGCATCAAGAGGCGATAATGAATCACTGCAGCTCTGTAGGTCTTGTTTATCTAGGTACATTTACTTTAACACATCCATGATGGACATCTTTATTACTCTCAATGGTGGGAAGAGCCTTGCAGATTATAATATTTTGCTCAGGCTGCTCTACATATTTCCGTCTGACTAAATAATACTATTAAGACAGTGAATGCTCGGGTTAGGACATTTATTTCGAACCGAAAAAGACCGTGAGCACCATTGGCAAAATTGCAATTACCATCAGATCAGACAGTCCCCAGCATTAAGCTAAACAGCTAGCTTCTCATTTTTCATATCTGGTAGACTGGGTATGAAATGACCCACGCTCTGTTTAGTTAGACACTGAAGCACTTAATCTGTGTAAACCATTAACAGCAGCCAGTCTCCTGGAAGCAATGATTTAATTTTCAAATAAACATGAAAGACTTGTAATATAATTAAGAAATGGGGAGAAAATAACTTAAGTTTTGTCTCCAATTACTCCAAAGAGAAAAGGCTTAAAAGTTAATTTGAAGGGGACAGTGTTAAGTCATTTGATGACAGTGACAGTGTTTTTTTAGGTTCCTACAAGTTAGAAGGTTTAAAAATAGCTGGCCTAGGATACTTACCCTAGCACCCTTTTTCCCAGTTGGGCCAATTATCTGTTGTGATGAGAAAAAAAGAGTACTGATTACCAACTGCTTTTGTTTCTAAAGTTTACATGAGTGAAATAGTTTTCTTACACCCTTGGCAGGATCTCCAGGGACTCCTCTTGGACCCTCATCTCCTTTTAACCCCAACGGTCCTGTCAGTCCCTGGAAAAGAAAAAAAAAAGGTAAAGGAAAAATATTTCTGACATCTTTATTGTTGTGTCTCTTATGAACACTTTTGGAATTTAAAAATGCAAACTGTAGAAGACAAAAACAAAAGACAGGAAAATCATCCTCATTCTGACGTTTTTTTTTTTTTCTGTTTTCAAAAAGACGACGCCGCTGTCTCAAATTAAAAATCAGTGACGCAGGACAAAATGGCCTATTTACAAAAGATACCCACTGAGGTTTGACAATTTGGCTCATTGTCATATGCAATCATAGCAATCTCTGATAGACCCTAATTTTCATAAACCAGAACAAAATGGCTGTTTGGAGACAACAGAAAACAGACATTTTCAGAGTCGGTCCCCAATAAATATATTGCATCTGCCTCAGGCGTTTCTTGTCATCAAAAATGAATTAGAAAACAGATTTTAATATACTCAGGTGAGTAAGTGAAAACAATTATGATTATGTTGGTTTAGAGGGAAATTATGATGTTCCAGTGTTGAAAATATACACGTATTTTGATATTTGGAAGGAACAATGTGTCTCAGCACTTGAAGTAGCTTAAATATGTACAGTATATATAGATTGAGTATAAATCAAACATCATGCTCACTCACCGTCGGTCCTTGCGGTCCTACTGGTCCCACCTCGCCTTGTTCTCCCTTGAAAGACAAAAACATTTGTTGATTTAACACTGAAAAATTTTAATAATGCAATTAACCTGACTCTTGGCTGAATTAAACTGACTCGTTTACTTTACTATATTAATTATAAAGTGAATATTCTCCGCCTAATGAAGACAGAGTGGATGTGTGTGTGGGATGAACTCACCTTGTCTCCTTGCTCCCCTTTGAATCCCTTCTTTCCCTGCATGTAAAATAAATCACCGGTTCTGAATCCTTCAGTGGTTCTTACACAATATTCAACCTTAGTTAAATAGGTCTGGCTCCATCTCATTACACTAAGCTGAAGTTAATTCATATATCTGAGGTTAAAATATGCAGGAAGTCATGGCTAGCTATTAAAAGGGAGATAACGATGAATTGCACACCCGAGGTCCGATGACTCCTTGGATACCCTGCTCTCCACGATCACCCTTAAAAGATAAATTAAAGTACAGATATTATTCTACAAACAGGTTTTAACAGAAACATGTCACATTCAGAATAAACATACTACTTTATGTTCAAATGTGTTTAACCATGTTTGTTACCTTTGGGCCAACTGGTCCGGTAAAGCCAATATTTCCCTGCAACACAAGAGTTCAAACACTGAAACAAAATTAATGCATTGAGAGCTATTCTTAACGATCTGTCCCCCATGAGACGATTAGCTTGTTGTCTTGTCTTGAAACCACACATGACATTTTAATATAAGAACTATGATTAAACTTAAGTTCATTGCGATGTACCTTCTCTCCTGGCTCTCCACGAGGACCTTGAATACCTTGTATGCCAATTCCTTCTATACCCTGCAAAAAAAAACAGAATATTTATCAGGTTACTCAGTCTTATATTTGTGTATTTCTTGTTGATTGGTCACTTGATTAATCACACAATCGTACCTTCTCTCCTTTCTGACCCGGTAAACCTGGAACCCCATCAATGCCAATGGGACCAGGCAAACCTGCAATACCCTACAGTAGTTTGCATGTGTGTGTGTGTGTGTGTATCAGAGTTTGTGTGTGACAGACAGCAGGAAAGAAGAGAGAGAGAGAGAGAGAAAAACACTTTAAATTATGCAAATTATTTTTTCAGATGGCATCTCTGAATCTTTCATTTGTGTTGTGCAATGTTTTTTTTTTTGCCACTTCTAATAATTTTATCACAGATGCGCTTACATCTCTTCCCGACTCTCCTTTGTCTCCTTTCACGCCCTGCTTCCCACGTAAACCCTTTCAAAAATAATGAAAGTATTATCAGACACGAATTCTGAGGCACAACTCGAAGTAGACAAGATTTATGATGCATGATATTTATGCTGTAAATTAAATTTTCAAGCGAGACACTTAAAAAAAAAAAGACAAATAAAGGGATAAAGCAGACTTCATACTTACTTTGGCTCCCGGTTCCCCTGGATCTCCCTACAAAGTGCAAATGGTAAAAACAGCTCTAGCTGACTGTGTTTGTTTCTCTCTACCATGAACAAAATGTCTGTGTTTCCTTAGACATTAAACATTACAGATAAATAGTGAGACATCATTATGCTATGACAGTGTTCACTGATCCATGTTACCTTAACAGATATTCCTGGTGATCCTGGTGGTCCTGGTTGGCCAGGTAGGCCAGGAGCTCCATTGACCCCTGGAACACCAGGAGGCCCTTGGGGACCCTGTAACATGTAGTGAATAATATCTGAGTTGTCTTGAAATTCAGCGTTGAAAAGCTCCAAAAGACTCTTATTGAACACTCACTGAAGATCCGGGCTCCCCTTTTCGTCCGGGAACAAAGTTTGCGTCTGTGCCAGCTATAACATATCCAGGCTCTCCCTGAGTGACACACAGACAACTGCATCATGAGCTCAAATCTCAGCAGAAAGCGATCAGTCAAAATGAAAATGCACGTCAGCCTTACTCTCTCTCCTCTCTGCCCCTTTGGACCAGGGAGCCCAGGTAGACCCTGCCATGGAGGGAGATTATTAGATGAATACATACAAACAATACTGAACAAATCCTTATTCTGATCAATGCGTAGAGCATGTAAATGTTTGATGGTGATGTGTCCCGGTGGCCTTATGGGTTTAAGAAGCTGGTCATGTACAATAACTGCAATTCTGTGGATCTTTGTTGCATGTAAGCCTAATTTTCTCTCAAGCCAAGTCAAGTACAGTATAAAGCTCAAAATCACAAATGTGCCTCAAAGGTCGTTACAATCTAAACACCACATTTTCTATCGAATGAAGGCAAAAAGACGTTAAAGGACACAATAAAAGTAGTTTGATTACTTATTAAGGTAAAAGTATGCATAGGTATGAAGTTACAAATATATATGTGGAAGGGTACAAATGGACATGTACACACTGAAGTGAAGATGGAGAGCTGAGAGTTGAGGACTGAGTTACGGCCCACAAAGACTAGAATTTTATGTACAAATATCAAAAGAGGTTACAGTATGTCATATCGCCTTTCCCAATAAAACAAAATAAAAGATAAATAAAAGAATAATACCACAATGAAACAGGTGATACGTCAACAAATGTGTATACTTGATATACAGGACTTGATCTCAGTTTAAACAGCTGACGTAACGTAGTGCGTCATTTCCATCGTACCATATCACCTGGAACGCCTGGAGCACCCTGAAATAAAAAAAAAAAAAAAAAAGCAACAAATATAATTTTCAGAGTCTGACCTAAATGATATAAGCTTTAATCAAGTCAATGTGAGGTTTCGTTTATTCTGAATTCAGTTACCCGTTGGCCGGCAGAACCTGGGGGTCCAGTTCTTCCTGGTCGTCCTGGCAACCCAGGTATACCATCTGTTCCAGGAGGTCCCTGTCATATTAAAACATTATGGTCTGTGCTGGAAGATGAAATAATAGACATACAGTACAGAGCAGAGCCACACTCACCCACACAGTCAGTCACAGCAGGGTTATGAGATGAAATGAAAAAGTAATTACAGTAATGATTTGATGTAGTGGAGCCATGAGGGCAGAACAGTAGAGTTAACATTTACTGATTTTTTGGAAGGAATGGAAGTAAACACGCATCTTATTTTGACCAATCGTTACATATTTATGCAGGTGTTTGGCCACCTGAATACCTGAACAGCTCAGCACTGCACATCTGGGACATTTGTTCTCTAAATCTGATGCACTGAAAAGTTCATGAATCTGCATTTATTTACAAACACAGAAGATTTGTGGATCTCCAAATGTATTCATCTATGAATCTCTTGATACCCAACACAAGGTAGAGATTTGTGTTTTATCGTCCTTGGGTTGCTTCCATTTTATAGAAAGTCTGTGTCTTTATGGCTTCATGGCATAAAAAGAGTAAAAAGAAATAACATTAGCTTAACAACACAAAAATAAAGCTATTTTGAACTCCAGCTGAAATCACTCATCTCACAATCATCTCTCATTTTTTTTAAATGAGAGATAAAAATTGACTTCATGAGTCTCAATCTTATCTCATTTTTGTTTTGTTTTGTGTAATACTGTGTTGCCTTGCCTGTCATCAACAAGCAGTTGCCTACTGCTTGTTGATGACCTCACTAGACGCTTGGGAAATTGAATTAAATGTGTCCTTTTACTATTTTTTATATTGCACAACCAAATAGAGACGTCCATCCATCCATTCGTTATCTGTAACCGCTCATCAGGGTCATGGTGGGGCTGGAGCCCCAAATATAAACAACTCTAGCTGCATTTATAATCAAATGTATGACAGATAGAACCAAGCAGACAGCAGCAGATGTTAATGTGTGTGTGTGTGTGTGTGTGTGTGTGTGTGTGTTGATTCTTACTTTTTCGCCCGTTTCTCCTTTGGAAGAAGTGAAAGGGTTAAACTGTCCAGGGCTTTGCCTGAATTTCTACATAAACAAAGAAAGACTGTTAGTTATGCTAACAGTTAAATTACTGAGAGAGGACTGAGGAAAGTGTGCGTATTATCACTTAACGAGCGCTATTATAATGTAGAGATGAAAACATACCAAACCTCCGAGACCAAAACCATCTCCCTGAAAGAATGAGAGTAAGAATACTGAAAATGAATAACACAGCTTTTGCACAGATTTTTGAATTATTTTCATCTTTAACAAATTTCGGTTAACTCACCTTTTCTCCTTTCTGGCCCTGCACAAGCAACAACATGATTAATAAAGAGAGGAACATCATTATCACATCAAACCACCATTAATTTATTTAGGCATATTTATGTTGAATTGTCTTGTCAATTGTACTTTAGCTGCACTATGACAATGAAAACCAAAGTGTGGAAGAGAAGGAGGATTTTGTCTCTGAAGCACCAACCTTAAGACACTGGGAGGAGCAGGGACCCTGAGGTTTATCCAGCTCCTCTGGGTCTTCAGTTGGGGTGTCCAACTGAGCAGACTGAAATGGAAACAAGGAAAAAGTATTCCTTACAGACAGGTCAAAGATATCATGGACAACTGACATTATATAGAGTAAAGTGGTAGATCTGGTAGATTCCCTCTTACAGAGTCTGTATGAGTCAGAATTATGAATCTATGCAATATAGTTTACAGTTACTTTGTGTTTTCAGTGATATGAAACATGCTTCATTGCATGCAATCATACAGTATATGTGTTAGATGTTTTTTCTTAATAAATTTATCGATCTATAACATATCTAAATGTAATTATAAAGTTCTTTGTCTTGCCTCATCGTCATCATCGTGCAGTTTAAACTCGGAGAGGAGTTCCTCACTACAGATGCTATTGATAAATTCTCTCTCTATGGAAGGGAAGTCATCAAAGGTCGGTGAGTAGAAGATATTTTTGTAGGTGGTGGGCGCTGCTATTTTATTCAGCTCCTCAATGTCTGCATTATAAACTCCAACAGCCAGGACGCTGACACCTGGAGAGAAACAGATTCAAAACATGACATTCCAAGTGAAACCTTAAGGTATATAACTGTCTTGTTTATCAAATATCCAATGGCTTTATAAGAGGCTTTATAATAACTGACCCAGAGCGCGTGCAATTCTGGAGGGTGGCACCACATTATCCTGGGCCCTGCCATCTGTAATGAGAACCAGAACGTGGGCCACATCCGGCCTCATTCCCAGAGATTCCTGGAACAGTTCCTCCAGAACGTAGCTGATGCCTTTTCCTGAGAGTACACAGAAGTGTTAGGATTACATTACTTGTCTCAACAGTACTGTTTTGAGGTACTACTATGGGCGTGCATCATATAGAGGAGTGTAAGCAATGCACATCTTCAATTATGACAAATTACAGATGACAGATCATTTACATTTAAAAGGTGATTGTGAAGTTCAACTAAAAACTGGTCTTTTCTATAAATCTCTGTGTTTATTGAAACAGTTGCATTCAAATGTAACTTTTATTTGTGTATGTTTTCTTACATGATATATGTCTTCTTTGTCTTCTTTCCAGCATTAAAACTTCTACTGTATATGTTAGCAAGACCAAGACAGCATATTTGCCATCCACTAGCTGTGACATCCACAGCAATGTCCACAGTGTTATAGGATTAATTTGCCATCTGATGACAGGTGGCAGACAGAGGCCGAACGTCACTAACCTGTTCTGGTGTTGCCCCCAACATAACGTAGATTTCTGAGCGCCCTGAGCACGGAGTTTCTGTCTTTGAAGTCATTTAGGCGGAATTCAATGCGAGGCTCGTCGCTGTAATGAACCACGGCTATCTGAAGATCAACGGAGAAAGCACACATCATCAGGACATCTTTGCTAAATCGCATGTGATGCCACTTCAAGGTAGTTCATTTAGCATTCACTCTAATCATACATACTTTACATACACATATTTGCATGTTTATGGGCAGGTGTTTCTTCCTTGGCTGCCACTCTTTAATTAGCCAATCACATGCCATGTGGCACTGTGCCTTGTTCATCCTTTCTGCCAATGTCTGAGACAGACTCTGCTCACTTGGTGGAAGAATTGCACATTGTGCTCCTGCTGATGGCACTGGCCTGCACAGGAGACTCACTGGAGCAGTTTGCCACCTTGAAGCAGCTATTATAATTTAAAATCCACAGACTAAAGCTAAAAAGACGAAAGTACAGCATATTCCACAAGCCATATCATCACCACAGTATCACCCTGGAACAAGATAAACAAAGAAGGTTTTTACTAAGAGACTGACCTGTGTGGCCTGAGGACCAATAGTGGGGAAGTAAGTGGCCACCCGGAATATAAAGTCTTTCATCTTGATAAAGTTGTTAGCACCGATGCTGGAAGACTCATCCACCAAGAATACTATGTCTGCTTTGCTCCTGCCACACACTGACAAAACACAAAAAGCCAAAAAGCTTAAATACTTATTCACATTTTAATGTGTATAATAATAAAAACTCAAACCTCATCTCTCTAAAATACCTGGTTTTGGTGAAGCAGTTGTCTCTACAGTCAGTGTGGTTAATTTAGGGGAGGTTACTCCTGCCTTTGCAGCTTCAATGACACTTGGCTGAACTGGAGGCTTCTTGGTGGTTATGGATTTTGTCGGTGGCACAGCAATGGGGTGCCGGGTGGTCCTGGTGGCTGTGTGAGTGATGGTAGCATTGGTGATGGAGGCAGTCGTGATATGAGGAGCGACTGTGGCTGGCACAGACTGGACTGTTGCCACTGGAGGATCCGGTCCCACTGAGATGCACAGAGCCATAACATTACTGATTAAAAAATCTAAATCAAACTCTACAGGTCCCTGGAGGGGAACAGAGTGGTTGCTGTTTGCTACAGATGGGATACAGCAAAGGTGATTTTTAGGGTAGTGGGAATTTTAAGGGGAGCGGCTGCACTTCTCTTTGTGGGTTTACAACTTTAAGGCTCAATGTGTTTTACTAAGCTTCTCCAGCATTTAATAAATCCATCACTTTAAACTAAAGTAGTAATTTAATAAATCAGTTTGTTCTGTTAAAACTTGAGACTATAGTAATGTGTAAATCAGTTGCTGGGAAACAAATGCGATACTGTCAGGAAGTCTCTATGAGCTGCAACATTTAAACCCACAGAAAGCAGTGCAGTGACATTTGCCCTGCATTAAGTATACAGCAAAGAACATTTAACATCAAAACAATCGATGCATTAAACCAGAATATATTGATAATGAGCATGTCTTACCTATTCTCTGATACACTGTGCTTATAGGGCCCTCCACCTCTCCATACAGAGGTCGAATGGTAAAAATATAGGTTCTTCCATAGAGCAAATTACCGATCTTAAAGGAGCTGAAACCAGGGCCCAGAGTGTCTGTTTTAGTCTCCAACACTGAAAGAACACACAAGAAGAACTTGATTTAGTTTCCAGGAAAACATGCCTGCCTATTAAAATGCATCCTGTACTTGGAATTTATTCAGCTAAATATGGATTTTTTAAAACTAATTCCACTTTTAAACAAAACAGCCCTTATGGCAACGCACTATATGCACACTTTGAGTTACCCAATTGACTGAAAATAAATGAGTGAGTGAATGTTAATGTGCTGCTGAATTAAGGGCGAAACTTTGTTGTGTTTCATCGCTGACCTGAGATGTGCCTCCAGGAGAGAAGATATCCGGAGACACCAGCCACACGTGTCCAGTTCAGAACAGTGCTGCTGTCTGTGGTGTTCAGAGCAGCGAAGCCATTCACTTTTGGAAGATCCACTGAAACAGAAAAAAAAAATGGATTTACTCAGTCATACAGTATGTCTAAGAAAAGAAATCAAACCAATTAAAGGCTTAAAGCAAGGAGGATACACTGTTCCAACTTTCTTTCTCCTGATACTGACTCTGATGTCTTAACTCCAGATCTCTGCTGATATTATTTTTACAATTTTATACTAGTGCTCGCATATTTCTCCAAATTTAAAATGTGTTTACTACACTGCATGGAACGTCATTTTGAGTAGATAACAAGAAAGCAGGGATTGCTGTGATGATAAAAAATAAATAAAAATAGTCTGAAGCTTGCTGTGACCCAACAAATACATTGAGGAAACACTGAATTTGATCCATTGTGTCTGTCTGATATACAAATGTCAAGTTAATGAAGTCTGATGGTGAAAAAAATCAGTGAAGACATCATTGGAGAATCCTCCAATATATACTACTATACATGCTATACTACTGCTTGATTTAAAATACTCTTGACACATTTATACTATTCATTTTTGTTACATATAATTGTATAAATATCTCCCTGAAACATCTAATTGAAAGCACATCTCATACTGCTCCTCACTGTTTTAGGCAGACAGGACTCACAGGTGCGCGCAGTGACCAGGACTGGGCTTCCCTCCCTACTGCCCACCATGGAGGACACCTGGATCTTATAAGCTGAGCTTTCCCGCAGGTTGTGGATGGTGAAGGTGGTGGAAGCAGCAGAAACCACGTGGGACTTCTCATCGCCGCCTAGAGCAGGAAATAATACAATTCCAGCATGTGGAGATAATGAGAGTGTGAAACGGTACTGTTGTGTACTGATTTATAGTTAAAGCTCTATTGCAATGAGCCACGGGAGTCCAAACAGCAAATTTTAAGAGCTAAGTAATTACCAATTAGGCAACATCATAATTGTTGTAAATGAAAAATGCAAAATGAAGATACAAATATCTATAAAATATTTAATATTTTTAGTCAATAAAATTACTGTTATTGGCCAGGGATAGATTTGTTGATGTGAAGCTGAATAAAGTGACTGATTACACTTTGCAGTAAACTCTTTCAATGTACATGAATCTGTTTGAACATAGATATAAATGTGTGTCCCCATGTGTGCATACGTGCATGCATTTATAATGTAAGCACAAATGGTTCCTCACCCAGGAAGGGGATCCAGGTGATTTTGTACCCAGATGCCCCTGGTGTTTTCCTCCAAGACAGCGTGAATGAGTTGACTCCAATGTCTGAAACCTTCACCTCCCTCACTGCCTGGATTGGCCCTGAATCTGAGACAGCAGCTGAAAAATAACACCATAAGACCACATCGGGGTAATAATTAGCATCCTAATGTTACACCATAACTCTGTGTTCTCAAAGAATCGCAACAAAAAAAAAAAAACAATGAAACCAAAATCTGTGTGTGTTGAATGATCAAGTGTGGCTTTATTCACACAAACCCTATCATTTGTGTAATAAACTTGGCACTTGGAGCATGGCGTGACACACTAACTTTGACAGTGACAGTGATAAAATGATAGCAGCTCTGCTAACATGGACTCGGTGATACATACTACAAGTGACAACGACAGGAACTGTGGTTAAAACGGGAAGACCAAAGTACATGACATGTCAGTCAAACGGAGACACCACAAGGGTGCCGCGGCACGGGATGAGGAACTTCGCTGTCCCTACCCATTTAATTACAATGGGGTGCACAGCTGCACAGAGCTATTTAGATCTAAAGATGAATCATGATCATTTAAAATAAACTGAGACCTCTTTGCTGTTCTGTACCTGTGAGCTGAGATAGGGAGATTTCTGGTCCCTCCGAGTTGCCGTACACTGCACAGATGGTGATTGTGTAGGTGGACTGTGGGATCAGGTCTTCGATGCGATGGAAGAGAACCTTGCGGTCGAGGTAACGGGACTGAGGGCTGCTATCACCTGCAAATACACAGACACACGTGACACAATATTGCATACGGGATTCCGCAATTCCTATCCACTTTTCACGACACTAAGTGCACATAAAGACTTTAAATGAGCAAACATGTTGCCTGACAGGTGCACAGATGGAAAACATGGGTAAATATGGCATATCACCTGTTTTCCAGGAGAGTTTGTACTCAGTAGCTCCAACAATGGGACTCCACTCCACATCTATGGAGGTACTGGTGTAGGATGTCACCTTGAAGTTGGACACATAGCCCAGTGGAGCTTAGGAAGAGGAAGACGCAACATGAATAATTTAGTATTTGTTAAGTAAACACATCGCTGGTGACATGATTTCATCTGTAATATGCAACAGAAAGATTCATGACAAATGAAACTGATTCATTTTTTTAAAATATTCTCCTCTTTGGTCATTCATACTGGGATTCTTTGGAGTTTTGGTGAAGCCTTCAGTTTGCAGCCCTGCTGACTCTCTCCTCTTTGACACATAGTACAAGTGACAACTACAGGCATGGTGCTTAAAATGGACATATGACTTGTCAGTCGAGCAAAGAAGATGTGAAACACTACAGCTTCATTATATTTTGACTTGGCAGGATACGTTCTGGATGAATGAGATCACTTTACACAGAAAGAACATGAAAATAAATACTCAGTGGTACTTCAGGATATTGAATACCGCTACTCACAAGTTTTGAAGGTAGCAGAGATACCAGGACCCACCACAGATCCAAACAGCACATAGAGAGTCAGGACATACTCGGTATCATGGGCTACATTCTTCAGCTGGTACTCTGTGGTGCTGCCATTCAGAGCCAACTGCCTGGGACGATCTCGACCGGCAAACTCTGAGAATAATATTAAAATTGACAGTACAGTCACATCACTCCTTCTTTCAAATGATTGTTCCTCACTGTCTTGGTATTCCTCTCAACTCTGGCACAGCATCAGAACCACCTTCCTCTGGGAAAATAACATCCTCCTCCTTTTTTTTTTCCCCCACAACATTTGTATTTCATCAAAGTGAGTCCCGATGCCACCTGTCACATCCTCCTGTCATGCAGGATGGATGTGTCCATTGTAAACACAGTGGCGTTTCAAAAGCTCTTGTCAGAGTGAGTCAGTCATTGGGAGAAAGGGAGCAAGTCAACATCAGGAGAAAGTCTGGGCACACATGCATACAGAAACGAACGCCCTTTACCATCTTCACTGGGTTGTACGCCGTCTCTTAAGAATGTATGGACATTTTCTATATGCTAGAGTGAACATGAGTCAATATGAGAAGAGATGTATCACTAGTAGAACCGAATCTTATTATTGTATGGACATACTTTATAATAGAAACAAAACAGGAATAAAGACAGAGTAAACCACCTGGAGTGGGTCCCCAGGCCAGTCTGTATCCTGTGGCTCCTGGAACATTGTTCCATGAGACGACAGCAGCACTGGTGCTCACAGCAGACACCTTCAAAGTTTGTACTGCGCTGCTTTCCACTGGGACACAGAGAGGAAGACAGAGAGGGCTGTTATGCATCCTCTAATCTAGTCTTTCCCACGTCTACAGTGCTGTAACCACTCATTCCTGTATTTTTATACTTCCTAGCAAAGATCCTAGTTACATGTTTTGACTTTGGTGGTGGTGATGGGTCCCTCTGTGTCTCCAAAGATGGGGTTGATGGTGACGGTGTACTCAGAGCCTGAGTGGAGGCCCTGGATCATGTAGAAGTTAAAGTTGTCCCCGAGGTTTATGTTCTCTATGTGGCCATCTGAAAGACAGGCAGAGAGGCACTGGATGGCTGAGTGACCAGTTTGGGCTTTACTGTAACTCTAATATCACACATTTTGACTTTATTACACAGACCAAGATTATGTCCTCTTACCTGGGGATTCCCATGTCAGACGGTATCCTGTGGCACCTTTCACCGAGGCCCACCTCGCCTGGACGGTGTCTGTGGTGGCGTTTTGGACCAGGAACTGCTGAACTTGTACGAGCTTTACTGTGGAGCACACCCGCATGAACACATATGTACAAATTCACACACACACATCACACATTTCATTTGAATTTATTTAGTGATCTGCAGAATCACAGTAATGAGAGAAACTAATGAAATGAAATGAGAGTTTTAGTGTATGTCATAGAGCTAATGCTGGTATTTTCTTCTAGAACAACATCACCCTACTGTGGAGAGGTTAAGGTACTACACGTGGAGAGGTTAAGGTACGTAACACTTGCTTCCTTGTTTTATATTTTGTTTCATTTTACTCAGTTGATTACAGTTATCCAGGCTATAATATAATATAATTATGGTGTTTAAATCAAAGTCATTAAACTTACGTGTCTTGCCCACTACTGAAACCGGTTCACTTGGTCCCTGAGGGTAAACTGCATAAATACTGATAATGTACTTCTTATCCTCCTCCAGGCTGTCAATCACATGAGAAGATGTGTCTCCGGGAAGGAGGTGCTCATAAGTAAATCCTGGTCGGTTGGCTGCAGGGCAAAAATACAGAAGAATCAATACCCATGAGATATGCATTCCTTGATTCATTCATTTAAACTGAATACTAATATGTGTGTGGTGTAATGTTAGCATACATCTTGGGATGAAGATCTTGAATCCGTTGAGCTTCCCTAAAGGAGGCGTCCAGCCCAGGCGCAGGGAGAACAAACCCTCCTCAATAACACGAAAGTTTGACACCTGAGGTAAAGGGACTAAAAGACAGAATATGGTTGTTCAGGGAAGTTAAGTACAATTAAATCCAAACCTACAAGGTTTTTCTACAAGGTGTAAGTGACACCCACTTGTCTGGACGGTGATTGTTGCAGAGTCTCCTATGAGGTTGGGGTAGATGGCATAGACAGTGAGAGAATAGTCGGTTTTAGGACTCAGCTCCGTCACCAGAGTTGTGCTCACATCTGCCTTCAGATCAATCTGTCACGTACACAGAAGACAGCAGAACAGGCTCAGTGTGTGTGAGAGCAAGAAAAAAGAAGAGAGGCTGAAGTATAGAGAAAGATGACTGATCAAGAAAGTGTTGAATTCAGAGCAGAGGAGAGAAATACAAAGAGACGGAGCAATGATGGAGATACACTTCTGAAATGTGTACTTGAATAAACTACTCTCATATAAGTGTCTACTTCAGTAAATCACCAGCATCCTTGTGCTTTGTTTACACTTATGTCCAGTACCCTCTTCTCTGTTATATTCAAGTCAGATGTCAGGTTGTTCCTTATAACATAATTCTCTGTCTCTGTCAAGAGTATGACTGCAGTATTACCATGAAAACACAAATACATGCAGTATTGTCACCAGGTTTGGAGAGTTACACACATGGTATTGCACAAATAACTTACTGACTCACTGCACTTTAACCACTGCTCACATAGGTCAACATAGGTTTATTTTATAGGATCTGAAAGATTCTTTTTATATCAAAGTCTTCAGAAAACATCGGCAGGAAACAGATTGTGATGTACAACAACTCCTTGTTCCTGAATTCTTCTATGTCATATCTATAAGGTAAGCTACTGTTAACAGTGTAACATGAATATCATCATACACAAGCATAAGGCCTCACCCGTCTCTGTTGCAGGGAGAGGAGTTGTCCCTTTGAGCTGAGAGGGGTAACCAGGAGACGATATCCAGTGACGTCGCTCGTGGCCTGGGTCCATGTCAGTCTAAGGGAGCTGTGGGCCAGCTCGCTAACCTGCAGGTCTCTTGGACCCACCACACGCACTTCAACTGGGATTAGTACAGACAGAGAGATGAGTTGGACAAAAAAAAAAATTATGCGAGAAAAGGAGAAGAGAAACATAAAACATGCAAGTTGATCTCGATGCGTAATTTGTCGGAAAGATAAATCCATCTTAGTGAGAAAGCTGCAGGGGAGATTGAAGAAAGAGAAAACTATTATTCATTTTTATTATACTTTTCAAGCCCTAGTTTGAAATTGACTTCATCAATATAAAAATGCAAAAGCTGTCAGACCGAGGGCAAGTTTTTAAGGAAATTTATTTATTTTTATGCAGAGCTGTGCTTTCATACTGTGAGTGTGTGTGTGTGTGTGTGTACGCTCACCAGGCTGGGAAGTTTTCACAGGACGTGGTGGTTCAGAGGCAGTAAAACACACTCTGCGGGACAGTTTGGGAAGGATGGTTTCAAGGAGAGAGTAGTCAGTGCCCAGCAATAGATGCTCCTCACGTGGCTCTGACACAATCCTCCTCAGCTCTGACTCATCAGCTCCCCTAACACCTGATCGCAGGACAGTGTGTGGGACAGAGAAGATACAGCATCAGTACGCTTGGCCCACTGATATTTGCCAAGCAGATAAAAACAACATTAAAAAACAATTAACGTAACGAATTACCTGCTGTATATTTATGACAGGACGTCTGATATCTGTGGGATTTTGCTTGACTAATGCACAATAAAACCAAAGTGAATACCAATTACAGAGCAATAATTATGCGGCGTCATTCCTCTCCCTCTCCCTCTCTTCTTTGCATTTTCTCCAGATAATTTCCACTAGGGGGAGCTGTGACATCTTTAATCATTTATTTATAATAATAGAAGATGCATATATTCATATACATGCATACTGTAGACACATGTAGACTAAATCTGACACCTATCTCAAATGATGGCATCATGTTTGTCCCTGACACCTGATAAAGACCCAACCTGGGCTGGAAAGGTCGGTTTTAATGTTATAAATTAAGAATTTTAACACATGCAAATGCTGCAAGTCTGTGTCATTTACAGTTACTTGAAATCAGCACATTAAAAAAGATAAATGTGCATTTGTTTTCTTACTAGTTGTTTGCATGTGCAGAACATTTCGACGCGTGTATCTGTACATAATCTGTGTTATCAATGCTACACAGGCCCCATGGGCATATTGGTTTTGCACAAGTACACGAGATGCATGTGAAGCTTCTCTGTGTGATGAATGAGGGGAGCAGGCTTTTCAGTGTCAGAGGTGCAGATGGGGGGGACAGTGAATCGCCTAATGAAAAATGGCTGCGATTAGCACACCATCGGCTAATGAGCGGCAATTATTGCACGGCTCCCAGCTGAGAGGAGTAAGTTGAGGGCTTGTGTGCTTCTGCATGCGTGTAGGAGAAAGAGGGTAAGATATGTGTAAGTAAACTTGAGGGCGCACAGCAGTGTGTACTCATGAGAGAGAGGGGGGAAAGGTGTAGGATAGAGGAGATTTGCTGAGTATCAAAGTGCACTTTTATATAGGCACTGAATTAATCACTCACTTTATTCTTACATACATATTTGGTAGATCTTGTCATGTTTGCCCATACATTTATAGTGCCTACACCCTGCATGAGTGCACCCAGACGCTCGGAAACAAGAATCTCACTCACACTTGCAAATACTACACTCCAAACACACACTGAATCCAATGAATTCAAATGTACAGGACATGAATTTCTAAACTGCACACACTGCAGATAAGCCAGCAGAGCTTGGATAAAATCTGAGGGGCCGCTGCAGTGGGGATGTTGAAGGAATTCACAATACCAAGTTCCACACTCACCTACTGCAAAGAGAGAAATCCCATTGTCAACTACCGCTCGGGCTGCTGCATCAACCTGGTCGTCTGAACGTCCGTTTGTGATGATTACAGCAATCTGAACAGCGGTGAGACAGAAAAAAATATCACGTATGCAAAATCATTAAGCATAATAATATCTTACTCACACACTGCTATACGCACATGCATTAGGATCAGTAACAATAGTAATAGTAATTATTGTAATAATTATTGATCTAGTTTGTTGTGTTGTGGAAATGTGTTGGCTTTGCTCGGTCTCGGCGGAGATTTATCCACAAACATCCCTGCAAACAACATTATGCACAGAGAGCCTCCATGGAATTTTGACATGTTTTAACTCATAATTAATTACATAATTAAATAAATCAAACAAAGTGGAATTCAAGGATGCTGGCTCGCAACCGAGGCTGTTAATTTGCCCATTAAGGAAAATTTACCCGGTTCATTCAAAGTTCATCCCTCAGTCAATGAAAAAGGGGGCTGGCAAGCATCAATACGAGAATGTAGTTGCTTTTCTGCATGTGCAGCTCCGGCTGTACAATTCAATATATCAGCCTAATCCTCTATTCTCTGCCTTCCCACATCAAGTGCACTGCTGCAAGATGATTCACACGCACACTCAGAGATAGAGAGATGATTGGAATGCTAACCAGCTGTGTTATACTGAGACTACACTACAGTGTTAGGCTGTCGGAGAAATAGCAGCCAGAAATGCAGAGCTGCTGGAATGGCATTTGGATATTTGACAAAGCACTTACAGTGTGAGACAAGTTTAGCAAAGTTGCTGACTATTACATTTAGTTTTAAGTTAAGACCAGTACCAATTTGAAACATAACTGCTCTAGGCATCAACTGGACTTTTTATGGCGTGTCTGGCACTGTTGGCACCAGTCGTCCCTTATCGACAGCCATTCGGCCGATTGAGCATGTTGAATCGACGGCACAGGCCAAATTTATTGTCGCCACCTTTTCCTTTCTTTCTCCCACGAACCAGAGCAAAGCAGAGATGATAGACGTAACTGTCTATCAGATATAGCCTCATGCTCTTTGTATTCCAAGCATAAAGCCCAAGACCATTTAATCAGATTCACAGTGCAGAGAAAATAGTAGACCATTTTGTTTTGTTTGTCTTTTCCACAATGTTCTTTGAAGTACAAATACAGACTCCTTACTAGTCATTTCCTTTCTCACAAGGCCAGAACACACAATATATGCGTGTTGGTGGCCAGCTGGAAGCAGCAGTGTTTGGAGTGTGGGCTGTAATCTTAATTCAATCAATTCGTTGTTGCTTGCTTGCGTGTCCAAACTTTGTACCTGTAACAAGATTTCACCCCTTCAGGGTTTAATGTGCATGGAAGAAGTTTAAGGATCTTTTATTGTGACCCCTTTTACCTTTCCTCTTGTTTGACATTAACCTACAATATAGCCAGTTTCACCTGTTTTGAGAGTACTGTTTCATAGAGCTTTGATCTACCCCTGCATGGAGTTTCAGATCTCCCCAGTTGAAGCTTTGTACCTTTGGGGCATGGTCTCGACTGATGGCAGGGCTGAACACAGAGTCAACCAGAAACCGGAGGGCATCACCAATCCTCCTGGATCCGCCCTCATAAGGGAGGTCTCTGATGGCTCTGAGCACCTCCTCCAGTGAGCTGTAGTCCGTCAAAGCAATCCGCATCCTGCAAATAAAGGATTACAAGGAAGGTTTTCCGGTGTAACAAACATCTGGGGTTCATTTGAATGAGTCCGGCTTCATGGTGATTGGTTAATCTGTGCTTTGGGTTTGGATCTGAGTTGTACCTCGGGATATCCCCAAAGACTGTGACTCCAAAGCGGACCCCCTCAGATCCCACCACGCTCCCCTCAAAGGTGGAGATAATGGCTGAGATGAAGTCCTTGACATTGGAGAAGCTGGTCTGGCCAACACTCCATGATTCATCCACCAGAAACACTATGTCTGCATCCACCACCGTCCTGCATGCTGAGTGAAGAAGAATGGAAAAATAATTATATAATTAAATGTATTTGGAAAAAATCCAACTAAAACTTAAAGTTTAAGGAGTGGTGATGAAGACATATTCCTCATGTATTATTCCTACGCCCACCACCAGATAGCAGTCTTGTTCCATCATGTTGAGATTTTTTTTTCTTTCCCTTACTTCTGTCATGCAGCCAAAGCACCACACAAATCCCCATGAATTTTTAATGAGACACAAGTGAGCCAAAGAGACTATCAATATTCTGAGCACTCCAGCAATGAAACTTTAGTACTGTGATGAGGAACGCTTAGAATAATAAGGTAAACACACCGAAAATCAGGGTCAGTCCCCTCGCTCAGGCAAACAATCGCATTTAACATACGGATCTGCCGTGTTTGGCAGGACTCAGATGTGTTTTAATGTGGAGTTAAAAAGCCAGGCACGCACAAAAAGAGACGCATTGGCTACATGGGCGCACACGCATACTCACACATACATTAACTGTCTGTCTCAGATGCACACGACTGCACACATCCCCACAGAGATATACAGTACTGTACCAGCAAACACAAACACACACACACTTGACACAGAAATCTGCTGCATGTGCAAACACCCTCTGAGTCAATATTCTGACATTACATATGCAATAAACCACAGTGACGACAGCATTGATTAGACCGGTGAATAAGAGATAGGCACCACTGATTGTTCTGTAAGTGATAACTCAGCTTCTCCGCTATCCTCTATTTCATTACAAAGCTTTCTCGCCTCTATTATCTCGCCCTTCTTCCTTTGGCTGCAATCCCAGGATTCACTGGGGGTGACATATGTCTCCAGCCTGTGGCGACCTAAGATTATGTTCTCCCACACACATCTATACATCTTTGGCCACACACCAAGGAAACAAAATATCATTGGTAATACCACATTGGAGTGCTACATTCTGGAGCTTTAGCGTCGTATTGGAGGGGATTTAACGCTGATGCAAATCGACAGGATACAACAATGCTCATCATCTCCACCCCGAGATGAGCCTCACATGCAGCAGGCAGCCAACAACCCTGCTATACACACGTGGCTGCTCCATTTATCGGGATACATTTCCCACTCCACAGACTTCTGTTACATGGTGAAGACGTTGAGTAAAAAAGCAACTGGAGCCTGGTCTCCGTCAGACAGACACAGACTGAAGTGGAAAACAAGATCAATTATCCAGAAGTTTGTCTGTCTGGGCTGGCAGGTGCGAACCACATGCCAAGGATAAGGAGACAACACATGCTGAGGGATTAGGAATGGTTTTCTTGAAGGTTATCTGTGCTGATATCTCAAAGGTTGTGTACACCTCTGTGTTAGACCACCATTGATTTACGCATTAGATGTAGCTCAGTGGCAACGGCGCACGTTGCAGAAAGGTCTGCCACGAAAGAAGTGGTCGAAGAAATAATGATGCACTACTACCACTACATACAAGATCAAGAGAAAATACAGTATGTAAACCATCAGAGACAGCGCGTCTGAGAAAGTCGATGAGCCACCGGGTTCAGATTTTATCCAGACAAATGAATGTAGAAGTTTCTCTATAAGAAGAAGAGTACTGCAGTAATTTTCAGGAAAGTGCAGGAGAGAAATATTAAATGATAGAAACACCAAATATTGACAACATTTTTCACACTCCTTATTCCCACAGGATCTGTTTCCAGTGTCATGTATCCACCCCGTTGGGACAGCCAGTGGATGTAAACAAGCCAGTCAGTGTACTTCTCTACTCATAATGTTGTGGTTTGGATTTGAATTTCATGCAGTACATTATGTAGCTGAAAACAAGTGCTGAAAACTGTAAAATCTATTACTAATCAGCTGGCTGAAATCAAGTTGACAGCTGAGATTCTGACTTGGTTGTTGTTTATTTACTTTTTTTTCAGTTATTAGTATGTTTTGGGGACTATTTGTGCCTTTATTTTTCGCAATGACAGCTGAAGAGTGACAGGAAAGAGTGAAGAAAGAGAAGGCGCAACATTAGCATACACTGGAAACGAACCCGGGTCGCCTTAGTATGGACTCAGCCTCAGTGCGCGGGGTGGGCACTCTGCAAGGTGAGATAGCAGGCTAGCCCCAGCGGTTGTTGTTTCTGTTGCTACAGCCTCATCACCTCAGAGCTTTATTGTGACTGTCAGAAATAACGTCATGTTTTAATACATAATGTTTGAACTCTGAGTAATAAAAAAGTCCAGATTCTGATTAATCTCCTTTCTAGATTTGTGTGTCTCGCGTTATTACTCCCTATAAAACATAAACTAGCAAGTTGACTGTGACAGTTTAAAGGTGTCACTCTCCTAATATAAAGTTGTGTATAAAGTTTGATTGTAAGCTGTGGATACCACAGCAGATGCAGCTTGCAAGCACAGATCGATCAAATCTAGAGGCGTGGAGCAATAGATGTAAACCATACAAGCACTAATGTTAACGCTAACAGTCTGATCCCAGATTATCCCCCTAATCTCTTGATGACAATGGAAAAACAGGAATTATCCACTTTCTGAAGTTGGCAAACTAATAGCTCCAAATTTCATCTTTGTTTCCTGTTTTGAGTCCAACCTGTGTTAACTACAGTGAGCAGTATAAAAAATGTTTGTATTGGATGACTAATAAAAATATGAGATTGAAGCTCTATTTATTTAAATATTGAAAAATGATTGAGTGCATCATAAAACCACCTTGATGTGGACTTTCTTCAGAGGAATGACTTGAGCTGATTGTTACTTGGGAGAAGCCAAACTCCACGACAAGCTGCTAAACCACTTTCAATGATGTATCACCTTAAAGCTGCGCTAATTGATGCTTTTAGATAAACACCAGGATAATTGACCATGTGCCGTGTGAAAGGGGTCAGTAGTAGTGACAAACCTACAGAGTTATTAATTATCACCTGACTCTGAACCCCATCTTAGATCTACAGAGCAATTTTGTGACCGTCTTGGCTATTCGCCCGGCGCCAAACGGCAGAATAAAAAAAGTTAACAAGGTAGCTTGGAACATAGTGGAGCATTTAGCGAGTTAGTGGAGACCTTAATATAGATAAGAAGAGGATGAACATTTGGTTTAAATTGTGCTACTCCTGAATGAATGTTCCTCCGTGTCTGCTGGATGTGTTTGCTAACACATAAGGTTGTAAGGTAATATGTCAGTGTGTCCTGATGCCCCCAAGTGCCGAAAACAATTAAGTTGCTATGGCTACTGCAATGGTGCAATGATGCAATGGTTAGCACTGTCGCCTCACAGCAAGAAGGCTGCTGGTGTGAACTGTGGAGTTTGCGCGTTCTCCCCATGCGTGCGTGGGTTCTCTCTGGGTACTCCGGCTTCCTCGCACAGTCCAGAGACATGCACTTAAAAGGTTAATTGGTGACACTAAATTGCCCGTAGGTGTGAATGTTGGTGTGAATGGTTGTTTGTCCCTAAGTGCCCTGTGATGAACTAGCGACTTGTTCAAGGTGTACGCCCACCGCTCGCCCAAAGTAAGCTGGGATAGGCTCCAGCCCCACCGTTAGTAAATGTATTTAGCTATTAGCTATATAATAACAATTGTATTTAGAAAGCAAGGAGATGTGGAGCATCCTTAGCATTCCTTAGAAAAAGATCCATATGGCTGTAAAGTTTGATGATAATTCTCTGAGTTCCTCACTGCGAGTAGCCCACATATTTAATTCATTGTTGATATACAACTCTTGATTAATGGTGCTTTAATTTATCAGCTGGCTTACTGATTGGAATTTGACTACATCCACTTTCTTGCATGTAACATGAAACATAAAGCCCTAAGAGTTGCTACAGGAAGTCATATGATTTAATATGATGGCGCTGAACAATGGTACAAAGGAGAAGCAGATTCAAATATGGCCTTGGGCTATTTATATCCTTCCATAATTCTGCCCAACAACTTTACTGCCAACCACATTCCAGGTGGTGGAAATCTAACTTTTGATTGGCTGATTGACCTTTTGGTGACTTCCAATAGCACCTGTATCTAGGGGATGGGTTTGACAGGCTGGCAGACAGAGTGCTGTACTGTACATGAGGCTAGCAGATGTTTAAATTCCCTGACTAGACACAGTCTGGAGAGAAACTGGAGCCGGGTTAGTGTCTGCTCCGTGTACCAACCCATGTGTGGAGATTTAATGATGGAGCACTCGCACAGACTGTGTTCATTGAGCACCTGCCCTTTCTTTGGCCTACGCATCCAAGTCATCTAATTCATAGATCTGTGCACATTGCTGGAAATCAGACATATGGCTTTGACTCAGAATCGAGCAACCGATGGTACCATAAGGCACTGACTGAGAGCTTGAATAAATGAATGACTGAATAAGTGAGAGGAAAGTTAAGTAAAGAAAAAGCTTGATGGTGCTACATTGAAAAGAGTAGGAACCTTGAGGCAAATTAGTGTCGTCGAGTGTGTCCTTTGGGTGTAGGAATGTCAACCATTACCTTCAGCTTGTGCAGTGACACTTTGATGGGAGAGAGAAAGGGACAGTAGAAAGATCCACACAGAGGAGTGGCCCATACTCTCTCTTCCTCCTCTTCCTCCTTTGATCACCTGCTCTTCCTCCCAGTTCTTCTCTTCACAAATCCCCTTCCTGAAATCCACTCGACAATCATCAATTCCAACTCTTCCTTGCTCTTATCTGAAAGTATACAAGTAAACAGAGAATGGGAATAGAAGTCATTAGAGGCAGTTAAAGATGAAACATAATCAGCCATTTTTTTAATTTGTAAAGGACTCATGACTCTTCAGTCGAAGAGTTTTTACCTCCAGTGATACAGTGTTGGATGTTTTGGCAAGCACCTGCACCGACATCTGAGATGATACTAAATAAATCCAAGTATTTTTTTATTTATTTGTTGTTATTGTAATCATTGAAGCCAATATATATTAGGTTAGCTCAATGTTGTACATGCTCCCATCCTTGTAAGCGCACATTTGCAGACAGGACTCCTCCCTGTAAATAGTTTTATAACAGATTCCAATGTCACCACAGATATAAAAGCATCAAAAGGGCTTTTAAACTGTCTAATAGAAACCCAGCTATTAAAAGCGGTTATTGGGAAGTCTAAACATTATGATCGTACATTAAACTTAAAAGTTATTACCACAATAATCCATTATGTCTTACGTGGCAGGATTTCTTCCAAACTAAACCTGCAGGTTGACCTGGAAGTGTGCCACAGTTTTATTGACATAGTTCTTCCTGTTCGTCATTGATATTTTTGGCATCCCTTGAATTGAAACTGAACTGATAATAAACTTACTTAAACTTGAGTTTTTAGTCACTTATTTCTCTAAAATTATGAAGCCACAAAGAAGTAAGACAACATGTCTCATCACATATTACTATAGCAGTTCATATGGGCTGTCACACCACGTACAAGATTTTGACTATGTTGAAGTCAAACGAGCATATGCCTTTTGGACTGAAGACAAAGATGAAGACAAAACAGAAGTTACGGGAAAGCTTTCAGTTAAAAGTAGCTTGAAGAGGAGAGATGCACAGTCCTGAGTGACAGCTTCAAGGAAGCTCTTGTATGAGTCCACAGGTGCAAAAGATGTTTGGACTGGTCAAACCTCTGGACCATGTGCACCTGTCATAGAGTGAGGATTACCCAAACTCCCCGAGGGCCTGTCATACTCTAGAATTCACACTGCAGAGGTGATTATCTGAGCTAAGACCGAGACAGCATGGCTAATGGCTTCCAATGTTATGTGTGCATACTGCCTTACACTTGCTCAAAAAAATTTAACTCCATGGCAAATCTCCTAAAACGGGCGACAAGGGTGAACAAGTGTGTGTCTAATTACGGTTTCCGCCTGCTGCCTGTTATGTTTTGTGTGTGTGTTTCATGTTTGACCACGGCACTGTGGCACCATAGCAAATTGGTGGGAACCATGTGAATTCAAATTCTTATCTCAACTTGCATGTGGTCAAACGGGAGAGATGGATGAAATGCAATGACACAAATACAAATACCTGACTTTGCCGTATCTGTAATCCAAAATGTGGCTGTCTTTGATATCTGCTTCACTGTGATCTTGTTTTTGAAGCCTGTTTTTTCCTTCTAAGCTGCGAGGCACAAGATACTCACTATACTTTAGTTTTCTTTCTACCGATCCCTACGAAATGAACATTATCAGTGTTTAGTTGTGGATTTGGGAATGGAGATGGTTTTGGTAGTGTTTCTAAGAAATGACAGCAAGACAGGTACACATTTAGATGAGTGTCACTGGTGAAAGCACAGTTGCTCCTTGCAGCAATCTAGATGAAAGGAAACTATGAGCTACCCGTGAGAGTAAACTGAGGTACAGTAACGCTCTGGGATACAGAACATCCTCTTCTTTTTCTTACTTGACAGACAGAGGAAACTTCAGGTTAGCATGAAAGAGATTGGCCCCAAGGCTGCAGCTTTTGACTTGGCATATTACACTGAGAGGATGCAATTTGAAACACTTTGATGCTTTACTGGCATATTATCTCCCGCTGAAACTGTACTTTGGAAGGTGATATTTAAAAGCAAGTATGAAAATATAGCGCAATCGTAGCAACTTATTGTGGATCCGTGCTGCTCAATGGTCCACTTCGAATGCAGCTCGAGGATCTTGCTGCTAAATTGTGGTGAGTGAAAAACCTCCCCTTAAATGCATACTGAGAACCACAGAAATGTATCAGCAGAAAGAGCCACAACAACATTCAGCTAAGTGAACATAATCAGTGCCTAAGTAGAGTAAATCCAACACTTAAATCAGCGCATGACACACTGCAAAAAGGAATCATGCAGCAGTAACGGATTATCCCATTTGAAGTGAATGAACCCCCATCAGAGAGCTACACGTTCAACGCATTAGCTGTGATCTAGGAAATGGTTCGTGCTGTTATGTTTTACATTAGCTTGCTAACCCCCACACGTCTCCACATAAGTGTGTATGTGGGCCTAAGTGTCTGTGTGTGTGTGTGTGTGTGTGTGTGTGTACTGTATGGACATGTGCTCTTGCAAATTCATAAGCTTGACTTCAAAGAGAGCTCTGCCTTCACTCAACTACTACACATGAGATGAAAACTAACAGATTTCTCTTGGCTTTAAAGAGTCACATTCAAATCATCAGGCGATTTAACATACACCACTTCCAGTGTTCTATCATGAGAACATAATACAGCTATAAATTAATGTGATAGTGCCATCAGTCAAATACATCAGATCAGTGTGAAACTGAATCTTATTCCAGAGTGTTCCTCGGTGTGATCTGACCTGGCCTGGCAAAGCCAGAATGGCTCAAGGCTGACTAGTTTACAACCTCTGCAGATGGAAGTGAGATCTGGCAGGAGCTGAACTCTAATATAAAACAGCCAAAAAAAAAAACTATGCTCTCCTCCTCACATACCAATGCAGATCTGTCTCTGCACGTATCTCCTTATTACTGAAGTGCAGAGAGGACAAACGTGTGTGTTTTGATGAATGACAGCAAGTGCAGAAGTACACAGTCGCTGTCTGGTATCTTTCCTACTGTGGTATTTTTTTTTTTTTAAATATGGCTTCAATTTAATTAAACAATTTTGAAATATTATTTTTTCATGTTATCACAGTCCAAAAGGTGTCAGAAGCCTCTTGGAGCAGGCAGTGAATGCTAATGTTCAGCAACGGGCAAATATACAGCAGTAGCATGACATAAATGTGTTCCTCGGTGCATTCAGATCTGTTTTAAAAGATTTAATGAAGTTCAGACATGACCCACCCCTGCAGACTAAGACTTTAAAAGCCCACGCTAGCAGCTCTGAGGCACAGCAGTGGTTTGAGGTAAATGCTAACATCGACATGTCAGCATGCTTGCAGTGACAATGCTAACATGCTGATGTTTAGCAGGTATGATGTTCATCTCGGTTTAGCATGTTAGCATGCTAAATGAGAGAGATGAAAAGAGGTTATCATCTGTCTAACGACACCTCAAGACCTGTAGCATCTGAGATCACGAGCCTGAGTCAGATACTCAGACAGCATCAAAAAAAAATTGCACAGGACTGAATCCATCACTCACACCAGACTGGGATCACAAGCTTTGTCCAGCCTCACTAAAGAGACGGTGTATGTATTGTATCTGAGGCGTTTAGTTTATCACTGGCCTGGGAGGATTAAATAATGTATTTAAAATGAACTTCACTGTCTCTGGCCCTTATACTCCCTCTCTGTTCCCTATCTCCTTTCTCATACACACTCACTCACACATCATATGCCCTGCAAGTCTAACTGCATGTCAGCTATTTCTACATAATGGCATTTTCCACCTCACCACTTCACAGGATGGATTATCCCTGTAGGTGGGGAAACTTGCAACAGTGAAAAGACACACACAGAGTCACACACACACACACACACGCGCACACACTGATCCGAACTACAATGTATGATAGCAGATGTCGTTGGTGCAATAAAATACAGATCTACAACTAATACACACACTAACAGACAGAAACGTACACACTTGTACACAGCTCACAGGCTGCAGCATATGGGCTTAATATTACTCCGCATTTGCAGTCAGCCAACACAGACAAGTCTATGCACGTGAGGTAGAGATCCACAATTTCTTCTACATAGTTTAATCTCCTGACACAAACAACCTGGTATGCTCTTGTCACTCATGAACACACCAGAGCTGAGTGTAAAATGCATGACATCTTGTTTTTGTGCTCCTATAGTCTTCTGCAGAGAAGCAGAGTGCCCATGGCCAATATAAATACATGCATGTGCATGCAGGACATCTGCACTGCACTGCATGGACAGTATGTATATTTCTAAGTTCCATGGTTTGTGGGGTTGAGTTACGTTACTTGCAATTGCTGTACCTTATCACAAAAAGGCAATTTAGACAACAGGAAAACAGGCAAACAACAAGTACTAATATCAGATAAGTAATGCTGTTTGAGGAGAAACTGGACTGTAAAGAGCAGCAGTAAAGGCTCAGTATAAATAGCGTTGGCCTTAATCCAGACACTTAGCCTGTAACAAAGGGTATCTGGGCAGTTAAGAATTCAAAACTACTTTGTGAAGCAGCACATTAAAGCGCAGTTAAAGTAATGGGTTTTGACTATGGCCCTAAAATGGGCCCACAATCTCACTTACCACTGCAGACAAGTGAATCATCATTATCTTCCCAATCCAGGTAACCTCTTGATGATCGACAGGGGAAAAAATAACCCCCTTAAAATGCTCCAAAAAGTTTCATCCAAGTCAGGGAAAAACAACGTCTGAAATTGATATTGTATTCCCGCAGAGTGTGTTATTTGAGATAATCGACTGAATGGTACGTGAGAATCAATGTGTGTATCTCGGTGCCTGTATCTGAATGGAAGAAGAGGTAGGTGTGTTTGAATGTGTGTAAGAGTGAATGAATGACTTGCTTTGCTGAAGCGCAGAAAAGTTTGGGAAGAGGGGTGGGGGGGTGGGGGGGGGGTGAGGCTGCTGTAACCTGTTGGCTGAGAGAGAGAGAGAGAGAGAGAGAGAGAGGGAAACAGACAAAGAGAGAGACAGATAGAGTGACAGGGAGAGGTGGGGGTTATTGATGAGCTTTGACCCTGCTAGGAATGCGTTGCTACTGTTCTACAGTGCATGCATGCGCATGTGTGTAGTGTGTGGAGGCGTAGTCGCAGACAGCCGAGCTTTAACCTCGGGGTAACAAAATAAGCGGTTCAGTAAAATGATGTTAAGGACTTGGAGGTTAAGTCTGCCATTACCCACAATCATACTGTAAGCTGAATTTTCCTCGAGTAATGAATGTGAAAATCCACTAAAGATTTCTTGGCTAAACACATGCTCGCAGACAGAAATGAACCCCTGGACGACCTCTGCAAGTCGTGGCGCAAATAATTTTGAAGATTTCACAGTTTACCGACCCAGTCTTTAACAGCTTGTTTTATTTATGGCTGTTTCACTTGGCAATAAAATATTTTCTGATTTAAAAAAAAAAAAAAAAAAAGATCCCTGGTTTGATTTAAACTACATTTGTACCCTACCTGTGCACAATATTCTATTCATCCTAACAATAGATTACAAGAAAAACACAACCAAGGTCAAAAGAGTTCTTGTATTCTTCACATACCTGTGGTATTCAACGCGCACATAAACCCAACCAAAATAGCTTGTAGAGCAAACACCTTCTCAAAACAGAAAGGAGAGGAAAGAGGATAAATCTGTCATGTTTTACAAGCCCTTTTCAGTTGGTGTGTGTGCGTGTGTGTTGTGTACGTTGCAAGCAGCATTGGGTCACCTTAATGGTGGACCCCAGGAATGTGGTGACCACTTTATTAGGGTTTAGCCAGATGTCAGTCTTGACATGCTATAACTCAACACACACACGCTGTGGCAGAGATGCAGATCTAGATGGTGTAAGGATGTGAAGGGAACAATATATGCAACGATGTTATTGTAATATATACTCAAGAGCATCCATTCCTACCTCTCACGGTGGCTGCCAAAGCCGCCTCCATCTCCATTCATCTTTCTACAGAGAATGCATCAGCACAACCGGATTCTCAAGGAAAAGGCAGCAGAACTGCTGAAAAAACAGGAAGATAATGACTCCTGCTGCTGCTGTAGCTGCGTCTGTATCAAGTCTCTAAGTGTATTTGCATGCGCAGAACATGAAAACCTTCTAACGGACGAGCGCGTAACACACTGCGCCAATTAAACCAGCATCTGAACAGGTGAAGAAATGAGCTTGACCGCGCAACCTCCAATACATCTGCAATAAATTGAATGTCTGAGAAGCAGTATGTCGCCCTCCTCTTGCAATGAGACATAGCAGGCTGATTGAACTTCAAAGCTAGAAGAAACTCATGTCTGAATAATTCCCAGATGCCACGAAATACATCACCATCCTACAGTACAAGGGTGCATGCTTTTAAAATACAACACCCCAGAAGCATATTGCTTTCTAAAAAGTTTACTTTTCTGTCGTTGGTGGATGAAATCGTAAGACTGAGGGCTCAGTGTCAGCAAAGTGGCATTTTATTTTTGCCAGGCGCACACAAATCTCCTGAATCTGTCTGATTTGATATTATGGTGACTCACTGTGTTTCTAAAGTTGTTACTACAGTAGAGCAGTGCAGAGCAGCTGAAAAGCATAAGGTCGTTCAATTGAACTGCATGGTGGCCATTTGTGTGAGATATGGTTTACTGACTAAGAGTAAAAGTTAGGACACTCTGGTTTGGCCTCAGGGCCGTCTGAGCTACGTGCTGCCCTGCCGCTGACCCTCAGCACATGTTAAGGAAGTTCAGGAAGGCACATCAATCAGGACCACTCTCACTGAACAGTCAAAGGTGAGTGTGTCTCTGTGCGTATATCTCTCCGCACATCCATGTCTTCTCACTCTGCAGTTTGAGTTCATATCCTTAATGGATCTTTACCACCCCAACTCCTTACACTGTAAACATTCACCACGTTACATGAGTCTTGATAGCTTCCCCGGCTCGATAACATCATGGGTGAACGAGCCTAACTGTCTTTGAACAGCAGGTGTGATTAGAAATAAAAGGTGTTGCGGACCTGTTGGGGGTATTCAGATGGGGAAGATTAACTAGCCTTGTCTCAGCTAATTGCACTCCTTCTCCAAGTGGGCCTAAATCCTCCCCAGTCACAAGGTGCCGGCGCAAAAGTGAGCTTTGATTAAATTCATGCTGTAGGCTAACCAGAAAACAATCATGTGCATTTGGGAGTCAAGAGAAAGAAGAAAAGAAAGAAGAAGGAAGGAAGAAAAAAAAAGAGGCAGGGAAAACAAGAAAAAGCGCGGTAAATGAACAAAGCCATCGGGAGTTCAGAAGAAAGGGTGTGTGAGTCGGGTTATTACGGCTGAACAGGTGAACTGGGAGTAAATATGGAAGGCAAAAGAAGAAAAAAAGAATGTGTAAATATTCTGTATATATGTGTGTGCTACTGTGGGTGTGTGTGGTCCGTAGTCATTAGGAATCCCATAGGTTGGCCAACTTTACTGACAGTCCAATAAAAATATCAATCACAGGTAATTACATCCTTGGTTATACAAAAGCTTCCTTCAAGTGGGAATTTAAGTCTCTTTGCCATCTTTTCTCCTTCCAACATGCAGGTAAAAAAAAAAGGTTAAAATAAAAAAGCTATGCAGACATCTTTTATGTGACAGTTCCATTTCCTTAAAAGTCATATCAAATCCATAAATACTGTGTTACTGTCGAGGCCACGGGTGATCTATGCAACGCAGGCACAAGTGAGCATAATTACCTATTTGGAATTGGTCATTCGCCATTCATGCCTCGTGGCAGCTTTTCAACGAGCTTCTACTTCCAGTTTGATGAAATACAGATTTAATGCATTTCTGAAATCTTCATTTTTTTTTTTTTGCTCCACTGATTCCATCACAGAGGTTACGAGGATCAAACATTACCCGCCGGTTGTAAGGCGCTCTGTTAATTGTGTGATGGCACTTTAATTATGTAAAGTTGAGACTTTGGGCTGAAATTCAGACTTGATTTTTTTTTTAATACAGTGTTCCATCATAACTGGTGGGTATATTACAATAATATCATTAGCTTGAGTTCAAACAGAGATGGTAGAGTGTTTTTCTCTGAAAGGTATGAGTAACTCAGAGCTGAGCTTTGACCACGTACACTTTGGAACATTTTACAATTAAACTTTCAGGATTAGGACATGCCACCTGCTGCTGTAGCGTGAAATCAGCCTCGGAGGCTTGTTTTCCCATGCTCGTATTTCATTTGCGCTCCTGCCTCCATTTGTCATCAGTGTCACTACTGATAGACTGACGGCATGACACGCATGTCAGACAGATTTGATGCTTGTATCAATTTCTGTTTAATGTCGTCAGGGTTTGCACATTTGTTGGAGTTTCACACCAGGAAGATGGGCAGTCTTTCCCTGGCCGCAGGCTAATGCAGCTCTGACTCAC
This sequence comes from Protonibea diacanthus, assembly GCA_028641955.1. NCBI lineage: Eukaryota > Metazoa > Chordata > Actinopteri > Sciaenidae > Protonibea > Protonibea diacanthus. The sequence goes on along the minus strand of CM053997.1, from coordinate 11,971,014 downwards.
ATCCACAAACCATACAAGCTGGGCGGGATGCCCACTGCTGCCAACTACAAAAGGTCTGCTCTGTGCCAAGCCTTTTAGCAGTACAAACATATGTACACACACACACACACACACAAAGATGCACATAGACAGGATAAGCCACAGTGTGCCCAAACGGAAAAAAGGACAAAAGCACACGCTCGCATACATAACCTTGGTGTGCATGCACTTGACGCTTGCGTCTCGCAGACAATTCTTGTCGTGATAAATTAATTTAATAAAACCATGCAAGTCTGCGTCTCTCGACTGAGCTGTCATGGCAACAGAAGAAAACAGCGGTTGCAGCGTGAGGGCTGGTTTGTCGGGACAAGCCCCACCAGAGCAGAGAATTGAGACGCTGCAGAAGTCTGGGCTGAAAGAATTAGTCATGAGTGTGTGTCCAATTACCACTCTGAAGCTGACAAAGGATATCAAAATAATGAACAAAACCGGCTCTTTTCACTGTGCTGAAGAAGACACACTGTCACAGTAAATCCGATACTTAACACGAGGAAGAAAACTACAGATACACATGTAGGAATGTGAGTCAATAATCCCACGGAAACAAGAAACAAAACTTCTTAACGTATCAAAAAAAGGCTATGTAGGTTATATTTAGTTTATTTTCATGTTTGCAAATTGAGGATTAAAATCAGTGATTAACAATATCCGATTGCAAAGATTGTATGTGATTTAGCAGTAGGACATAATGTCATGTTTATACAGATTACACTGAAATGCAAGGCAGCAATTATGTTAATTATAGCCAGGTGGAGTTAGGACTTAAAAGACCATGCAGTCAGTCTGTGTCTGTATGTCTTTGTAGCTACACTTCAAATTCTACATCATCAATGCTCTAGAGCTCAAGCAGATCTAAGAGATTGTGTTTGTTGATAACAAAAGGCGGCCCTTTGTATCTCAGGAGTGATGAGCATGTGTCTGACCCAGAGAGAGAGTTTACATGCATGTGGGATTGTTAGGAACTAGACAGGCCCCGAAGGTCAAAGGGCAGCAGCTGTCCACGGTTGCCTTTTGGACCTCTCAGAGACCACAGAGACAGAGACGAGGGAGACAGAGAATGAGGTCAAAAGAGGAGACACGGGACATTGAACTTTTTGAATTCATCAGGGGTAGACATATGTTTCTGTCCGCATCACCATGTGTCTGTAACCCAGACAGAAAAAGTTTGCCGCTGATGGAAATGTTGTAATCACCTTCACAGCTCAGCGCAGATGAAGAATTTTTTAAGAATCGAGTTGCGTGAGGTCATGCTTCGCTTTCAGACGTCTCTCTCTCTCTCTCTCTCTCTCTCTCTCTCTGTCTGCGTATTCCAACAATCACAAAGGATTTGACTGAACATGTTAAAGCGGCAACCGGAGAGAATTTTAACTGTGCATATCCCTTCGGTACTGCGTTATGTGTGAACCTTCATTAATTTATCTGAGTGTTTAGTTATTTTGCATGATTCATCAGCCAGGGTGCCTGCCTGCTGCATGCTGCGCTCCATCCTACAGACTTGTGCAGACTCCTCTCACTTAGCATTCCAAACGTTTGGCTGCAAAGCGCAAACAACAGAGGGGTTAAGCTACTGACTTGTAAATCCAGGTGTTTGCTGTGAAATGATACCGCTGGTAAAAGCATGGGAATTTAGATCAAATTCTGCCAATTAAACTTGAGGCGGGTAGATGGGTAGACAGAATTGACTGTGTTGAGGTGAATGCTTAAAACAGACAACCTCTGTCCAACCCATCTGGTAGAAAATGACAGAAATGTTATTTTCTAGCTTTTATGTTCACGGTGATAAATATAGATAAGCATAAAAAAGTGTTGCAGTTCTGTATCTTGGAATCCGCCTGGCTAATCCAGAGGTCATCTTTTTTATACTGATCCTTTGCGATATTTATTGAAACCAAAGACGGTTCACCTAAAGGTTATCATGTTGGTCATGGGTTCGCTGCAAGACTTAACGATTCTGCACAGCTCAACCTAATCCAGCTTTAGTGAGCAGAGCTGGAGCAGAACTGGATTTAACTGGGTTAACAGAGCAGGACTGTGAAGGACGGTTCAGAGTTTATTCAGGTATGCCGTATAGTCACATTAGTACTAGAATAGAGTCGCTTTACAATGAAAGTAGCCCACATTCAGAATCTGTTTACTTTGACTGGAAAGAGGACCAACAGTTTTCAGCATGCTGAAGAAGACTATCTAAAAATATGAGTTCTGGTTCTGGTTATCAAAACCTCAAGTTATGCTAGCCTCGGAGGATAAGACTGCAAGTTTCTATATTTATGTTACTCTCAGAAAATCCTATGAAAAGACTCGATTGTTTCTGACTTCCCTACCCCGCAGCTGCCTGCCCCAAGCCCAATATTTCCCACATCATTTTTAAGAACAGCTGATGGATATGCACTTTTTTTTTACAAAAAAGCTAAATAACTTCCTGAAACAGCTGGGCACTGTAGTTCTTACCAAACATTACTCAAACAGGATTAAATTGCGCATTTGTTCGGGACTATTTTCAGCTGTGGATTAATACACATTTCTACATACACTAGAAAAATTTACAGCAGCGGCACGGTGTTTGGTGGCGTGACTCCACAGGCAGTACTTGCAGAGCACATTCACTGTTTGTCTTTCCGTGGCATTTGTAAGAAAAGAATATAATCAGACTTGTTCGTGTTTTTTTTTCATTTAATATTAAAATAGAGAGTTGTTCACCCGCTCCTGACTTTGAACTGTGAGCTCATTTCTGAGGACCGAGTGAATATAAATGCACTCCCCTCCATCAGTGAGGCAGTGAACTCAGTGGAATGTGTCTTCTTGTGTTGTACAATATTGCACATTGGCTGCGACTGAGAGATGACACACATACGCACACACACACACACGCACACACACACGCCCACAAGCAGAGACAAGTCTGCTGTATGTCTGCCGCGAGCAGGTCACTGGAGCTCTGCGGCAGTACTCGATGGAATGGAAAATGGCCGGGGGAGGGAGGGGCGGACTGATGCTATGAAAACTGCTGCTTCATGTGCATTATACAAAACTAAGTGTTTGCATAAAAATTCAGGAAACTGTTGGGGTTTTTTGCATATAAACATGACAGCCAAAAGAGATATGGAGAGGTAAAAGTGGTTCAACAATGTAGAAAAAAAAGACGGCAGCATAACTCCGAGCATTATCTACGACCTGCCGCGTGTTTTCATTAAGTGCAGGTAGGGTCGCTGTTTCCTGACCTTCACAATGTTCGGATTTTATGGAAACAAAAACAAAGTTATGGTAAACACAAACACATGCCCCATCCCATCCACCAGCGTGGGCTGTTTCTACATCACATCCTGCTCCATGACCTCCACCAATTCTGATTTACCAGGAATAAAAAAAAGATCCCAAATTCATTCAAACTTGAGCATATGGTGGGGTGAAGGATTTCAAAGCAGGGGCACCTGGGGGGGGTTTCACAACCGTCACATAACCTTTGTCCCAATATTCCACCTGTGTCTCTCTTCCCTCTGCCGTAATCGTCTCTTTTGACTCTTCTCCGCCACCATGTGCCCTTTGAAATGTCCCTTTTTTGATCTCATTTATTATGCATGGCACAGTCGGGGGGGACAAGGACGGTAATTTGTTTCATAGTCAGGCGCTCATCCTCTGACTTCGTTTCTGGGGATGTTATGAGGAGGAAATATTCAGTGGATCACTTCATTTGATGGGAAGTGGACTGTGGGTGTAGGAGGCGACAACTTTTGGGAAATGAGAGGCTGGGAAAAGAGGCAGTAAAAGCAGGAGCCACAGTGAGAGAAGAGGGGGAGAGGGTGATGAGAAAAGCACAGAGAGGCTGGAGTGAAACGGAAATGGAGTAGGCTTGAGGAAAATAGCTGACAAGCAGTGATTTCTGAATGACAGCATGAAATCTAAAGATCCTATACGGAGAGAAAATGGAGCATGAAAGGAGGAGAAAGATTGTATAAGAAAAAAAAAAAGTTATGGCTAACACGTGGTGTGTCTGTGGCATGGTCCAGCCTTTCTTTCTGGCCATTACTGTATAGTTCAGCACTTCTCACAGGAGACGAGAGAGTGGGAGACGGTGAAATGAAGTGATGGAGACAACGTGTAGAGGAGGAGGCGCAGCAGACTGAAGAGAGTAACATCTGCAGAAAGAGAGAAACACATGCAGGATGAGAGCAAAGGGTGAGGCAGCCTTAGAGATGATAGGATGGGGGTGGGTGGTGTTAGATGACATAAAAAGGGGTACAGAAACTGTTGTCGTCATCCCTTGGGGAGCCGATGTCAAAACAAGGGTCAAACCCTTAAGATAAGCGCACACATTCACACATCCACACTTTCTCTTTCTCGCCCTCACACATGCAAGGACTGTGAAATCCTACATGACTACAAACTCGCAAACTCAAACTATCTGATTTCCCTCCCCTTCCTCAACCCAGCTGGAGCTCCCCGCTGCCTGAGGCAACCATTCCCTGGCTCCCAGGTGAGGTCAGCCCACCCTGGAGGGGGCAGTATTGTCCCAGTAAGGGTATTTGTCTGGGCATGTTCACCTCCTCCTACTGAGATCTCCCTCCGCCTGACCCAAAGCCTGAGGGGACAGGCCAGATGTGGCATGACAGGGTGAGAAAGATAGAGTCATATATATATTTATTTCTATATATATGTGTGTGTGTTTCTTTTCCCTCTGTTCAGATAAGTTGTCTGTCTTTTTGATTTTTTGGACATTACTGCTGTGCTGGCCTGTCACCTTCAGTGTTTACAGGTTAGCGAACAGCTGAAAGTTTTCAGCACCAAAGCGTCTGTGTTACGTAACTTTGCAGCTTAGGTGGTTTTCTTATGAAAGAAACAGTCCGAAATGTTTGTTCTATCTGTAGGCCTCTGTTTTGATGTAGTAAAAATAAATCTGTTAAAAGAGTTCAGTAAAACCAATTATAAACGTGACGGAGTCATAAATTATTGGTCGAGCTCTTGAAAGAAGAAATCCTATAGAGGGTTTCAAAATGAAATGCTCTCAACATACAGGAGAAGTAATGAATTAATTGAATAATTTGTGATATATTTTGAAGCACATCTCTGATGCTGTATGAATAAAACATTTAATTCCATGTTTGATGGATAAAATGATGAATAGAATAGTTAAGTAAATACAGAAGAAAGTTATTTCCACTTGGATAGACATCTGAGCACTCTTGTTTAAGTTCTTGTTTTGTGGATGTGAAAATGCTGCATTAGTTTCTGCTAAATACCCAAGATGAGGATGACAACTGTTACTATGTGCGTGTCACTTTTTCTATATTTATAAAACATGAAAATCACAAGTAAACAAGACCAAAGCAAACTCATGTACTAAATGGATGTGTGCGCACATGCATAAGAATTACTGTTTACAGTGCGAAAATTAAATCACAATTAACCTGATGTGTATAAATAGGAATAAAAAGAGGAATGTGACTTTTTAATTATTCCAACTTTATGGGCAACAGTGTAGGCTATATGATCAAAGAATATGTTAAGTACAATTATGAATCTGCGCGGATATTAAATGCCAGTTTTTGGTTCTTGCTATGGAAACATTACCCGCTGTACCAAAAAACCCCACAGCGTTAAAGAAATAGTTTGTCATTTGCAGCTAGCGACCAGTTAGCTTAGCTTAGCATAAAGACTGGAAACGTGTGGATACAGCTAGCCTGTCACTGCTAACAAAATCTGCCCCCCAGCGTCTCTAAAGCTCACTATCCTTTTTCCTTCTGTTCAGTCTTTATGCTAAGCTAACACCTAAGGCTAATATATGCTAGATACAGTATGTAGCAACTGCTACATGCTCAGTACATGTGTATATTTTTGATTTTACGATTGACACACACACAATATGAGCTACATATGAACTACAGCATAAATAACACGTAAGAGACACCCGGCCTCCTCTCTGTATGTCTGTATATTGATGAATGGCAAGTTCCTTGGTATACACTGTGTATTGATTATTGCAATTACACACTATTACGGTTCTATTATCCGCACTGACTGTCTTTAATTACACTAGAGAGTAAGGGGAAGAGTGAAGGAGGAGAGAGAGAGAGAGAGAGAGACAGTAAGTGCGTGAGAGAGAGAGACACCATACAGATAGATGAAGCGAGACACTGCACCGAACTAATTAAAACAGAAACTTTTTGTTTCAGCAAGTTGACAAGGAATGAATCTGGCAGGGAATTAATCTGTCCGCAGGGAACACAGTGAGGAGTTATACACACACACACACACACACACACAAAGCACACACACGCATATACATAGGGAGGTGCAGTGCAGAGTGCCGTTGCCATAGTTACTGAGTGCGGCGCCACATCATGCGGCAGAGTTAATGCAGAGGTGTGTGTTGTGTGTGTGTGTGTCTTATTTAAGCTTTCATTATATCACCGCCCTGACCTATTCCAACATCCTCTACACAAGCACAGGGGGAGAAAGGTTGCAGAGATAAATCCAGAGTGTTCCTGTTGAAATAGCAAAGTCTTTGCTGTTGGTAACAGTTTCCAATCTTTAGCTCTCACCCTTCAGGTGAAGCATCTTTTATGCATACGGTGAGTGATGACATACTAAAGGGAAATATGTGGTAAGGAAAGATAAGCTTTAAGTCAAGGTCTAAAGAAAGCGTTTCTTTGGATGGTTATGAAGGGTTAACCACGCCATGAATACTAGCTGGTGCCTGTCTGTGTAGAAGTATCAGCTAATGGATATATGTAGTTAAAAGCTGAGGTGGAAGAAGCATTCAAATCCTTTACTTCTGTAAAAGTAGCAATATGACAGCACCAAATGTACTTATTGATGAACTGATGAACTCTCCACTTCTTTGCTGTGAGGCGACATTGCTAACTGATGCACTACTATACCGCCTATAACAGCTGAATTAACATTTAATCACTCCATCATCTGGCGAGGATTTAAACTCTGGGGGCGACGGACAATGTTTCCGTACCCCAAAGATATATCCGAAAAACAGATAACGGATATCCAGACTTCCTCTGCAGCTTGATTTAGAAACTTGGTGCACGAGAATAAGGAGAAAGACGCGCATCTGTCAGTTTCTATCAACGTAAAGTACTAGTAAGCTAGTAAAAAGCCTCATCAGATGATGACTGCCAGTTTGTTCTGACATTACATTTCATTCCACCTTTATTCTTCACATGGACTGTTGCAATCGAAGCCAACTCAAACTTGATTGGTCAATACTCCTTGGACTACAAATGGAAACCATGCTAGTGTCAAAATCTTGTATAACCAGGGGGACTGAACAATTTGGCAGAGTTTAACTGAACTTTTATCCTGTGCAGGTTGATTGGTTGATGAGAAACGGGTGTGGTGGCAGGTGAGAGTGAGAGCTAGCAGCACACACAGCACAAACAGAAACATACAGACACACAAGCGGAGGCGAAGCAACACTGGAAAAGGTGTCATTACAGTTCCACGCTGCCTCTAAAAGCAAATCTCCAGGAATCAAAACAGCAAGTTCAGCACAAATCCAAAACACATGGGACCTGTCTGTTCTCACCTAACCAATCTGTCTGTTCGAGGAACTGTCAAAAGAGATATGCGCCAAAAGAGTTATTGTTGCAAGCTTACAAATAATACCAGTTCCCAATTTAATGTGCTATCGATTCACTGTCCATGTTCTTCAAACCAATTGTGCTTTCCTCACAGAAAAAAGAGGCATTTTAAATGAACAAGTGGAAAAAAAAACAGACTTGTTATGAACAGCGTCACAGATGAGTAGGTGTGTCCCTGTTCCTCCCTCACACTCGCACATGTGCGAAGGTTAGTCACCAAGTTTACAGCTGCGTCTGTAACATATTATTGTACTTTCATAGACTATTTTTCAAGTCCATTCTCAGCCTCATAACTCTCGCTCTCTCCTCTCGTCTTTTCACGAGACATTTTAAAAGAAAAAACCCACAGTAAGGGAAACTAGCTGTAACCGCTGGCTCTGTATCCAGTAACGAATCATTGTCACTGTAAAACAAGGGTATAAATGAAAGCTGTTTGAAAGGCCGTGGCAGCTCAGTGATGGTTTGTCCAGCTGGTCAGAAGGTTGTGTGAAAAATAGCAGGCGGCTCTTTGTTGAAGTGAAGAAGACAGAATGGAGGAATAGAGCTCTAAAGTAGATCTGTACTATATTTAAACGGAGTACCTGCGAGCGCAGCGCCGTTTATTGACAATTGTGATTGGTTTTAAGCAGTGAAATGGAGTGTGGAAATAGCTCTGGCAACGTAAGAGAATCATTAGATTAAACTGAAGCCAACTGCCGAACATATCTGGACACATTAGCTCTCTAAAGACCATTTCTCACAGTAACAAAGTAGCATTTATTTTGAAAGGGTACTTTAAAATCACTCTCACTTAGTATACTAGAGTTTCTTTTTTAAGCAATATAAATCACCCTGCGATGAACTGGAGCCCTAGTGAGGATAAGCGGTTATAGATAATGTAGTATGTGTATAATATATATCAAATGTTGCCATAAGAACCATGAAACTCTCTGAAATCATTCCTTCACTCAATATTTTGTTCATACTGTAATATGCACTTAGCAGTATGTGTGCACTTAGCATGTGTGAAATGTCATATTACTGAGCATTAATAGTATAGTATAGTTTTATAATCACACGCTATGAAACTTCAAAAAGACTAATACAGTTTTTTCACATTTCCTTGATGGAAAGTACCTCTGAGTCTTGCAGCGTTACTTCCTCCATCCTCCTTTGATTCTATAATAACATAACTATTCATGGCCTCAGTGCAGTATGAAAACTGAACGTGATTTCTGCTCAATCAGTCAAATGCAGTCGCTGTTTCCAATTTTGTGTTTATATTTTGCAACATCCTCTCTGGAATGAAAAAGATCAGTGCCCTTTGCTTCTGTGGCTCAGGTCTTACACATATCACACAAAATTAATCCATAACTTCGGGCACACAAAATTGATAATACACTTCTGAATATGCACCATAACAACTCTTTCCAACAGACATAAATCTCCGATGCAAGAACGTCTTCGTTTCCCCCAGAAAACGTGCTCTCCTTTTCTCTTTGCTGAAAAAGTGTCTTGAGGAGTTATGTCTCGACGAAGGCGTGTGACATGTTTATTTTTCGGCAGCTGTTGAACTGAAGGAAGTAGACACGCATACTGTATGCTGTTTAAACTTTCCCGGTTATGAATGATGTTTTGCAATGGTTTATGATGCATAGAAACCAGCAGAGAGAGAGAAATACAGCTGTTTGTTGTTTTATCCAGTAAAACATTTGTGAAATAATAAGCTGCAGTAGCTGCTGCAGTCGTGCAATCTTACACTGCAAACAGGTACGCACAAATACAAAGACAGACAGTGAGAGACGCATTAAAAATAGAGTGACAAGCAGAGACAACGTGAAGAACGTCAGAGGGTAAATACGATTACACATTCGGAAAGACAAGAAGCAAAGTTTGCTCTCTTTAAACAGACTTATCATGCATAGCTGCATCCGGTGGAATTGTAATGCACACATAGACAACATGTTGGTCCACGATAAGCTTGAGTAAGGGGTATAGACTGCAGTGTAAGTAGGTTAGACCCCAGGGGCCCTAAAGACACTGTCTGCTTTCAAACTGCTAAAGAATTATGACAGGGTTGCAACATCTGCTGCCTGAGAGGAAGACAGACACTGATGGATGGCCAGGTGTGTTTTGTGTGTGTGTGTGTGTGTGTGTGTGTGTGTAAAAGCCCTGCATTCATGTGTACAGCCCAGGAAACAGAATATGCATACAGTATGTGCACGTTCACATGCACCTACAGGCAGACTGGCTGTTGAATAAGCAATGCACACATCTATTACAGATGACGATTTTAATTTACAACGCATCAAAAAAGAACTCTGCAAAATTCATACATACATTTCAACATACGTGTGCACCGACACACAAACTGACAAAAAACACACTAACTTGTTTGCGACGGCTCGCTGTTTAATACCTGTCAACGACTTCCATATGAACGTGTTTCCAGTTGAATTAATAAACCCCTCAGAAGAGATAAAGATTAATGATGTATTTATCATCCAATGACAAGAGCTCCACGCTGCACATAAAAGACCAGCATTTAGATGTCAATGACAAATCCTGTTTGATGAGATTACTGAACAGTAGGAAATATAATGCCACTTCACTGTCAGGAAAATAAATGCAACATTCATAAAACATGACGTGTGCCACTTGCTTTGGAGACATGAACTTTTCCAGAATGAGGAGATACCTCTTTTAGTCATGAATCTGAACATCATAATATGACAAGACAAAAATATCTGTTTTCCCTATCACAACACTATGGTATTTATCATATCTGACATGCTTGTCAGTCTGCATGTGAGCCTGAATCATAATATATGTCAACACTTCAATAGTACCTTCAGGCCTGTAAGCCAGTCATTCCACAAACAGGATAAAAAAAACTATAATTATACTGTAGTTACCTTATATATAGTCATTACCGCCATCATTTGTCAACGATACAGTATATAGCAAGTGTAAAAGATCCAGACGTGTTAAGGCACGGTTAACAGATCACAGGAAAAGGCAAGTGCTGACAGTGAAATCTAACCTCAAGTGTTTGGCTCAGGCTTATCATATCACAGTCTGTGTATAGTTTGTGATGTCAACAAACGTGTGGTTTTGCGGTTGACTGTTGACTTTTGCAGCTACGGATGTTTTGATGGCATTTTAATTGAACAGACCAAGCTTGTGTTTGAAGTTATATGTCTTCTAGTGTAAGAAAACGCAGTTACTGTGAACATTTACAACTTTGTTAGATGTCACTGTAAAACCTTAAAAGCTATCCCTCCCTGCCTGCATCTCCCCCTTCTTCAGTCAGTGGGTTTTGGCTGGATCTGGGTGAAGGAGCCTGGGTGGGTACTACAGGGGTCCTGCGCCCAGTGGGGATTGGTGGCAGGATGGTCTTGACGTTGGATCCGGGACGTCTTTCAGAGGAGGGAGACACTGCCACAGGTTGCTGATCTGTGCCTGGATGGGGGGCTTCAGGCGCCTGGCCTGATGCCATGTAGTATGAAATGGGAATATTTTACTTGATACAGTCACAGATATAGAAACACATGAATAAATTGACATTTACTGTTGTGGTGATTTACAGACAGTAAACTAAACTAAAGAAGAAAGAAGACATGTAGAATATAGTCTAGAATAGTGTTAAAATTTAGTGTACAACAAATTACTTTTAAACTTGTCTTGGCCTCTCGCTGCTCGAAAATCTCTCTTCTCTTTACTTTCTGTGCATAACAACATAAAAGTGCCATAAAGTGCTAAAAAATATAAAGACAATAATAACCTGATTCCAAGGCATGTCCCAGGACAGAGATATCTAGTGGTTCCACTAAGCCAGACAAGGCCCTGGCTGAACTGGGCACAGACAGCGCCGAACTAGCCCGAGACTCATCCGAGCTGCTCGTGAATGGAGGAAAAGACAAACCACAGAGGGTGATGGGAAAAAGAGACAGACAAGGAGAGGAAAGGGAGGAAGAAGTTCATTTAGTGAACGTGTGCGGTGAAATAAATACTAGGTGGTTGAAGAGACAAAAGTGTCAGTACTTTGACACCATGGTATTGTCAGTACTTTGACACCATGGCATGATATCTATACTGTGACGTTAATACATTTGATTCTTCCTCAATAAACAAACAGATATGTAATTTTGTCATTTAAATTGCTGCCATAGACTAGTCCATGATGCTGAATGCATGCATACGCACGCAAGTATACATTAAAACAAACACCTGCAAGACCATGCAAAAGTCCTATCAGAGGAATACAAAAGGATCCTCTGTTACAATATGCGAGATTGACACACGCAAGTTAAGACACGTCCCTATTACGAGAGGTGAAGACAGCTGTCTGGAATCTTCTATAGAAATACTGAGGGGCTGAGTAATGCTAACAGCACATACTGGGGGCATTTATCGCTCTGACCGCGTTGACAGAACTTGTAGATTTTCAACAAGTTTGGCGAAACTTGCCCACTCAGAACATGAACCCAAAGGCAACAAATTAAATGTGACTGAACACGTACTGTATCTCTGCATGTATCTCTAATGTCTTCTACTGAGGAAAAAGTAATGAAATAAATTGAATTTGTACAGGTGAGAGAAACCCGTGTGTGCCGTTTCGTGCACAGCACACACACATAACCACGCATACTATGTCGACGTCTGACTGATTAAATCCATATTTGTGCAGTGAGTCTGTTTATTGAGCGTTAGTGTACACACACAGGGTGGGGAAAGGGGGGGGAGTCAAAAAGCAGCAAAAGCTATAAAACCAAAATTTATGAGTGAGTGCATTTATGTGTAAGCAAGTGTGTGTGTGTGGGATGTGTGATCACATTCGTCCCCACGTGGATTGTACCAGCAGAGTGAGCTCTATAAAAGTGAACATATGTTGTAAAAGCAAGCCTGGGAAGTAAAGAACACTATCACAAAAGCAGTCTCCTGCTCCTAAATCTTCAGCTCCAGATTGTTTTTTTTTTTTGTTTTATGAAACCACAAGACTTCCTCCAGATTCTGTCACCTCATCTTCAATCGAAATGTTATTTAGAAACTATACAGAGTGAAATCTTATACAGCTTTGAAGTACGTATATAAATCTGTTGCTCTCATACAGCAGCATCTGGCATTACTGCACCTGTAACATTGCTAAGAAAAGCAGTAGACAAATAAAGTTTATTATTATTATGCATTGTGTATTTGTGTGTGTGTGTGTGTGTGTGTCTATTCTCACCTGCTGTCCTCACTTAAATTGCTACCAGGATCATGATTCTGCAGAGATGTTGACGCTGTTTGAGCAGACCTGATTTAAACAAAGATTCAATAGTTTTTCACCAGTATAAATCATATGGAAATGCAATTGAACATTCAGATTTGGTGTATTTCTAACTGGTGACAGGTATATTTTAGATTAACTGAGGAGAGAGAGCCACTACAAAAGCCCATCATATTAATAAACAGTTGGATTCAAATAATTTGGGCACCTGCCACTTCACCCTCAAGGTCAAACAATAACCCAAAACAAACCATCAAAATGCAGTTAGGACAAGTGCACCTATTAAACCAATTTGGTCCAAACGAGAGTGCCCACTTGAAATTAAGCATTTGAGTGCAGTGGAGTGTGTGCGACTTATTATGAACCTTTTGAAGAGCTGGCTGTAGACCCCTGGACTCTTCCCCACAATAGCCTCTCTCACCAGCTGCTCACGCCTCCTGATGGAAGCTAGCTCCTGCAGAGGACAGAGATGGGGAGAAGGAGGAGGAGCGGTTTAAAAGAAGTGGGAAGGTGAGAGGAAGGGGAGACAAAAAGGAGAGGGAAGTTGATGGGAAGGGTGATTGAAGAGAGAGGAGAAGCGGGGGAAAAGTGGGACAGGGGAATAAAAAAGGAGGAAGGAGGAAGGAAAGCCTGCATCTTGTTTGAAGATTGAGGATGTCTATTTAACATCGACTTACAGGCCTTATTACTAATACATTTTTCATCAGGAATCTTTTAACTCACAGCAGGGCTTTTCTGAGGGCTGAGCTCGGCCTGGATCTTGGTAAAATAGTTTCTGTAAGACGGATCTGAGGGGTCAAGGGCTGTGGCAGACGTCACTGTGCCTGATCCTGATCTCGACAGGGGTGAAGGTGGCTTTTCCTCTGGCTCATGACCTGAGAGAGAGAGACAGAGTTAAGTTCCTAGCATCACTGAGAGAACATTTGAATTTTAGACATCTCATAATAATAAACTGTGCATGGTGCACTTGACTGAACCCTGTGTCTCGCTTCAAAAAAATTAGTGCACTGACGCTTTAGATCTGCTAATGATGATCTGATCAAACAGACAAATACACACCTGTGGAGGTGTTGTCAGGGGATGCTCTGTTGTTGTTTTCTCCTTCTTCCTGCTCCTCTAACAACAAGTACTCCTTCACCACCTGCCTCAGTGTCTGATAGGCTTCCTCCAAATCATCTACTCAAAGACACAAGCGACCCACACACACACACACACACACACACACACACAGAGTCAGCACTGTGCAAAAAAAAAAAAAAAACTGGTTGTGAACAGAGTCAATGCATCTCCCATCAAACAGTAATGAATCAAAGATATGGGAATGATGACCTTAGTGTAATGAGGTGCTAGCTAGCAGTGCATAAAAGTGATGAGGTTCCACACTCCCTGTATGTTCATCTCATTAAGAAAACAGCTAACATGTCTGAGTGCTTTCATGAGGGGATGATAAACACAGCTATTCTGTGGCTACGTGCCCTTAATACATGTGGTAATTGGATTGAAAGTGTAGTGTATGGATTTTAGAGAAGTGTGTTAATTTATCTAAGGCTATACCAGTGACACTTGCGCTAAGCCAGGCTAAGGCAGGGTATTTTTCGCTCTGTGAGGCACTACAATGACAAACTGCCTGCGAACAAAGCAATCACAGGGGATGCTTCCAAATTCCTCTCTGACTAACATCATATCCAAAGGTTGAATAAGTAGAAAGAAAAAAATGTCTCCTCTGGGAATCTATTAATTGTTTTCTTAGCTTAAAATAGATTTTTGTTGAAAATTAATTGAGACTATTTATAATTACACTTTGTAGTACAATTAAACTGTCATTAACTAATAGTAAAATGGATTTAGAGGCCACTAGAGGATATTAAATTACCATTATTGTGCTCTGTAGCGCACATTTAAATCAACAAGTGCAACATCAAACAAAATTCCATGTCATAATAAAATTCTTCAGTGACAAAGTGTTTTTTTTTTTGCTGTACCACAGGGGATAATGTTATCGAAGAATCCCGGGTGTTGCCTGCTGGTATTGGCATACAGCTCTATACGTGACACTGCCATGTCAATCTGTGCTGGGGTATAGAGGTCACGCCTTTTCAGGTGGCCCGTGTACCGTTCCACCTGGGTGGGGATGACCAGGATGTATCGAGGCTCAAAGTAGCTGTTCTTCAGACTGAGCACTCCCTGTGAGGACAGACAAACAGTTTTGTGACAGTTTTCTTATAATGACGGTTTGATATTCTGTTTATTACAACACTGAATTGTATCTGAGCTGTTTGATCTGATTCATACTGTGCTGTAGAGACTTTGGAAATGAAAACTGACTATCAAGCTACTGACTACCCCGAACATCCAGTAAAAGCAATTTAATATGAATCAACACTGGCTTATCCTGAATCATGAGAATATTATTTATTAGCTTTTATTCCAATAAATCACACTAGTGCAGAGAAAGAAGCTCTCTGTCCCATGGGTTTAAAAGAAAACATCACTGTGTGTGATATGTAGTGGTAGATCCGCAATCTACTGGCTTGACTGTCCACATATTTTTCCATACGAACCTCTAGCTCCATATGCACACAGCAGGCTAGTCCTTCTCTGGCTACATCCTCTATGGCGTCTCTGGTCAGCCCGTACCTGTGACCGCCGTACTGCATTGTCTGGATAAACTTACCCTAAAAGGGAATTTCCAATTATGAGGGGAAAGAATGAGAGAGCATTTTAGTGCACAACTTTATTGCCCCACTAATCATCACAATACCAGTTATGAGCAGCATTTATCTTCTAAAGTGGACATAATACTTGCAATGCATACACAACCCCGGCATGTTCTGTCAAGATTAACAACCTGAAGTCATTTGCCCACCTGTGAACTGAACTTTTGACCTGGTGGTCAGTGTAAAAAATCTCTCTCTTTGTTACTTCTCACACATGACCCCTGACCTTTTTGTCTGCAGGCTTCTAGGGCTGTTTTATTTAAACAGCATTATTTAGAGCTCTCAACAAGCTTATGGCCAAATCCAATACAGCTCACTAAAAGTAATTCTTGTTCTTTGTGGTAGCAAGAGAGAATCCAAGCATATAAATAAAACTGAAATGATTTGTTATGATTCCAAGGAAACAGTTGTACTTGCATAAACTATTACTGTTTTTTAGAAGCCATTTGTTTTTAGCAGCTGTTTGTGCAAATGCAATCATTTCACTGAAGCTTATTTTGACTCTATGTGGTTCGTTATATTTAAATTCAAAGCAATTAGAGAGCGCAGACTTTGTAACATCAAGACTGAAACTGGCCTGTCAATTAAATGGCCACATGTGGAGCCAGCAGCAGTAAACAGTGAGAACAAGAAACTGATAGTCTCAACCTTCTGCCTTTTTAGAACAGCATACAGCATGAAGACCTACATGATGTGATTATAATAACATAAAACAAAACCCACGAGTCACTACATGTTTAATCTAGTAATATTTCACCGATATTATACATAAGAATTGTCTCCTGAAGTCAAACAGGAATATAAGCTCCCTTTAACATTTTTCGTGTCCCTGAACCTTCCAAAATAGGTCATTGACAAGCATTCAGCAACTCCGTTACAAAAATGATACTTGTCCTTCCATACTACCGGAGTCAGACGAGGATGTTATTCAGACAAAATTGCACATCAGGTGTTCCTTGTGTTTACCACACAGTGGTAAGGCCAAGGGCTGCTGATTAGGGTTAATTTTGTATAAGAACAGCCACAAGAAGTGGGTTCAAGAGGTTATGATTGCAGAGTTACTGAAAAGCACCTCTAAGGGAGAAAGAAGTGAAGAGGAAGAGGGCACACTGACACAGCCAAGGCGGGAGCATACAGTACAGAGTAAGAAAAGGAGGGCAGGACTGCTGTTAAAAAGTAGCTGGCAGCAGAAGAATGGAGATTGGAAATATCAAGTAGAGCGAGAGATAGACTGTAAAGTTAACCTGATTCACTTTCTCTGGAGACAAAAGGCATACATTCCAGCATCAAAGCCGTTGCGGTTTAAATCACTACATGACCAAGACCTCTATCCATCAACCCCCACCATTCTTACATAAGAGGCAGCTTGACACGAGGGACGAGATGGAGAACAAATGTGTCTGAGCCTGACCTCAGCGCCTATTTTTCTGACTCCAGCAAAACTAAGTCCATTCATTTGATGATTTTGTTATCTTCAAAGCATATGAGCACATGGGTATTGTACTGAATGAGATCCAGTTGCTGTTGATTAACACAAATGCAACCTGATCACGCTAATAAAATCAGAGCCCGACACTGGCTGACCCTCTGAAAAAAAGAGGTGTATTTTATGCTATTCTGGCCAATGTCTGCATACTGATGATATTAAAACACATTAGCTCTCTGTGTCCTTGTCAGTTGTCTCAGACTAATAATCATCACTTCAGCACGGAAAGTGTTGTAGGAGACGCTGTGATAAGTCATCCTTAAGTAAAATTTAATTAATACAACCATTACACCTTATCAAAAAAGTTCAATTTAACTAAGTGTATCTTTGTGAAATGAAATATCAGCCAGTAAAAGTAAAATCTCTTCATCCAAGTAAAACTAATTATCTCAGCAACTCAGCTTATTATTGCCGATGAGTGAATTCAATCTGAAACTTGCTCAAGGTGTTATGTGAATCAAGAGCACTAAGAAAAGATCCAGTGTATATTTAATTAACTGAATATGAATCTGTTTACACAATCTATGTCACTGAGTGCGTATTATTTTGTGCTCAGAGCTCAAAATAATCTTGAAACATGTACTTTGCTCCCATGTAGTCACGACAAGGGTCAAAAAAAAAAAAAAAAAGCTTAATGGCAAGCTTACTCACCATGTGAATCATGTTCTGAAAATCTTCCTCACTGACATAATGGTAATCAATTCCATTCTCCTCTCCAAAGTATGGCCCCCTTGTGGTGTGACAGGTTCTGTGGAAACATACAGACACACGCACACATGGTATAGTAGAGGAAAATGTCAGTCTGGAGAGTTCATGTAACATATTCAGCTATGTAATTTATGAGATCTAAGTATGTGAAAAATCTCAGACCTACAGCGACTAGAGAGGACCAGACAGGGGGCTATGAACTGGGACCCCTGGGTTTCTAGAATGTTTCAGACGCTAGGCGAGAGCCAGGTATGTGTCATTACCTTAAGATATAGGTTTGACTTGCATACTACTGCACTGCACGTTGAAAGAGTTATCGAATGACTGATATGTGATTTGAGACTGACCCATAGGCAAAATATTCGCTGAAATCCTGACACAGTCTGTGGGCCAGCTCTCTCTTTCCGCAGCCTTGAGGACCAGTCAGAACCAGCATAGGATATGGAGAGTCTGCACTGGGCAAAGTACTGCTTGGAGACACACACACACATACACACACACATACATACACACACAGGGTTTCTGATAAACTTTACAGGTACGTTCCCACTAAAAAACGACAAGCAAGACTTAAGTTTATTAAACCTTGAAGCTAGAGCACAAACTTCTTCAGTCGTGAAAGCCGCACCTACAGTCAATATAAACGGGAGCCTTGTGGGCAATATGGATGTGCTCTTTCTAGGAAGCACAGAGGAGAATGGTAAATTGACTGTAGCTGCAGCATTTTATTTGCTGATGATGGATGTTTTCAAAAAATGTGCTGATGCATGAACTCATTTTCTTCTTTTAGAGAGTAGATAATATGAGCAATACAGAAACACTACAGATAAAATACTGCATGTTCGAAAACAACTTTCTTAATAGTTGATTTTGCAAGATTTTTATGATGATGACTAACGACAACACATTTGACTGCAAAATTTCACATTCAGAGCACCCTTCCTAACCAGTGTTTCAATGCTTCCTGTTACCATCTGTTAACATTTTCCATTAATATGATATTAAAGGAAAATTATATTTAATATAAAATCCACTGGGTTGTTAACATTCAGGAACAGATGACCATTAAGAAGTTATTTAACAATAAATAATAAATAAATAACATTGTGTATTTGCACCAACCTGTCATAGAGCACCTGGGGCTGCATCAGCTGATACACCAAGTGGGTCATGTGATCCCTTGCTGCCATCACATCCAAAGGAGGGTCATACTTGTTTACTGATGACACCTGGGAAGTGTCACATACTGAAAGCAACCCCACACTCATGTAAAATAATAATATAAAAGAGATAAGTGTGAAATGTTTATTCGTACCTTTTCTTCAGCGGTGACTTTCTCCTGGTCCAGTACCGTTAGATGTTGGAGGAGGAAAATGACTGCCAGTCTGTAATCGGGTTGCTCCTAGCAATTATAATCACATGGTATATATTAGAAAAACATAATAATGAATCTTCAGTCACAGACTTTTTAGGTGTTGTCAAACTGAATATAGAAAACTCTATGATACACGTTAACTAAGTGTTCTCAGAGCAGAACATATGATCAGTTAAGGGTTGGATTACCTGTACAGGGTTTCCCAGCACGTTGATGTCCCTCAGCAGGAAAAGATCATGAATGTGTTTGTACTCCTGAATTTCACTAATCTGAAACAAAATCACAAAATCTTACTATGAAATCCCTGCGTAATGATTTATTTGTAGTTATCAAAGTTAGAACACTGAGCGTAAAAGACAATTTCTTGCTTGTCTGTGTCATCTATTGTATCAAACTAGAATTTAGTTGAGTGTCCTCGTATTGAAGACTGCTCATCATTTTGTGGACATTTTAGAATCTGTTAAAACACCTGGACCAGGACTTCCAACCTGGCCGCTCTACAGGAGTACATGGCAGGGAGGCCTAAAATGGTGACAGGTTTTGATCCTAACAACACTGAACTACTTTCTGACGCACTGTGACAATATATACAAAGAGAAATTACAGTACTATATATTGCCTATATGGTACAGCACGCCTACTTTGTTTATTGTCAGGCTACTCAGTTTTTTCTCATCTTAATTGCATGCAAGATGTAGGCTGACATATTTGTGGTGTTGACTAATTCTTTCTCATTGTTCTCACATATCAATACCAGGTTTTTCTCCAGATTGATGGAGCCCAGCAGGTGGAGATTCTGGAGGCCAGAAAGACTGTTGATGCTGTTCAGAGACAAGTCAAGAACCTGCAGACTCTTCAGATTCTCCAACCCTTCAATCCTCTCCAGCTGGTTCCCCCTCTGGACACAGACAGGAAAGAGGACATATTTAAAGAGGCAACTACGTGATATTCATGGATATGTCTGCATACATAAGTGGCTTCCAACCCACAGTTCCACTTCACATACAGTAAATGATTCCTACTAATAAATATTAAGGACATGCCATGGTCGCTCTGCAGGGTGTCTGAACCTTCTTTCCCCTCAGTACTGAATTGAGTGGCAGGTCTGCCTCTCTTTGCTAAATCTTGACAGGTGAGGGCTGACAGCCAAACAGCTGGCAAGGTGCTAGCGCAGCACGCTAGCCGACTAAAGAACCAGACCTGGGCACTCCTCCCTTGTCAGGCTCCCCAGCCTGGTTCTCATTCCAATCCACCAACGAAAGTTGTTATCTAGCAGTCTGGCCACACCTCACCCTGCTCTTGCCAAGCATGTTGCCTGGCAGAGGGCGGCTGTCAGTGGGGGTGGGTGACTGCGCTGGTCCCCTGAAGCTCTAGGTCGGTGCTGTGATGGGCTGTGAAACAGGCTGGCTGACAGGGCTGTGCTGTTTAGGGAGGCGGCATGTGAGGAAGAGGGGTCAGAGATGGGATTAGATGGATGCTGGATGGACAAGGTGTGAGTGTGTGTATGCGTGCGTGTGTGTGTGTGTGTGTGTGTGTGTGTGTGTGTGTGTGTGTGTGCTGAACTTGGTCCAGGCTCACTCAAACACCAGCAGCTGGTCCCAAAGCAAAACTAGACAGGGGCAGACACAGCCAGACCGATGGCTGCTGACAATGAGGAAACACTGATAAAGCACAGAACGTGCATGTGTGCACACGTACACACACATACAAGCAGAAAGAGAGAGAGAGGGAGAGAGAGAGAGAGAAAAGGCCTGCTGTTGGACCATATGGTGATTCTCGAACAGGGGGCCAAGGTTTTACTGAATATAAAAATGCAGCCAAAAACAAAGATATAAAGTGAAAGACAGAGGAGAGAAAATAGAGAGACAAACAGAAATAGGTAAAAATTTAGCATACATGAGGTAAAATACACCCACAGAGAAAGAACTCAGAAATAACTCCTGCTGTGTGTGTGTGTGTGTGTGTGTGTGTGTGTGTGTGAGTGTAGATACTAGACAACACATGGAGAGATACAACCTCCTGTGAAGCAATGCCATGCATGGAAATGTTGCCAAGCAATGTCAAAGAAAGACAAATGACATGTCTGCTTAAAATGCATGTCTGTAAGCATGTGCTTTAATGTGCTCTATGTACAAATGTGTGTGTGTGTGTGTGAATGTGTATGCTGTGTAACATATTTCTTCTAATAGATCGGTACCTACAAGGCAGAGGTGTGTGAGGGGAAGACTCCCCAGGCCGCTGATCTTCGAGATCTTGTTGTGTGCCAGGCTGAGATAGCTGAGATTGCAACACTGCTCAAGACCACTGATCTCAGTGAAACTGTTGTCTGAGAGCAAACATGTTAGGAATAATATACACAGGAAAAATGTAGTTGAGTATAATGCGCTTGTGCGTATTTTCATATATATTACCATATATATGTATAGAAAGAAGCTACGAGGTGTGACTGACAGAGAAAGAGGCAAAGACAAATAAAAGAAATGTGTGTGTGAACTCTCACACACGCAGATGAATGCAAACGTCTCTCTGTAAGGATACATCCCAGATCCATTTTACTCAGAGATGAATAGGCTGACAAATCTTCCATTTTTGTCATACGGTTATGGGAGAAATTGACTTCCTGAAAAAAGAAAGCAGCACAATATTAACCAAAGCCATGAAAGTCTTCAGTACATCTCACAGAAGAAATTATTTGCCGAAATCCATAGAGCGTAGGAGAGAATTTTCAATCCACTACAGTTCACTGTCATTCAAGGGCAGTTAATGCCTTGTAAGCATATTCAAATTGACTACAGATGGGCTATGGAAATCCAGGCCTATCTTGAGGGAGTAGTACAAGAGAGAGAAGCCTAAGCCAACAATCAAACGTGGTCTTATCCTGTCAGTTCAAGGTCCTGCGTTACCTTTAGATTCTTGGGTGGCTGGAATCCAAAGAAGTTGGAGATTTCGTTATGAGAAGCGTCCAGGATGACGAGGTATGGCATGTGGCTCACACATGATAAATCTAGCAGTTGAAGAGAGACACTGATTAGTAAACTATTCAAAAGTGTATTGTTATATCTGAAATGAATCTAATAATAATATTAAAGTCACCTTTAATTTTGTTGTGTGGCAGCTCCAGCTTTTGAAGGTGGACATAACCAGATAAAACAGAGATGTCACTGAGATTGTGACTCTAGAGAAGAGAAAAATACAACCTTGGTTAAAAATGCAGAGATATGTCAGCATAACAACAACGTGACACAGTGACTGGAGGGTAAACTGATTTGTCAGGGAATGCTTTGTCTTGGCAAATCAACACGAAAGCCATATAATATCAATGAAAAATGCCGTCTGTGCATAAATGTCTTACAGGGAGAGACAAGTGTTGCAGCCCGGTACCAATGCGCCGTAGGTTGGACCCACAGCTAGACACCATCTCAGCAGTTAAAACACCATCCTTCTGTAAACAAAAAAAAAAATCAGTATTTTATTAGAATAGTGAAGATAGCAGTGAACTGTTAGGGACCTTGCAATTACACTACAGGTCATTCACCTAGTGCTCAGCTTCCTGCCCCCCACAGCACACATGCACATATTCATGCAGCACACACACTTTAGCTTACTAAGGATGCACAGTAGTCTAAGTGTTCCTATCGCAAATTGAAAATAATAAACCATTTGACCTTGCTGCTGTGTTGTTTTACTTCCCCAGACCTCTTGCGCAAGGTTACCTGCTTTACCTGTTGCATAACGGAACAAATATGGAGGTTTATTCGAGCTGCTCCATTAATATGCACTCACTCTTGCTTTAATTATTTAATTACTATTAATTATGACTTACATTTTTGTCATGATGAAAACAATAAAATGAAAGAAACTAAAACAAAGTTTATTACTAAGAAGTATGAAGACAGTGCATGTAGCTTACAAAGTTTTACCAGCTAAGACATCACCCTCCTTACCTCCATCTCTCCGCTGTCCTCTAGCTCCTCGTAGCCGGGAGCCTCAGCGTCATTTCGGGACCCTGGGGGGCGGGAGCTAAGCGACGGGGGAGCAAACTGTTGACTCGTTGTTTCCGTCATTATTTCAGGATGAAAACTCCAAGAACTACAGACTGACAAGTTGTAAAAGTGGCCACTGTGCGTTTAAACTCAAGTCTAAATCCATGCTCCAGCTAGCTATGGAGTTAGCAGTCCACATGAAGCGTACACTGTCGTCGCTAGGCAACGCTAAGCTAAGTGAGAGGTGAAAGGAATTGTGGGTGATGTTGTTTTCTTTCTCCCCAAAAGAGACAATGGCACTTTTTGTCTTTGTTTACAGGAGTGTTTAAGGAGAAGGGAACATTTAAAGCTGTGGAAAGTTAGAGGAAAACAAATCTAATACCTGACATAGCTGTGAGTGTTGTTAACAGCCTTTACTTACAGGGGGTGAGACAATAAAGAGAAAATTGAAAAGATAGATAACAAGAGCCTAGCTTACACCACTTACCGGACATGCATCCTTAAAAGCAACACAATGCACACTATCTAGGTGTAGTCCTCACTTATATTAGTTATGACTACTAAAATTTACTAAATGAAACTTGTATGATTTGACCAATTTATTATTAAATTCATTATAATGTATGGACCAAAGTATGTAGGGTAGCTGGAGAGGTGCCAGATCACCTCTGTGCACTGCTGAGGTGCCAGTCTGTGTGGCTGCCCATCACTCCACTGTGTTTCTCCACATTTGCAGGTCTATGAGCATTTGTGTGTGTGTGTGTGTGTGTGTGGTTGTATTTCAGGTAAAAATGCATGTGAAAAAAGAGTATCCTCTCAAGGTATCAATAAAGTATCTATTCTTTCTATTCTATTCAATTTAGGAGTGACACATAGATGTAAAATGTATTGTATAATATTCAGATTCCAATGCTGTATTTTAAATTCCAGCTACTCAGACACCCCTTTTGTTCGGGACTCCATGACAGGAGACACTACAGTAACACTGTCAGACTTTACAAACAGCACACTGCCTAAAAGAGTCCAACAGATATGGATTTATGTCAACAGCACAGGTCTTCAGGTGGTATGTTGTCTGTGTTTATTTTTCTGATTCCTATGTGCTGCACTTCATGCTTCAAACAATGTCACACCACACATCACACCTGTCAGGTAAAGTACATGCTCTAGTGTTAGTTTTGGATCCGTCTCATATGATACAAGGTGGGAACATCCCGGGCGCATCAAAACAGTGATGGACTGTGCTGTCATGTGTGGAAGAGGTGTTACTGTGCACATGAACTCTTGTCAGCTGCACTTCCCCCTGATGGGGGAAGCATCACAGTTGTGTATTCACACAAGGAAACACACCGTATAAAATACACAAAAACAGATGGGAATTTGAAGAATTTATTTTGTGAGTCTATTAGTGTATGCAATGCCAAATCATGTGCTTGATTTAGAGTAGCTTTAGAGCATTTGCTGGAACAATTAAGAGGTTTAAACTTGTTCAAGTCCAACATTTAGAATTCAATACATTCTTACATGAAGCAGAAATCGAGCAGATGTGCAAAATAAAGATCCATTGCAAAGAAAAAGAAACATAAAATGGAAAAGAAGATGAGCCTACAAATAAAAAGTGAAAATTTATTACATTTGAATATTTAATTCATGAATAAATGGACAGCAGGGGTGGGTTGAATTTACATGTATGAAGTATGCCCAATATATAAACCTTCTTGACTTTTATGGGTCATATGTGCACACTGGGGTAACAGTATCTGTGTGAAACGACACAGTCTCTTAACATTGTATTAAAGTTTCCCATGTATAACATTACAAAAGTAGCTTTGAAGTGAACAGCTGAATGAGCAGATTTTAGATTTTACACCAAGTGTACGTTTCAGAGTGGTAGGCGAACCCCTCAGCAGCTCCATGGTTGTTTTCCCATCGATCCCAGCCTATGTGTCATTATGATGGATTGCTCTGTGGGCTTCAGGGAGACCAGCGCAGAGCCCGCTGTATTGACAAGGCTCCCATTCCCCTCTCCTCCTCTTGTTAAGTACTTCTCTCCTAAGTTAATGAACTAAAAACACGGAGGGTTGCAGGGAGGGGAATGATTTGCGATCGTCTCTCGAGTTTATATGTTCGGTTCACTTTAAAAGACTTGAGCACACGCAGTGGGGACGACAAAGTAAAGACTCGACATTGCATAATTTCCGTTTATAGAGCTATGGCTGATGAAATGTATTCCCAAACACACTACTTAACACAAAAAGTGCAAGTCATTCCGCTGTGGTGTGCTGGATTTGAAATATAAGGTTCGAAACAAACCTTGGTTTACAGGAGGATGAAACTGAATTCAGCAAAAATGTCTTCATTACCAAGTCTCTTTTGTCCAATTTGTAAAAAAAAAAAAACAACAACTCACAACTTTTCCCACTAGCCACACAAGTTTACGGTACAAACTATGAGAGAAAAAAAAGACAGATAAACAGATTTTTAACAGCCACAGATATGATACAATTCTCAGCTAGGGAACTCTTTGGGGACTATCCCAAATTGGCAGCAGGCGGAAGATGTGGCCTCATTCAGACAGTCTAATCTGGCATCTGTTACTGCAGACAGAATCAGTGGGCCCATGAGGCTGCCAGGAGAGGAGAGATAGAGGTGTAATTGAGAGCAGCAGTTTAGATCTAATAGGAAAATGAGATGAGATGCGGCCTAAGTTTGGGTGAGTGTCCAAGACAATCGCCTTTTATCTGGAGCCGGAGTCATGGTGAGCAGGGGACTGTTGCAGTTGGAGCGCTCGCGCTGCGTTTGTTGTCTCTTTTAAAAAGTGTAAATTGACAATATAGGTTACCTTATGACATAGATACATGGGGAAGTAGACTAGCAAAGTCTGTTGGTTGTCACCTTGCTTCCCAATTAGAGTGACTCATGTTGCATACACTGATATATATATATATATAATCTACATGCCCAGACTTGAAAGAAAGTATATGTGTCAACGCCGTGACTACAATGAGTTTCATCACATCAGGCAAGATGAAATAGAGAAGACACACTCTCCATCAACAGATCTCACACACATTATGATTCAGGTCTAGAGCGAGTCTCTATCTCAGTGCTTTCTAACCCAGTTCTTAAATATCTCTTGTACTGCAAGTTTACTATGGAACAGATGACCCATTTATTTCCTGCACATGTTCCTGCTAGACAGATCTGAGGGATTTGAAACAAAAATGTGTCGGACATATTGGTGATTGGGAAATCAAATCGTTACACTGTAGTGATCTTCTTGTCTTTGGTGGCCTGTTTGATGGCTGCCTGCTCACAGATGATCTCCTTCAGCCTCTGCAGTCGGATGTTTTGGGTGCTCAGGTCTCCGACACCCGTCTGGCTGCGATGCAGTAAGGACAGGGCATTAATGTACTCCAGCTCCGTGTAGCGAACGCCCTGGTCCACCACCAGATTCAGTAGCTCATCTGCAGTGTTGTACAGCATCTCGTAGTACTGCCTGATTGGAGGGAAGTGAGTAATGAAGTGAGAAGGGGAAAGTAATGAGAAGTTACGGGGATGAGTAAAGAAAATGACAGAAAATGGAGAGGAAGCAAGGGAGAGAAAAGGAAAAAAAAGTTAGTAACACTTTATATTCCTCTGTTTTGCATTTTTCTAGTCCAGAATCAAAAGGAGCAACAACAACAACAAAGGGGAAAACACAAAAGCTAAACTAAATGCTGTTGCTGTAAAGCCCAATTTCCTTAAAAAGGTCTTCAAGGACCTCACACTGCTGCCACCGGGAGCTGAAGTTAGAGGGAAAACATTGACTGGCTATAAACTACTGAGACCGTTCTAATGAAACACTGTTGACAGAGCCAAAAGAGGAAGGAGGTGTGTGCAGAATTAATAGCGTTTAAACCAGAGCCTAATGCCACAACGGGCCATTTGAAAAAGACCATGAAGAACATACTGATAAAGATGGAGCACGAAGGGAGAGTGAGAATAACACACACACTACCAACTGGTGACTAAAAAAAATATCAGACAAAAAAGTTGAATGTGGCAAACAGAAGTGAGGAGAAACTGTGTGTCTGTGAGCATAGGATGAGGGATGTAATACTCATTAAACCAATTAACAGCAGAGGAGCCAATATTTGTCCAGAAAATATAGATTCCAGCAGGAAGGTAACTTGTCATAAACCCAGTTTACACATTACGGTGCAGAAAGCACTGCTGGAGGTTAGGTGATGCACAGGAGAGCATTGGGATGCAGGGCGGACAATTTTTCTTTGGGGGTAAAACAGGTCAAATATCTTGCCGGATGTGTGCGCGTGTGAGGGGGGATTGCGTTGGCGAGACAACTATGCACTTAAACACACACACACACACTCACACAGGAACAGCAAAATACGGGCACGCACAGGAATATATTTCACCGCTATCTGCCCCTGGCTATAGGACAAATCCTATTCTCTAAAGATACATGAAATGTTACACTTCCATACAGCGGTTGTAGATACAGTCAGAACAAGAGGACAAGAGGTGAGCTACATAAACACTGCACTATATCATGTACTTTATGTTTAAAATGAGAACATTTGTGGGAGAACATTACGAGAAAACCAGGACATAAAGCACTGCAGTTTGGACAGCACTTCATTTACGAACAATCCCACTGTCTTTTGATGGAGGCTTTGATCAGATCACGATGTTTTTGCTGATGTTTGAATGCATGCTGTTCACTTATTAGATCTTTCAACATTTTTTCCTACTGTACTCAGCAACTAATAAGTTTCCATTAATTTCCGTGTGACATGAAAATCAATAAGGTGACTCTTGAAACTTTTGTGTGATTCATCACAGTAAAGGTCAAGTCGTTTTTGTGAATATTATATTGTTGTTGCGGGGCAATTCAACTTAACTGCTCTTCAGATGGAAACGGATGGAAACTAAAGTGGCAAGAACAGTTAAACAGTGTAAAACCACCAGAGTTATACTTCTCCCCCTCACTTTGGTGTGAGTTTTAACATTGAAGTTGTTCAGACAGAGGACATGCTGCTACACCTCACGGTGTTATGGCTCCCCGTGAAACAAGAGTATCAATATTCTAATGAGCTTGTCTCTGTGTGACACCGAATATCCTCGAAAAACAGTTTCAACTTTCAGGCAAAAGAAGCTTTCTTCATTAGAATATATTGCACACCTTGGCCAAGGGCACATGCCAGTCACTCAACGGAGGTAGCTCCTGCTGCTTTGTGAGTGCAGCCGTTCAATGAAGAAAGACAATTGTAGCGCTGATATTGTTAGGCTGAAGAAAGGCCTTGGTGGTGTTGTGATTGGGGAAAAAAGAAATGTCGGGTCCACCTGTTTCCTAATCTTTGTGTGACAGCAGAGAAATAGTTTTATAATTATGGACATCAAAAGAGAAAGAGATTTGAGCGCTCTATTGTGCCAGAGGAAGATGAAAGTAAATGGATTCAAATCTTTAGTGATTTCTGATAGGGCAACAGCAAAAAGACACTTTTTGCGGGAGAAAAGATATTTTTTATCTCATCTGTCGAGCTCCTTCACCCATCCAAGACCCATTCCCTTCTTGAGATCATTTTCGATGCTAACGAGGCGTTAATAAGCATTCGGGGAGCTTCTTGTTTTAAGGTGTTTTATGTGCTGTCATTTTGGAGATTCAACAGTAGAACAAGACAGAAGGTGTGCGATGAATGAGATGGAGATGGAGAGATACAAGGCAAGGGGGAAAGAGTGATGGCTGAAGAGATGAGTGAGGAACAGAGGTGCATAATTTCTGTTTTTTGGCCTTCTCCTTACAAGCAATGCCCTTGGCCATCGAAGCATTTGCATTCTGTCTTGCTCTCATTTTCTCTCCAAGGTCTTGTTCAGTTTTCCATCTCTGAGCTCATTTTATGAAAAAGTTTGTCAATATTGATGAGGGTCACGCTGGTTCACGCCTTAACAAGGGGCAAGACAGAAGAGATAGGGGGGGAAAAGACACATATGGTTTTATCTGTTAATGAAACGTGCTTCGTGTATTTGTCTCGTTTATGTCCAAATCTTAGCGCCGCTGAAAAATGTTTTGTATCCATTTATACCCGCGGAGTTTGTGTTTAAGTGTTGACACATTTACTTCACAGCAGCAAAACACCAGCCCAAACGCATTACCATTTCATTCTGGAGTCCCGGTGATTACCTTCTGGCTTGAGGCAAATCACCTCATTATATGATCTAATGAGAGAGACATGTATAACCAAAGAGAAAACAGAAATTTGGTCTGTTGAGAGAAGAGGCGTCGAACAGAAGGCTTCCCCTCTTTCAAATATCCATCCTCAGCTCTCAATGGGAAACAGATTAGCAGAGTAAAGTAAGTTGTTGTTTGAATAGAGCAAAACGCAGGAGAAACTGCACCTGAGTGATTCATTCTAACTCACCGCCATAATTATCTGTGCAGTACGTGTGTACAAAGTACACCGTTTAGTTTGTTTGCTGTGCTATGATATGACTGGAGATAGATTGTGATAGATTTCCAATCTGTCCGAGGTGCATTCGCTTGTCACCCAGAGTGAGCTGGGACAGCCTGTGGATGTTATGTATAAATAGTGACTTAAAACCTAAAAAGGTAACTATTGCCAGTACAGAATTCTCTCCAAGCTCTTGCTGTCGGATGTGAGTGTGTAGGCTGACTGACTGACACGTTTATAGGCTTGGCTCGCTCTTTCAATTAAGACAAACCTTCTGGTACACTAGTAAGTTCTGCATGCTGGAAAAAAAAATTAAGCACAGACATCCCGTCTGAAAACTGTAATTATGACTGTGACCACTTTGACAGGCGCAAAATTCTATTTGGATATTTTTTCTCTGGTCTAAAAAAGCATTTTTTGTCTGCTAAAATTGTAAAACTAGCTGGAGAGCTTTGGAATCCATCTGTTGATGCAGCAGCCGGCGAGTGAAAACAAACAAAAAAAGCTCTATAAACTGCTATAAAACAAGGCTTAACTACAGTATAATAGCAACTACAATTCACTTGGCAGCGACGCATTTAGGACAAATCCCACACAGGATTTGTCTACTGATGCTCATTTATAACTGATGACAGAGTACTAAATCCACCGTGCGGTTTGTTATTGTAGCGTCTAATATCAAAACAGAAAAGGTGCATCCATAGGACAACTGTGTGTTAGACTGTCAGCTGGTTATTAGTGTCTGAGTGTGAGTTGTGGGGGCAGCTGGCAATCTGGGCCCTGTTCAGTACAAAGGAGGAGGAGGCTGGTACAGAAAGAGAAAATCTAAGAGGTGTGTGTGCGTGTGTGTGTGTGTGTATCTATGTATGTGTCTGAGTGATGTATGTTAGCGTGTGCTGAAAACACTTTCAAACAGTTCATTACCCAAGCAGCTGGAAAGTCATTTGCCAAACAGTGTAAAGGCTGTTAATAAGATTAAAATCTCTCGGCACCCCACCACCAAGAAAGAACTCCCAGTGACACACACACACAGGCTAACACACAAACACACACACATCTTTTTAATCTGTTAAACGTAGTTAATGAAATCTCTTTTTTGTCCCCCCCTCACAAAGCCAAAGTGAATTGTTGTTTGCTTTCTTCCTTTAAGTCTTTCTCCATTTAAGTCTCCATCTTTTCTCTAAACACACACACACACACACACACACACACACACACTAATTTTACCAATTTTCACCTTCTCTCACCGCAATGCCCATATATAAAGAGCACTGCTTTAGTAATCAGCGCGCGCGTGTGCGTGCGTGCGCGTGTCAACAAGCCTTCACGGTGCGCTTTCTATTAAATTTTAATTAGCCGCCCCCCCCCCTTCCTTTCCTCATATACAAAGAATATTAAGTAAATTTATGATGCGTGGATGCAGCAGAGGACAGACAGATATGTATGTCAATAGCACGGTGAGAGAGTGAGAGAGAAAGCAGGGAGAGCGAGAGCAAAAAGACAAAGATAAAGAGAGGGACGAAAAGCAAGAGAAAGAGAAGAATCAGCACAATTCATTCCCCCTCATTTCCAGTGTGTACAATATTAAGGCCATTACAGGCTGCCTCTGTCAGCGGGTTTGCAACAACACATTAGTTCGTGGAGGAGAGATGAGGAGAGGAAGGAGGAGGAGCAGGAGAAAGGATGAGAGACTTGTTGCTGCAGTAACAGCTACCAGGGCTACTGACACCGACAACAGACCTTTTATATGATTAAAAAGTACATCCACGCTTTAATTGAAAGTGCGTCACTTTCTCTCTGTTGCTCACAGATCTGTTCTTGACCAGCACGTCCAAAACTTTTAGACCACAGCACCCTTTCAAAGTGATTTTCTCTGACTCTGAAGATGAGGCATTCAGGCGTGGGGCAGCTCGCTTTCCGCTCTTCATGTAAAGGAGAGTGTCAAGTAGCTTTCTTTGAGCTTTGTTTACAGCGGTAACTCTTTCTGACTGATCTTTCTGACTGCTGTGCGGCTGGAAAACTTGTCTACCCGGAAAGCCTGTTGTGTTACTATGACAACTGGCAACCGTGACCTGACCATCCGTAAGCGCAGATTGAACAGGGTTTCTAAAACGGTGATTGAGATGTTTATTGTCCCGCTTTGATACGTTTTAAAATGTAGTTGATGTAAACGCGGCCTCGTTTTTTTATGTGATAAAAAGTGTGGCTATAAAAGTAGTTTAAAAATGGAAATAAGGAAAATGCTAGTATGCATGTTGTTAAACAAAATTAGCCAGCTCGGTGTGAATGTAGTCTGAGTCTATTCGTCTTCCTGCTCCCTTCCATCTCTCTCCACTGAATGTCTCCCTCCCCTCCCTCCAACGTAGTGCAATTGTCTCTCCTCTGGTAATGAGGAAAGGTCTGCAGAGACACTGAGGCTAAAGCTTCATCAGCAAAGACCAGCCCAATCACGCTGCCAATAGCACAACAAACACACACACAGTCTCACTGGCTTCATCAGCAAAGATCAGTGTCATCATAAACACACACACACACAGCAGCGTGGACAGACAGACAGGCTTCATCAGCAGAGACCAGTCTCATCATACTGCATCTTGCGCATGCACACGCCAAAAACAGGAGCAGAGGAAGGGAGGGGCTGTAGGGAGGGAAGAGAGAGAATAACATTTCAGCAGAGGAGGTGCAGGTGGTTGGATGGCAGCAGGGAGGAGGGGAAAAAAAAAGACAGGGAGAGAAAAATGAAGAAAAAGGGACCGAGAGAGGAGGAAGAGAGAGATAAAGAGGGAGACACAAGGTGACAGGGAGGGAGACAGAAGCCGAGCGAAGTGACAGTGTACCGAAGCCAGGCCTAAATACAAACAGTTTTATCTGTTGACACCCACTACCTCCTGACACGGCCGTCAACTGTACTTATTACCACATTCTCTGTAGACACACCAGTCTGTCACCTCAACACACACGCACACACACACACACAAAGACAATTTATTTGCCAATGCGCACACACACCGGATCTTAGAGACACACAGAGGCTGGGGCGGTACACTTCGGGAAAACACACTGTACACAAGGCTCTTGTACAATTCGCACGTGTACACCTACACACGGTAGTAATTTCCAGCAGCAGACAGGTGGGTGCAATGGGCTGAACTCCGGGGGCATCGCCATAGTGAGCCTGTCAGACTGGTGTTTAGCCTAGCTACAGGCTAAGGGGCTTGTGAGTTAGCTAGGGATGTTATGACAGCCCGGCAACCTGCCGGCACGGGTCACTGGGCAGCTCGGAGCTCCACCGTATGCGTGTCTGTGTTAGTGAGTGCGTGTTATGAGTTTGTCATGTCTCAATGTGCATCTGGAAAAAAAAAAAAACATACCATAAAACGCTGCTGCTCCAGACATAGAAGATTACGTACACAGACAAACAGCTACACGTTTATTTACGTTTAGCGTTGGTGTGCAGTAAGACAACCTTGTGCACACACAAAACAAAACATGTCAAAACATGTCTGCGATGTGTAGCTTTGTCTACTCGTGCGAATTCAGTCACGTTTTGATCTAATGGTCGTATGTTTTGGCAACCACTGGAGACTGTTCTAGTCCTCAGCATCGTGTTCTTAAGCCAGTGTGAGTTTACCTGATCTGAAATGATTAACCGAGAGCTAATCAACACTAATGTCTCATTAGGACATGTGAAAGAGCAGAGTGGAACCTGATGAAAGGTAAAAGAAAATATAGTTAGAATAATTAGTTCCAACATTAAAACATTTTTTAAAAGCTTTAAAGGTTACTTGCTTATCTGGCTGTGCAGCAAATATATGTTTAGATTTCAAATCTCAGGGAAAGCTAATTATTTTAGATCTTTATTTAAGGTTACTAAATCTGTTTCCAAGCAAAATAAGTCCTTACTGTCTCCGTAAGCCGGAGTGGACTGTTGCCAGGCAACACAAAGTTTTGCTGTTGTGTTTTCTTGGGAACTATTGTGGCCTCTGGTCCTTTCAAGATAAAAGACTCAACAACAACATCACCTTTATCTCATCTCGGCTTCTGTCAAGAAATCAGCATAGAGGGGGAGAGAGGGAGAGAGAGAGACAGGGAGAGAGAGAGGTGGACACACAGGACAATGAGAGGTGATCAATGGAGTGACAAGGTTGAGGGTGCAGTCGATATACACACACACACACACACACAGAAACACACAGTACACACATTGCAGTGACACACAGTTCTGCACAACAAGGCCAAGCCCCTGCACTGTTTCTGAGCAGATGGTCTGTGTGTGTCCACTTGTGTGTCAGTGTTTAGGTGTGTGTGTGTTTGACCTTGACCCACGAGCTGCTATCGCTGCCAAACTTCTGACTGAGAGACAAGAGCCTGCCATAGGGCCTTGCCATACAAAGACACACATGCTCACACACACACATTTAATTTTAACACACTGTGCCGCCTTAGCAATTGACATCCTGTACGCTTTCACAGTTCAATACTCAATATATGAACATGGATTCAGCCACAGGGTGGCACTGTTTCCCCATCCTTCTTCACTATCAGAGGAGAGAGAGAGTGTGTACTGTGTCTTCCCGAGCTCTGCAGTGCTGGTTACCGGGCCTCTCCTTAGTTTTACCTTGGATCAATGATTATTACCGTGCCCTTGTCC
Organism: Protonibea diacanthus; assembly: GCA_028641955.1. NCBI lineage: Eukaryota > Metazoa > Chordata > Actinopteri > Sciaenidae > Protonibea > Protonibea diacanthus. Next base: position 11,936,763 of record CM053997.1, on the reverse strand, counting down.
AGGTCTCTCTCACCTCTCCCTTTCACACACAAGAACACAAATGTAAAAGAAACGGCCAAAACAAACACACACACACACTAAAAGTACATGGGTACACAGGCAAGCATCTGCAGCCTTTCTCAAAAGCAGACTTCCTGCTGTGATCACTTCCTTTCCTTATTTTACTCTTGTTTCTCCACAGGTGGTAATAAAATACTGATGAGTATTTTGCTTTTAGTCCCCTCTTTGCTTTTTCACTGCCGATTCTGGTTGGCTCAGTTTCAGTTCAACATCTTGAACTTGAGAAAGAACATGAGAAAGAATACTTATATCTTTGCCATTAATTTTAAAATTGTAGATGCTATACTTATAGATGAAAAAGTCTTAGTCAGTCTCAAAAGTCCCACATCGCTCAGGCTCTATTAAAAAGGCATGATTTGTTGGAGCGGCGGCAGAAACACTTATACATCATTTCTTATAGATCATTTCATTTTTTACAACTTTCAATAAGCTCATGTAATGTCAGCCAAACACAGTAGGTATATCATGATCAGGTCCATTATACCTGAGTGTGGGCTAGACAGCACAATTTATGAATATTCATGTCTTAAACATAAATATGGTGATTTTCAAAATGCTGATTGGTTTGGCTGTGTTTCTCTTCACCAGATACACGTGTGGATGTGGTTTGTGTATGTGCATGCGTGCTTGTGTGTGTGTCTGGATGCATGTGTGTTGTTGGTGTGTCTCGGAGCCGGAGGCCGGCCAATCCGAAAAGCCATGAATTTGTAAACAATGTGCTCTACAATTCCCAATCAACACCTCCACACCACCCACGCCTCGTAATCAGAGAGAGTGGGGGAAAGAGAGAAAAGACACAAGAGCCATCACTGGCATTTCTCCATAATCAAAGTTGACAGAGAGTAGAAATAACATACTAATCAATGGTCCTCTACATCCAGTACAGTTCAGGTCATTTCGGTTTACTTCTTTGTTTTGTTTTGTTTTTTTTTCCTGGAGGGAAACTTGGCTCGCAATACCGGCATATTACAAATGTCCAAACACAGGCAGCACATAGACACCCATCCACTCAAACATATGACACACCACAAGAGCCGTGAAAAGCAGCTAATTAACCCCACAACACGACAACGTGGCAGACATGGGTAAACAGGTTTTATATCAACAAATATTAAGGGTGATCAGGCTAGGACAGACAGGTTACAGCAGATAGTTGAGATGCTGCCATAAAAATGAATAAAGCAAGGGGAATAAAAACTGAGAAATAATCACTGTCTGTTTATTGTTGGCTTTCAGCATGTCTCTAAAAAAGTATGTCATGACCAGTATTTTATGTTTTTGGAAGAATTTTGAAATTTGTTTTTCTAACCAAGCCCAAGTTCTCTTTCTTTTTCTACAAAATAATGGAATATGACACTAAAGCAAGACAAGTAGAGGAATAGAAAGATACTGATACCCATTGACAGCTGAAAACAAAGTGGTAATACAAGCTAATAAAGTTTTTATCTGTCTTTCTCCTCTCATACTTTTTCAGTATTTCATCTTCTTCATTTCCCCCCTTTCTCTCTGTCTCTACCTTTCTAGCTTTCATCTATCACTGCGCCGTGTTCCATCTTCTATCCAGGCCGTCTTCTCCAAGTCAATTGAATGTCTTTTCCCGCGAAAGACATCTTTTCTATAACTTCCTTTCACTTAGTTTTTCAATTTTCCTCCCCGTAAGCCCTCCCTCCTCTCTCCAGTTTTTCCATCACCCTTCCTCTCACACATTCTCTACAGTCAAGGACAAGCTTCTGAAAGAGGGGGGGGGAATCAGATGAATACTGTGAATCACCCTCCTCTTTCTGTCTTCTCATTTTTTCTAGCCTCCTGCTCACTCCCTCCTTCTTTTTCACAAAGATATCTGAGCTCTGATTTCCCCCATGCCTGTCAGGGCTGGACAGCGCTGGGCAACAGCAGGTAGACTCACAAAATATAAACGTATGAATAAGAAATAAACACCAACAACTGTGCACATACAGGCACGCGGTGCGGTTGACAATCTGTTTGACCATCTGTCTGCCTTGTGAATCGACATAGTTCCTGTCTGAACTTGAGGACATTGTGCACGTCTGTGTGTGTCTGTGCAGGTGTGTAGTAGGGTTGGACCAATACATCAACTGATTTAAACTAAAAAATGGATCATCAGCCAGTAATACTTGATGTATAATTTAGAAATATTACACTGATTATCTCCTTTATGTACTTAAATTAGATGATTATAGTATGAATTCTAACGCATGACTTTGTGTTAATGTTAATATTTATAAGATTATTATTATCCTGGTTTTCAATGGAAAGTCCTGTGATATCAGAGGCTTTATCACCATGACAACAGTGAAACCCAAGGGAAAACCAGCAAGCACTTCTGAAGTATTGGCAAGAAAGCGACATGACACTTCAGAGACACTGACTACCTGTGCAAAATATCTTCTGCCAGCTGCTTCAGTCCAGGGTTATGAGCCTTTATGAAACCAGTGGTGCATATAAAAGTAAATAGTTTCTGGTTGAGGTGAATCCCTCATGTGACACTGAAAAAAAAAACAAACTGAACTGCTCTGTGGTCAACCCAGTGAAAATGTGAAAAGACTTTTACCTGGCGAAGTCGAGGTCAGCCTCCCTGGACATGGTGATGTTGGTGAGGTTCTGCTGGAGGACAAAGATGTTCCTGCACATCTTCTTGATACCAGACTCGCTGATTCTCTTAAAGTACTGGGCCCCATTGATAAGAATGCAAGAGATCAGGTGACCCAAGCCTAGTAAGAAGGAAGGAAGAAGAGAAAACATATTGTCAAATCAGCACAGAGGAGAATCAAAGAAGAGAGGCGCATAAAAAAAACTAAGAGAAATTAAATGCTGACCTTCAAAGATGTACTGGAACTTATGCTGTTGCAGGGCAGCGCCCATCGCCTCCTCTATGGCTGAGATGTCCTTGTTCAGTTTGACCACCAGCGGGTCGTAGTCCATGCTCTCCACGTTGGCCACGATAGCATAATTGCCTTGCTTAGTCAGCGGGATCAGGTAATGGAAACAGTGCACCCTGGATCGAGACATGAGAGCATAGCGAAGATGTTGTTGATATGTTGCAATCATGGCTACAAAAGCTTGCACATCCAAATCTAATAAATACAAGGTGCATATTAAAGCAGAAAGATAGTCTGTATGTTGAAATCAACAATAACCCGTGCTGAGTTTCAAGGTGTTAGAGGGAATAAGAAGGAAAGAAAAGCGGTAAAGAGGTGAGGAGGTATGAGGTGTATAATTCTCTGTCCTCAGCAGTGGAACACAGGAGGTAGAGTTTAGTGTTCTCATTCTCAAGCCCTGCCGATATGTACTCCTACTCTAACACCTGTAATTGAAACAGAAATCATTATGTTTAGAGTGCTCGTAATATATCCACTTATTCAGCTACAACATCACTTCCAGATACTATTCAGCCACGAAATCTGATTAGTCAAGGGCGACCTGTAGAGCTAAGTGCTAAATACAGTATGTTGTAAAGTCTTGGAGATATAAAAAGACTTATACAAGTAATTTACAGTCTAACAAAACAAGTCCTCTACAGGCCTTCAGGTCTATTGAAATACAACAGCCTGATGATTTCTAAGGAGTTTCCTTCATACTATGGCTCTTTCATGTCGAAAAATTTAATTACACTTTAAGAATGTATGCCAGAGAAGCGCATCTCTGTCTTTACGCCTGAAATACTGTATTTTAGATGTTTTTGAGTTCATTTTATCTTGACTTGTTTTTAGCGAAAGTTGAATGAAAACGTACTACAAACATGAATTCGATCTCTCTGCCAGTAAACGGCTCCAGTGGAGTAATTGTGGGTTAAGAACCTTGCTCAAGGGTTTTTGGCTGCTATTCTTTTATAAATGTGTTCATGACCAACTGCCACAAACAAGGATGATTTAATGTTAGTAGAGACCCAATATATATATATATATATATATATCCAAAATGATCCTATCCCTAGTTTGTCTGTGCTACAATATTATGTCTACGATATTTATATTATTAAATATAAAATAATATTATTTTAGAGTAATGATCAGTGGGTAGAGGAGATGAATTTAAACCATCATTTAACAAGACTCTCCATCCATTTAAACACCTACATCATAGTCTGAGGGACATGGAAGGCTCATTTCTGTCTAGACCTAAGAAGTCAATACTCTCATAATTCCATAATCACAGTGCCCTGAGCAGAAAGGCGAAGCCAACAACTACCCCACACTTTCAATACCTCCATCTCACTTCCTTGTCTCTCTATTCAATAATTTCTTGTACTTTGCTACTGTATCTCCCTTCTTTAACCCCTACCGTCCCTTTAACCCCCACACTCATCTCTCTTCCTCCCTCCCCTCTTGCTCTCTTCCTCATGGCTTCATTTAGCTGGCACCGCTATCAGGGGAAATTCACTAGATGGGGAGAGTCAATGGAGTGTAGCATATAGCTAGACATCAGCCTCAGGGAGGGTTTTCTACTGAAATCATAAACAATATTGCATAAGCTACACAATAGTCTACAGGGAAATAGTGGTACATGGAGGGATGGAAAGATGGGGAGAGAGATGATGGAGGGCTATTAGTAGTTGAGGGGGTAGAAAGTATATGGTATGGTAAATTAACTTGGATGTTGACATTCAAAACACATACTCAAGGCATACATTCTACAACTTGTGTATTTGGTGTAAAAATGTGATGACGCTGACACTTTTCTCCATATGATTTAACGACATGTCTTCTAAGCTTGTGCAGTATGATCATGGTTAATCATTTGAAGTCATACTGTATCTCATCTAAAGTGTGCGGGCTTACATAGAGAACTACACTAGCAGTGTTGAACAAGACAACCGCACCCACTGTGTGCTAACCTGAAGGGGTCGACTTAAAGAAATAGAAAAGTTTCCTATCACATTATGTGGCTGCGACTATAATCTTCCAACACTATTTATTTCAAAAACTGTTTACCTTGACGGAAACAAATCATCGCCCTGTAATAATCAGAAGTGCAACATCAATCTACAAACCAATGAACATGCAGGTCAAGTCAACTCAACCTGCTTTGAGCGCTATATTTGGAGTAAAAGACTGTGTGTGGTTCAATGCCTTGACTAAAAAATGGATATGGTTCACCTGCAGAAAGTCAATAGAAAATACATCGAATTAAGAAAGAGAAACGGCTTTCATTTTCACAGGAGTGAAAAGAACGAGTGCGTCAACAAATAAAAAGCATTTATAGTCTTGCCATTGACTTTGAAGCATTAAAATGGTTCTGCCAGAGAATCTGAGGCCATCTGTCACCTCGTCACAGAAGCATTCTAAGATATAACACATAAAACCTCACTGTGTGTTTTTTCACTTCTACAAGTGTTTCGCTTTTCTGCATACCTGACCTCCAGGTGCAATACCAGGAGACAGCGGTCAGCAATGTCCTGGAAGCCCCTGGACAGGTCGCTTAGGGTCTGGAGGATCTGCTCCCTGCTCCTTTCGCTCTCACCAATCACCTGGCTGTCTGCTGAGTATGGAGACGCACCTGGATGGACAGAAGAAACATTAGCAAACATGACTGTACCAATGTAATGAGTACAAGGACCTATTGCTAGAGGAACTTTCAACATCTGGATGCTGCTTAAGAGCTGTTAAAGCCCCATCAGCTCCAGAGGTGCTGCTCTATAGCTGACCCTGATATCTGACCCCCACAAACCTGTCACACCATCATTATTGATGTGTCAGTAGCCACACACACTGCACTGTACTGTAAGGTAATATGCATGTAAGTCATTTCATATCGACATAATCAGGAAGTGAAAATCAAATCAGCTCATACAGTACACTGAAAAAAAAAAAAACATTAGTTCAACGTCGCACACTTCCTGAGTCCTTCAACATGTTCTTGTACTTTCTTCTCGCTACTTGTGCTGAGACAGCAGGAGCATGTGTCAGTGCGCTGCATTGTAAACCACACAAAAGACCTGTGCGTGCGCGTGTGTGTGTGTGTGTGAAAAGAGAGAAAGAGAGCCAAAGAGCACAAGAGCATGATGAGTGTATATAAATTCAGCCCAGTGTAGATCAATGGCCATAAATTAGCAAGGGGAGGAAAGGGAGAGAAATTGGCCCCGTCACTCATATGTAAGTCTATTTGGTCAATGAGGCGAGTGTTTGTGTGTGTGTGTGTGTGTGTGTGTGTACGAAGAGTGACTGTTGAGCAGGAGAATGCAGGGGTCCACGATCGATGTGCCGCAGTCAAAGCCAGCTCCCCAGTTACTCTTCCTGCCCTTCCGAAGGTCACACATGCATGCACGTAGACACACATGCACACACACACACACACACACACACACACTGGGACAGAGTGGCAGCAAGTCTGACCGAAGGCCGAAATAACCTGTTCATTTGTCTTCCCTCTCTATGACAAATTGTTTTGACTGATGTCCCCAAAGCAGATAGGAAGTGAGATACAGGTAGTCCACTCCAAAGTGGTCACATTTGAACACATTTAACACAACTCAGCTTGTAGATGCAATGTTTTTGTATCCAACTCTGAGGTTGTGAATCATCAGAGCTTTCAAGCTGCCTTGGAAATCATTTTAGAGCAGGGATACACCAAAACAGGACCAAAGCCGGACTGGTGTTCAGAAAAAACATCCAGTGACAAGTTGGTTGTACATCCACCATTTACTGGGAAAATAGTAGAACGAATCCAAGCTCTCTGTCAAAAAGTAGGAAGAAGCAAACAGGTTGAGTTCATAACAATATGAGACTACAAGAAGACCTCACATTTTCAGAAAGATCCTACACAGCTTCAAACATCCTGGCTGTAATGCTGATCAAACAGACAAAACTGAATGCTGAATCCTTTCCAGATTAAGTGAACACACAAGAGGACCCAACAGTGCTGTGTATAAACATTTAACACCATGTCATGAATTTAAACATCTAACTAATATTCTCAAACTTTCTGGTTAATCAAACCTGCAGACAATTTAAGACAATATAGAAAGAAAAAAATCAGTGAAACGAATGATCAAAACAAATACTGGGGTGATCTACTGCTGGGAACAACCCCACATTAATAATGCCAAGTTACGTTCAATACCTCATTATACACACAGGTTTGAAATCATACTCATTCAATCAAAGCAATTCTTTGCCCTTTTGGCTCATGTTTGCACATATTATAGGTGAATATGTGCTCTGGTCCCTATTGGTACAGTAACTTTAAATTACCCCCTGATAAGATGAGAGACCATTGGCTTAAGCAAACAGCAGTGAGGTATGTGCTATGACCATCCAATCAACAAAGCAAATACACTCAGGTGAGTGATGTGACATCTGTGTGACAACTACTCCGATGGCCTGTGTGTCTGCCATATAGAGATTGTGTTTCTTATTAAAGGTGTGCATGCGATGTGCGGGGCTGTGTATGTACTGGATATATGAGCTTACTTGCTAATTGACTGTCTTCTTGAGTAAACCTCTTGATAATGTGTGTGTGGGAGGACACTGCAGTGCAGAGTCATTTTGCAGCAGTCGCAGGCAGTTTATACTGTCACGGGGTGCTTCAAGTCAAAGTCGTGCAATGGAAAGACTCCAGCTTCAGGTTTGGGTAAAAATTGGACAGATAGACTTCAGTTAAATGCCTAAGCTTCTGTTTGCAGTGTGCCATTGTGGATGAAAACATCAAACTGCTAAGCACTGTTCACTGTTCACAGAAAACGGTTAAAAAGAAAGACAGATTTTTGTGACAATTATCAATTATAAACAGAAAGTAAGCCACAAATTATGAGCCTCTTACCTCTTTCTAATCAGTTTCATTGTTACCACAGCTAGAACCACCTCCACAAGTGCTGGCATAATTAGGAGGGACAGTGGTTAACATTTAAGGCTTATAATCAGTCTTCGTTTTGTTATTATTCCCCATTAAACCAGTAGGAAAGTAAAACTAAGCTTGCCTTACCTCAAGAGAGTAGCCTCACACTGCATAGACTCTGAGTTTGGTTGTATGTTTTGGTTTTTGAAGGAAGGTCAATAACAATCAGTGTTGCTGAATAAAATCCATATGATACCTACACCAGTGAGTGCCTAGTGAACGCCAAGGATTTAGGTTGGCGATATCAATATTAATACAGCTAAACGAGTCGGAGAAACAACAAACGAGATTGGTCTTAACAGAAAGAATCCACAATGATTTCTCAAGGGAGCGACGCATAATGACATTAATTGACTTGATTTGATTGTATTTAGACGATGCTGTGTATTCTCCCTGTTCACCATTTCAGATTATTAAAAGACACAGAATGCGGCACTGAAACACAATACTGCCTCTAAAGTAAATGAAAGCCACAATTACAAGAATATTACCTATATGACTGTGTAACCTGAGAGCTTTATTAAATAATTAAGACATTATGATATACAGTTAATAAAGGAGAAGTAACAACATCAACAAGTGTTTGGTGCAGCTAGCAGGGCGCTGAGTGTTAATACAGATATAAAGCTGTCACTCTGTTCTCCCATAAAGTCCTACTTAAAGCACCTGACAAAGGGTGCATGTATGTTTGCTGGATATAGACCATTTTGCTCTCAGTGTGTTTCTTTCATTTTCTTAGCTTGTGGTTATGTTGTGTGTGTGTGAGCGAGAGCATTTTACTTGCTCTGCCTGTCGGAGTATGTGTGTATGTGCACATAGGCACACGTGCGTGTGTGTGTGTGTGTGTGAAAGTGACTCGAAGGCTTCTGTTTCCTCTCATGTGCATTACACTCACTCACTTTGGCATCAGGAAGGAGAAAAAAAAAGGGCTCGCTGTGGCACACACTGCTGGAGGTCTCTCCAGGGGGTGTCCATGAAACAGCCACGCACACACACACGTCTGAAAAAACACGCGCACACACACAGACGCAGGAACACAGACACACACGGATTCCTGCCGCTCCCCCACACCGCCAGGCCCGCGCTGCTTTGATGATGCGAGGGAGGCGTCGCAGCATGGGGGGCACCATTAGAGTCAGGGACAGACGGGCGAAAGGAGACGACTCATTGGTCCTGACTGACAACTTTCTTGCTCTCTTTTTTTCTCTTTATGCTGATTAAATGTGAGGATATGTATGTGCTTGTCGTGTATCTATTTATGCGCTCTCGTGTAGGCATGCGCCCGCGTGCGTGTGCTGCGCTTATCCAATTATTTTCGAATCCCATCTAAGAGAAACGTCTGTTGCTTGCCATCTGCAGAAGATGAGGGTGGCAGACATTAAGGAAGAAGATCAGTGATGGAATTCACATTGGTGCACACATACCACATGCAGATGTATTCATACACGGACACTTCATATTAACACAAACCCAAATTTGCACCTGACTGCCACTGAGGGAATAAACAATAAGTTTAGAAACAAGAAAACAATATGACTTGACATTTTCTGTGGCACTGACAAATGCAGATGCTAAATATTTGATACAAATCATAATCTGTTTAGTTTAGAAAGCACAACATGCCCTACCCCTCAACGGAAAAGAGGAATGAAGAGAATATGGAGAAAGATAAGCTTAGGACAGTATCCTGCAGGGGTGGAGTGATGAATGATTCATAAATGACTGACTGAGTAAGAGAGGAGAGGAGTTATTAATTATTTTGCTGCCTCTGGTAGAGGATGAACATCTGCACACGGGGATCTGAACTTCTGTCCAGAGAGAAAGCGAGACAGCGAGGGGGGCGGGAGGGGGGACTGAGAATGAGACTGGAAGATTTTGATCCGAAAACCACAGATTGTTTAATGGTGTCTTATCATGAGAGAGTCAAAACACGCAACACATTTTTGACAGATAGAGAAATAAAAACCTCATATGGATCAAATAAAAGACAATATTTCTACTACTGCCAAAACCAACACCATCGTCTCTCACTGCAACTAGTCCCCCAGGCCTGAATAAGAATGTGTTCTTAGTCAACTTGCCTTGTTAAATGAAGTCAAGAAAAAAAAAAATCTTGCTAAAGGGAAAATACCTACTGTCCATAGTCAAGGTTAGAAAAAAATGTATTCCATAATCTCCATATGTAGCAGAGAGGAGGAACTTATTCCCACAAGAAGACCACACAGTTAGCATCTGAACCCCGCAGCACAGACTAGAGGCCTGTTTCTAAAAGCACCTAATGATGGTCAGGCCTCCGATATGAACAAACATTTGCACACAAGCATACAGCACATTAAGTGTGGGCAGAGAGCAAAAAGTCTGCAAAAAGAAAAGACGGCCCTTCACACTGTTCGTGATCTCCTGCAGGTCCGTGTTCTGTACACAAAGATCCAATAAGGCTGCCAGACGCACTGGCAAATAATATTAAAAAATGTCTAAATTCATACATACACACACAGCAGTCAAAAAAAAAAAGTCTGTCGTGCTGACACTGCCCCTCAGGCATCTGTGTGTGTTGTCGGGTAAATATTGTCAGAGTGGATTAGAAGTCCAGTGCTGTGACCAGATGGGTGATAAGACCCTTTCTGTAGCCACCTTCACGGCCAATCACCATCAGTAGTCTGTCTACATACACACACACACACACCGACACCCAGACATCCTTAACAATCTGACACACAGATATCCAAACAGAGATGCACAAACACTAAATCAAATTAAGACTCAGCGCCAAGAGGAGGTTGAAGGGGCCAAATGCGTGTGCTATTTTTTTATGTGTGTAACACATCCAGCAGGGCTCAATCACACAGGACAGTGACCGACCAAACGGCACACTGCAGAAATCACCGAGCCAGAGACAGAATCTGCCCTCAACACTCGAAGAAAAGACAGAACAGTGTTCACAGTGCCGGTATGAGGAAGAGGTAGGGAGACTGAAAGCAGGAAGAAAAAAAAGAAGGGGAGAAAGAAAGAAATACTAAGAATGGAGCAAAAGTAAGAAAGAGGAATGAAAGAAAGAAAAAGCAAAAAGAGGGAGAGGAAAATGAGTTGTTCATACCTGACTGCTTCTGTAATATAAAATCCAATTTGGAGAGGCATAGACGTGAGGCGGGGGGGGGGTGGTGGAGGATGAGATAAGGTGGGGTCCTTTTTCCCTGCCGTACCCTTGTCCCATCTTACACAGTGCATGCTTATGTACACACACGCCCGCACGCACACACTAATACCCATACCAACACACACGTAGTCCGTCATCAGCTCGGCAAACACTAAATAATGAACAATACGGAGGCTGTCCCTGCATGATAAGTGACTGCCCTATCCTTCCCATTAGTGCCACCCGCCAGAATTAATGATAATTATGTCACGTCCCTTCCCGTACTTTTATTGAATTCTTATCTATGAATAAACGCGGAAAGCTGGCGTCAGAGTGAGAGGGAAGGGAAGTTTAAAAAGAGATAGTGACAAAGTCAAGCCCAAATAAGAATATCTGAAAATTCCCGTTTAATTATTTTATGTCGAAAAGAAAAGTTGCGATATGAAACAGCAAAATAGTGCAAGTTCAATGAGCAATCAGAGGTCTGAAGCTAGAGAGTTGTGACAATCGCTGATAAGAGTTGAAGCCCTCTCTCTATCCCTCTAGGAAAGGTGCATAATTTACCAGAGCTCTGCCCGAGGACCAAGATACTGCAGTGAACATGGCTAAGTTTCTCCAGAGTGCTGTAACACAATAACTACAGAGGTGAATAAAAGAGTTGCATAAAGAGCTGACAAAAACGTGTTATAATCAAATGCTTTAAACTGAATCTAGTGCCGTTAAAAGCTTATGAATAATACATTTTTAAAATGCATTTTAATAATGTCAAATATCTAAATGCAGAAGCCTGTCTCCAGCTTTAAAAATAAAGTCTGACATTTGAGCTTTTTCGAGACTCTTCAACAGCGTCGGCTTGTCAACATTGATAATATATTGCCCATCCAACTCTCAACAAGTTCAGCTTGATGACATCTTTAAACATGTTAAATACTGAATGAGCGTATTAGAAAGACATATACAACAACATGAGTTTTTAATGAGACTGAAAACATCTGTTTATGCCGCAAGAATTTGAAGTGAGGACGATAAAATGGCAAAATAAGAGACTCCTACAACAGGCGACAGTACAAAAAACAACCCTGACCCTGCGAGAGTCATTAACGGGACGAATAACTCCTTGATTGCCATCATATGATGTTAATAAAAAGATATGGACTTGAAGGGGAATATTACATGCTTGAATCTTTAATTGGAGATTAAACATGTTCTAAAAGTGATAATGAGGATGAAAACATTACTGGAATGATTAGTGATTAACAAGACCTACGTAAAGACTATGTGTCGGATGGAAATACAAACACCTCATTTTGATTAGTGATTAATGACACAAAAGTGATGACTGTGCAGGGAATGTATGAAATGCTTTTAAGAGTCCTGATTAGGGTAGGCATTTATAAGCACGCACTCGCAGAGTTGAGGATAATGAGTGTGTGTGCGTGTAAAGTGCTCTTTGACAACTCCAGTGGAGAAGGTAATGAGTGTGTGATAATACACTCAAACAAGAACTTAATGAGCCACAGGTAAGAAGTATAGCTACGCAAGCGCTGCAGCTAGGGATGAGAAAACTTCATATACCACCCGACTGTGACTTGCTATAAACCATCCAGACAATGTTTTTAATCTGGAGTGTATTCTGATCAATAACTGCTTAACGACCCAAGAGACTTGTAGCAGCTTCTCTGGGAAAAAAAAATGTCCATGATGTAATATTGCACTATACTATAATATACCAGTCAGAAGAGGATGGACCGTATGGAAGCTTGTCCTCAGGTGCTTTCGGGATTTAAGCTTCACTAAGCGATCATACTGCTGAAATCTGTTGGATGTCATGTGAACTCACACATTTAACAGAAGCATTTTCCTCGAAAAAGTAACATTTCTGGCATTACTGTCTGTGCCAAAGTAGAAAAAAAAACAAGAAACCGAGGGAAGAAAGTGACAGGGAGGATAATCTAATTCTTGGTGTAATCCAAACAAAATTTATGTGTCAAAAATATTCAGCTTTTCAGTGTGCAGAATAAACAGGCAACAGATGTCTGGTACCGGTGTGTAGGCGCACAATTTGCTGCATGTGTCAATGTTATTGTCAAAAATATCACCAAGTTGAGCTTGATTTAATTTCTGAATAACAGTTAGTTGGAATTGCGGTTTTCTGCATCCACTCTGTAAGCACTTTGTATTTATTATCTGGTGATGTTACAGCGTCTTGCCTGTACGCAGATATGAGACAGATATGAGAGTTTAATTATGTATCTCAACGAGGTTTCAAATATGTCTGTTTTTGCCGAGAGCACCAGGGGATAAGGAGATGAGGTGAAGAGATGAAGTTCTTCATTAAAATTAAGAGCTCAAGGTCTCTTTTTTCTATTTCTTACACAACAATTTCTGTAACTTTGTGTTTTTGTGCTCATTCCCGCAGAGATTGTCTGAAAATGTACACCGTTACGTCATATTTAAACAATTACCATGTCTCACCTTTCTCTACAGTGTGTTGCCTGGCTTTTGACCCCTCAAAAATTGCCTACCCCTCCCCAAATCATGGTTCCCTTACTTACTGGAGGAATGGGGCAGGTTGGTGAAGAACGTCTTGAGGCGACTGGCAAGCCACTCCATGCTCTCATGAAGGTTGGCCAGAGCCTTCAGGTCACTGACGTCACGCAGGATCTCATTCTGGGGGATCAATTTGTCTCCCAGGTTCCCAGTCAGCACCTCAGACTCTTTAGCAAACGCTGCCCTGAATGACGCAGAGAGGAAGCCATGTGATAAGAGTCTGGGTGGTTAGAAGGACAGATGTGTATTGCTGGCAAAGAATGAAACACAATTTTACAATCCCTCAACCTCAAAACAGCCTTTCAAATCAAATAAAAAATGACTGCTATCAAAAAAGTGCTAGGTCGAATGTGTTTGATGACTAAGAGGCATGACTATGAAAAACCCTGTAATCAGTCTACAGTATTAAGTTATCTGAAGGAAATTACAAGACCCTTTTTGGTTTGCTGGTTGGACTCAAAATGTCTGGTCTGCAGAGGCAGAGTGGTTTACATAAATGCTCTAATAGTAGCCAATTTTCAAAAGTTAAAACATAACGGATTGCTGAATGGAATGGATGTGCGCATATATATGTGTGTGTGTGTGTCTCTACCGTGTTTGTTTGAAGAAAGTTCAATTTTTATAATAATTTCATGCATATATTCACAATGATGTGGGCCAGAATTAAAGCCGTGATATTTATAGAGATGCGCAAATGTCCAAACTAGATAAACAGAAACAAGACAATAGTCACAAAAGGAATAAATGGTAGATAACTAGATAGATAGAAAGACAGATGGGGGGATATGGGAGGATAGGGGAGGAGGATTAGAAGAAGACAAAGTTGCACACGGTGTTAAGAGAGTTTTTTTTTAGTTCTAGTAACTTTAAAACAGTTGGTGGGAGAGAAAAACAACAGGTGATGGGGAAATGGAAGATAAACAGAAGGCAGATATTTGCAGGGTGGAAAAACAAAGACGTGGAGATCAAAACCTCTTTTTCACCATATTTATAAGCACTTGTGGTTTTTGGAGGGATAATTGACTTTGGTTACTGGCACAAACAATGGAAAGCAAGCAGGGAAGTTGGATAATCTCAACACCACAGTGCTGCAAACACATGGCATGAGGACTGGCCTCCAGAGTCACCAGGATGCCCACAAGTTCAAAATCCTTTGAACAACAAATGGGTAAAAGAAACCACCAGACACACAAACACATATTCTCTGTCTCTCTCTCTCAGACATAGACACGTGTAGGTTATTAATGAGGCATTATTAAAGCACTGCAGTCGTGCAGAAGCTAATCCCCCTTTCAAAGTGATGAAAACATCTACAGCTCTCAAATCAAACGGCCTTATGGTCTCCCTCTTGCTATCTCTGAGCTCGCGCAGGGTGCGCGCGTATGTCTCCGTGTGTGTGTGTCTGAGAAAGGGAGTGTAAAAGAGGGGCGGGGGAACGCACACAACAGATTGACTTTCTTTGGCCATATAACCAATTTATTTATTTACTTTACTATTCCGCTCCGATGAGCTCCAGTGTTCCCTGAAGAGTGCGCACATTCAAAGGCAATTTCGATAAGACTGACCCCCCACCCCTCACCTCCTCCTCCACTCTCCCCGCCTCCGTCTGCTCTCTTATATTTTGCTATTTTGTTCCTTCCTCGTTTCCGCACTTCCTTTCGATAGAGGGTGTTTAAAAGAGCAATCATGGCTTGTTTTATGGGCGCATCTTAGTCAACAAGAGGGGGTTCAATAATATGCGAATAAAAGAGCAAAGAGGGGAGGGAGGGATTATTTGCGTGATTGCTCAAGTGTGAGTCACTCTCTGCTTCTGCTCGTTTGTCTGCGTGCAGTGCCCATTAGTACTTGTACTTGTTACCCAGGTTGTTTGGCTAAAGGTTTTTTTATACACAAGGACATATGTACGGTACATTTACAGGAATTACATGTTCCATGTGTATTTGTGTGTGTGTGTGTACCGAGTAAAGTCCTCTTCATCCTCTCTCTTCTGTCGGGTCTGCCTGGGTTGGGCCATATTGGCCCAGTTAGGGAGTGACTGGAGCAGGCGGCTGATGTCCTCATCTTTAGACCAGGATGCACTGATGGTGAGCTTCTCCTCACACTGGACTATACCCCTGAGGACACACAGATACACAGAATATAATGTAGACAAGTTATTACACAACACATTACATCTGTCTGTTGTTGCTATTAACAGATCAAAATAAGAAGAAACGAGATTTAGCACGTTACCGTGCTAAAATAGTTAGATGTTAATGTCATGTAGCATTTGTAGGATTGCTAAAATGCTACATGCTATTATAATTAATATATTACCAAGGCTGAAGGGAACTGACTCTTTAGTTTTACAGGTATCCGGTCATGTTAAGTCAACAGAAGTTTTGAAAAAATTATAAAATGTTCAGCCACGCAGAAAGTGTACTGCAAAACACTAATAGTCACACAAACAGACTAGTATCACTAATAGTCAGGTAGTTGAACATCTGTGCTGGCATATAAAATAGCATTACAGCAATTCTGATTTGGCGTGAAGAGAAATAGGGGCAGACAGCCAACATGTATTTGCTTTGTGTGCATGTGTCTGGGTTGGAAAAACTGCTTGGTTCTGCAATTAATATCATACTAGCATCTTGTACAGCAGGAACACACACACACACACACACACACACACACACACACACACACACACACACACACACACACACACACGTGTTAATGTGTAAATGCACACAGGAACAGAACACAAACATACACAGCATACATGCTAATACAAACACAAATACACACATGCACACTGGCAGCCTCTGTTTGGCTTGTCTTTATCACTCGGAGGCCCCAGTGAGACTGAGGCTGACCTGTGACAGAGTCCAGATGGACTCCCAGCACTCTGTCAGTCCTTTCCTGCATCTCCTGGTCTGTTTATCACTCCCTCTCTTATGCCTCCATATTCTCTAGGCCCCCCTTTAACTGGCCAGGTGTTACAGGTCCTAGGGGAGCACAGATGGATGGCCTTTCATAGCACCGATGCGTGTGTGACCGCGTGCTTGTAGAAAGCAAGAACCAATTTAAACCTAATTCCATATTCTAAAAAGTAAAAATGCTGTGAGCCCTTCATAAAAATTCATCATTTCCCCACGATTTTCTATTTTTTCAGCTCTTGTGAGATGACCAACCGAGTGTCTGCCAGGGTTTAATTAAGAAAAGCTTTCATAAAAGCTTTGCAAATATCAACACTGCCACCTAACTTAAACAACACAGTTCAATCAATCTAAAGCCAAAATATCCACACCACCACAAGTAAAGTTTTAAAATTTCTTCTACCATAAAATAACATCATCATTCAGGTAAATGGTACCTCTGTCAATGTGACTTTGGGCTCCAGGTATGATCTTGAAACTTTTCATGGCATACACTGCAAACTATTTGACTTATTTTGGTCAACAGGACCATATATTACGCACAAACTGTTTTCTGGTTCTCCTCTGATATCTTCTGTCTGCTCTGTCTCAACTCTCAGTTTTTTTTATGGACAGTAAAGTAACATGCAAACTGCATACTGCTGCTGTTTGCTACTGTAGCTCATTTAGCTAGCCATACTGCCCTGACTGTAAGCTCAGAGCATCGGGGAAGTGTTAGTGTTTGTAATGTAGCCGTTTTGGACCTTCGTGAAGAGGAGGTTTTTACGCTTGAAGCAGGGAGCAATGGCAAAATGGGCACCGGATAGGAGCTGGGTGAGCGGTCAAGCTAACCGCATTACCGGAGTGTGGCGGAGGCAAAGAAACAGAAGAGGATGCTGACGGAGGAAGCCAAGAAGAGAAAAAGAGAATGACCAAGCCAGACAAGAGTAAATCTCAGACTGGCTTTGTTGGCAAGAGCTTCGTGAAATAAAAAGCTGAAAGAAAGACAGTTGATCTAGTAAGTAATATTAACTGGTTGCTATGTCTTGTGTTGCTGAACTTGCTTGCTTTATAAGTGTAATCATAACAATATACAAACATGTACAACCGTCCATAAGGACAGTGGTACTGCACTCTGAAACTGGGGCTGCTAAGCTGCAAAAATATCACATCTTACTTACACACGTCACATCTGTTTTTAGGGACCCACAGTCATCTCAGACAGCTACACATGGAATCCAAATAGATCCTCAAGTTGAATAAAAAAAAAAAGATTTCAGCTGCTATTGCAGGAGAGCTAGTGTCTCTCTCTTTTTTTTTTTTACCTGTAGGCAGTGTTGCATATTTCCTTGTACTCCTTCAGCTTGTCGCAGACCATCTCGAGGAACTGGTTGGAGTAGGCACTCAAGTCTTGCATTAGGCTCATTAAATCCTGGATGGACTTCTCCACGACCACCGTGCTCTGGAGGCAGAAACAGAGTGAGAGTAATAAGCGTTTGGTTGGTTTCGCGAACACATAAAAATGTAGAAATTTCGATGTTACGAAGAGGAAAAACAGACAATATAAGTGACAGAAAAATACAGGATGGCTTTTATGTAAGTGCCCTGTCAGATCCAGTCTGCTGTACCAAATATAACAAGATGGCTCCAACTTCACTTGTCTATCTGTTACCTGTGGCCGGACTGATGACTGGTGCTGGAGAGCTTGTCATAAGTCGTAACACTGTACTGGTGGAATGGATGATTCTTTGTGTGAATCAGCATGAGTGCACATATTTGTGTTGTGTTCTGAACTTCTGTGCTGTGTGTGTTCTCAGGCTGAAAGTGAGTGTGTGTGTGTGTGTGTGTGTGTGTGCATTTGTCACAGAGCACCCATCACCAGGAGCCACGGCAGGGCTGTGACAGCAGCCATTACAGATTAGCCACTCCTGCGTGACTAATAGCTGGCCCGGGAACAGCAGAGCGGCTTCATATCCCCAGACACACTCACACATACACACAGAGAGCAAACTTTTCAAAACACACACCTTTGAGCAATTCGAGAGCTGTTAAATGAGATTACAACTCAGTATGTTCCCGTTTGCCTGCTCCTAGCACTTTACCAATCTATCTTACATCTCCAATAATAGTGATAACTTGCTATTAGCGTGGTGATAGCCGTGCCACATTTACTCTGAAGCTCGCTGCGACTGCGAAAGCAGTACTGTATGCGAAGCACAATAATCCCACACAAAGATACACAAAGAGAGGATCTTAAACATATGATGAACTATTCATCATTCATAGATTCTTAATGTTCATCTCATTATTCCTCCTATGTAAACTCAACATTATTCCTTGTTTAGGCGTGAAATGGAAAAATTAATAGCTGTGTCAAAGATGAATAAAATGAAAATGATCTGTGGTAGGCACAAACAACTGCAGGGGGAAGAAGGTAATGGCAAGCAGTGGTAGCGGTACTTCTTTTTTAGCGCAGCCTGCAAAAATCAGGCAGGGAATGCAGACAACCAGATGAAGATTTACAAGAATAAATGGTTGAGTATGAAAATAAAATATATAGTTGGATAACATCTTAATAATATGGCTGAATATTAGAGAAGTAGAATAAACATCACATGTGTAAGTTATGTGTTATCTCTGTTATTTTAGGGTAATTTTTAAAAAACTTCCACAATATTCAAGACCACTAGTGGGCTGCCAAAGTGGCTGAAAAGACTGTAGGGGGCAGTAGTGACTGTAATTGATCATCAGAAAATATGGAGAGACCCCTGATGTGATAGAATGACATTAATATTAATAGCTCTTTTCTGTGTTTCAGTTTCCCCCTCGCTCATTCTGTCACAAGCAGGCAAGCATGCACATACGCGAACACACACACACACGCACACACACACATATATGCCGCCACACACAAACAGCAGCCACTCCACTGAGGAAAGTAATGATCCATAGCAGTGCCCATGCCCATGGAGTGCTAACCAAGGCCTTGTCTCTGCCAAGGGAGCACCCTTTACTGTCCATGCCTGACTCCCTGTCAGCCTGCCAGGGTAGGAAGAAATACACAGACCCTGCAGGAGGGCTAGCTGTTAGTGCAGCTCTGGCAGCAGTTACCACAGCATCTTAGTGTAGGCTGGTGGGTGCTGTAAACCACTTAAACAACACTGTGAAAAAAAAAAAAAAAAAAAAAAAAAACATAGGCAATGATGTTGCTACCAGTTTCTGTTACCGTGACTACAATGATAATGCAGTGATAATAATATGCTGCTACTTTTGCGATCCCTGAAGGGAAATCTTTTTTTTTATTTTTATTTTTTATACTTGCCTACTCCAGGAGGGTTATAGGGTCAGCACCACTGAGGCGGCAAGGGATTCAGTGGGTGGCTCATGGAAACTTCAGCATAACTGACTTCTACAGTCAGCATAAATGGAGTCCATTACGGCGCTATAGTTTGTATGACCCATTTGACTTGATAAGAAAAAGATTATCTAGAAAAATTAAACTGGATTGATCATCTACAAGAATCATTTTGGGGAACTGGACTGCACAAACAGCAATAATTAGGAGTACATCAAGAGGGGGCGGCCGTGGCTCGTCCACGAATCAGATGATCGGTGGTTTGATCCCCGGCTCCTCCAGTCTGCATGTTGAAGTGTCCTTGGGCAAGATACTGAGCAAAGTACTGAATTTACTGAAACAGCAGCAGGATTTCTACATTCAATTATGAAAAATCTGAGCAAATATCAGAAATTCAACAATAGAATTTTCTAAAATTCTTAAAAAAAAAGAAAAAGTGAAGCTAGAGCTGGAAATTTAGAGATAGAAATAACACGCTATTATGAAAAAGTTCATGCGTAGTCAGAATCATAACAGTGGCCCACTCTTGCTGCCTCAGCTATAAGGACATGGAGCTCAATAGCAGGCCAAGCCAGTGAATGAAGAAGGGTAAACAATGGTTGCCCGATCCATTACTCCTGCTCTAACAAATGCTTGTGCGCTCAGCTCCCTTGTCTAATTCTGCTCATTTAACACAGCCATTTGTCTCAGGCAGCAGAAATCATTAAAAAGTAATCAAGGGACAGATTGAGAAAGGGAGGAGAGAGAGTGGGGGAGAGTGGTAGAGTGAGCGTGTTCTGCTACGTCTCCTCTATCTTCCTTGACCGTTACATAGGAGACAACAGCCACTGTGGAGGCTCCTCCATCTATGTCTATCTTACTCTCTCCCTCTCTCTTTCTAATGTTTCACACTTAAAAGGTCAACATACTGCAGGATCATGCGAAAAACACCCGATTTCTCTCGTAACTCTTCTTCGCGGTACTGCATTACCCCTGAAACCGAGCTCGGTTGCACTTTGCCTCTACTCTTTTACATCATTACTACGTAAAAGCACAATCATCGAGAAAAATTAGAGTTGCGTCTTGCAAATGGATCTCAGATATTTGCCGGGGTAAACCGCTGCCGTTAAAAGAGTGAAATGAAGGCCACAGCCGTAGTGGTTTAATGACAGCAACAAGGCTGCGCTAGCACTCAGATTGGCGCCTCGGTGGAAAAAGCTGTTAATGCGCAGCCATCACTACAGAACCCATCGGAGCTGGTGCTAAAAGTAGTTATTTCCTTTGGTTGAGTGAGTAAAAAGCAAAACACGGGGACATGACAGTAATACAGCGAGAGTGCACGGATGTAATCGCTGAACTCATCTGTGTTGCCGTACTCTGTTGGCTAAATACAAACGGACTTCCTGAGGTATAAAGGAAGGTATGGAGAGGAAGGCCATTTTTTTATTTACTCAAGTTAACTAAGTACACGCTGTGTGTAAATGTCAGTTTGTTTCTGTAAATGTGTTTTCTAAGCTGTTGAAGTGGTGGCAGGGACTTGAGGCTTACCCCAGCTTTGAACTGGAAACGGATCATGGATTTCCCCATTAAAATCATGGGGTGCCCCCACAAGGTTTTGCAAGGGTCAGAGTGTTTAACCTTGTGCTCTTTGCCATTTCACTCAAACCCTGACCCCAAACCGCTGACTCGTGTAATGTCTACGCCATGCCATTCACATGTGTGACCAAGGGTTGCCAAAATAATACACACTCAGCAGCGTGTATGCGCAAGTGCACACACCCACGCAAACAAGAACACATGCAAAGATAACCCCTGTCTGCCCCCCTTCCCACTCACTCTCTCACACACACACATAGGCTGTCCCTCTCCTGGGTAGAGGGGGAGCTGGGCATGAGTGGGACATTGTCTTGACAGATCATTCATCAACGTCAGAGTACAGCCACACTTCGAAGACTCCCCTGACACACACCGGATGGCTCTCATGCTTGCGCCCGCCCAACCGCAACACATGCTTCTTTGTATGTGTGTGTGTGTGTATGAGAGTGGGTTTGTATTCAAGTTTGTTTAGCTTTGACAACTAGGCAGCGTGCCTTTGTCTGCTGAAGTGTGTATAATAAAAATAAATAGTTCAGACGTGTTGAAAAATTTAAATGAATCTGCAAAACTTCTTACTCGGTCATTTAAATGACTGAATTTACGGCTTTCAAGACTTGAAATGTGGAAATTTAAATATGATTTTATGTTACTGTTTATCTGATTCATCTTCTCACACACAAACACACCTAAGTTGTTTCTATATGACCTGGAAGTCACCAATGAAGAGCTGTCGCCTCTAATCAAGTGCAAGTAATCATCGCTCTGGTGGACTGCAGTATTTTATAACCTGCATGTATTTGCATAACAAATCCTTCATTTTAATCTGTTTTTTGGTAAAATTTGAGGTATGCAAATAGAATCCTAGATGTCATTAAAGCTGGCTATCATTAAATGATGAATTTTGGGAGAAAGTTAGACAAAGAGGAGCAAATAATGATGTACACACAGATTTTAGATGTCAAGAAACGGCGTGTCACTATGAAATAAACAGACACATACACAGTCTGCTGTGCGGACTAAATTGAGTTATTAAAACAACACATCTTCTCTTTCACCTCCACCACCATCACTTCTAATCCAAAGCTTAATGCAATGTTTGTAAGTGTTCTAATTGAGAGATGAGGAGCAATATCACACTTGGCTGATTACAGATGGGCTTCCATATTACACCAACCCCCCCCCCCTCTATTTACACCCACACAAAAAAACACAAATGCAGGGTGAAATATGGAGCTTCTGCATATGCTAATCCTAGGAATCACCCAAGAGTTCAGATTTGCCATTCTATTCCACATAGTAACCCGAAAGCCAATTTTACTAATTACTCCATGATCCTCTTGGCGTTTTTACAACCAGCACTGCCTTCTGGTGAATGAGTGACGGATGTCCTAGCATTTTATATGATTATTTATCACTTATTATTATCAGTTACTCTGAATTATTGATAACAGCAGCTGCATAAGGCTGGCACTGGTTTGTGTGAGCCTATAAAAGTCTGTATAAGAGAGTGAAAGAGAAATTATAATGTAGTTTAACGCGTTCTGTATGTTCCTCTCAATGCCGCACTAGGCCTATATGGAGCCACTGTATAACCTACACACAGACTCATGTACACACACACACACGCAACTATGTGTCTGCTCACAGAAATACAAAGATCGTCATTTGCAAATTCAGAGCCTTGACTTGCTTCTAAAAATTGAAGCTGTAACTTTTATCAGCTGCCTACAGCCAAAACCTTCTTTCCTTCAAACCAAAGGGCATGTTTGTGGTAGAGCTGACATTTCAACTCCTCTCTCTAACTCACTCTCTCCAAAGGCAAAGATTATGTCTCGTTACACACAGAGACTCTGTCAGTGGTAGCGCTGCATGGTGTGAACCTGTACTACCCCAGGCTGTAGTTGGCATCATTTAAATGCTCTCTCTTTCACTAGGCACACACACACACACATACATACACACACATATATTATGGATAATATATAACTATTATATTGATATAAATATATAAACAGCATAAACAAAGCACAGCTGTGTCACATTTGTGAGAAAGGAACATTTTCATGGCAGAGGCAGGTTGGGGGCCCAGGGCAGCTGGGCGCGAGCCTCAGGAGTATATGTGTTTGGTGTGAGATAACAAGGCGAAGGTGGGTGGTGGGGATTGTTACACCCTGAGCTGTGAGAAAGGAGGCAGAACAGAAATAAGTCTTTGAGGTGAGCTAGACTTGAAAAACTTGGAATTTATCGGGATTTGAGTCCATTTAGTCGGTAAAAATGACTTTTCCATGACTGTACGAGAGCAAATAGCTTATCAAAAAAAGAATATTACATATTATAGTGTGTGACATGCAGTGTAGTACGTAGGGTTATTTTTCTAATACAAATATGGAAGTATATGGTATATATATATATAAGTATCAAATATACTTAATTGAATAATAAATGACACAAATATATGACATTCTAATTAACTGACTAAGAACAGGCATTAAACAGGGAAGCACAAATACTGGGTTTACTCTAATGAAATTAATCAAGATTTCTCATGTGATCAGAAATAATATGACAACGGTATGACTACAACAGTTTCTGAATTTCACTGAATACAATTCAAAGTCAATATGACAGCACATGAACTGGCGCCATTGTTGTGCCATTGTAACTGCACAGTGTTTTTAAAAAAAAAAACATGTAGCTCAGCCAACTTCTGTGTATCAATGAAGGTAATAACGACTCAAATATCAAAAAACATATTCAAAGCGTTGGAGGATTGACTTTCCTCAAACAAAGAAGAACCAAGAGAGGAAGCACTGAAGCCAGGGAACTTATTCTTTCATCCCACGACCTCCTCCTTTTAAGAGCATGAGAGTGAATCTGACCAGTTTGAGATACCGTTACATCATCTAAGTTCAAATAAGGCCGAGCTGAGAACATAAAATCAAATAATCTTTGGAAACCGCTGTGTTGTCTCAGTGATTACAGCTTTGTCTTTCTTGGAGGTGGACGAAAAGGAGATTGGAGGGACTCATTTTAAGTGCAGCCAAAATTGAGGTGCCTCACTCCTTGATAACTCCTAACAGCTGTAAGATTGTCAACTGGATGCTTAGACACAATCCATTTCATGACAGATAATGTAGTATGGGTCTCCAGGAACTATTTGGAGTAAATGAAAAAGCATTTGGATTATTTATTTTGCTGTGAACTGGCTATTTTGGCAGAATTAAAATTGGCGCTGTGCAGTTTCGCTGAGATTTCCTTTTTACTAATAAACCTGGGAACAGACTTTGGCTTTGTTTCCTGTAATGTTTGTGGTGTGCTTCACCCAGTGTGGGGGTGGCACGTGTGTATACAAACCACCCTAATTCCTCCTCCCGCCCACTCCCACTTGTGTCCCAATCACAGGACACGGCCGAAGCAGCTAAAAGGTGTATTGTGTTGTGATTGCTGTCTCTGTTGATGGTAGCAGGGATCGTGAGAGCCTCATTAATAAAGAGAAACCCCCTCCCCTCCACGCACTAATCTCCATTGTGTGTGTATGTGAGTGGGTGTGCGTGTGTGATGGGGGTGTTTGTTGGGGCAGAGGGAGGGGGGCAGCAGGGAGCCAATCAACAGGAAGCGATCAGCCCCTTACAAATAAACAGTGCCTACACACATCATCAGAAATAAAAAGGTCAGTGTCATTACAGTTACTGTGCGCGAAAGCATGCGCAAGAAACACGTGTATGTGTGTGTGTGTGTGTGTGTGTGTGTGTGTGTGCCCGTCTCACCCTCCTCTCTCACAAAGCTACACGTGGATATGAAATTTAAAAGGTCAACATCATTAGCAGGCCATTGGCAGCTGAACATATCTGCAATACACTGAGTGTTCAGGCAGCTGACAGTGAGTGAATGAAATCAGTCTTTATCTGGCTCCAGAACAAGTTGTGTGTGCATACAAACACCCCCGCCCCCCCCCCCCAAAAAAAACAGGCAAATACATGCACGTTGTGAATGAATAACAAATGCAGGGACACTTACTGCACAAACACACACGCGCAGATACAAAAGGAGTAGTTAGCAGCTATTGTTTGGAGACACAGGGGACAAAGCTGAATGATACTTAGCTGGAAAGAGAGGACCAATGTGTAATGTAATTATGGCTCTGGTGTGGTCTTGGCTGATGAAGCGAACAAGCAGAAAACAAACAATTCATCCGCACTCGTGGACTCTCTCACAAACACCAGTGCACAACACGTAAGTGGGCATGCAGGTGGCTCGACGCCGCTGTCTTCTGGGCAGAGAAATGCGGTTGCCTGTTTGTTGTTTTGGTGAAGCTGTATGCTCATTGCGCGTATGCTTGTATGTTAGTGTGTGTCACAAAGTGAGCGTGTAAAGGGGACACGGCGGGAGGAGGGAGAAGGGGGGGGGGGGTCTACCAAGATTAATGGAGCCAATCTCCAGAGCTATCCAACAGAGTGACCATAACCTCCCTATCCTACTTTCTTCTTCTATTCTGTTCCCCATCTCTCTCTTCCCCCTCGACCGTTTTCCCTCGATCTAACTCTAATTAAATGAATCAATCAGTGGCAACGCCAAAGCTGGACAGATAGCAAGGCGCTGCTAGGGCTAACAACGCGTATGGTTATATGTGTTGGAGGCTATGAAAAAAGGGGGAGAAAAACAAGAATAAGAAGGGATAATAACTATGGTCGCAATAGATGAAAAGTAGAGAGTAACAAAGACATCAAGCAAGCGAGCAAGAAGGCCAAATATCAAATAAGCCAAAGACGTAAAGAAATATAAAGAAGACTTAGATTTGTGGCCTGGTTGTCTTCCTCCATTCTTTAACAAGCACTGCTCCTCCAGACACTTATCAGCCAAGGCTATGCTATCACACAGACACATGAATGGAAGTTAACCTTTTCCACTGAACTATATACAGTCCCAGTCTGCCCTTATCTCACTCTCCTAGTGGACAATATATAGCCAGTGTCAGGCTCATAATCATATCATTATTATGTAATATATGTACATGATATATAAATGCAGTATTTGACACCGCTGGTGCCTTGTGATAGGCAAATCATCGCCCATATCAATATTACTTATTAACCTAAGCCCAGGCTGCATGTGTATTGCTTATTATGGGCTGTTTAAGTAAAACCTAAGGCGCGATATTCACCTTGACTCCCGTGCTGTGTTTCCACAAAGTCACTTTGTCCATTTCCACCGGTGAGATATCGCTGACAAAGGGTCAAATAATTCATATATCTGAAATGTATTTAATAATATGGGTCCACTCCAAAAGTTAATACTATGGAAATACATCCATAAATATTCTCTTCATGCTGCAAGGGGGGAAGCAAAAATAGGCCAGAGGTAAACCTATCCCATAAGATATAACAAAGGGTCAGAAAATAATATATGTGTATATAAAGTGGTGATCGAGCGATGCAGCTGCAAGCTTACTCTGTATCCACAGGTCTTTAAAAATATCAGTGTGCACTGGCATATGCATGCGTGCTATTACATTTCTGCTTGGCTCGAAAACTCCTCAGCCCTCTTCCAGAACATAGAAAACCACACATGCTAAACGCTAATGTCTTCCTCCGAATCGAACTATCGCGCACATTAATATGTGCTTCAGTGGCTGCAGAGAGCAGATGCGTCCATAAAATGTGCTCCCCTATGGTGTCCCGTATGTGGCTCTAGCCAAGGTGTATGAGAGAGTGTGTTTAATGTGGTGTGGCAATATTGAGCTCTCTCCCTCTCGTCAACCACACCGGCTCCGATGCCAGCGGTGTGTGTCTCTTTCTGATAACACATGGCACAGAAAGTGATCATGCCACGTAAAAAGGGAGCACATACAGTAAAAACGTGTGCACGCAAAGATGCTCACACTCAAACTCCTGCGTAGATGTGCAGACACAAAGACACGCACAGACACACACACACGACCACATCTGCTCCATTACTGCGAACTCTAGCAACCATTATATAGTACTGTCACTATAATCTTTAATTATCCATTGCAGTTCCAGAGTTAGCAGATTCACTAAGTGGCCATCCGGAAGCTCCTAACATAAAGTACTTTGTGCAAACTCAGTTCAAAAGCCTATTTTAGTTTATACTTTCTGGATAAAAAGGTGTCAAAGCCCCTTATCAAAAGCTCTCGTGACAATTAAATGAATAAAAACTACAACGAGGAAGAGTATTTTCTCATAACATTGACACTGCAGATGAAGACCATCAAATAACGCAGTGGGAAAGCTCTCAAACTGAAGACCAAAAACACAACCAGACACACACAGGTAACAAAACAGGCTCACGTGGACAGAAATACACACATGAAAATGCACCAAAAACACACACAAATGCCATCCTGACCCTCGAATGTGAATGGCAGGGGAAGAAGAGCGGAAGGCTCTTTTATTTAGCCCAATTAAAAAGGCAAAAAGCCCAAACAAAAGGCGTGTTTTATTGCACTCCCCACTATCAGCAGAAAGGCTCATTAGCCACAGCAGCATAATTAGCAAGATGCTGCACTCCTCGTTAAGGAGGGGCCCGAGCCGTAAACAAACCCTGCTGAACTCCAAACGCCCACGGTCTCTCTCTCTCTGTAATGATCTGCCACCGCTGTTCCTTCCCTGTGAGAGAGCCAGGCACACAGACAGGAAGGCTCTGACAGAAACAAACACACAGCAACACACACACACACACACACACACACACACACAGACAAACACATACAGTATCCAAGCAATGCTACACAAACACTCACAGCACAGACAAACTACCTCACTGGGACACTTCCTTGACAACTGCATGGACAAAAACTCACGCACACACATAACACACAGACCTGTCAAAAGAATACGTGTGCATGAGAAACATACACTTTTACAACATTGTCGACATAGAGAGCCATACTCTACCAAAGATCCGGAATATCTGACAGAGGAGACATATAAAAATCTTGCCAACTGTCTGGATCTTGACTTTGGCACTGCTGTAATCTTCAACCTGCCATGAGCCCGTTTTGAATAAGAAAGGCTGCCAAAATCAGCAAGATGAGCCTGTGGTTAAATGTGGTGCAGTTAATGAGGCAGTCTGTATCAGTTCATTTTGAGTTCATAGCTAGGTTTAACAGTTTTCATTTGGACTGTTTCTCTGGACAAATGTGACAAGTGTGATTTTGAGGAGCAAAAATCAAATTCGATTAATCTCTGTTGTGTTTAGCCGGCAGCTGAATTTCAGACCCAAAAATCTCAAAACATCAGGGCACAAAAACCAAAATCTGCAATTTGCAAAATACCACTAGAACTAAGGGAGGAAATATGTTTCTTTAAAGTCTGTGTAAAGGCAATTCTGAGATTATACATTACATAGATACATAGATACATTAAATATGCTGGAAAATTGTTGCTGAAAATGTGAAAAGACTTTGAACAATATGTTACTGAAATGTGGAGTTAGAGGTTAAAACAGTTTTTCACCAGTTTTCAGTCCAGGATTTTGTGGGCGGTCCTAAAGGGTGGCTCGATGACACGCTGAGGCCACCCTGAGCATACCCCTGCACCCCTAGCAGTGAGATAGATTCATTCATCTCACTCAGTGTTTCAAAGTTAGTCATGTCGTTTTCTGAACTTATCTGACACGTTTCAGTCGCTTCAAAACTGCTTGACTGCTCCCACGAGTGGGCGTGGCTTCAGCACATTCATCAGACATAGCCCCCATAGTCCTGGAGTTGAGAACACTGCTCATTTTTACATGATTTCGACATCTAATTTCTTTCTTCTCTAAAATTGTCAATATTTTTAATCATTCAAATTTGGCTGGGTGGTTAATAACACTTTCTTCTTTGGTCTGACAAACACAAATTTATTCTTACTTTACACGGACTTTAAGTGATTTGAATGAACTGACTACTTTTATGAAGAAACATGCATACTTAACACACATATGCACATGTTTCAACACATAGTAAGACATCTCTAAACTAAGAACATGTCTAGAAAAGCAAAGCTATATTCCTTTTTGCTAGTGTGGTCATGCAGTGACACAGTCATGGTGTGTGTGTGTCATGTGTGGGCCAAAAACCATCTACTTCGATGGTTATATCACCCATCGTAATCAGACTTGCTCTCTGCTCAAAATAGCCTTGGGAAAGAAAGAATGGTTGATAAAAGTGTTTTTGTGTGTGTGTGTGTGTGTGTGTGTGTGTGTGTGTGTGTGTGTATGTGTGTATAACCACCAGTTAGAAACGGCTATAAACTCAGAGATCAAGCATTTTCAACCGCAATTATGATCCTGTGAGATAGGTGGCTAGATGGGCATAATGATCTGAGAGTGAAACAGAGATGGTGAAAGTGTGTGTGTCTGTCTGTCTGTGTGCGTGTGTGTGTGTGTGTGTAAACCAGCTGAGATCACAGAGAATTGCAAGGTGAATGTACTCGAGGGAGCTCTCCTCCAACTTCACACCTTCCTTGAACAGGGGTACAAAGGGGAAACAGTGCAATATACCAACAGAGTGTGTTTTTAAGCTTCTCTAAATGCATACATGTGTGCATGCGTGCGTGTGAGCTTGTGTCACCATAGGCCCCAAAGAAACCGCAAGGTTATTCCCATCCACCGTTCACAGTTTGAACTGCATAATCAAGGAGGCTTGTTGAAGCATGCGATCAGTTGGTTCCTCACCTGCAGCAGGGGTCTCTGGACGCCCAGGACTTTCATGGTATCAGCACTGGCAAGGATCTTCAAAGGATCAGCTGCCTTGCTCACTGCCTCGATTTCCTTGTTTATCTCTGTTCGCACCTAATGGTTAAACATCAGACAGGTCATATTTAATGGAATAAAGTAGCCTGAATAAAGAAGAACTTTATAAATTAGCCTGTATTTTGTTGTTTTTCAATGTATTTTTTCTTTGTTTTGATTTAATATTTCCCAAAGGTGAAGATGGGTTCTTATCAGTATAAACAAAAGTAATTCGAAGCCGTATATTTCATGTAAAAAAAAAAAAACAACTGCTCGGCACCAGATGGTCTCCTCAATAAAACACACTGTTTAAGCAACTTAATACTTGAAATTTCTTGATTAAGCCTGAGGGCTAAACAGTTGCATGAAGCAGAGTTATAATCAGTAAGTTTTGTATATTTCTTGAAAATGAAAGCAGCTACAGCTAGTGTTTGAATTTAGGCAGAAATGTTCTGTTAGGTATATTTGCATCAACACAAAGGAAGCAATCTTGGTGGTGGTGACCTCTGAAACTGAAGTGTAGTAGTTTAAGAACAGGTATTCTATTGAGATAATGTTGAGAAGGTTAAGTGGTACGATGATTCCCAGCACTATGTCATTGTGTTATTTAGTTCTTTCAGGTTTGAGAAATCCTGAAGGGGTACAGTACGACATTTAGGCCAATTGACTTTGAGAGTTATGTTAGTGGAGTTTTTTAATCTAATATGGCATGAAAGGTTCCAGCTATTAAGCAACAAGACCAGAATGTGACTTGTTATTTCATTCTACCAGCGTCTCTTAGCTGAGGTTTTTATTATAGAATCTTATTTCCTGGGACCATTGCTTTGTGTGCTTCATATTATGTGACTCTGTCATACAGTATAAAAGGCATCAATTTGACATTTGACTTACCTGGTTGAGGAAGAGGTCATTGATGTAGTAAGTGAGGAAGGCTCGGAGCTGACACTGCTTGGCTTGGCCTGGCCCCATGTTCATCTCTATCTCCTGAATGAACCTGGACAGAAGAGTCAAAACAAGCCAAAATTAGAATGGCTATGACGCGGCGACCGTATAACACAACCTATGAACGGAGGCTATATTACCAGCAAAATGTTTGAAATGTTATCACAGGGGGGATGAGACACAGGCTTGTGACCAGCAACACGGTAACTTTGCATCAGTGGGTCCAACATCGACTGGAAGGGTAAGATCTGCCATGGGAACTCATTCTGGAAAGCTCTGTGACTCTCAGTGTGCCTTTTAACATGGTAGTTAACCTAAAAGGGCTCCAGTGGAGCTGCTCAGTGCCATCAGTGCAAGACAAGTTATAGTTGTACTATGAAATTCCCAGATATGAGTGCATGTAAGTGTAGTGCGTTGTGATTTATTTAACAAATTAGAAGTTATTCATAAGTTAATAATTAATGTGAGAATGGAAATACAGTTTAAATAAGGCTGTTCATTGTAAAGAACATAATTTAAAGATATAAAATGCTACGTCAAGGGACTCCATTACCCACAATTCCCTTAGGGGTAAAGGAGAAGAGGAAGAAAGCAACTTCCTGTGTGTTTTTTGTTGTTAGCAACCGAGCGATGTAGCCGCACATGTTAACACCGCCTGAGACGTAATCCCTTCTCCATTTCTTCAGTAAAACAGTATAGTAAAAATGTATAGCAAATACAAAAACTATTCATTGTATTAATGATATAAAACAATCATGGCTCCAGTATGCATGCCCCCTGATTCCCCCCCAGAATGCTGGTGTCTGGTTGGTCAGATAGGGTCAGACAGTAATGTATGGGTTTGGTGGAGGCACATGCACACCTCGTTTGTCAGAGAATCAGTGGTCACTGGCCTCGCCTCACACACACCACAGGGCAAACCATGCAAGAGCGAGTGCCTTCTCAAGCGCTCAGCACATATAAATGCACAAATAAATCAAACTCCTCACAAAAGAATTTTTTGACCTACAGGACCTGTAATATATATGACCGAAACTTACAGAAAAGCCAGAGACAGTACAAGAGAGTACAAAGAAAAATGTTTCCTGTGAGGAAATCATGAACAACTGAGGACAGACAATGAAAATAAATTCGAGTGAAGCTACAAAGATAACTCTAGATGGTGATGTGGATGGACAAAGCCATTTGTAAAAAGCGCAAGTAAAACTCCACTGCTCGGAAACAGCGTGTGCGCTAATGTGCAATGAGAGTCAGAACCAAGAGGTTGCATCATAGCAAACAACCAGATGTACACAGTCTTTGCGGGAACTATAGATCATGATGACTGATGATTGATCAGCTGAAGTTAAAGCTGCCTGAAAATACAGTCCACGTGCATGCACGGGCACACGTAAGACAAATGCAGACAAACACACAGGCTATAAGATTACACTACTCAGCATCTGTGCCCAATTAGTCAGCAAGTGCTGAGGCAAGTGTGCGTGTGCGCACGTGCATCCATGTGTCAGAATGAGCAAGAGAGAGAGACAGAATGAGCGAGGAACCTAAACCTATTCTAAATCCTTCATTGATCCCCACTGAAACTCCACCACAACAGAAAGTTAAGTAGGAGAAACTCTTCTGTGGCCTCATTAAAACCGTCAAGCTTGCAAAACAATGGGAGCCAGATATACAGCGTCTCTGTTTAAATATGTAGAGAACACAACTTATACGGTCCTCCTTTACAAAAAAAAAAAAAAAAATACAATTTCTGCTGACAACTTCATTTCCAAGAATCGATCTTAGGACAAAAGTTGCCAGTTTAAACGTGCATCGTGTTGTTCTGAGATCCATCTCGCGCTGTCATTATTGTCATTGTTTCAATACAAGTGTCAAGATGATGGATCTTCAAGTTAGCGCGTGAGCACAGATGGATTTTTGTAGGCAGGGGTGATAACGTTTGAGTAATGTAGCAGGGATAAGGCAGTAAAACGGCTTTGTCTATCCAGACGGCCATCTGGAGCTGAGCCGTAGGCCCCTTCACGGCTATACGGAGCCCATGGGTGTTGCAAGGGAATTTAGCCAAAGTAACTGGACTAAAAGCACTGCTGGGGCCCACTATGTGAGCCCCAAGAGCTCATGTAAGCGCATGTACATTTTAAGAACAGAGAGCAAGACAACATGCATTAAACAGAATGTTTTGTGAGACGATTCAGAGAAATTGTTTGGAGTATAGTGTTGTGAGGCTGGTTAAAATGCAAATGGATTAATAACATGGGGCGCAGTGGCACTTAAAGGTTTCCAAATGGATCCTGAAAGGAAATCTCTCTCAGCTCATTATCATTACAGCTGCATTTTCCAAATATCTACCTCGCTCATGGCATGACATACAGCACAGAGGATAACAGCTTCTGGTGAGGATGATGGCGGGGTGATGACAAATGACATCGAACAAGCTAAAACATGCACACACGCACGCATTCAAAAGCCATCGACTTCTGCAAATGAATCACAAGCCACTAAAACTAAAGAAAAGCCGCTATCTTTGCAGGCAGCACAAGGCCATTTGCAGAAGCCTGTATTCTGAGCCAAACCTCCTACACAAAAACATAGTGAGACAGTCTGACCTCTCACCGAAGAATGACAGCTAGCCTCATTTGATGTCTCAGGGCTACAACTGAGCTTGACTTTACAATCGTCTAAATTGACATCATTTCACCAGCTATCATGAGCCACATCAGAAAAAAAAAAAAGACTTGGCTTCTCAACTTGTCTGGCTGTAGCTCCCTCTATATTAGTGCTGAGAAGCATAATTCTAACATGTTTAAAAGTCAATGTAAGACTGTTTTATGAATGCAGGCAACATCCTTCAAGCGCTGTTATTGTGACTCGAATAGATGTGTCTGTACAATTAAATCCGTCTTTCTCACCTCACAGGCACACTATACAACATAAAAGCCAATTTAACGGCGGAAAAATACATAAATTGCATGCATGCTTCTTTAAATAGCCATCGCTCGTTCTGAAAAAAAAACATTACTCATTCAAAGGATGCTTTCTATCCTTTCAAACGAAAAGGAATTCAGTAATTGTGCCCGCTTCAGCTTATGAGGCTGTTATAATTGGACTCGATGTGACATTAACAATGCAAGTTTCATTGCCAGGTGACAACAAAACACACCAGTCAACCATATGGCAGCTGTACGCGGGGAGAGGTGTCAGCCAAGTCGCTAAGGAGACGCGGTGGAGGTGCCGCAGAGACACAGCGGCAACTACACAGTGTAGACTCGCCCCTGTGTGTGAAATCTTAATAACCTTAAATAATCTGCTTATCTACCCTCTCACACACACTATTTTCAACTGGCCTAAAAATACCGTGGCAGACATTTACGCGCAGACTGGCTTGCAGCAAAGGTTGTAATAGTAGGCGTAAATTACAAGAAGTGAATTGGAATTAGATCTTTAAAAAGGCCAAGGAGACCAAGAGCGAGTGTGTGGCGACGGCGCTAATTGATTTACTGATTACAATTATGACTGCTGCTGATCATAGTAACAATAAAAAAAAAATCTGCTAATAATCAGTGCTCAGTGACATTAAAGCAGAGCAGATGATTGACGCAAAGGAGCTTTGGTCTAATCTGGAAAATGTTTTGATAGCTCATTAATTGTTTTAGTATTTCTTTGAACAAGTTTCTGCCCTTTTTGTCTTCTGTGAGAGCAGACTAAGCACCTTTAACTTTGCAGTATAGATCTGACAAAAGCTGACAGCTTACATTTAATAGAGAGAGAGAGAGAGATACTTTATAGCAGTTTAAGTACTATCAAATTTCTAAAAATTTCCTCCAAAATAACAGATTTAAAAAAAAATGGTGGTTAGGATTGATGTGATTTCTGAGTGCCATTCCTTCTGTTGCTAAGGTTAGGTTTAACACATTGATCTCAGAAGATTGTTATTTCTTGAGGCACAACAACTGCATTGACCAGGCAGACAGAATAAATCAATTTGTCTATCTAGAAGAGCCCAGACTGGCTTCACCTTCCCATGTCCATCCACTCACTATTATTCTCAGGTGCCAAAAACTCTCTCTCACACACACACACACTCTCCTACATGCATATGCACAGGCACACTTACGCATCCTGACTCATATTTAAATTCAGAGGCAGAGCCCGAGCATCCCCGTGCTCCCCTCAGGTGGCATTGCCTCCACTGGAACCAACATGGCTGCACCATCCGCACTCCAAACCCAGTTTCTTAGCAGCAACTGTCGATGATTGCACTTGACAGCATGTAATTATCTGTCATTAGAAAACAGATGTCAGAGCCTTGGGTCTGGAGCTGGATAATTGTAGATGCCATGCCCTATGTGTATGTGCGTCAAGAAATAACATTCCTGGATGGCATAATGTATTTATACCAGTAGGGATTTGGCTAATGAGTGAACCCACTGCATCCTAATGGCTCTCTGATTATTCAGAGAAAGCCAAGGTTTGATTTTTTAAGACAGCTAAAACAAATGAGAACAGAAAGGGACAAAGATGTTTTATACCAGTAGCTCCAAATTCATTTCCCCCTGGGAACTAAACCTAAGGTAACAAATGCTTCTTTAAATGGAAAGGGTTGGGATCCCATCATCCATCTCTATCTGCAGCCGCGGCGTAATGATGCCGAAAGAGGAATGGGATAAAGACAAAGATTTAAGAAAGACAGCAGAATAAGAGTGTGCTAAGATCGATTAGAGAGTCAGCATTTTTAAATCTCCCAGAATTCCCCCCAGGCACGAACCTATCAGCTATGGTGAATTCTGATTTCGCCGCCCAGAGAGGAAGGCTTGTTCTGTAAAGACCTGTCACACACCAAGGACAGGACACACTGAAACTCTGCCAAGCAAGAGCGAAGGAGGGAGGGAGAGAGGGAGTGCAGGCGTGTGTCTGTGTGTGTGTGTGCGCGTACCTGTGTCTCAAGCACATACCCAATCAGTCCGTCTTTGTCACACACACGCACACACTTGCAGCCTGACATAAAAATGTACAGCCACATGTCAAAACACCACATCCAGTGACACTTGAAACCACTTATCTATATGCAATTATTCTAACTCGCAGCACTACCCAGTCACTTCAGGAAGATTTCAAAGTCATAAAAGGATTTTAATGGATGGTGACTCTTTATGGGTTTTATGGCACAACCAACATTAGCTTTCCTTCCAATGGATCAGACAATAAATGCTACAATGGCAGCTTTTAATTGTTATCCAACTGCACATTCAATATTGATTCTCTGGGAATATTTCACACTCCAATACACGCTACTTACTATTTCTACAGTGGTGTTAAATTAATGAAGTCACACTCGAGAATATAGAGACCTACTCAAGAGGTTTCAAAGCACACGGCTGTGAACACTGCATTAAAGAAGAAGAAAGATGGATGAGGGGAAATACACTCAATACGGCTACTTTATGCACAAAATGTATTGCTTAAAAATATATAAAGACTTTTCAGTTAAATACTCCAAGTCAACAAGCAATTACCACCTCCACCACTGGATGGCACTGTGTCAGCTTTTTCCCAACAGCTCAGGCTGAAAGACCAGTTGACTGAAGTTTTTCTTTTTTTTTCTCTTTATCACAAAGGAAGAAGAAGAATTAAGATTCCAGTTGGTGTGTGCTATCTGAAACCTGTACAGGATTTGCTGTATGGGCGTGTGTGAGAGTGTGAGTAAGAAAGACAAAGGCAAAGCCAGAAAGAGAGAGAGAGAGACGGGTGAATATATTGGTTGTTTTGTTCTTGCCTTATGTGGCAATGCTGTGTGTGATTAAGTGTACGAGCGTGTGTTTTCATCAGTGCCTGGTGAAATGCATATGGTCCTCCCACACACCACCTACGCCTGTGCCAGACTCCCTGCTGTTTATACCCTGCCCTTGCCCCTGATGCCGCATCACATACGCTGAAGGCTTTCGGTGTGTTTGCACATGTGTGAGAGCGTGTGTGTGTATGTGTGTGTGTGTGTGTGCGGGAGCAAGGGGGGCATGAGCGTGTGTTTGTTTAAGAGAACAAAAGAGAGAAAGAGAGGAGAGCAATGGGAAGGTGCAAAGATGAATTATGTAAATTATGTGTGTGTGCGTGTGTGTGTGGGGAGGTCCACATGCTTACAGCAGCAAGTATAAATAGGCTTCATAATCAGGACCTTTCCTTGGGAGAGTGAGGCTAATAGGATATAAAACGGAGGTCTATCCTCCTGTAACCTAACATAGACTCTGTGCAGGCCACAATGGATCACACACATAATGAACTGTCACTGCGAGGTAATCCATCAGTTATTTATTGCCTGTTTTTTTTCCCCATCTTGACCTCACCACACATAAAGAAAAAGAAAGATCAGCAGTTTACATTTGAATGAAAAATACATATTTATAGATTAATGAAAGGCTTTTATGCCAAAGCTCTGCAGCGACTTCAGACTTTGATTTTTGTGCAAGGTAATCCTTCTAAAAGTGTGAGATGTGGCAAGACACTGAAATGAAATATCAGCGAGCTATTCCTAAAATTATTAGTCGACTATAAGGATCCTCCTTAGGGACACCTGGATCTGCTTGTAGGACCACTTATAGGACAATTTGTGTTTGGCTTTTCCAGTGTTTTTGAAAAACTGGGTCAATATCTATACACAAAGATACAGTAAATGTCTTCCTCATTAAAGGTGGGGACAGTCATACTGGAGAAAGACTGTTGTCTGTTGAATCTTAATTTCAGGTTATGATAAAAAGGGAAACGATTATGGTGGTGTTTATATTTGAAGACCTGAGAATGAGCCCATCTTTCTGCAGTATGACTCATCCCACAATGAAAGAAACTATCAAGTATTGAAACTTAGATGATGCCATCACGTGAGATTTTCTGGAGTTGATGAATGAATTACCGACCTGGAGAACAGGCTCACGCTTGTGAATAAGACCAGCAGTATTAAGATTTAAACAATGTGTTTTATCTGTTTCTTACACAGTAGGCCTACGGTCATTAATATACCCATGCCAGACTTTAAAAACGGACAGAATTCATCAAACCAGACATGAAGACATGATCAAGGAGGCTGTAAGCGTCTATTCTCTAGGGATATTAGAAGCATTTAGTCACCTTGTAGGTTCAGTATGTGTTGTAAGCAGAAATGTTGGAGACAGGGCTGATGTAGGAAAATGCGTGTGATGTTCGTTAGCGGTTATCTGCATGTGACACAGAGGTAAGCAGGTGTATACCTCTATATTAGCTACAGATGTTCATTCAGTGTGTGCACACATACGTAGTGCTTGCATGCACGCTTATGTCTCTGCACCTATTTCTGTCAGTGTGTGTGTGTGTGTGTGTGTGTGCTGGCCCGTCGCAGTGTGGTGCAGACCAATTAAAACGGGGGAGATTGATGACCAGGGGCTCTGAGTAGCAGCAGCAGGAGTAGCGGCAGCAGACAGCTGCTTCCTGCAGACAACAGGAAATGAGATGGCCTTGTTTAGCTGACGCTGCCAACACCAACACCACAGAGCCTCAAAGACAAATCACCACCTTACCGCTGCTACTGGCCTACTCCTCCATCTTCTTACAGCTTGCTCGCCACCCTCCATCTCTTTATCTCTTTCTAATTCCACCCAGGACTATCTCTCTCATTAGTCTTTACTCCCAGAGTAATGTAGTCAAGGTATATTCAGTAAATACAGTGCAGACACAATGTATGATGAGCTAAGATAGATGCTGCCTCTATAATTTGATCCTAAAACTGCCACAGAAAGCCTTCAGCCATCGCTAGTTTGGTGTTTCTTGCTAGAATTCTCACCATGGATTTTTTTTTTCTGCTACTCTGGGAGCATTTATAGTATTTGTGTCAACTTAAGTCCAGAAGTAATGTAAAAAAATCAAGCATGCAGTCAGCTCAGTAAAGCTGAGGCAATGCATTATTATGTGAAGAAATTCTAGTTTAGTTGGCCTGCTCAATAATAAGAGCAAACCGGTGAATTATGGTCTGGCTGCTGAATCATTGTCTGCAGCCCATGTTTTAATTATTAGATCGACAGTTGTGTGTGGTGGCTAATGCACTGCAAAAATCTCCCACTCCACTAAAACTTGGTTTCAAAAAGACACACACCTTCCCTGGCGCGTTGCCTAAGGCAAGGAAATCATAGCAGCAGGGGTACAAACCTGTCCACTGCTGGTTCATTCCCATTCACAACAGCTTTCAAATTTTCAGTGGACCGAATCTTTTTATTTCTGAAGCTTTGTCGCTGAAGTATGAATTTTATATAATGGGCTGTCTCCGCTGTCAACTGAATGGTAAATACTATGATTTTCTGGGATAAAGACAGGCCCACAGCTTTACTAATGAGTCTGTATTGGGTGGTGGAGATCAGTTATTGTGACACAAAGGAATAGCAGCATCAAGCAGTGGAGACAATTATACGCTGCTTAATATGAAGTCCTAATTTGTCTTAATGTGATATGTTGTTGAGTTTAGACTTTTAGATCCATCTGCTCTTCATTAGTTGTTAAAAACAGTTCAGCCCGACCACTAGCAGTCACAACATTTTAAAAGCTGAAGCATTGAAAGCACGGAATGAATGCTTGTTATTGCCGTTTAAAATTACGTTTTGTGTAAACCTCCCTGGTGGAACATTGACCACGTTTCCATTCACTTTTAATGGCAGCGCTAACTGATGCATTTTTTTTTCTTCTTTTGGTATTCTGAGAATGGCTATAGAGCTGTGGGAGGTTCAACTCACTCACAAGCCACTTTGAGCCATTAAGACCACAAAGTGGCAAAGATGCCTCTGTGTCACAATGGGAGGCTACTACGGGGTCTAAATTTCTTCTTTTGTGCACATTGTACACTGTCAGTCAATACAGACAGCAAGGCAGGTGACGGCAATGTTCATAGCCGGCCCCATGTTGTGTATATGTGTATGTGTATGTGTGTGTGTGTGTGTGTGTGTGGCTTCTTCATACGCCTATTTTATAATTACAGGCACCAATTGCTTCGTTCAGACACATGAACACACACACTTTTCTCCAGTCAGGCAGGCAGGCAGGTGCAGACGAATACTCTATCTGGTCTGATTGTACTGCTTAAGTATTTAAGTGTTCATCTCCTCCTTATAAAACGAGTCTGATTAATAAGGCGAGCATTACGTGGCCTCCCACAGGTGACATTTACAGAAACAGGGGGAAGGGGATTGCTTTATTAAAGTAAGCCAGGAAGTAAAAAAACAAGGCTGATAGAGTAGAATACAGGAACGAACACTTCTTAAAACATAAAGTGACTTCTACTTTAACTCAAACAGTATCCAAAACCTTTGGCGCAAGAGGTTTGCTGAAAGAAACCATAGCCATGTCCACGTGAATGAGGTGGTGTTAAGATGGGCCCTAAATGAAACAGCACAGAGTGCAAACCGACTTACAAAGCTTAACATGCATTTTCTCTGTAAGTCTGGGCATCCAGAAGAGTATCAAGGTGACCCTCTGTGAGAAACTTTTTTTAATGCCTAACGTTTCTCTCTCTGAGTCACTTCTTACTTTTAGAAAAAGCTGAAATACTTCAGGTCAAAGGATAAAGGAGGAGATGCACTATCTACAGTACACAGTGATTTAACGGCCTTAACACAGAGCCAGAGAGAATGGCAATAATAAAAAAAAAAAAAAAAAGAAGTGTTGTAGTGTTAAGCTCATACAACCTGAGTTTTTCTGGCCTTGGTATTTCTTGACTTTGGAAAAGTTATCGCACGTCTAACTTTTTAAGTAGTAAATTAGAGAAGTAGCGTGAGAGCAACAGATGCAGCATGAGTCAAAATGATTAAATGATAACACACGTGTTTCTTTTTTTTTTTTTTTCCTAAACGGGCCGTGGTGATAATATAGTCTTTTTTTGAGCCACCGAAGGACACTTATGGTTCAGTGAATGACTCAGCAAGACTGAAATGGCAACTATCCCTGGGAGAGCCAAGT
Organism: Protonibea diacanthus; assembly: GCA_028641955.1. NCBI lineage: Eukaryota > Metazoa > Chordata > Actinopteri > Sciaenidae > Protonibea > Protonibea diacanthus. The sequence continues at coordinate 11,895,698 of CM053997.1, read as the reverse complement.
GCGAAAGCACTTTTCAATTCGCCTGAAAAACTACTGAGAAAAACACTTAACCTGCGCACACAACACACAAAGCGCTGGCAGCGAAGATGGACATGAGGAGTCTATTTTGGCCCGGAAGGGAGAGTGAAAGGAAAAGTTGCCCTGAAGAAAGCAGGCAAGTTGAGGTCAAAAGGATTGTTGTGAGGAAATGGCAATGGTTTTGATATTTCCTCACAAACACAATGGGCCACAGGTGAAGGAATGTTATGCTCCTTCTGCCAAGTTACATATATAGTTTAATCTCACATCCCCATTCAGCTAAGTGTGTGTTATAATGCATTTTCTTCATACCTCCAAGCCAACACATACCAGCACTTTATAGTATCGTAGATCAAATGAATCCTCCAAACAGGTTGTTACAGTAGATGAGCCGTCAGTCTCCCCTGATTAAAAAAAAAAAAACACTTTATATTTATCACTTCTTCTCCTTACTGTACAGTATGCCCTTATCTCCTCCTCTCTATCTCCCACCCTTCGTTTTACTCCCTTTCCTCTCCCCTGCTGTCATTTCTGCTCTCTTATCCTCTGTAACGCTTCAGCCTCTTCCCTCTCTCATCTTTCTCTCTCACCCTCTTTCCCCTAATTCCCCTGCCTCTCTCTATTTTTACCACTCCATTGCTGTTATCTCACCGTGGCACCGTTTCAATACATCCCCTCCCAGCCTTACCAAACCTTTCCTCCATCCCTCTCCCCTCACTCTCTCTCTCTTTCTCTCTCCCTGTCTCTCAGCCATCCATTCCATCTAGGCCTTTATGTTAGCGTAGGACTTTCCATCCTGTGGCGTCCAGGTAGTAAATTGAAATGGTTCGGGGGGCTCCATTGAAGCCTGATTGAATTTAAAAAGAGAAAGTGCCATAAAGAGAACTAGTGGTGAGAGGTCTGTAATACACTGAAGGGCTCCCCAAGCTATGACAGTGTTGGCAGGTAGAGGCGAGGAGGTGGGCACCGGAGGTGAGGTAAGAGACGGATGGAAGGAGGGGAGGAGTGAGGACGGACAAAGTGAGAAAAAAAAAAACAGGATGAAATGAAAGGAGAGGAGAAGAAAGTGACAGCAAGAGGATTGAAGAAAGAGGGAAAAAGAGAATATAAATTGTGTGAAAACTCTTCATCGGCCTGAGAACCAGCCTATTACCCATCGCCCACAAGGAGACAGACAGAAACACAAAACCCCTCACAAGCGTGCACCCTTGATAGTGACACCTCACAGAAATGCCTCAATCACAGTTTGCATGGCCTGGAGGGAGCGAGGTGACAGGTCTCATATTGGAGACGGCCAACAAAATGCAATTCCAGAAAGTCAGCTCTAAGGCTGTGTGTCTGTCATACCTACAGCTCTGATAATACTCCCACACATCACATCGCGCTGCTGAAATAGCCACCTCTCAGCATATAGGGCATATACAAAATGAAGGTGGATGCACACACGTGGACAGACACACACACACAACGTGCACGTGCTGTATACATTACTGCCAGGGGAAATATGATGTTAGGGGTTAAATTATTCATTGATCTTTTCATAGCCTACCCAAGCCTGCTTGTTGTAATGTCATGTCTTGGTCTCCGCGTGAGTGTGTGTGTGTCCACTTGAAAGGGCTCTCACGGGAGGGAGACAACCTTGAGCTGGCGCTGACCTTTAACTTTGTGTGTTTCACTTTAAAAAGAAAAGTGACAGGTGTGTGCAGGTTGATGTGTGAGTGGTGTGTTTTCATGTACATGGCCATATGGATAAATAGAGAATCTGTCCAGGAAATATTTCAAATATAAAGATGACCAAAGGGGGGCGAGGGGAGGAGGGCAGAGGCCCTTGGATCTCAGCAAATCCCCTGATGGATCCCAGACACACAGTGATTTGCGGTTCACATCAGATCACAGTCAGAGTTTAAATGAATTAACAAGATAATTAACTATAATTGATATAAATAAGCCTCAGTACAGAATGGTCTTTATTATTTATTAAAGCAGCCAATAATTACACAATTAACTCATAAAAGCATAAACTGTAGGCTCCGGCCTGAACTGAATTTCACAGAAATTGGATTAGACTGTGTTGGTGCTGCGACAGTCTATGATGGAAGTGGCAGCCCGCTGATCAGGATCTGACAGGAATTGCTTAGTCAGGATTCGTTCGAAATTGATGTGAGAAATGCACGGTGGTCTCAGAATCTAAATAAGGACCAATGCAGCAAAGAAACACATGGTAACGTTATGGCTCGTTGTGGGGGTGTTCCTCTGAGAGCTTCTTGCTCCTGGGGATGGATCTAATTACTGGTGAGAGTGCAAACGCTTGCACTCTGCGTGCAGTATTAGATTGTGATGCTTCAGGTGATTAACTTAATTTGTGGGATTTCCCGTCGTTGACAGCACAGACTTACAGTTTTGTTAACAGGATACATTACATTATCTGTCTGTCTGTGCTGGACCTAAGTAACATCAGCCTAGCACAGATTAGGGCTGTTTCATCTACTGCATGTCCAGACAGAGTCTCTCGACATCTTATCACAGCTTTTTATACTTAAGGTAGTTGTGACTGTCCGACTGTTGCTATCTGTGCTGCTATGAAAAAGTTCCCTCATTGGCAGCCAAGCGGCGACCTCCTACGTCACTCAGACTGTCCATTTTTTATACTATCATTGTTGGCAGCGCTCATCTCTCTTAACCTCTGATACCAAAATAATAGTGTGCACTGTGTTTAGTTAATTCTTCCAAGCTTGCTGTGCCCATTTGGGTAATGGGGCTTAGAAATAGCTTTGTCTCTGTGTTGGGTTGTTTGCAGTATAATCATATTCTTTGAGGAATTTTTGTGATTCAGTGTTTATACTGTTTCTTTTCGGGGTCTTCTGCTCCACCTTACCAAACAAATGAGAAAAAACATAACATGGAAAAAGGGAGAAGAAAATAATCTCCCCTGCTATCGTAAAGGGTTTTTTTGCTACGAGCTACATGTGCAGCAACCATATAGCTATGTTTCACAGTGGCTTTTAACTGACTTGGTAATATTGTGATGACTCTGTTGCGCTTGAAGCTTGTCGCTTTTCCTTGGGAAATATTCTTTTGGCTTCCCCAACACATCCCAGGTGCTTTGTGTTCAAACGTCTCTGGAGCGTTGATGGTTTTAGCACCTCATTTGACAGGATTTCACCACATTCAACACACTGTGCTTTTGGCTCAGCATCACTGCCTGCCATTAAGAATCCAAAGTTAATTTACTCAGGGTCATATTTCCTCACCACACACTTTGGAGCTTTTACTGGTGCGGGATTGTCTCCCACATCACTTTTTCAAAAACCAAGCTATTTTGTGTCACTGCGGCTGAGGAAATTGAACCGGTTTACTGGTGAAACATGTTAGTCTGTCCCTGATGATTGGAGTGGTGATATTCAAATGTAACTGGTCACTGAAATGATGCATTTTAATTTGATGTCTGTGTTCTTAAGCAGATTTTTTAAAAAATTACCAGCTTTGTGAATTACCAAAAAAAAATGATGCCCACCAGTGGGACCATAAAAATAGACAGAACCACAACAACTCAATCCAGAGACCAAGTGTATTGTAAAAGTTAATATTCAGTGTTCATCACTTGTGTCAGTTTCCAGTCATCCTTTCAGCGCGCTACTTTGTTAGCATTAAATATTGAAAATACCTTTTTTGTTACAACTGATCTGCATTTCATGCTTCTTTACACACCACAGAGGAATCTATGCATCTACTTAAGCGGTTGTTACATGACATGCATGCGGGGAGTACTATCCCCGCTCGGCTCTTCAACAAGCATGTCAGTGTCATTCTGCCGTCATCTTGATCAGTTCCTATGAATACCATTGTATTGCCTGCCGCAGCAGACTGTGTGTGAGAACAGCCAAGAGCATCCGTTAGCTTAAAGCAGGTTTCTTAAAGGTCAGCTGAAAATGTATCGCTTTGTTTCGGCTGCACAGATAGAGAGAGGAAGAAAACTTTCATCTGGCGTGAACATTTTTTTCTCAGAAAGCCTGATAGCCCGTGTATCAAAATATGTAGTTTTGTTAATACAAGTGATATTCTTTGTAATAAAGCATTTACCTTTGCCGGGGCTTTAGATTAGAGGAATTTTTCTTTGTACGTCAGATGCTTTGAAAATGTATACAAGAATGTGAACGTGAAGAGCTGTACTTCCATTTAACATTTACATGACATTTCTCCGATTATTTGTTCAGAGTTACGTCCATTGTTAAACTAAGGTTTCAGTAATTACAGAAACATTTAATCTTCCTGTTTTTCCTACAGAGAGACCAAGGCCAGCAGTAAATGGCCTCATGGAAGAAAAGAGGGACAGATGAATAAACAGGGGAGTCAGAGAACAAGGAGAGATGGAGAGACAAGAAAAGAGGATTAGGCATGAGGAGACATAATAATCAGTACACAGCCTCCAGCTATAGACAGACTAGAAAAAATGAGAGATGAAGAGAGAGAAATGAATTGAGAGACAGAGAGAGGAAACCAGTGTTTAACAACAGCTGGGCCAAAGTCCTGTGGCAGATGAGGAGATGATATGCAATGAACAGTTGTTGTTTGACTGTGTATGCCAAGGTAGCCTGTATAAAAAGAATACTTTTTTGTGGACTGACAGTGACAAATCTCAATGAACTTGAACACAATGAACTTAAGTGTATCTTATATCCCTTGGACATCAGTGTAGAGTGCCTATGTCAGTAGACAAAAGAATAATTGGCAGCTATTTTGATCATCATATTCATTGTCCTATTTCTATGAGAAACAAACTGAACTTTAAAAGCGATCTTATTACATGGCATTAGGATTCAAGAGATCTTAATGGTGATTTTTCACTATTTTTAATACATTTTGCAGACCAAACTATGATAAACTAATCAACAGATTAATTAATAAAAGATAACTGCTGTTTTTAGCCCTTGATAACGTAAAGGTTGGCTTGTTAGAATTAAAATTAAGCTCCCAACTTGTCTGATCTCCTATTAGTTTAGTCAAAATATGAGTTTTTAATATTCTTACAAGTCATAACTATTCTGTTCTCTCCGGCAGCCCTTCCCTCTCTATTTGTATCCATAACAACATAAAGTAAATTTCAAGGACGATTGGAAAAACAACAGCCTGAGCCCCACCTTGCTTATTCATAAGTATGAAAACTCCCAGTCTGAATAAAGCAGGGTGGTAGTGTTATCCAGTTTTTCTTAGATCAACTAGACTCAGTGGACTTACTCTTAACAATTTCTATTCAGTCCTTTTCACTCCGCTATCTTTCAGTGTAACGAAGGCTTTTGCCAGCCTACGTCCTGGAATGCTCTCATTACCTTGGTGCAGTTGCCAAGGGAGCCAGCGTGATATTCAATACTTCTGTTTCCCATCCCTCCAATCTCATTTACACTTGACACCTGACATTTGCATAATGGCCTCGCTCCATCTCCTATCTACTGAAATACAGGGTGGAGGTGAGGTAGTTATATTGTGTGTGTGTGTGTGTGTGTGTGTGCGTCCATGTGGGCTCATGCTTGTTTGGTTGTGATGAGTACATATGCCTATCTAGACTGCGTGTGTGTGTGTGTGTGTGTGAGCCTGGGTGTGTGTGTCTCACAGGCAGGGGTTAAATGACTTCCGTCTTAATCTAGCTCATTAAGCCTGCGGAGAGCTTGGAGTGCACCACATTGGCTGATTTGGGACAATTTACGGAAATGCTGGCAGGAACACGTAAATGTGCATGCTAATCAGGGAAGCTGTGACCCCAATCAGTCAAAGACAGATATTAGGGTGTCAGGAAAATTGAAGACGAACATGAGTCTTTGTCTTCTTTTTTTTTTAATCATGTAAGCGCTGTGTGATGTGGTGGAGTGCTATGAAAATGGCACTCTTTCAGAGCATTGGAGTCTTGCACCAAACTGGCCTGTTCATTCATCAAGAGGTCTGGCAGAAATCTTATTCAGTGCGCTACAATTTGAAGAGTGCACCAAAGAGCTGTAGCGGAATATTCTCGTGTGAACAATCTAGTAAATCAAACTGAACGACTAAACCTCTTCGCAAGTCGGCCTTGACTCAGCAACCTGTTTATATTAATGAAATGTATTGAATTAATGAAAATAATTTGTAGCTTTCACTATGGACTTCTGACATCACCCATATCACAGTTACAAAGTAATGCATTCCCACACATTGTGGCAAGAACTTTAGTAAAAATGCTGTTTTAAATGGTTGAAACAGTTTTTTCAATAAACTCAGTGCTGACAAGGTGTTTAAATTCATGTATTTATTGTGCATTTTTCTATGCACTTATCTAGCCACTGCGCATTACAAAACACTCAATTCGACTCTCTATAGTAGAGCTTTAATCCGGGTTTCTAAAAAAATCGAATCAATAAGAAATCTAATACTCTTTGCTCAGTTTCAGAGGACCTTTTTCAAACCGTTTCTGTCTTTAAAGAGTAATGAAACACTGCCTTTTAGCCTCCCCCCTCTTTAAATACACATTTATAAATCAAAGAAGTGGGACAAGACAAATGACATTTGGAGTTTTTAAGTGCAACAATTACACTACTGATACCCTAGAACTGGCCAAATACATCTTGTTTTTGGAGGACTGGTTTAACACATGGGTGGCATGGTGGTACAGTGGTTAGCACTGTCACCAGGAGGTTCTCAAGGGGTTCTAACCCCAGCTGGGGCCTTTCTGCATGTTCTGCTGTGACTAGATGGGTTCACAGTCCAATGAGGTTAAATGTCCGTAGGTACATGTGAATGTGAGCGTGAATGGGTGTCCATGATGAACTGGCTGTACCAGCTGAGATAAACTCCAGCCTCCATGACCCATCGTGTATTATGTGCAGACATAAAAAAAAAAAAAAAAAACATGCATATGTGGTGTGGTAAGTGCCTAGCATGTCGACACCCCAAAACACAGACAGATGAACAAACTCAGATTTCTTCTCTGCATACCTCTGCACATATCAAACCAATTTGTCACAAATCCTGTGCCTGGAATATTTATCATAATATCTTTATGTAGCACCCCCCACAAAAAAATAATATAATCCTCCCCCACATCCCTTCTAGCCAGAAAGCTAGTGAGCTCGAGCTGAGTGAAACGTCGTACTTAGCAAATTGCATTTGAAACCAGGGGGGAATAAATACTACAGATAAAGACTGCTCTAATGTGCTCAAATCCATTAGAAATCTCATATTCACACATAGCAGAAATCACATTACAAGACGCCCCTAATGTCATTTCACAAGGTTTTTTCCACCAGCATTTGCTGCCAGGGTGAGACACTAACATCAAACATAATGGATTTTCACCTTTTCCCTTCTCTCCTCACCACCCTTTCTGTTGCGCATTCCTCTCATAGAGTCTGCTCTGTCCTTTGGTTGAAATTCCCTTTCCAGTCATCATTGTTGTGGATGTGGGTTCTATTTCAGGCGGATGTAATGAATTTAGCCTAACTTGACATTCTTACAAAAGCGACCACTCACAGCTAGAGGAGGGCTGTGACGAAGGCGTTACATTTTTGCTGCGCTTCAATATCCCGAAGAAAAGTTTTGCAATTCGAGTGTTGTTAGTCTTCATTGCAAAAGCATTTCTATCCCTCCAACTTCCCACGCTTCATTCCCTTCATTAAAAACACAGCGGGGCAGATGAGACAACGTGGAAATACAATGAAATAAAATGTGCACTTCTGCTTGTTTGGATAACTTTTAAAGAGAAGTTATGGACATCTGCATTGATTTTCCTTCCTCTGAAGAAAGATTCAAAGTCTTGAAGTGGGATAGGATAGTTGTCTTACAGATAATTAGACTTAATCGGAGTCTGCCAGTTTGACTTTTCCACTGGTTTCACACTCAATGGGCACAGCAAGACTGGTTAGGGATCAAACCATCACTGATAGGAGAGGAAGGACGAAAGGGGAGAAATATCCATCTCTTTTAAAAATGTATGTTGTGCTCTCTTCAGAGTTTTGGCTCTCTGTTCTCATGGTTTAGGTCTGGGATGATTCAATTTGGACACAGGGGAGACATATTTGGTTACGATTATATCCAGAGTAAGTAATCCTATCTGAAAGAAATCATCTCTACCAAGCCAGACTTTTGGGGGAAATAAATATAATACATGAACCAAAAAGATCCTTCAAAACTGCAGAAAGATGAGCAGTGCTAGGGACCAAATTACCCAAAAATGTACAAATCGAAGACAAGAGTAGCAAATAAACTCTTTGTCCAATGACTTGTCTTATTTCGCTCGTATTCACTGTGTGAAATATGCCCGTTTTGTGGACAGACCAACAATAAATTAAAGCAAGAAATGCGGTTAGACTTCAGAGCGTAACACAAAAACAACAAATCATAACCTTAGTTAGGCTGTAGACCTTGACTCTACCCACACGTACAAACAAAGAAGGACAAATATTCTCCGAGCCCAATTATTAACTGTGAAACACTGTCTCTTAGAAATACCTGGAGTCTGTTTAGCCACTATTGGATTAGATGCTGCATTGAGTTGAGACCATCTATCTTTGAGAATAATTAACTTTCCAGAACGATGGACTAACTTATGTAACCACCAATTAGGAGATCACAAACAATCCTTTCAGAGCGAATTTTAATGAGGTTTAATGACTTGTTGATTGGTTGGTGGGGTTTGTTTAGAGAGGTACACAGGGCAGATGTGCTGGGGAGGAACAAACTCCTTCCGCTCCACCTCTGGTACCAACTACATATTAAAGCACAATAACAGAAGTGTGTTAGTGTGTGTTTGCGTCTGTGTTGTATGAGGTTTGTGTGCCTGTATGCTTATCTGGTGCTCTACTCGACAATCAACCAATCCCCAACTCAAGTACACACATACACACACATCTGCGAGGGCTACTTCAGAGGCCTAGCCCCAGACAGGGTGAGCAGATCAATCAATTACATCTCTGCTCCAGCAATCAAACAAGGTTATTATCAGGCAGCAGCTCACCGACCTGGAAAGGCCTGGCCAATCAAAGGCTGCTGTGATGTGGGGGCTGGCGCTCGCTCATGTGACAGTAACACAGAGTGGCAGCTCATGTTGTCAAGGGATAGAAGGATGGAAAGAGGAAAGACAGGGCGACTGAGGCTGAATTCAAAGGAGAAACAGAAGGAACTGTGTGGGACAGGAACAGAAGAATATCTGTAAATCACCCATCTCCAGCATTCTGTCTTTACCTCGGCATTACCCTCAGAAGGACGGAGAAGATAAGAAACACAGAACACTGTTCTTTTTAAACAGAGTATGGTATTTTTTTCCAGGTTTTAGAAGGAAGTAAAACTCCTGTCCTGTTTTTCTGTCTTTGCTTGGCTGATTACACCCCAGGAAAACAGGGGAAGTAACAGAAAAAAAAGGAGACAAACAAAGAGTGAGGGAGAAAGCAACACATGTTGAAAACATCTCTACATAGTGGTTCAGTAATTCCCTTCTTGGCAGCAGCTCCTTCTGGCGTTTATTCGATAAGCATTAAGGGCAATCTGTCTTCCCACTTCTGTCCTTTCATGGCAACAGGTCTGAAGAACCATATTAGACTAAATCAAATTAATATATATTAAAAAAAAAATGGAGACTTTCATTTCATTAAATTATCGTGGCAACACAAAACACACACACACACACAAACCTACAAATCTCTAGAGAATACAATATAATCTCTTTCAGAATCAGCCAATCAGAAACAATCAGGAACTGTGGGGGACAGCATCGATGGGGACAGCATGACTGTGTGAACATCTGTGTGATTATGACCTGGTCATTTGGAAAAGCTTCAAAGACTCAACCATGTGTGTGTGTGTGTGTGTTTTGTACGGTGCATGTAAATGTTTGTCTTTGTGTCCCGGCACAATATCTACGTCTAAACTGACCAGGCAACGATTCTCGGTATCCGCAAGTTTTTCCCCACAACGACCTAAAACCACAGGGACCTTCAAAGCCGACTTCATAATAAGTCTACTGCTGAGCATTCAGACAAACTAGACCCCCTTAAGCTCCAACTGACGACTGTCTGCTTCACATGAGTCTGTTGGACAGGTTGCCCAGGGAACCGAGTCTGATTCCATTACAGGATGGATAAACACAATCAAAGAGTTTATCCACCTTCTATAGCCAGAGAAAAGACCCCCGCAATGATGGATCTAATCTCCTGCACAATATCTGCCATGTGTGTGCGTGCGTGTGCGCATGTGCTGTGGTGTGTGCGGATGTGTCTCTGTGCATGCGTGTGCTTGTAAGACATGAGGAGATTGAAAACTCTGCACCTCGCTAGAAAGCGGCTGAAGTTGCACTTTTTCTTTGAAAACGATAAAACCTGCAGTGTTATTTACAACGTGGCGGTGCGTATGTGCGTATATGTTGTCCTGCAGGGAGGGCATCAGAGAGATAAAAGAATAAAGATATAGCAGCGCAGCAGCTAGTGACAGGTAGCAGCACCTGACAGATTCATAGCACATACTGTATTCAGCAGACATCCAGCAGCTTTCCCCTTCGGCACACGCTCATGCTTTCCATCTGTCTTTTGCCGCTGTATTTTTGTTTCCTTCTCATTTGTTTGGTCATAGTTTTACATAAGTTACTAGTTAATAGGAGTGTATTTATTTAACACTACAATAACACTATTGCACATGGGCGCATGCGCTTGCAAATTATATAGCTTGTTGCTCCAGCAAATACCTTCATCTGGGAAGAGTTTGGGATGCTCTTAATGTTGTTGCTACCACTAGCCTGATGATAGTCGCAGGTCATTTTTGTTTGTTATCAAAGTTGGTTGTGCCATTAGAATATTTAATATAAATGTATGTGTGTTTATTAAAAGTTAGTAGGACAGAGAAACACAACTACATAAATCACAAATGTATTTCTCTCTGACCAGTTTTCCAATAAATACTGGTTACACCCTACTGTACAGTGGTCTCCTTCCTTGCCATCCTTTCTTTTCATTTTCTCCCCATGTGCAACATATTATAGACGTACTGTATAAGTGTGTATGCCTACCTAAAGAACTTGAATTCAAAGCAAGCTATGCCACCCAGCTTACTTTTCTATTCCTCTGCATTTTCTTTCTTCTTCTGACTTATCTCGCTCTATTCTCATCCCACCTGTCTGTTTGTTTCTTTTTATCATCTTTTCCTTTGTGTTTTTCTTTCATTGCCTCCCTCCCATCTGCTCTTTTCTCTCTGTTGTTCCTTCCTTTTTTCTACCTTCTTTATCTCTCTCTCTCTCTCTGACCTTTCCAGTGTAAAATCCTCTCGCCACCCGAGTTTTTAATGGGTGTGGGTTGGAAAGTGAGTGAGAGAGAGAGAGGAAGTGTGCTATTTAGTGAGGAAAATCCTCCTGTACGAGCGGAAAAAGATTAGAAAAGAGAGCAAAGGCTGGCAGAGCAAAGCAGTACGTGCATGTATGTGTGAGTAAGACTTAAGACAGGACGTCTATGCTGCATTTTAATAGCCTACGCGCAGACACCCCTTTGAGGTGGACTACAGATGTTATTGTTGAAGGAACACTGTAGTCTTCACCAGAACTTATGAAGCTGCTGCCTGACTAAAGGTTAGGGTTCAACCACAAATTATTTTTCAGGTCTGCCGCAGTGGAAATTTGCATGTTTGAAACAGGTCGTACACAATGTAACTCTGTTACGACAAAAGAGCAGTCTTGTCCCAAAATGATCTCATCAATGACTTTTTTTGATCAAACAAATGTAGTTCCTGGGATATATCTGAAAAGAATTTTCATCTTGTGCTTTAGTCCATTGCCTCTTACTGCGAATGTGGCCGTTCATTGCAGCCTAATAAACTGCCTGGTGGATCAACATCATAAAAGACTGTGTAATTGTAGGACTTATATGGACCATAAATACCTGAGTAATGGCTGCCATTTTACGTCTGGCAGTAGGGAACATACGGACAGTGACTACTGCAGTACTACTTGGACAGAGAAAGCATTAAGCTAACTTGTTTTTCTGTCTGCTCACCATCAGCAAACAATAAAACACGGAGATACATGTGGATGACTAGGCTATAATAATAACTGCCTGCTTCTCTGGCCTGACAAATCATGTCACCATCTAGCATTTGCAATTTGTTTGGACTCGTGACCTTTCGTGTTTTATTAACTATTTAAGGTGAGAGACTGCGCCACAAAATCACCATAATGATCTTTTAACACTATATGTGTTTAACTCGCTTAATTAATGAGTGGATTTGATTAGCAAGTGAAGTGATTTTGCAGGTTATGTTTATAATTCTCAAAGAGCTCCCATCTAATTTTCAGTTTTTTTTTAAATAATGAAATTTGGCACAGCTAAGCTAAATCTAAACGTTCAAAAAAAGGCTTCCCCTTAGACGTTGAGTTTGAGAATTCAACAGTGCATGTCTCAGTCAAGTCATCTGAGAAACCTTAAAAATACTTTTTAAAAAACTTCTTTAAAGATACTCCATTTCACCTCTAACTCTTGTTCTTTCTATTTGTCTTTGTCTGTGTGTGTTCTGCTCAGGAGGAGAGTTAATGAGTGTATGAAATTAGTGCAGAATCATGGTGTGTTTCGTTTCCGCCACAGGCTACGTCGGTGGGAGGCAGAGCCCTTCTGTCCTTTCCCTGTCAGCTAGCTTTCTATCCACTCCTCGTCCCTTTCATCGCTTATGCCATTGTCCTTCCCTCTCTGCCTCCCCAGAGCGCTCTCTGTCAATCTCCAACCATCTGACTCTTTTCTGTTCTCTCACACTTTCTCACTCGACCATGGACGTTTAGAGTAGAACCAACTTTGAGCGGACCTTGTATGAATTCACGTATCGGCACATCAACATGAGTACTTTTTAATAAGCTAAAGCTGTGAGTGCATGTGAAGAGCTCTGTGCTCATTAGTCTGCAGCGATGCAGTGCTGATGTGATCAATCCAGTACACTTATAAGTTTGACAATATCTGTAGACCAGAAGGATAATTCTAAGATTCCTTTATGTTTTGGTACACCAAGGCACAAACGAATATCACGCACCGTCATACACATACAAAAATTATTTGAATCCTATTGATCATGTTAGCATTTTACTTACTAATTAACTCACGCAGTGACTCTGTTGACTTTACATGCACACTCAAAAACACACGTACGCACAAAACGCAGAAAACATCCAGAGCACGATCATGCCTGGTCACCCTGCGGATGGTGAACAGGGAGAGATTAGAGGCCTGCTGAAGCTTTTCAAAATGCCAACCTTGTCCGGAGCAATGGGTGTAAATACCACCCAAATGTCAGCAGGAGACCCCTACAAGTCAAACTAAATTGGCTGCAACATGCACAAACACTCCCCTATGTCAGCCCCATATTGTGCGTGCGTCTTTAAAGATATACATTCTACGCTCTGACACATCAGGTCGGTCTGCCTCACTTGCGAGGTCAGAACCAATCTTATTCATTCGCTCGCTGCAGGCCCTAAATTTCAGCTGCCTTCAGCCTCGTCCAAATAAAATTCAAACATATTTGTTGGTTTTGGCAAACTGAGTAAATAAACACGCAGACAGACTCCACAATCAGGTAAGCGCATGCAAATTTGATACTTAGCTATTGATCTGAGGTTTCATAGATGGAAATGAGAACAGCAATTGTGTCCACTTCACTATATAAAATGTAGGCAAACATTAGCAATAATACATCTGAAGTCCACTACACTCCCCTTCTCATTATAATCCATCCATTTTCTGGCATTTAGCCTGGGTAGATTGTAGTGGCAGCAGGCTAAGTAAGGTAGCCCAGATGTCCTCCTCCCCAGCCATCTCCTCCAGCTCTTCCTAGGGGAGCCAGAGGCTTTACAAGACCAGGTGGGATACATAATCCCTCCAACATATTCTGGATCAGAGATGTAGATATGCAATTCTGTCACTCTTCGGCTGGTTCTCGACATTCTGTCCAAAACAGAATCGAACCCCTCAACCTTGCTCAATGCTCACAGCTACATGAATTTGATAGCTCATGGGAATGGCGCTGGCACTCCGCAGTATTCCCCATGGAACCTCCAAAGAGGGAGCTGTGAATAAAACAAGTCAACAAAGCCCATGTAAAGTGGATGGGAGAACTTCCTGAAGTACATTTGCATGAGCAAAGTGTCAGACCACTGCTCCATGACAAAGGGCCTGTATCATGAAGCAAGTTCAACTCAGTGTGACTCTCTCTGAGTTACTTGGCTTCACTAAGCATTACACATGTTCTTAATTACAAGCCAATCAGATGCAATATCATCTGAACCCTGAGTGGAGTACTTAATTTCACATAAGATAAAATGTTAATACCCACAGGGAAATTAGATTAATGCGCCAGCAGAACATGATATTCAGTGAGGCGAAAGATAAAATGTAATCAAACAAGTAGAATAGAATAAGAAGCTTAGCCTCACTTTTATATCTGAATAAATTCCAAATAGTGTGAAAAAGTTGTGGGAATTATTGTATAAGCTCTTTAAATGATCTGGCTGGTCATTACTCGGCTTGTTGACACTTTGTGATCAGATTCTCTTGAGGTAACCGTCTCTGCAGCAGGTTAGCTGTGCAGCAGAGGTTACCATGGCGATCGAGTCCAATTAAAAATGAGCCAATTTTGTGAGTAAAACCTCAAACGTAGCTGGATGCAGGCCTCCAGATTGCTCCTCATAAATCGTGAGGTTCAACAATACAACACAATATTTTCCCCATAAAGTACACAACTATCATCATACAACAATTTCAGAGGGGGGCACTTGTAAATGTCGCGGTTCTTTGGAGACCAGATAACAGAGACTTGAAAAACAGACACACAACAACAAAATAAAGAACACTTGATTTAGGAGGAGAAAAAGAAATATGCCACAGTCACATTAAGATCCTGATGTCTCATACGCCCACACACACTTGTGATTTCCAGTGCCGCAACCCCCCAACAGCTTTCATCATTAAAGCTGCCATGAGTTACATGGCTGGCTGCAGGAGGTGTAGTGATCCATCAGCGGCGTGCCAGAGCTTTGCCATTAGAAAACCATCTGCAAGAAACAGCGCTCCACTGGCACTAGAATTCTGGAGAGGGCAGGTCGGAGGGAGGGAGAGAAAGAAGAGAGAGCCCTGTGTGCAAGGCAGTTTGGTGTGATTGATATGAACCATTACAGACAACATGGGAGAGGTTGGCAGAACGCTAGTCACTGTTTTATTTTTGGTCATTTGTTCAGACTTGCTTGGCTGGACCAACAGTGAGTACGGGGTTGAACGTTGCGTGTGTGTGAATGTGTCAGGGAGAAAAGGAAAGAGTGTAAGGGAGAGGGACTGAGGTAAGGACTCAAGGGCGAAGCATTGCTAAAGGGACACAAACACACAGGCAAGCAACAGCAAAAAAAAAAAAAAAGACAATAAAGTGTACATGCACACTTCAACACACACACACACACACACATACAAACACAGCCACTGTGAAACTCATCATTTGCTTTCAAAGAGGATCAATCAAACAACAGGTATCATGGCAACTGACAATACAGCTTCAGGTAGTGGGGACATAATGAAGAGCTAAATGGATCCACTAGAGTGCAATCCAGCTTAACTATGTAAAACATGCAGATTTTCTGCAATTCCATATTGTTGAGTAGTCGTTTAGGGTTCAGGATATACACATAATTTAGCTGCCAGTATACTTGAACAAAGAATAAACAAACATCTGTTTTGCACTGTCTGTATTGGCTTTTTTTTTTGTTTTAAAAGATGATTCACTAAGTGTTTCATCACTTTCATCATACAACACAGTTACTGCCCAGATGGCCCGTATGAAGCTAGAGCTCTTCACTGGCTGAGTATTCATGCTTTTACATAAAAAAAAACATCTGTTAACCTGCCAGCTTTATACAAATGCAAGGGATAAATAAAGAGTTTGCAAACGACACACTTATCCTACCTCTAAGCATTAAAAATATTCTACGTGAGGTTAAAATTGTCAAAACGTATGCCAGGCACCGAATCGTAGAAGTCGGAAACATCTCTGTTTAATGGATCCTTGAAGGTAATGTATCACTGCATGGAGGCCAATTCAATTAAATAGCTTCACTATTAGATTTACACTACTCGCCTGGGACCACATCACTGTATAGAAAACTACCAGACGTACAGAACATTACCACAACCCGTTCACAATACTCAAATTCAGTGGGAAACAAAAGCGAGGGTGGTCGTCGATCCTAATTCCTGGATGGTATCAACAAAACATTTTGAACTGAAAGTATAGTATATTACATCATGTTTGATTTACGATATTCCACTAAACATTAAAAGGGCTGAGATCGATAGATGGTCAGTAAGAGGCCATGTAATATAATTAGTTTAAGTTTTACTGGTATTGAGTCATGTCCCAGCCTTCGTATGTCTTGAGTGGCTCAGCCTTCCCTCTCTAACGGAGTGGCTCTTTCACACATGTACCTCGTAAAAATTAATGGAATCTGCCCAGCCCGTTCCAGTAAACACAGCAGGTTCTGTCATTCATTAACTTTACTTTGTTGAGAATAAGTTACAGACTGCCGGACATCAAGGGTGTCTTATATTAGAATGTCCCGGAAATTAAGCATGTGGTGTCACGTTTTTGCCCGCATGACACCAACCATGATAACATAACTACGTCTTTAGTCGTCAGCTTGCTATGACTGATTTAGTACTGGCATCTTATCAATTCTACAGCAAAATACCAATAGATTAACAGTCAAGGCTTATGACTTCATTTTCTCCATCTTTACTTGTCAGTCCGCTCTACTTTAACACTTACTCATAGCAGCAGTAAGCAGTGTAAGATGAGTCACCGAGCACTTCTTGCCGTTTTGTGTTGCTGATCACATTCCCGATAAACAAACACACACCCTAAAACCACATTCCAATCAATCAACTTTTGGCTGGATGTTCAGTGTATCACTCTGTGTTATACCTGAGAAGAGGCTGGAAGATCACTGTGATGTTCCTCGCTCCTGGCTTACACACAAACTTCATTTCTCCTCCTTCAATCAGGTTGTCATCAGCACCGCCTGGAACATAAGAGACAGAACCGAACATGAAGAAGATACAAGACAGAGGTGGTTCTGGAGACCTCTTTTCAACAAGTCCACCTTTCAAGACACAAAACTCAACAATCATCATCACGTGTGTCCTTTAACAAGACACCAAACCCCAACCGATCCCTAGAGCGCTGCTTTGTAGGTGACCCTGAACTCTGATTCAGGAAAGGGCATGTAACAATGATGTTCCCACCATTAATCAATATATATATTTTTATTCTTAAATCAAACAAATCACTTAAAATCATTTTTTACATTTAAATATTTAATGAGCACTGTACACGAGCGCACCTTCATCCCTAATAAACACATCACTCAATCAGCGCAGCTCTCCCATCGCAAATCAGAATGCATCCCAAATGCTTATACTCCTCCATGTCCCTGCGTCACTGCGTGGGTGAACCCCACATCTAACGGGGTTAATCAGAAAATCATTGCCATGTAACATGCTCAGAAAGGTTAGACACTGAGGAGGAGGAGGAGGAGGAGGAGGAGGAGGAGGAGGAGGAGGAGGAGGAGGAGGAGGAGGGAGGGGTCCAGACAGGGACGAGGGAAGATCATAGGGGAGAGAAAGAACACCGAAGCTCATTACCTCCGCTCATCCTGAAGTAATCAATATAATTGATGGGGAAGAAATTGCGGCTCGTTGTCAATACGGCAAACTGCAAAGCAAAAGGTCTGTGTTTGGGTGTTTGCGTGCATAAAGGTTTTGAAAGAGTACTACGCATGAATGCGTGCACACGTGTTTACGTGTATCTTTATACAGTGTTCACAAACAAATTGCAATAGAGGAGCGGGGCAGCAAGACTGTGGCATTCTTGACTTTATGCAGTGGAGAAAATGTTATTAGAATTTCTTGTTAAAGGTTTATGATGCAAGTCCGATGGCACTCTGTAACAACACATCCATGAAACTGGAAAAAAAAACAGACAATGCAATAAATAACCTTCCAGATTCAACACCAAGGGAGTCTGAAACATCAACAATTGAGTTACATGTGCAGGGAAACCTTGAGGAAAAAAGTTTGCTTCCAAGATTTTAGGACTCTGTAAGAATAATTCCATCACCACGCTGACTGCACTTTCCTGTTACATTCTGGTCAGTTTAAAAATGAAGTGTGATGTGATGTCAAGTGTACAGAGCAAGTTAAGTGGAAACACTGGACAGAAATCAAACGAGACGGTGATCCTGGCTACTTTAATAGGGTTTTGAAATGGGCAAACGTGTGTGTGTGTTTTTGTGTGCATGTGTGTTCTGAAACGGTGTGATTTCAGTTCGGCACACACAAAGCCTCGCTCTGCTGTTTTCTTCTGTTTCATTTCCATGTCCAATACGGCTTTGCAAAGCTTGTGTGATATAACACAAAAGACACTGTTCCGCATTACCTGCGCAGCCTGCCTAGCCTTGCATTCAAATGCATATCAACCCATTCTTCCCTGTGCCCGAGCTCCATAATACATTTCTAATGGAACAAGTTTCATTTGAAAAGTAAAGGAGACAACACTCTCCGTATTTTCATTAAAATGACAAGGAAGGCTTTCACTCCGTCCAAAATTTTTCAAATCAAGGGTTCCTGATTCTGATCTGTTGCCATGAAATTCGCCTGCACGGTAAGCCCACATTCGCGTTGCTAAGTGGAGACAGAGATGAGGTCCAATTCGCTCAGACTCTCTCATTCTCCATCTCTCTATCCATTCATCCTTCCTTTGGTGCCAATTCAATTAAGACTCAATTACAGGCTCCTAAACAAAGCTGCCGCCAACGCACTCTCTTGCTCACCCTCCCTCACATTCGCCATCTCTCTCTCTCTCTCACACACACACTGATCATCAAAGTGGAAAGAACTGGCTAAACTTTTGTTTCCTCGTCATCAACTTGCAAACACTCAAGTTCCCATGAATAACATCAACATGTCACAGACTCTCGGAAGTTAGCGTTACTTGGTTTGCTCCAAGGGCCACATCTAACCGGCAGCTACACACACAAACAGACACCCACACCGGTTTGACTACCATGTATGTATTCCCAATGACAGTGACCAATTTAATTTCATGCTCTAAACATCTGCATCCGTGTCAGACAAAGGAGCGAGGAAGAGACCTCATTGATCCATGGGGTCTGGGACCAGCTGCCAACAGGGCATAGTGATGATGAATATTAAATAGGCCTGCATTAATATGCATAGGATTCTTGAGAGTTGTCTAGACGTGACAGGGTGGCTCCGGTTTCAGGTCAGGATGCCACCAAACTGCTGCCAGCCGTCTCTCTCTACCTAATGTGTAAAAGTGCCATTTTGTTTACGAGAGCTTGTGTTTGCAGTGCGTGTTTGCGGTGTGTGTTTGAGTATTCGTTAGTGGTGTTTGGACAAGTGTCTGTGCGTTTGTGTCCCTCGGTGTGTGGTCTGATCCAGGATTAGTGGGAGGGGTGTGTTGAGGTGTGGTGCTCGGTGGGACGGCAACTGAAAGCTGGAAAGGAAGAAGTGACACATTCTAATGTGGCCAAATCTGCCTGAAATCCCCCTCGAGGACCACGACTCTGTCTGCAACACACACACACACACACACACACACACACAAGCAGACATGAAACATCTATCCATCAAAACATCCATGGATTTACGAGGGTACAATCAGACAGGTGCAGATATGTATACACACCTGGTGGGACAGCTTTTAACACACATCAAACATATGCACACACTTGTGAGCTTACTGACAGAGAGCCTAACACAAATGGATCAACCTAAACTACCTAGATACCACATGCTCTCTCTCTCTCTCTCTCACACACACACACACACACGCACACACACGCACACACAGTGACACCCATCCAGCCCCCTGTGGTGCGTTAGCATGCACTCCCCAGCCCACATGTAATCAAGTCAGGCAGTGACTTAGTGAAATTGCATTAGCTACACTTTCCTGGGTTTGATGAGAAACGGGTTTGATCCTGTGATGAATTCCGGCCCTGCCCAGATTTAGGCAGGGAAAAGAATGAACGTGTGATGCCTTCTTTAACACACTCCAGTGTCTCCTGGGACCAGTGTGTTTTCTGTATGCATCTGCGAGTGTGTCAGAGAGGGCAAGATGAGGAAATCCAGACAGACGGGCAAAAGAACATTCATAATCCCCAATTTACAAGTGGTCTGAATCTGTTTTGTGTCCACGATCACAACATATATATGTGTGTGTGTGTGTGTGTTTGATCAAAAAAAAAAAAGACAGTAGCAAGCACAGAAGTTAATCAAAATATTCATAATCCCCTGTTTGACGTGTACAGTGTGTACCACATATACAGAGATAGATGTGGGTTAAATGTGCAATTATTTAAAAAGTATCTTGGGAACTCGCTTGTTTGTAATTGCTTTTTTTCATTTTATAACTTCATATTTTCATCTGTCAATCACTTTCTAACTTCTGTTTTTGAAAGAGATATAAAGTTTGCTTGTTATTATCTTTAATGCTTGTTGTGCTATGACAAAAATCTCATATTGAACTGTCCTCATGTGTAAATAAATGTTAGTTCAAGCTAAATTGCAAAGAACTGTTTCTGTGTGTTGTTTGATTTTGAATGCCTTAATCAATATTGATATCATGTTGCGATACAAAGGACACTATTAAATTTGCCCATAACAATCATCCTTACATAGAGTATATACATTAAAAGTAGAGCATCATAATGTAGTAAGGCACATTAAGTATTACTGGACTTCATCCTCAAAACATAAAAATCCCAAACGTTGTGTGCAAATGTTGTGATCACCGTTGTAATCTCTCACTTACAGCCAGAGTGCCAATCTGGTGTTGTGTTTGTGTCAACTCAAAAGGATCCAAGATACCTGTGATCACTCTAAATGGTTTCTGATTGGGACTGGCAGGAGGGCGACTGGGTGATTGGCGTGAATGACTCACAATCATGTCCTTCACACACATAAACACACACACACACACTGTGCAGGCTCACAAAACTTAAAACAATCGGCGGTCAAGATGACACGGGCATAACTTAATCAAATTATAAACACACTCAAACAAACATGTTTGGACATCATTTTTCCAAGTGTGTCCACAATCCAAATTGATATTTTACTGATAGGATTTTGCAACATATGCACCTCTCCAGAGTTACACAGTAACTGCTGACCTATAATAGTAGAGTGAGACAGTGCTCCTCCTTTGATTGAGGTCCGTAATCTGTGCTGTTAGCCAACACTGCACATTTGAAGCTAAATTGTGCAAATAGAAAGCACCATATAGAATGATCCAATTTTCAACCTCAATGGCCTCATTTGTCTGTAGCCGTTATGCTATGAAAATTAGTTTGGGGGTGATCAATTCAGGTAATATTCCCCGTGTACAAATCAGATGCATTTAACCATGTGCATGCGTGTACGCTTGTGAAAGAATCAAGACTGGCAGTTGGCTGGATCTTTACTGAGCCGAAACCTGCTGAACTAATAAGGCCGATTTCTGTGTCAATAATTCATGACTCTCTGGTCAATTCTGGGCAACCCATTCCACTCAGACTGTCTTCATGTCTGATTGGGTCTTAATGAGAGCCTTCTATTATTAAAATTAATTTGATGGGATGGTATCTGCTGCTCTGCCTACCAGGAGACCGAATCCACCCCTCAGCTGAGAATAAACGGTATAAATAAATGATAGTATAAATAAATTCAGGTGTAAATTGAGTTGGATTAATTATTAAAAGCGTCACTGTGGCATACAATGTGTCTCCGTGGTCTTGAGTTTAATGAATGCACATCTGTCAGTGGTGGTATGACAACAATGCACTCCAGTAGCAGAATGAATATTAATTGTGCAGAATGTCTCTTCTGAGACACGAGGAAGAGTCATCCTGAGTGAGGGACATTTTGGGAGAGAAAACACATTCGAACAGCTGGAAATGTCTGTTGTTTGTCTTTCAAACTTCAGCAATGATATCACAGTTTCAATCTGCTGGCAAGGGGTGGCAATGTTGAAGGAGAATCAGCTTTGTGCAGAATTCAGACATGCTGGCAGCTCTCGGTGACTGTATTTTGGCACCATGGTACTTGGAGCTAAATGCAAACGCTGAAGTTGTGAAAGACAGTAGGATTTATCCTCTGGGGACCTTGAATATGTGTACTACATGACAATCAATCACTTTAGAGTTGTTTCAATCTGGAAGTGGCTCAAAAAACAATGACAGAATATCATCCTTAGAGTATACTGTTTAAAAAAAGATATTTGACACAGCAAACAAAAGTGCAGGTCTGACATCACATTCACCCTAAACAGTCATCTATGTACAGATAACCCTACTGTGGCAATGAGAGCTGGATGGTGGGTGACCAGATGTTCTCTGACTATATCTCAGCTCAGTCACCCCAGTATCACAACAAGAAAATCAATTCATTTCAATGGAAACACTAATCAGTTCAACTTCGGTGAACACTGGGCATGCTGTTAACCGGCTGAAAACCATTGTGACCGGGCTGACCTTTGTGGGAATCAATCAGAGCGCAAGTAGGCGCTACATCGCTAAGTTTGAGCACAACCTGTTTCACGAGGATGCACAAATTTCACTTTGCCACTATGACTGAGCAGGATGGGGAGGGTTTACCTCATACCCACCTCTGCCCAATGAATGCTGGGAAAGGATAGTTTTTCATAGCAGAAGGAATGGCAGCAACAACAACCCTTATATATTATACCTAAAACTATACTGATGGTACACGAACACCAGCAGTAATACATGAAGGACACTGATAACTGACACTGTTGATACAAAGTTGATAAAGCCACAGTAGACTATAATCCTCAAGAGATAAGTCATAGGTGACAATGTGGTCTCTAGAAAATGGCATTTCCCGCACCCATTATAGAAATGTTGTTATATAAGTAAAACCAGCATTAATCACCAAGGGCTTAAAAACACTCCTTACTGCCACCGTCTCTTGAATCTGTCAACCATAACACAGAATTAGACATGAGTGATTGAGTACACCCATGTGTGTGTGTGTGTAACGACCAGGAGAACTAATCGGCCAGAAAAGCACGTGTCATCACATCTTTGATTGGGCCCAGCAGGGAATCAGACAGCACATTGCACACGCTCTCCTTTACCGGAAGAACCTGCTGCATGCTGCGAAAGTGTGTGTTGTTTATCTGTCTGGCTACCAGTGAGGCTGCTGCAGTGCAGGTGCAGCCCCACATGTCCGCCCGCCCGCCCTTCCTTCCATCCTTCCTTCCTTCCCTCCCTCCCTCACTGCCCTTTTTCATTTGTTCATCCCTGCATCTTCTCCAATCAGCAGGTCTGAGATTAAAAGTAAACACAGAGGTGACAGTCAAAGCCGCCAATAATGACAAGACCAGTGCTGATTAAAATTAGCCTCTGGTTAGGAAAATACACCAAGCTCTTTCTCTCTGATTAAATGTCTGCACTGTGTAAACTATTACAACCCTGTTCTCCTTCAGTTGTCCTCTGCATCCACCTGTCATTTCTATTTTTCCCCTCCTCATCTCCTTCATTTAATGCTTAATTTATCTGTGCGTCACCTCGTCAGGGTGTCGGCATAAACCTTGATGGCATGTGAAAATCACATAACACTAAATTTTGGCCGTGTTTGCGTTTGTCTGTAGGTCTTAGTAAGATGAAGCAGTTTACATTTTAATTAGGCAACAATATGCTTCCCTATAGCTTGCAGACACAGGCCGTATGTGATGTTTGGCAAGGAGAATTAGATTTCTCGTTGCTCAAATATTTTAGTTTCAAAGCCATCACCGCATGGATGGAAGAACCGAATGAGACACGAATGCAGTATCTAATGTGGAAGTGCTTTGGTTACTGTTAATGGAGTCATTTTGGTTGACATCCAGTTTTAGTCCTGGGCTCGTACTGAGATATTCCAGCAGGTGTTGCTGGCTTGTGTTTGGGTAATCATCTGTGATTCACGTTTTGTCTAGAAGTGGAGAACCACAATGGCTAAATGAACTGAAAAAACAGGACATAACAACAACAACAACAACAACCCAAACGCTGGCAACTCTAATATCATTCTTTAAATAACCACCTGCAATGTCTTTTCCATTATCATGCTCCTATTCTTCAGTTTCCTGACCAGGGACTTGGTGAGGTACAATACAGTAAAACAGTGATATTATTATTACAAGCCACAGTGCATTTTCTACACCGTCTCCATGCTCCACTCTAATTTCAGCACCAAAGCTACTGTAATTCAATCACGGAGCGGATGAGAAGCCAACACTGCATTTGTTTGTGTGTGTGTGTGTGTGCGAGCGTGCATGTGTGTGTGTGTGTGTGTGTGTCTTGAAAGAGGACAAGAGGGAAAAAAAAAATCACATCTCTAATGTTTTAACCAATCAACCTCGCTGAAATCTATGTATGAGCAAATTGAACACGAGGAGCTCAAGCTGACACACACACACAAAATAACTACTGAGAGCTACAGCAGGACATCTGCAGTGGTGTGTGTATGTGTGCCTGTTTTCCACAATATGCAGAGCTGTTCCATATTTGCTTTCATGCTGAACACAAATAAAGGCTTTTCACAGTAATAGCCTGTCAGGTAACAGAGGTACCCTGCATTTTATCTACAAACCCAGTTATGTCGCTGCTGGAACAAAGCGATTCATAAAGGCCTGGCACCTGAGCAAGAGGGGAAACATCATTTGCTGGTGACATTCTTGCGGTGTACAGTAGTATAACAACATGTCATTCAATTACAGCATGTCGTACATGTCATGTATGACATAATTTGACATGCATACTTTATGGAGTGTACACACACCCCCCACATCTGGCCAGTATGAAAGCCCTCATCAGTCACGGATATGACACGTGCCTTTTCTACATCACTCAGCATCGTGGGTAATGTTCTATTAGGAATAATGACCATTTGAAGGACAGAAACAGTGAACCTGATAAGATATTCTGTATGTAGAGAGGACTATTAACCTGTTAATCTTTTCCTGGTCTTCCCTTTGCAGTAGGATAGGTCAACGAAAAGCAGTATTATCTTAAAGTTGAATAAAAGGTGTCTGCACTGTGTGTTCCCTGAATGTTCTTAACTCTGAGAGTGGGATTATGTTGCAGAAGGTTGTCCAAAACTTACAACATAGTTATGAATTATTAGTGGATATACTATCCCTTCCTTTGTATAATTTATGCCTATTGAATTCAATCTGCTAGACAATGGGGAGCAAAATTTTAAACAAATTTTGGATTTATGGTTTATAAGTTAAAAAAAAAAAAAGATTCAACTGAATAATGAAGTAGATATGCAACACCTGGGGGACAAAAGAACATATTTTATGCAGTCTTTGAGAACCACAAAATGATACCTATTAGATCCATTTAAATCATTTAACTGACATTTACTCAATGGGTTCATATGAACATTCAACCAAAGCGTTTTTTTTGACACGATTTAATATAGTGATCTTTTCTGATCTGTCACACACGCACACATACACATCTATTAAAATATCAATCTCCAAGTTGCACAGAGCAAAAGAAAGTTAACACCAGGAAAAAAAAAAAGAGGTGAGCATGAAACATCAAATCTTGACAGAGCATCAGGGTACAAGCACGAAGAGGAGAACATAAATAAAAAAAACACGAGGCATCAATCGCAGCTAAGCAGGTGTCTTCAACATCACAGCTACATAATCCTATAATAATTATTGACTTTTCACCGACACAGCTCAGTTCCATCTAAGGGCCTGTTTACAAATATGATAAATCATAATTGCAAGGTCAACGGAAGTCAAGTATTGATCACTCCATAAGATGAGTGAACAACCATTACCCTTGAAGAAAATGAATGACTGAAAAGAGAATAAATGAAAAAGCAAGTCCGTGATTTTACATTAAAAACAGAGTGAGGAATTCATTCTCAGAGTGGTAGTTTGGTGTCAAATGAGGTTAGATTTTTCTCAAGGAGCTATCTAAATGAAAGGGGTGGGATGCCAAAGTATGTTGTTTTGGGGTGGGGGGGGCAGTCAGTGAGGGTGATGTGTCTCTTCAAAACCACCTCTAATGACGCCATCACTGTTCTCAAGCGCCCAAGCATTTCTGAAAAAAGGACTTTCCCTTCATTGCAAGACATTCCCCTGGCAATCACAATCCCAGTTTGGCCAAAGTGTGTATCATCACACATCACTTGGCAGGAACATGCCGTTTCTGCTACTTCAAGTTACAAACATATACAGACGCATGCACGCACACACACGCGTGCACACGCACGTGCGCTTCTGTGAACACGTGGCTATCAGCATCTGTGAGCCCCACCCCTGATATCCCACCCAGCATCACCTCCTACCGCGTCTCCCACAAGACATTTTTCCATTTGCACCTCTTCTCCCTCCCCTCCCCATTGGGGTGCACAAATGATCCTGACAAGGAACACCACTTCTGGTCGCCCACAGCCATCACTGTCTTCCTCCTCCTCCTTCTTCTCTCCCTGTTCCTCCTCCTCTCATGGGAACATGATGCTATTATACATAAACAAGAGGCCCCTAATGCAGCATAGGGTTTTTTTTTTTTTTTTACCTTAGACTGGGCATTAGGTATAAAGGGGTGGGCAGAGATATAGCTGTTTGTAACTAGATTATACTCAGCCAGACTGGTCTTTTTGTTTGCCAGACGCCCTGTGAACAAGTCCATTTGAATATCAAAAGAAAAACAGGGAATGTGTGAAATAGATTTGAAACCGAGTTGATTATGAATACATCTTAGGAGTGGAGGGAGGTCAGAGGTGGGAGAGAGTTGGGAATGGGAGTATATGTACATGCCTGTAGGAGACGGGGGACGTCTGAAGTGTGGATGTTTGTTTACGTGCTATCCGGGGCAAAGCGCATGGTGATAGGCAGGCTTTGTGTACGGCTGTCACATGGGGGGGGGGGGGGTGTCACTTCAAACGTGCCCCGGGGCAAGGCAATATCGCAGGAAACACAATGAACAGCCGTGACACAAAGAGAAATAAAATCAAAAAAGGGCTGTAAATGCATTACTGACTCGGCGTGGTGCAAGACTGCAGTAGTTATTGAGATATATTCACACTTCACGTCCCAGATGACCACTGGGGCACTCCCGAGTTATCTGCTGCCTACATGCGATAGAGAGGCAACAAAAAAAAAAAAAAAGCAGAGGGCGAGGGTGTAAAAGTCTAGTGGTTGGAGGACATGCAGAGGAATATGGGGGCATGGTAACACATCTATAGCTGGAAAATTGTTATTTTCATAATTTATTCATAGGGAATGTGATTGAATCTGGAGGCTCTGTGATTCTGAAAAAGTCGTTTGGATACAAACACACCCACGAATGCCACATACACACTCGGGTGCATATGAACACTATATACTGTAAAGACTCTAGCCAGCAGCCTCACTACATACGTTCAGAACACATATTCCAGATGTGGCTACATATGGGGCTGTAATAGAGTCTTTAGATGAAGCATTGGATTAATTGAAGCGTACCAGACATGTTTCAGTGGAGAAGGCAAGCAATTAAATCCCCCCCCTCTTGTGTGTTTGCATGTGTATGCGAGGCATGTGCGCCTGTGTGGCTGGTGTGCATGTGTGTAATGATATATAGCGGGTCCTCACAACACTCAGGAGACATAAATTACAGATATTACAGATTAATTTTAAACCCATTAGAGATATGTGACTGTGGAGAGGTTACAAAGTCATTACGCATTCTACACAAACACCACTGCTCCGATTCTTATTTAAAGATCTGGGAATTTGAACAAAGACGTGACAAACTGCAACCTCTCAGATACGAAAATATATTTTACACTGGTGTGTATAATCATTCACGAAAGTAATAAAAAGTAGCAAATATAGCAAAGCCTGGTGCAAAAACTACAAAAAAAACATCTGCGGTTCTGACTTTGTACTCTATTTAGAGCATGACCGTTTTTCTTCCTTTGTTAACGGTGCATAGCTGGATTTAAAATGAACAATCAAAGTCTTATTTCTAAGGCTGCGTTGGTGAGCATCTGAGTTAATAACTATATTGACTTGAAGCAGACGGTTGAGGAAAAAAAAAAAGAGTTTAGGAAACTCCAAGTAGAGAGACTAAGAGACACACATGACTAAGCTTTAAGTGTTGAGTAATCCCGCAGCCAGAAGAACTCATCAACTCAATCTCTCATTCTAACTCTTTTCCTCTTCCTCCCTCCCTACAGTAAGTTTAATTTGAAGAGAGAGAAAAAGTCCTTTCCACACCGTCTCAATACATATTTTTCTAATTTCTTCCTTCAGAAATCTCTTAATGGCTTCTTCGCTGGACCCTGATGAAAACAATGACTTTTAACCTTCCTCTCCCTCCCTCCTTCCCTCCATCCGTCCCCCAGCCCCCTCCATCACAGCCGACTTATTTCACTTTCTAAATGATTTCTTACTCCTTCAATCTCTTTGCAGCCATTCAGGGCCCCGGCCTAGGCTTGTGGTCGGTGCTGCGCATTGTGACAGGTGAAATGAAAGCCCAGAGAAATCTCATCTTCTTATAAACGCTCCAAGGCATTCAGCCAGTCAAAAAAATATTTTTTTCCCCCCCTTTCTTTCTCAGGCGCCGACAGATGGAAGAAAAAAGAAAGAAAAAAAAGTGAGCTGTTATTTGAAGACCATTTGGGGTTTTCCTTTATCCACAGTTAATCAATGCTGTTCTTTTTGCGGCTAGGGGAGCTGAGGTAGTACATTTTGCATACATTTACAGACTACCTACTGTAGAAGTGGCATTTTTTTTTTACCATGGCCTGCATTGATATGTCTTCTCAAGTTGTGAGTCAAGTTTCGCTTATTGTTGAGTACAGTTGAGAGACTGTACATACAGAGAGAAACGCAATTAATACTCCATGATTGAAATAGTTTAACCTCAGTAGTCATAATTAGTTATGCAGATATTGTAAAAGGATCGTATCTGCATGTGTTATGGAGACGTCTCTACAGATTAAAAGCACTTTACTGTTATTGTCTCGCTCCATCTGCTGCTTTTTCTATTTTATCCAAACAATGTCAACGAGGAGCTCGGTGTGAAAAAGGGGATAGTAGCAGACAAACAGCGCTGTCAGGCACTGCTGATTGAAACCTCAAGGTCACAGGCAGAGAAACAGAGAGCCAGGGAGAGAGACAAACAGACAAAGTAGGAGCAGTAGAACAGCTTAGACTCTCCAGGGCCTGGCTGTGCAGCTTACTCACTGTGCTATTTTGTGTGTGTGTGTGTGTGTGTGCGTATCTGTGTGTCTGAGTTTTTCAAGGCCTCTCCCTGTAGGCGGATTCTGCAAAGTCACCCTGCTCTCTGCCTCTCGTCAATCTCTTTCTCTATCGCTGTTTCCCTCCCCGCACTCCTTTTCCTAAGTGTAACTTCTTGACCCGCAACATGCCCTTTCCTATCTCCACTGCATCTTTTGTTATGCGGCTCCCTCGTGCTCTCATTCCGCCTCTCCATCTCCCCAAATCCCTCCGTCACTCTACGGCTGGATCCTTCCACGCCCCTGCCTCCATCTTCTCTCTATCCTATTCCTGTTAAAGGCAAGATACACGCCTATTTGTCCGTTCAATAAGCTTGAAGGTCCCTTCTTTTTTCTTACTCAACCCATATAACTCTAACCTCCCTCCCTCCCTCTCTGTTTTCATCCCTCCACCTGACCTTAACCTTCGCTCTGTGTTCCTGCTGCTCTTTTCTCTCCCAATTCTTTCGTCTTTGTTATATTTGCACTGCTGTCAATATTTTTCACACCCTCTGCTCTGCCATCTCTTTTTCCCCCATCCTTCATCTCACTATCCCTTCCACCCATCTTCACTTCACGTCTCCAATTCCAGCTGTTCAGGAGTTGCCTGCACCATCCAATCTCTCCTTCTCAGTGCATCCCTCTCTGCCCCTTCCTCACCTTGTAATTCTCCACTCTTGCTGTAGAGTTCTCGCCTCTGCTCCCTCAAGTAGGCACTCATGCTGATGGCATGGGAAGAAGATTCAAACCTACAAAACACATAAAAGGTTCAACAAGTGGGCACAAGACAGTACAACACACAAAGCAACAGGAAACAGAGCAATGACCTCGAGTCTGAAAAGAGGCCAATGTAACCTTAAATACATTTTTGGTCTTTTGAGATATTTCTCTTACATTCAGAGCAGTTTATTCTTTTATTTTTCTTATATTTGAAGTAGCACAAGGCAGAGAGCAAAGGGTGTGATCCTTACTTGAAGAGCGATTGCTTGGCACGCTGTGGTTTTTTCTTTGCAAAAAAGGCAGCAAACTCACTGCCAGTGCTGGCATAGGAGAGCTGAGCTGACGGCTCTGTGGCACTGCGGCTGTTCTTCACATCCAGATACTCCATAAGCAGAACCTGAGCAACACACAGAGAACTCGTATGAGAAGTACATCGGTGCTATGTTTTTTTAATTGGAGAGGGCCACAGTGCAATAGGTCTAATGGACCCAGCTGGCAAATTTGTGAACGGCAACTCACTTTCTGTTTGCGTTACACTAAATCAGCTCATAAAACATAGAGATGAACTGGAAGAGAGAAGCCGAGATAATTTTCTGGCATAACACAAAGACACATCAGGCCACTAGCACACGACGTGAGATTTCACAGTCGCAAGCAACGACGAACCATCAATCTAATGTTAGTCCCTAATTTGTCACATTTTTATGCTTCCTCTTAATATTACTACACATTAGATAATGTAACATGGAGTACTCAAGCTTGTTAATGACTCTGAAGCTCCCACTCACAATCATATCCTGTATGCTCTGCTCTGTTCGCGTATCAACTTATTCATGAGTACCTTTTCTGTCCATAAGGTCTTTGTACAGCAGGTCTACTTTAGATTACAGGTAAAATGCACATTTACATACATTTACCACGGGGTTACGCTCCATCTCTGTGGAGCTGAAATCAGTCGAGTAAAAAAATATTGGAATTGGAAAAGTTTCCTATGCTGTGTTTAATTAAAGTGTTTAGATCATCAAAAATACTGCCCAGACTTTTTACCTAACTCTGTCCAGTGTCACTTTGATTGAATCTGTACATCCATTTCAATTTTGATGCGCTGTTCCAAGAATATTTAACTGAATTATTCTTCTGTTCTGATGTCACATCTCATGCAAGATTGCCAGCGGAGACACATATCTAGCAGATCGGCTCTGAACATCCCTAGTAGTAGGTTTTGTAGTATTAGATTGCGCAATGATTTATGATAACACACTGTCTACAAAGTGAGTCCTGAAAAACAAAAGAAAATCCAAACCTCAAGGCAGAAAAAGACCACTGACATGACTGGGTGCCACAAAATTTCGTCGTCCTCCATTTCCCTCATCTGCCTGCATGATCCATGGTGAAATCCATCAACGTCTTATCATGCTTCATGAAAATCTTATCAACTTCTAACAATAGCAGAGGACAAGCCCATTGAAGCTCTGACCATACAGAGAAAGTTAACTTCCTCTACTCTATCATTCTATCTGCACATTCCCTCTGTTGCTTTCATCGGCTCTCATTTTTCAAAATCTCTTTGTGCTTCATCTCTCATTTCTCACATTTCTATTTTCTCTCTGTTGCTCTGTCTACCACAGTTCGTCGTACCCTTCCTCTCCCGCCCTTCTCCGTTCCTCTCTCTCTCTGTGTGAATACATATGTTCTAAAATAGCCCCCCATATCTAATAGCTTCATAATTTAACAGGACCATTTAGCCCGTGTGTGTCTAATTCTGAGGCGCAGTGTGGGTCAGCCCAGAATGGGACAGGAGTAATGGCCAAGCAGATGGAGATCCATCCTAACCGTAATGATGTAATTAACGCTGCGGAGAGCACCCCCCCCCTCGTCATGCATGGGAAAACCTTCACATGCTAGCACGGATGTTAATTCATTGCACATAACATGTATGTGTATCCAAGAAAAAATAATACATTAGCAGGTAGCTCTTTGTTTAAAAAAACTGAATACTGGTGCAGTCAGTTTTTGTTTTTTTTTGATTACACACAAATTACACAATTTTAAATTACACAACACAAATTTGAAAATTAAAAACTGGCACTGTAGCTTAAATGGTTCTGATGTAATGTTAAACATCTGGTGTCAACTTGGTCACCAATGTTCATGTATATGCACACAATCCTCCACCACACAATTACTCTAACACACTTCCCTACATCACATGCAGTGCTGGAGGCCATATCACACACTCCCTCTCCAACTGGCAACACCAGGGCCTCCACTTGCCACTAGCCTCATGCTGCAGCTAATCCTATCAGTGTATTAATTACTAATGATGAGCTGATGGAGCGAAACCCCCACTTGCTTGCAAGCTAACGCCCAAGTAGACTTAATGAAATGCCAGCACTGGGCTGATGAAGGGGCTCCGACCCTACTTAAATTGCATTAGCCCAGAGACAGAGTGAACTTTGGAGGCAATTAACTGGACAGCTAGGACTGAGAGATAGATAGCGGAAGAGAGGGATGGGAGGCAGAAAGCAACACAGAAGGAGAGATAAAGGTGGAAAAGAGTTGTGGTGAATAGAAAGAGCAAAGGATTATAGGTGGCAAATGAACACTGAACAGAATACTAAAAAAGAAAATGGGAGAGGAAAGAGAAAGTAAGGAAGACAAAGAGAGAACACAAGAGACCCAGTTAGATAACCAGTTGTCGCTGATTTAACACCTTTAAGTGAAGTATAAAAAAAACAAACATTTTTTTTAAAGGGTTGGCTTCCCGCCTCCACTTAAGGATCTCCTATTAATTTTGTCGAGGGCAGAAGTCTTTAGAAGAAATCTCACCACCCTCCCAATAGCAGCAAACCACACTGCGCGGATAATAACTTGCAAAAAGTAAAGTTTTTGTTAACGTCACCTCTAATCTCCAAAGCTGCCTCACGACAGACAAAGTTACTTTGTTGCAAAGCCAAACTACAGCAAATTACTGTTTTTTTTTTCTTGTGGATAGAATGACAGACTAAATATATCTCAATCTCACAGCTGCTGTGTAAACTAATTATCAAGAATAAAAGAACAATTTCAGAAAGCGAAGACTTCATCCTTCAAGAGAGTGTCTTTGTTTCATTTCTATTTATGAAAAGACAAACAGTTAGTTACAGGGACCAATATGTCGCAGCAACATATTCCATGTAAGTCATTTGATTCTTATTATCCTCGAGCGTCGATATGAGCACCACAATGAGTCAAGGTCATTTCCACTTGTCAACCACTCTACTAAAGCACATTCCAGGTGACTTAATATTAGCAACTACAATCTACACAGATTACGAGCAAACTACACTCCTCAACATCTGTTCCGTACAAACTAGGCACAACCTAATTATCTTGCAGTGAATTATCCAAATATAGCGGGGAACAGTGCATGCAAAGCTGCAGTCCCGATTTAAGTCAGAGCTCGAGGATGATGCCTTCATTAATCTGAAGTGGCTCAAAATCCTACTAAATGTTGCACCATAAAAAAATACTTTACAGGTGGTGATAGTGTTGCTGGAAATAGTCTGTCTCCCTGCAGTAAAGTTCAATGTACTGTAATAATGTGCTGTGACTGCATTTATAGGGATGCAACTCCGTACCAAAGTGTTTTCTCTCGTCCCAAAATGAACAGATAAATGGGAAATAATGTGAGATATTTGTTCTGTTTGATACAAAAGTTATCCTACCTGTGTGTTAGTCTGTCATTCGCGAATAAAACAAATACTCATATAACCTGGATGTACTGTATCTGTCTCCAGACTGTGAATAAAACAATCTCCCCTGTCTTCCATCCACCCACCCCTCACCCGTCAGGTCAAGCATGTGAAATCTCATTAAAACTGCTATTACTCAAGCAACAAAGACACCTAGATCCTATTACTGTCACCTGTGTTTGACCGCGCAGCTCATCAGTGACAAACGCTTACAAAGGGATACAGAAGTATCAGAAATACAAAACAAATTAGTGATTTCAAAAAGGAACTGGATTATAAACAAGGTAAAAAAAAAAAAGAATCAAAAATCAGAAATAAAAGCAATGCAAATAATGAGTGACCAAAAGATGAAATTTAGACAGGGTAAGGGACATGCAAAACCGTAATTGGGAGACAATAGGGACACAAAAGGCGAGTGAAAAAGCAAGTCATGCACAAAAGAAGGTCCCTCTGTCACAGCCAGCTTAGGAATGATGAACAGCAGCATCAACACAGTTGCCAAACCGAACAGCTGCTTCAGTGACCGCACTCAGAGCACCACATCAATGCCAAACAGCACGGATCCACTAATAAACTAATTCATTGGTCACTGAGTAGCGATGGCCCCCAGAGCCCGGTTTCAAATGGGAGCCCGTTCTAATTTAGTAAAAACCCGAAGCTTTGATAACGTCTGACGAGACTGGCTCGCTATCAAGAGGATGGGAAATTGGAATTCATGGAAATGACGCAAATACAATCAAACTCCCTCTCAATGCGTTTCATATTGGCAACAGGTAGCACCAGATGGAAACAAACTCGCATCCCATCACTCTACGTCTCCTTTTTGTTTGAAGAGCTCACAGAAATCTGACATTTCCGCATCAAAGCATCCTCGTGGCAACTTCTCCAGTGTAGACTGATCTCGATAACTTGGCCAAAACGGTATCTCAGCGCTACATTAGTTCGGTGAACTTCACTAAGATTACATACGAGCTGCGCGAATTCACTAAAACTCAATATTCACAGGTGAATCTGTGAAACATTGGATGAGAAAAGGGTTGGTATGCAAAGATGTGAGACAGGGCAAATGGCTCTTCACACCAGATACTAAGACTAAGCTCAAGAGTTCACATCAGCTCAAGTGTGTGTGTGTGTGTGTGTTTGAGTGCTTATGTGCGTGAGTGGGCGAACATGCAAAACTCTCTCAAGGGCTCCCAAGTCCAAGACAATAATTTTCACCACAACTATTCAGAGTAATTCTATCAACCAAACAACCTCTTTCAGCACTTGAATGGCTTGGGTCTCATCCCAAACTTAAATCAGTTTGTTGGGCTAAGTGCTAAGTTCTATTAAAAAAGAAAAAAAGGGGGAAAAGCTTCATTGAAGTCTACCTTTGTAATTCATTACCAGCCCTCCCATTTATTTCTTCCAAAACAAATGTCCTGATCCAAACGTCACCCTTTTGTGCTTGGAGAAAGTGGATACTCGTCCTCCATCCTGCCCATTAGGGCCCTAACATCCAACAAATCAGTGCAATTAAGAGTGCATCACTCAAAGCTTTGCAGGTGAGCACTCATCAATGGATGAACTCTGCAGTCAATTCGCTAAAATGAAACGAATAAATATCACTTCATTTCCCCTTTCCACGTTTCCATCCTCTCCTCCTTATTAAGTCATGTTAAAAGCGGCCGAGAGAACAATCTCAACAATTTGTTCATTTCTCAAGTCTTTATTGAAATCGGCTGTTTTCCCACTAAATCCCTTGGCTGGTGTCCTGTCACAAAACATATTGACTGATATCCCTTGTTGCTAGCTTGAAGTTAAAGTCCACAGTGTCCTTGGCTGTCAAAGAAAGTCTTCTTTATACATCCTGTATTGATTGTGCTCCCAAAACTTCAATAACCTTCACAAGTTCTGACAGAGCTTCAGCCACAACTGCACCCACAGCACTGAACTACCGCTAACCAGTGGGGGTTCCCACCTGGAGCGTACTGCATCTAGTCAATCTTTTGAAGGCTATCTTGTTGACGGAGGAAAGGAAAACTCATTTCATTTCTCTCCCTGTCCTTGCTGCGCCCTCAACATGTTCTTTTAAATGCAAACGTATATATCTGTGTATTTATTGTTTTGAACAAAGAAGAATGATATAATAGTTTGTGGTGTTGAATGATTGGTCAGTGGTTTCTTAGTATTTTTCAAGAATATGTGTGAGAGTCACTTGCAAGGGCAAGAATTACTGTAAGTTTTAATGAAGAAAAAGAAAAAGCTGATTTCATACCTAAATATAGACCACTGACAACATTGCTATTTACTGTAATTGGTTTACATTATAGGTGAACTTTACAATTATGAAAGCCACTAAGTTAAAAGTTGTTTGATGTTGTTGCTGAGACTGCGGAGAATGGTCTTAATCTACTGACTTCTTTTCATTTTAACTACACAGTAAATTACTTTGGATTTACATATTTTCTGCCAATACAGCATCTGAATCTCCAAGTGTATGTGAGACTACAGACGGTAACAGAATTCTCTGCACTAATCTCATTTTAGATATTTTTTTTTTAAATCTCAAGTTCAAGCCACAAAAGTGGTTACTGTACAGGACATAATATCACGTACCCTTCTGCATCACAGTCCTAAATTGGATCAACAAGTCAAGGAAATTATTGCAAAAACATGCATCAGCAGTTGATTAAGTCTCCAGTGATTTTGATGCAGAAGACATGGGTGTGGTGATGTGTGTGGCGCTGAGAGAAAAGAGACTTTGCAACACCGCGGAGCTGGTAGACTTCACCGCGCTCCAGCAACATGTAAATATGACAGGGCTTTGGAGGGCGGAATAAATGTGACACATTGATTAAAATGTTGGGCGAGAACAACATAGCAAAGCATAGCACAAGATGTCTGTGCTTCATATCTAATTAAAAGAGATCATTGTCTTCTGGCTGCTCTCTGGCAGTTCAATTCGCCTTGTTTTCACTGTGTTGATGAGCTGAGAGAAGGCACTGCATATTTAAGCCACTTATATATTTATACATTTTTGCCACAGACATAACACCCCTCCTTTGTCTAGGTTAATCTATGGCAAGGAAATTACTCATTTATGAAGCAAGTTTAGACTAAGCCACCGGCTCTCATACATAATAATACACATACATAAATATAAATACATAAAAAATGGGAAAGAATATTAGATCTTTCTTCAGGAAATGGAAGGGGGATATGCGTAAAAAGATATGCACTAAGCCCAGGAAAATCAGAAAGTTTGCTTTTTAAATTTTACTCTTGATTTGGAGCCCACATTTAAAAACCTCAGGCTTCCTTATCTCTTGCTACAGTAGAAAATGTTAATATGCAAAGGTTTGAGTTCTCTGGTGAAGTTTCTATGATCTGAACTGATTTCAAGTTCTTTCAGAAGGCAGATAGGCAGCATGTATCCGTATTTTATTTTATTTTATTTTTTTTGAATGCAGGCTCAAAGTTCCTTGTCTGCAGAGAGGAAGCCACTCATTAAAAGTGTGATTTGCACTCTGGTCACACGCTCACGGCAGACAACGGACATGGCAAGCAGTCACCCGGCCACAACTCCTTGCAGAATGCGCAAATGGCGAGCTAATTAACAAACTCGCACACCTCAAACCGAACGGCCGACAAGGTCAAAGGGTGACGGACGTCAGTAGCAAGAGACATTCTGTGCCAAATATACATTAAATAACACTCCCATTGGTTGGTCTTAATGAAGAATGCATGGGATTTATGAACCATGATCTTTAATGAACTATGCTACCCAATTATCCTATAACATATTGTGACTTCCATCTCGTTAATGATTCAAAGGGAACTTGTGGATTTTTTTTGCTTGGTACCTAATGTTGTTTTGACAACATCTTAACTCAGGAAAACATTATTCATGCCAGTCTTAATTGAGTGATGCTACTATAGTGTATATTTTGAAGAGGAAAGAGAAGCATATTAAATATTTATGAATACAGATAAATTCCAGTCACTGTCATTTCTTTGATAAAAACTGACTGCTTTGAAGAATGGGATAGTTTCCTGATGGAAAAAGGAAAAAAAGGCAATCATAGATAGAAACTGAGAGCAGCAAAGGCATACAGTGGTGTACACTTGAATAATCAATAGATAGACTCACACACATTCTACAGAAAGCCACTTGAAAAATTGTGAAGCAGCATTAAAACACTCCTTGCAGCTTCCAGTCTTTTATGCTTTGAATCAATACTTCCGCGCTGAAATTAACAGCATCTCCAGCATTTCTGAACGGGGATTAGAACCATTACACGAATCTTGACTTTCAATGGCTTGTTTACCTACTCCCCTTTCTAAGCCTACCGGGCCTCAGTCACACATTGATGAACGGCGGTTCCCTGCCGATGTCTTGTAACTGGGTGCACCCTGTGTTTCTGTCGGCTCTTGCATCTGTCTGCTGGCATGTCATGTGGAAAGGTCAACCTGGTTTCTCCACCTCTCAAAGTGTGGAAAAAAATAACACCTACTGAGAGGTTCCTGTGCATGTCAACGACGTGAACCGCAGGCGAGGATTCAAATGATTTAAAAAAAGATCCTAACACAAGTCTTCTTCTGTTCAGGCCTTCATACTAATTATCACTTTTAAACTGCATATTTTGCAGGCAGAAGTGTTTTTTTTTTAAAGCTACAGTTACAGTTAGATAGTTATTACAGGACTGAAGAAACACAAGATGGGGGACTAACTAAGACTGTAACCAAATTTTGACCAATGCTGTGTAGGTTCCTGGCCCTTTGAGCATCTTAAGACATGCGATAAGAACTGGCTCAGTATCCAATAAAACTTGACAGAGCCACCGTGGGAGCGGTAGGAATTTAATTTCTCTCATTGCTGATACGCGACTCTCTAGGACAGAGTGGGCTAAATGAAGGGGGTGAAAGGGAGTGTGGGAGTTGTGAGAGGGGGGGAAAAAAAGAAAGCAAGATAATGAGATTAAGAAGGAAATTACAAGGAGCAAGAGGGGCATGCACAAGGTATTGGGAAATTGAGAGACTGTAATACAGAGGCAGCAGGAATGATGCTGGGGACGGAAGGGAAATGGAAACGGAGAGTGGAAGAGAACGACGAAATAGCAAGCAAGAGATGATAGAAATGGAAAGACGGAGGGCGGGATGGACGAGGGGCCTTCACATTGATACAATCGGTCAGGAAATAATAACACGAGTGAGTGAATAAGAAAACCTCATTTCACGTAATGAGTATTCTAATCAAGAGATTACATTATCTCACATCGCAGAAACAGGGGAGAGTGGAGCCCCTGGCAACTGGGTGTTGGCAGTGATCGTATGCCGGGGAATAGCTTAATGCCTCCTATATCTCCGCTGGTACAGCAGAGCGATTACAGTACATGCCTATGCACAATCACACCCTCGGAAACACACTTCTGTATTGATGCATCCGTGCATCGCACCTGCAAAAAAACGTATTGGAAGCAGATGTGCCATAGTGCACAAGTTAGAAATAGATGAGCTTTTAATTTAACTATATTATTTTTATACTTTGATGATCAGCAGACATAAAAAAAACATATTTTAATTACTGAACTTGCTTTGGATTACCATGACAACAATCAAATCATTTAGTTTAGCCCTGTGCTTACTGCTCTATCTTCCAGTCCTAAAAAAAAATATATCAAGGTTTTATCTCTCTTGTATGTTTATATAAAAACATCTAAATCATGGTTGGGTGAGAAAAGCCTGTTAAGATGAAGAAGAACAAAAGGGCCTCATCTGCTTTAAGAAATTCTAGCTTGCTGAAATATGTCTACACGCATGAGAAATGCTTCAAGAAAAAAAGAAATCATAAATTAAAATTACACATCTCCCAGTGAAGGAGCATCAGGCAAAATGCTGTGTTCTTGGGTTTGAACACACACAGGAAGAGACACACACGCACCCATCGCTTTGAGAGCAACGAGTGCCACGGATTTCCTCTGAGAATCACCATAGGTCAGCTCAACAGCTGCTCATCCCCTCAGCCAATCAAACAGGAGCAGGGAGCAGGAACCCGGCATAAATACACACCAATTAAAGAACCTAAAATTAATCCAAGCAATCAAGCTTCCCCCTGTCTTTTTCTCTTGCTGCTTCTTGTTGACAGATTGAATGCCATCCATCAAATTACTGCCAGTTTCTCTACTGATTAATTTACTGTAAGGGAAGGTGAATTAAATCAATATTTTAAGAAAAGTGCTGGGTGGAAAATAAATCAAGGTGAACAAATCTCCATGGTAGTGGATGAAAAATAAAAGCCTGGGGTTATGCCAGCCAGCGCAGACAAAACAAATACGGAGTTCACCATGACAGCATCTTGTTTTAAAGGTGCAGAGTGTCACAGTGGTAAATATAATTGACAGCGATTCAGTCAAAGTAAAACAAACCAGACAAACAAACCAGGCTTGATTCATAGATTATACAGCTTTTGGCTCACAGACAGATAAATCTATTATAATGTATTGGATTTAAAGATATGCCAAACTTTACTTTGTGTTGTCCAATTTCCCTACAGAGATTAGTTTTTTTAGGGTTTTAATACTTCTTTTTAGTGCCCTTAGAAAAACCATCTGCAACAAACTTCTTTTTACACGGAGCACATACTGTACATCAAAAGTCTGAGTCACCGTTGTTTATAACTGACCTGCAGCACTGTCTGGATCTTGGCAGAGACGTCGGCCTGCTCATACAGTTTGATGCCCTCTTCATGGGCCCCGCCTGGGCACTGCACCGCGATCTGCTGCAGGTGGGCCAACACCACGCTGTGAGCCTGGGCCACTGCCTTGAACTTATCAAACAAAAGTTCCAGCAGCTCCAGCAGCAGCCTGCAGAGGGAGACAGAGAGAGCCAAAAGGGAGGGAGAGGATGAGACACAAGGGGGGTGGAACACAGGAGGGTGGGGAGGGGGTTAAAGACATTAAGGGGAGGAGGGAAAGATGGAGAGATTAAGATAACTTAGGATAAGTAATATTTAATAAAAAAAAAAAAAAATAAGACAAAACAGATGCAGAACATTTTTTGCAATAATAAAAAAAACACAACTACATTTATTTTGTGAGAATTTTTCCCGTGGTCCTGTCTATCACAATCTAATATAGGAGCCAGCACAATATTCAATAAACAGTTTATTGGTTAGGAATATACATACTCCTACAGTAAATTATGTATTTCTATATAAAGAAAGCAGAGGGCCACCAAAGAATTCAGCTTCTGTTTCAATATTAGAAAGAGAGTCAAGTGAGACCTGAGAGGCTGGTGTGACGTCTTCGTTACCACCAGAAGGATGTATATGTGCACATACCTTCTGCTGCATGATGAAAGGATGAACTTGCACATGAACACTGCTATGTGAAATCCAACTTATGACTCGATACAAGGAAACTAAATACAAAACTTTAGATGTCTCGAAGAAATATCAGATAGCATCCAAAAATCTACCCAAAAACCATTACTGAGTGCATTTCACAGCACCAATTGGTTTTTTCCCCATTCACATTTCCTATTGAGCACGTACTGACAGCTATTTTGACCCAGCACCTGAGCTGGCTATCGAAAAAGTAGTGAGCTGCCTGACCTGGACTTAAATGAACAGCTACTCTCATTAGTTGTAAATGGCTCTAGCTGAAGAAGAAAAAAAAAAAAAAAAAACACACACAGACAAAACCAAACAGACCTTCCACTTGATCTGAGTGCTACACTCCGCTTTGGAAACTCACAGTTGCCTCATCTACACTAATGCTTTCATACAGACTTTGCTATACCTGCTTTCTGCACAAGGACAAAGCTTTCAAAGTAAAGAGGGAACACAGGTTACATTAGCTGAGTCTGAATGAGTACCCAGCGCGCCCATGCCAGTGAGTGCCTACTTTATTTTAGTGGCGATATTACAGTTAAATAAACATAGTCAGACTGTTTGTCTGACACCGGTCTTTTAGCACTCTTCTTTGGCATTTTAATTGTGTTTTATTTCACTGGCAGTACATTTATTTGTAGGTGACAACAGCTTACATTTTTCCCCTGATGGACAGCTTGATTATTTTATCTTGAGCTTCCCGGAGACAGTGTAAGACTTACCCACTTAACCACAGATCAAACTGAATGTCTTTCCTGCTAGCTTTTCTGCTAATTTAATTAAGAAAAAAAGAGTTGGGTTGCGTACCGGACTACATAATGACGTAAAAAAAAAAAAAAGACCAGCTGTATTAGCCTGAAGTACAGCTAACTAGAATAAAAGCTGAGGTTCCAGACCAGCAAAGCTGCAATGGCCGAAGACCATCTTCTATTAAGTATACCCAAAAGCACCAGAGCCCACACCTCATTAATGCCAAGTCAATACAAATTACCACCGATTTAAATGCAGCAAGAAAGGAACGCGCGCTAAAAGTTTTGGGAGGTGGCCAAGGTTTCCTGGGAAGGTATAAGGATAATGTAGAGGCAAGATGGATGTTTCACTAGGGGGCATTTCGGTTGGCTGTCTGTCACCACACTGGCAGTAGCAGCGAGTAAATGTTATTAATGGAGAGGAAAGCAGGCACAAATCACTATGAGCTATAACTCAGTGGATGGAAGATGTTCATGAGACGAAGAGAGGAACTGTGAAATGTCAAGGAATTCACCCTTGCCCCCGCCCGCCCCTCTCTCATGCATAAACATGAGGGGCTGACAAGAAAAATACAAGTGAACACCAACTTTCAGAAATGAGCAAACAATACATGATCATGTAAGCACGCATAGAGGCAGACACACAAAATGTATGGCTCTGACCTTGCCGCCACTTTTTTTTTGTTTGATTTCCAAGCATACTTCAACTTACCCCCACCTCACCCCTTATAAACACACACACACACACACACACACACACACACAGCCCAGACCTCCTCATTATCTCCCAGTGGAGGCCATCCTAATCCATATCGTCTGTTCTTTGAGTCCTCACTTCTCATTTCCCCTCAGGATCGAAGCTGACACGCACATGGTGATGAATGGTCGGCAGAGACAGTGGGGAGCACACACATGGATGGACGTTCAGCCCCTGACTAACTGACCAGCAGTACATCTACGTGTGTGAGTCCGTGTGTTTCTTTCATTTTGGGAGGGCGACGATGGTGTCCATATTAGATTATCATTAGGTTGGCTGTCAGCTACAGATAATGGAATTACAGTAAACAGGGGTCTACAGAGAACCCTTCTGAAATATCAAATGTGTCAGGTCACACAAATTGTCCCTCAGAAGTTTCCGATGACCACTCAAACGAACAGGCAGGAGGGGGAAAAAAAGTACAAAGGAGGCAAGCAGTCAGTCAGTGTGCTTTTCTTGTTTTTAAATTGGATTTAAAATACTTTGCCATTTATTTTAATGTTCTTTGGTCACACACGCATTTCTTCATTAAATCAGCTCTCTTTCTAAGGGATTCAGATTGGATACAGAATATACAACAAAAGCTGAAGCAAAAAAAAAAAAGAAATGAGGCTCAATTTTGGTAATGGAAAAAGAAAAAAAGAAAAAAAAAACAGAAATATGAGTTCAACAAGTCAAATTTGATGTAAATGAAACTAAGCTACTCACAGATCAGCGGCGCATGCTAATAACTTTGGTGCATGCTGTGGGAACCTGTATGGAGTGTCTTACTGAGAGTAAAATCTGGTGAAAGGAGTTGGAAATGAAAATGTACTTCCAATATGGCTGATGGCAGAGGACGTGAATGAGAACATAAACCTCTGAGAGCAAAGCCATACTCCGCTGTATATGCTGTAAAGTGCTTAAGTGTTGCCTGCTAGTCTGCAGTGCTATAAAATATTGTGTGCAATATGCAAGACCATTGTTCCCTACAAGTGGTACATTGGTAGGAGTTTCCATAGCAACAAGCCTCGACTTTAAATTGAAGTGAACATAGGCAGAAATAGGTGCATATGCATCCATATACAAACACATATACAAGCATCTAAGTGTTCGCCCCAAATGCACACAAATACGGCGTTAAGCACTCACACACAGGCAAACTTAAAACAATCTGTAAGGACCAGAGCTTGGAATGAGCTACACGGCGGCCTATTACATTGAGGTCAGATGAGATTCAGCAGGCAACAGAAGAAGGAAGGCAGACGAGGCCAGAGAGAACAACCCTGACAGAAAACAAGACGTTCCTCTTAAATGGTTCAGGATCAGTGGACTGAGACC
Source organism: Protonibea diacanthus (assembly GCA_028641955.1). Lineage (NCBI taxonomy): Eukaryota > Metazoa > Chordata > Actinopteri > Sciaenidae > Protonibea > Protonibea diacanthus. The sequence goes on along the minus strand of CM053997.1, from coordinate 11,851,713 downwards.
TGTGTTTCCCAAGTCTGCTGGCTGTATGTGTATGTCTGCAGGAGCCGATGTGACTGCTTTTAAAATGTAGCAGTCCTCTACTGCAGGTGTGTTGTTTATGTGTGTGTGTCAGTGTGTTTAACCATGACTTGTCTAGGTTTAAAGCAGTAGAGTATCTGTTTTCATGATCTGAGGCAGGTGTGCCTCCAGTTCTCGCCTTTACTGTGTTTCACACCTGGTTGACTGTCTGACTATGAAACACCCTGGGACTGCATTCAAAACACGGCGTCGACTGCCTTTACTGTCAGCTCTAAATACACCTTTAAGATTCACTGCATGTCAACCCCAAAAGTGACTGGTGACTAATCCAAGCTATATTAGTATTGATAAACAGCTGTACTACAGGAAGGGTAGATATATTCCTAACCTTTACCAACCACTGAGAGAGTGGGCACTTTGTACCTAATCACAGCGGGGAATTGATTCTCATGGGATTAGTATAATTACAGGAGAATAAGCAAGTAGGCTGCTTTAATAAAACTCTTGCATAGATACAACACTAAGGGGATTACAAGTGACAGCTTTATGAAGGTCTTTTTTTCCAGGCTAGCTGAAACCTGCTGTTTACACTCGGAAACACTGCAAATACTACGTATCATTTTGGAACAAAACGTTATCATTTCAAATAGACGGCTTTTATCTTTCCACAGAAGTGCTTATAGCTTCCTTTTTGTGGCCATCTATCCACTGTATGTCCCTTTCCCTCTTCATTTACTATTTATTATTAACCTCCAGTTTCTCCATTTTTTTCCCCCACTGATCTGTAACAATCCTCGCTCTTCAGGGAATTGTTCTTCACTCGCAGAAAGCCATGATATTTCGGCATATTAGCCTCCCTCCTTCAATGTGCCTTCCTTATCCTACCTTGGCTGACTCTCCTGGGCCAGGTTTTCTCCTCTCTGGTAAGCGTGGTCTGCTATCTGAGTTGTGGATCTCTTGACGATCTGTTTCAGCTCAGGCTCCAGTCGCTCCATAATGGCTTTGATGGTCTCAGGGATTTTCTTCAACTTGGCCAAAGCCTGAAGAAAAAGGACAATACACTTTACTCAAAGCAAGTGATCATCAAGAGTGGATGTAACCTAAATAATAGTCCCGGTTAACAGTGTGTGTAGTGCTCAGTAGTGTTCCTGGGTGTACCTTGATGAGGATGCCCATGAACTCAGCACTGTTCTCCTCTGGATCCACCTCAGGGAGGTCCGCTTGGTTCAGCTCCCGTACATCCTCACGCACTGGAGAAAATATATACATACATGTACAGTAGTTTGTCAAACACTGTAAGTGTTTACAAATTATTACTAGCATGAGCAATCATTTCAGTAATAGACACTGAAGAAATACATTGTAAAAAGACATCTCAAATCTACAATATTCTACTTTGATTGTTACCTTTTCAGTAGTTTACCAAATATAAGAGCAACATATGTACAAACCTAACAACAAATATTCAATTATCACCTTTTTAATAACACTAAAACAAATAAAATTATAGCTTAAACTATATTAATAGATCACATTATTCTCTTTTAAATGCACACACCTGGGCCTCTCCTCTTATCCCCCTTCCTCCCCCTTGTGCACTCTCCATCTGACTTAGCCACATTAGCGGCTAAATTGAGAGTGGCAGCATCGAATGATGCTCTAATTTCCATTAGATGGGGCCTCCCAGTTCCCCATCAAAGCACGTTAAGAGAGTTAATGTTTATGGCAAGTTAATGGACTTTGGGTGTATTTCCTTTTTTCCCCAATTCCAACTGTAGTTTGTGTAATAATTATGACAATTACTAGCTACAAATGAGGTGCTCTAATGCTATTAGACAAAATGGCAAGCTAGGCCACTGATGGAAGATGGCTGCTGTGTCGTGACCACAGTTGTTAGCATGACGGTGTATAGCCACTTATCACCTGGCGGAAGTTAATTGGCAACATTCTCTTTGCATAATGTGGGGGAAACTGTCGTTTAGCTGTTACTTTTAGGCCTACAGGGCGGGTGAATTGAGTGTATTAGTGTTAACACATATATATTTGTGTATTTGAGGTTAGAGCATTCACATGGCAAGGCACAAAAATGTGGGCTGCATCGTAGTTTTCAGGAAAATCATTGCTTTTCATATGCTAATGTTGTTTATCTGTCCCTGCTAAACTAGTAAGGAGGCTGTAGCAATAGGTTAAATATGAGTGTGTAGATAATGAGTTGAATGTACAGTGTACGATGTAGTGTTGCCTGGTATGCACAGAGCTAAAAAGAAACGGTGAGTCGCTAACTTAGAATGCCAACAGTGGGTGGTGAAGGAAAAAAAAACACCAAGCTTAATATAAAAACTCAGAAACACCAAGGGAACACCAAGTTATTGCAGGATTAACTTTTTTTCATTATCTTCTTGTTTGCGTTCCTCTGTTCTCTCTGCCTGGAAGGAATGCAGTGCTGACTCTACGCCCCTACAACCAAGAGAGGATTCATACATTCCTCAATACAGTTACAGTCTGCATTATCAGTCCCTGTAACAGCACTGGTTACCAGTTTGAGCATAATGAATGTCGCTACCCTGGTGTGATGACAGAGACGTTGGGTGACTGATGGTACAGATAGTGGGGGGACGAGATGATTATAACGTTAGCGAGAGAAATGTGTGTTACGTTCGTGGCTGAAGATGTTATGACATATACCGCTAGGAAAGAAATGTAGGCGTGAGCTTGTGTGCCAGGTTCTGTATGTGCAAAGAGGTGTCAGTGGTGTGTTTTGTAGCGTTTTACAAGAATTCGGATCAGCACATTCTGTGTGCATTCAGTATTACTGTGTGTGTGTGTGTGTGTGTGTGTGTGTGCGTGCGTTTGCAACACACACCCATAATGACATGCAAATGAATGTAAGCCAGAGTGCTGCTAATGACTTCATTATCACTAAGAATATCAGCACAGCGCAAATAAAATTGCAAACTGAATGCCACACACTTATTTGTTATCTGTGCTCTTAATGTACGAAAAGAAAACTATATAACTTCCGACTTCTTTTTGCTACCACACTTTTTTTTTTTTTTGGTCCATTATTCCCTTTCACTGCTCGATCTAATATAACATAAGGGCCGTACCGCTGCTGGACCCAGGTGTGCTGAACTGTGATGAATCCAAGAGTTTGCGTGGGGTGGACAGGCTGCTGACATCCAGCCCAGGCATTGGAGACGTATCTTTGGCAGTGGAACTGTGAAGAGAAAACAAATCCAGGGACAGTGATAATCAAGATAAAATAAGCCACGTTATTGAAGATTATGCTTTCAGTCTCATATCAAACATGATATTGCAACTGTATGAGAGGAATAAGCTCAATTTAGAGTAATAACTTCTTATACACGTATAAAAGCCAGAAAACAGAAATGCACCCACCAACCTGCCTTTCTCTAACAAAAACAATCTACTGTTATAACAAAAGGCCTTGCATCTCTGGGTGGGATTGGTGCTGCTTTCCAATGAGCCATTTATCAAGCCTTAAGCCGGAGGTGGAAGCAATCCAGGTCCTTTAAGTTGGGCGATATAAACACAGTGTGCCTGCTAAGTGAGTGGGGTGTATGGAGGCTGGCTTGTTGTTAGAGGCGACCCAATACAGGAAGGCCAGGACCTGTCAGTGGCTGACCCTCTGTAATAAATCACTGTACCTCACCAACACACCGCCACCATAATTACTGCACACACACCCCCCCCACACACGCACACATAGAAACCCCCCACACACACACACTGGTAAAAGTGCAAACAACACTTAAGCTGAATGCCATCCACAGAACAAAACAGCATCAACGGTGTGATTCGAAGTCATTGTGCCGCATTATCCCTAATAAGTTATACAGTCGCATCATGAAACTGAGAAACTGGCTCTTGTGTCACGGAGGCATAGCTGAGGTTATTCTTCTAGTGGCTGCAAAACCTACTTCATCATTTGAAGCATCACCGGTGTCACAGAGAAACCGTGGATGTTGAATTCTGTCATTTTATTTATTTGCTGCGAGTAATTGGCAACACTCATTACCTCCCGGGGATAAAAAAAAAAATGGTTTGTTTCCTGGAAACTAAACAACACAATGTGTACCGTAGCACCTATCATTAGTCTAAGTGAATATTTCCTAATTCCCAATGAGTGAATTAGGGATGTTTGTCTTTTTACAATAAATGATGCGGGGTGGGTTTCCATCTGTCTCTTTGGAACTTCACAGCACAAAGTGAAGCCATAAATAAGCAGAGCAACAAGTTATATAAGGTCTAATTGTTTTTGTCAGTAATTGCTTTGGTTTCCATACACTAAATAATTGGCAAGTTATCCCAGCAAAGGAATAACTTATAATGAAGGAACATCTATACAGTCCAAACTTTTCAAAGAACAAAGCACGTTGAAGGCTACGGTTCTGTTGACTACATAATAGGCTTTTGGTGCCTCAGACCAAACAAACTGGCTAAAAGATGATTTTATAATAGTCTGAGCCATTTTTCGACCTTGCTCCCTCTGTCCCTTTCAAACTTCCACACTTTTATATCTTACATTGGTATTTGTTTTGTGGACTCATAAGAGAATAATAGAGGTTTTCTGAGGCTAAAAGTGATGTCAGGGGATGAGATGTGATGAAATGAAATTCCTTACTTGCTTAAGTTTATGATCGCTCGTCATGTTACTGTGCAAAAGACTGTAAGTGCTTGCACAAGAACAGAAGCAACAATGAAACACTCAACACTTTTATTTCAAGCATGTATAATTAAGTAAATGGCAGGCATCCCCTGATGTGGTGGAGTACTGTTTTCACATTTCTGTTCTTGAGTGGACCCTAAAGTTGTAGCAATAGAAGAAATATAAGAAACTGTTTCTTACCCCAGAAGGCGAGCAGCATTTTTGTCCTTATTCTTATGTCCCAGCCGACTTGTAGACTTGATGTAGAGGTGTCGGTGCAGCTCATCAATGAGTACAAGGTGGATGTTGAGCTTCTTGCTGTGGAGCTCCAAGCGCAGATCCCCGAGTCCCTCCACCTGCAGCAGAGGGCCTTCCAAAGACTCCACAGCTGACACCTGCACATGACAACATACCAGTTATCCTTAGGTGTGCCTTTCATGTTTTATACTGTCTGATCTTACCACTTTTGTAGCAATATTACCTGTTCTTTCCACTATGAATCTACTAAAACGACATAAACCTTGGTGAATGATGATATTCATTTGTGTTTTGCTTTCACATTTTCATGTAGAAAGAGAGAGAGGGGGGGGGGGGGCATCACATGATAAAGATACCTGCCCTGGAAATGAACCAAGGACAACCCACAAAATCTAAATGCAACTCATTCTGTAGCCAATTTACATTAAATTTTCATGGCCAGTAAAAAAAAAAAAGAAAAGAAAAAATCAACATTGCAGGGAGTAGACTGAAATGGGAGGTCATATTGAATTCACGCCCACCAATAACTGCATAAGGGCTATACAAAAACAGGAAATTAAATTTATCATCCCACTAGCCTATGCTTAGTGTTCCGCTGATGGTGAAAAATCCCAAATCTTATACAATATATAAAGAATATATTTCCTCAAAAGTTGATCTGAAGTCTTCACATGCCTTCCTGAGTCATGCTCCTGAGTCTCTCTCTCTCGTTCATCAGTTTTTTTTAGCAAAAGCAGCAGCAGTTGTGGCACGTCTGCAATTAATAAATCTTCACGCCATTAAATAAAAGATGCCAGGCAGTACTGAATGTGTGTGTATTTCAAGGGCACTAATGGCTAGATGATAGCACCGCGAAGAATATTTGCATGGCCAGGGCAGGCCAGAAGGGAATGGGTAGCAAGGGGGGGGGGGGACAATGGGCAAGGGGCAGGGGTCAAGTGTGTGTTGATGCAAATGAGAGCCACATTAGTGACAAGATGAGCTAATGCGCTGCATGATCAGCCCCCTTCAGCTTAATAGAATAACTCGGCATGCCTGCAAGGCTTTGCATGTCCTGCACGTGTATGTACACACCTCTCAGATGTGCGTGATTATGATTATACGTGTGTGATTGTATGACTGTAAATCATTTCACACTTATGTGTCTATGTGGCGGGGATATCTCATTACCACTGGGCTGAGATGACAGAGGAAAGCTGGTTAACATCATTAGGGGGGCAGGCCTGTCAGCATAATGAGGAATATGAATCCTCTAGTGGATTTGTTTGGGAGCAAGAGAGCTGGAGAAGAGAAGAGAAGAGAAGAGAAGAGAAGAGAAGAGAAGAGAAGAGAAGAGAAGAGAAGAGAAGAGAAGAGAAGATGACAGTTTATCACTCAGCTCTGAGCTCCAACGGGAGGTGTCAGCAGTTGTGTGTGTGTGCACCTGGGTTTTGTGATACTATAGGAGGATAGGAATGAGAGAAGATATTGATGAGTAGTGGAGAGGTGAGGGGAGGAGAGAGGAGGAGAGGACTTTTTCTGGAACCAAAGCCAGTCTCATTTTTAACCAACCCCATGGGGTCTCAGTCTGCCACTCAATCGCAGACAGAGAGCATACTCTGAATTCTAATTGTCAACCCTTGGAACTAAGTCTCACATAAGCACACACATACGTGCACGCAAACACACACATTACAGAGGTAGCGAGACACTGAAGGACGGAGTGAGGCTCGGAAGTTTATTCCTGGCTAGTCTACTCTTGCCACACTAGACTAGGGGGGAAGCAACAGAAGGTGTACGTGAAGACCAGGGAGACATTAATCTGACAGATGAGTGCTGTAATGAGTGACGGCATGATGGGAATAAACACATCAGGGAGTCTCAGAGAAGCGACACAGGCATTATGATGTTGCAGTGGAGAGACAGAGCGAGTGTGCCTTAGCAGTGAACAAAACATCAGCAGATGTAATTCTTTCAAAATTTCATATAAACCTAATTCCCATATTCTATCTAATAATGACATTTTCTTAAAAATCTAGAAATAATTTCACTGTGTTTACAAACGCACATTCCGAAACAAGTTCACACTAAATCACATGGCTTTTATGAGCAAACAATACACTGACTTTTCTCACCAAGCCTTTAATCAACTTGCTCAACAGCAACGTGCACTGACAGGGCTGCTTGACCTCTATCCAGCATGTCATGTGCTCTATTTCACTTCATTATCTGAGAGCGCAAAATTTTCAGTCCATTGTGTCAAAAGTGCAGAAACATAGGAATTATTCACAAACTACACAAGTACGCTAATTCTACTATGGGTGTCATTCTGTCATTTTACAATTATAACTAACATCCTCAACTTGGGCTTAAGCGTGGGTTATTTTAAGTGGATGTCTCATGTATTATTTATTCATGAACTCCATAAATATATATCACCAAAGCAAAAGGAAGAACGAATGTAGCCGACTGTATTTTGATCTGTGGATGCAAATAAAATGTGCTTTAAAGTGTTAATTTTACACACCACACCAATGAAATGGCACCACCCTGATCAAGTGAAGCACACTTGAAATTCTTCAAGACAGAAAAGTTCTTCGCCTCTGTCCGACTGACTTTGAACTATTCACAGCCTTTCAAAACATGCCGTACTGACTGAGCACAGGTTTAAGTTCCTACTTCTCTCCACGCCCACAAAGAGGATTTTTCATGGTTCTTTGGGCGTACCGTCATCCTTCGTCATCCTTCTTTTTTTCCCCTCCCCCTCAGATAACCCCATTCTAGCAAACTAATTATTACCAAAGTCTGAAACAAGACGTGTGAAAGCAACAAGAGGACACAAGAGAGGAAAGAGAAGGAAAAGAGAGGAACAGAGAGTTCACAGAGCGTGGTCGTTTAGTCCTCTGTGCCATCCTCCTGCTCCCCTGCCGAGCATACTGCAAAAAAAACACACATCAAAAGTCCACGCAGACATACACACCTGCAGCGCCCTCACTGCTAGATCATATTCGCTTGAAGTAAAAGAGTTGCATCCAATGGACTGTTCAAGGCCAGAAAAGAATTCTTTAAAGGGATGACAGGGTGCCAAGACATCAAACTTAGCAGCAACTCTTCATAGACAGTGCTGTTTATGTATGTGTATCATGCCCATCAGGGGTGTCAGAAGCACCACAGTATTGCCTCATGCATTTACATATGTCAATAAGTTTTCCCATTTCAAAAACAAGACAACAATCTGCCTTTCACCTTGCTTACTACTCAACCAAACACCAAATATAGCAGATTTTTTTCTTTTTACTCTCTCTATCCAACTCAAAAAACTGAAATGCTCCCAGACAACCACATCTCAAGCCATTAGTGTACTCACCAGCATATCTGTGGCATGAAGGTAGTGCTTGCTTGCCATATAGGTCTCCAGGCGCTGAGGAACCTGCTTGATGCTTTCGATTTCATCCAGCAGCTGAAGGACATGTTTGTGCTCGATGCCCTCTATCCAGAGCTTCCTCAGCTCATCCCTTTTGCAGTGGAGCAGCATCTTACAAGACAGGAGGTTTTCCTTTACCTGCAGGAAAGAGTGAGATGAAATTCAATCAAGTAAGACACAATACTTGTCCACAAGGTGCGTTTTAGCTACAGTAGTGCCTCGAAACAAAAAAAAAGTTCAAGCCATTACTACAAATACTGAAAGGGTACATGAAGAAAGTACAAAGTCAGGCAGCATTAATTCTGACTGCTCAAGCTCTGAACTGCCTGTCTGTCTGTCAACTTGAAACACTTATTTTATTTATAACCTACAAATGTATCTTATTCTATCTTGAGAGAAGTTTCATCTCACATTCATAGACGAGTGGCTTTGCCACACTACTAAAAGCGTAACATACTCTACAACATTAATAATATCAACTTAAATAACCATAAAAGATTTTTTTTTGTTAATTTCTTACAGCATTGTTGGCCAATACAAACAAGGCCTTGGAGCTTATCCCAGCTGACTTAGGGTGAGAGGCAGGCTACACCCTGGACAAGTCGCCAATTTGTCATAGAGCAAAAACGACCATTTAAACTCACATTCACACCTACAGGCAATTTAGAGGCCCCAGTCGAGGTTTGAACCAGGAACCTTCTTGCCAGGTCAATTGCCATGAGGGCCCTGTCTGAGGATCTGGGCTTGCAGAAACAGTGATATCTAATTCATTGCTTCTCCATGTTTATCTTTGTCTTTGTATTATTTGCCTTATGCAGGCCTAAAATGTTTTAATCCTGGTTCAACCATGTAAAGCACTTTGTAACTTTGTTTGGAAAAGTGATGTATAAATACAGTTGTTATTACTATCATTATAATTATTACTTAGCTGCTTCCATTTCATTTCATATCACACTGTCACAATGTGACAGCTTACAGTTTCATGAATAGATCATAAACATTGTTCACATAAGACCTACAGTGAAAATTAAATTTTTTTTTAAGTTATCATTAAGATTAGATTGATAGATTAAAACTTGGTTAAGAAGCCATTTTGATGAAAATGAATGAAAAATGTGTTTGTTCTTAAATAAACAGCTTAGAAGCACTGCTCTGAAATCCATCAGAAACAATCTAAGCGTGGAATGTAGTAATGCTTTTCTCAACCTGTGCTGTGTCCATTTTTCTATACAACTTCCTACCTGTTTGATTTTGTTGCGGGAGCTGGTGATGCGCTCAGTGATGCTCTGGTAGGTCCTGATGGCGGTGGTAAGTTCGGCATAATGCTGAATTATCAACTCATCTAAATCCCTGTCGCATGTCTCAAAGGCTTCCTCCAGGCGACCCTTCTCTGTCTCCCTGTCCTGCACGTCATCGCTGCTGGACAGAGTCCTGCATCAGAGAAGAGGGAAAAGGAAAGGTAGAATTCAAATCAATAACTAAATCCATGAGTCTGAGTGAAGCGTCAGTGTTGGAGTGGAGAGAAGAGACCCTCTGGAAATAGCAATTAAAAGCTTTTTAAAGTTTTTCCATGATGATTCCAGACATAAGTTTCCTACAAAACAAACCCACATCAAACTTTTAAAAGAGAGAGACAGTCGTTACACAAAACTTAAATGTTGCTAAGAGACGTCTATGAAATCCAAGCTTGTTGCACTTCGTTGAGTCAACTGCAATAAGAAATCTACTTGGGAAATTATAGTTGTCCAGTTGTTTCTTTGCTTCTCGAATTATCGCCATTTATGACACGAATAATCTATGAGTCTTTTTTTTTTAATTATAAGAGCCTCACACGTTGACCAAGATTTAACCTTTTCTTGTGCTTGAGGATTAAATAATATTGCTGTGAACATTAACCGACACATACTATCGTAAATTAAAATAGTAAATATTGTGTGTAAAATGTAATTTCTTCCATTTGAGCAACAATACAGGAAGGATGTTGCTAGCTAACCTATAGCTTTAGCATAAAAGCTAGCTGTCAATCCGCGTCTGTCCACAAATGCGGGCTAAGTTCAAGAGCAGCCTGACGTTTAAACAGAGCCGTTAGGTCGATGTAAAGAATGTGACAAGCCTTACCTTATGACAGAGATGAGAAGACCAGAAGGGTCTTTGTTTTTGCTAACTGCACTCCTGTATCTCCCTGTATCAGCTGCCATTTTTTTTTGTACAGCTGCGGCACCCAAACAGGAAGACAGAGGCGCGAGGTTGCACGACGGAATTCTGGGAGTTGTAGTTTGGGCATTGAAAGTAGTTCCGTCAACACGAAATCACACTTTCTCTGACCTCTGCTTTAGTGATACTTAAAATGTGAAACGTACAATTTAACTACATCTTATGTGCTCCAAAAATTTGAGTGAATTTAAAAAAGAATAGTTTGATTGGTAAATTATGTTTTTTTCCTTCTTTTTGACTGTAAACAAGTAAATTTTACATCAATTTTAGTGGGTCCTTGTTAAGTCAAAATTTAAATGTGACATAATGATAGGTCTGTATCTATAGGTCTTTATTATAGAAAAATATTTTATTAAACAAATCAGCTATTCAAGTGAACATATTTTAAATTTAGATCCATCATCAGAGATCTCCATAATCTGGATGAAACTGTTCACAAATTCAGCATATTGTGCACAATAGTACAGATAGTGATTGTACTTCCTGTGTGGTGTCTGAGATGTTATTTCAATACAATATTGATGTTTTAAGTATTTTTTTTTATACAGTACAACAATCACAACACATACTTCATTGTTACATTTTCAATCTAGTCCTCTTGAGGCTGATAAAGGAGAGGTTGAGTAGGGAAGAAAGGAGAGAGACAGTGTGTGTCAGTGAGTTAATAGCCTCCCCCATTTAGAACATATAGTGCTGGGTTTGGCGAGGCTCTCCTGCGCTGTATCTCTGACAATCTCTGCTGTACCGATGAGAATGGAAGAGGGCATTGATTCTGGAGCAAAGGGGGTCGATTCCCAGCAGCCTGGTCCCTGATTGATGTGCTGGTGGACTGACGAGATAACATTGTGGGTGATCTTTGTGTCTCTTCCAAAAAAAAAAAAAAAAGAAAGAAAAAAAAAAGAAAGAAACAATTGCTGTGTCATGCAGGAGCCACTGTTTTTCTTTTGAAGGCGCCTAGCTTCCCAAGTCCAAGTTTAATTTTGAAGTTCTTATCAGCTTTCCCTGCAGCCTGTGTCCCATCAGTCTAACTAATCTACAGGCTTCTTTTCTCCAATAATCCAACACCAAGGTTATTTCTTTCAGCTTGATGTGTCTTTGGGCACTAAATGATTGCCTTCACTGACTGACCTGTGTGTGGATTAAATACAAGGGCAATAAGGTCACATGCCTTTATGATCTATTAATGCACAGATCTAAATGCAAATGCTGCATCTTAATCACTGTGTCCTTCATCTAAAGTTTAGTAAACAAAGAGTAGATAAGTTACTGTAGGAGGCAACTTTTGTGGCACTTTGAATAATGGTGCAGCCACTTTACCCAAGCTACTCAATTTGTTTAAGTGTCAATATGTTATTACAGTACAGTATGTGGTGATTGAACAAACAACAGATGCATTACATTTAAGCAGTTTAATCAGTGATCAATGTCCTTGGTCTTAGGGATCCTTTTTAATGTAATTTTGGGGCTTCTAATTAGCTGCTGAGTCACTGTTAATTGCTTTAATAACTATCGTGAGAGGAATATCACAGTAAATTAAGAGGGTTGTGTAAATACAATATTTTCACCTCTCCAATGACACGCCCTGGTAACTTGTACCAAAATGTCATCCCTTGGTGATTAAGAAGAAGATACTTCTTCTTCACTTGTTTCCATGGAAATGTGGTTAAGGGAAACAGCAAAGCATTTCATTTATTATGTGACTTCTGTATTTTTCACATTATCTTGCATTGGATCAAACAAAACATGTGTCTCATATCTTCAACTTAATGCAACACCTAAACTAGTATACAGCAGAGCAAAGTTTAGGTTCTAGGTTGTAAAGAAATTAAATTAGATAAAGACCGATGGTTAATGTAGAATAGATTTAAGGCAAAGTATTTTAAAAAATACCAAAATGCAGTCATAACATAAAGAGTAAAGTATAAATATTCACACTATCAGCTTTTTGGAACTAAGCAACAAACGTTTTTCAGCCAATAATTGTGACAAAGGTCAAGCAACAAAAAATGTCACTGATTCATATAATTATATAAACTGTGAACACATTATGATGATAATTATGTAAGTAATTATCATAGTTACAGAAATTATAATCACATCGTCAGACATTTAGGTGGCATATAAAGGAAAATGTAAGGGCAGTATACGATTAATTAATTAATAAATTAACAACAAACACAATGTAGCATGACTGTTTAATATCAAAGTCAGGAGTCAGTCTTAATAAAAAGCTTGTTTGCTATAATAATTCTGTCACAAACAACAAGAAGCGCTCTTTTCTACACTCTTCTATTCAATCTCTGTTCTATAAGCTCTGCATTCAATAGAGCCTGAGGCCTTTCAGAGAGAGCCCTTGGGCACTTCTGCACATTCTAATTCTTTATTATGTAATCTATTCATGTTGTAGAGGTGAAGGATCCCCCCTGAGGAAAGCTATTCATGACAATATGACAACACTTCAACATTTCAGTACCTATTATCCCAGAACGCCACAGAAAATAAAAAATAATATATCTCATAATGATAAATAATCTGCATGTATTTTACTGTGCTGTGTGAAATGCATGTAAATATATCTAAATGCATATATTTTGTATGCTGTCTGACCAAATTAACTGGCAGTTCAATTTTAGCATTCCTTTTTCTTTTGGTAGGAATAAAAACTTCATGTCTGTTATGACATGATTTTTTTTTTTTTCCATACATGCCTCTTGTCATCATATTTCCAGTGATTGATATCCTCTAATTCACTCTAAAATCCTTTTTCCCTCATATGAAGTTTATATGTTTCTTGTTGCACATACAGCACTGTCAGCCATTCTGGTTTAGTATCGTATATTAGGCCTTTATTTAAAAAAATATGTATTTGATCAAGCTTTATATTGTGTAGAAGATTTGAATCCTCTGTGTATATGGAATTTCTCAGTATACACAACCACAATGAATCCTTAAAATGGTTTTGATTGATTTATGTTTGCACAGCATTGCAAATATACACAAAGCAGAAAACACAAAAATCAGCAGAAAAGAGCATTATAGAAAACTGTATTAGGTTATTGTGTGTGTGTATATAATATATCAAGTTTAGAGGATGATTCTTATGAACTGTCATACCTTATAATATCCTCTCTCCTCGAGGCATATCAAATTTCCAGCCGCAATTTTATGTCCTGAAAGGCTGTATGAGTTTTTGAAATGGATATGGTATAAAATATTATAAAAGAAATTGATTCTCTTAACACGTAACAGTTTTTTTCAATTTTAAATCTATTTTTAAAATAACTGATTTATTACTCCACAAATCCCCGCTGATGATGGACCTTGAGATGAATGTTCAGCAAGTATACTTGACCTTTGCAAACAATTGTTAACAAATGAGATGACTGATGTTCACCAATAAAGTTTCGTTTGGTCTGAAATCTCAAGCAAGACATCTCCGTCATCGAAGCTCCTTCCCTTTCCTCTTGCTCTTGTGCTGGATCATCTGCATATTTTATTTTGTTTGCTTAACATCTCTGGCCACTGCAGGCTATGTTATTATTACAGGCCTTGCCTATCCTCTAATCATCCCTGTCAAGTTTAGCACTTCTACTGATCCCCCTACCTTTCAACCTGCCTGTTGCTGCTGTCTAATAGTTCCCCAGGATGCTCACCACTGTTGCTTGTTAGATGTTGCCTTTTGTGTCCTGTTTCTGCATGCTTACCCCTACCATGTTTGATCTGTCTTTGATTATCTACCAGCTTGCCTTGCCCCTTTAGATTTGTTTGTCTGTTCTTGCTGGCTGCCTGCTACTGAATGTAAGCCTCCTCAATACCAAGTAAAGCCTTCTTTTATTATATCAGTTCAGCCTCTTGGGAGCGAACCCAAGATCTGTCCACACCTGTGGTGCTGACTGCAGGATTTCTTTTGTCATCCTCTCCTCTACTGACAGCAGAAGGCAGATTTAGAAAATGAATAGCAATACTTATCATGAAAAATGAAAATCAACATTTGTTGTTCAGACATTAATTCCTAGGATTAGATATTCTGCTATACAGATAACAAAGACGCGTACTGGGAGAAATATCAATAAAGTGTTGACTGCATGAGAGATGTCTAAAACAAAGTGAGGAAAGGCAAGGATGGTGAGCAGAGAGATACATCATCCAAAAGTGGTTTACACAATGTCAGAATAATGAATAGAAAATATTGGCAAGAGCTCAGCAGAGAAATGATCAGTTGATGGCAGAAAAAGACAGCAGGACTTAGGAATTCTCAACAGCTTGCACAGATTGTGACAATTTTGAACCATCAAGTGATCCCTAAGTTATTTATTTGTCAGGAACAATGATCTATACGTGAATGAGTAAATAATAGCAGTATAGAGCGCAAAAGTGAGTGATCCAACTGCTAACCTAGTCTACAGCATCAGAGTGAGTCAGGATGTTGGACCAGTTCTGGAACAAAGGTTTTTGTAATAGGTGTCTATTATCATCTCTGCTCTCTCTCCTTCTTCTGTTTGTTGCTTTATTTCCATTTCAGGAGCTGCCTTTGCTTTCCCTCATGGCCTTCATTCTGCCATTCTGCATTTTTAAAAATCAATCTGATGATATTGTTCCATCAATCAGGCCCCACATTTTGCCCTCCCTGTCTCCTCTTCTCCCTTCTCTACATCTCTCATATTCTCTGCTATCTGATTTCTCTCTTTTGGTCAGCTCAAAATGTGCAACAACAACAACAACAACAAAGACTAGACTACTTTGTGTTGTGTTCAAACACAAACTTTATAATTCAGTTTTCTGACAGCTCAAAACAGCGTAAATAATGGATTTCTGGTGGTGGTAGTCATGCAACAATTGAAATTCTGGTTTTCTGAATCCAGTTATTTGACTTGAATAATGTATTACATAGGCCTACTGACAGCCATTATGCAGATATGATTATGCAGAGTGATTCCTGAGTTTATTCATCTACGGCTGGGTGCTGAACCTCAACACTTTTTGAGTTCATACCAAAATGTTTCCTGTAACAGAGTAGTCAAACTCTCAAGTGCTAGACATTGACAGGATGGTACTAACAATAGGGTAAAATCTTTTGTACAGATGTTTTTGTTGAAAAGGAAATGCATTTTGAACAGCATAACTAATGTGCATAGTGACTTAAGCACATTGAGTTATTATATTTTGCTTTGGAGCCTGGCTGTATATATAATTTCTAAAACTTCTAAAACTTAAAAAAAAAATCTTTTACTCTTTTTTATATATTTTCTATCCTTTCCTTAATCTTTTATTTTTATTTATTGTCTTTTTTATCATCTTTTTATCCCTTTACTCTTAACCAGACTTACATTTCTAATGTCAGTGCATTCAAATATTTTTTGTATTATCACAACATAAACAATATGTTTATTAAAATTATATATATTTCTTTCTTCAGTGTGCATTATATAATACACTAGGAAATTGGAGAAAGTCGGTCAAGTAGCGCTGTCACTTTCCCATTCCATCGCTTGCGAGCAATAACCAATGAGAATCCTTGATGTAGAGACGTAAGACGCATGTGGCCAATCAACTCGCACGTTCTTCAACCACGTCATGCTAAGGAAGTGCGGACGTGCCGAAGCAGTGCCGTGTGGGCCCTTAGCCAGCTGTAACGCGAGTAAAGCGTGCAAAAATCAAAAAAAAAAAAAAAAAAAAGTGGACAGTCTCTTTTATTACATGTAGATAACTGACACACTGACGAGCTGCGCGGTCTGACAATGGGAGCGAACAACAGTACCCGCCGCGTGTCGTTTGAGTCAGACGAAAACGAGAATATAACGGTGGTGAAGGGCATACGGGTAAGTGACAGTATTCAAACCTGCTCGGTGTTGACCAAACAAGAGATATCACTTAATACAAGGGTGTGACGGAGTTAAGCTCACGCTATACTAAGAGCGCTAGCTATGTGGCTTATCGCAAAGCAGCTAAGTTGTTATCGCTAATAGACTTAGCATGCACTTTCATTCATTGTGAAAGCTTCGCCGGTTAATCCACAGTAGTGAATGTGTATACACTTACAGACATATAGTTAATAGTTCAGAGAGATACAATAAACTTTTGAATGCCCTTGTGGCAATGTTGACGTTGACGTCAGCAGCCTCGTGCTCCTGCTGTCTGTTGCTCAATGCAGCGACAGGCTGTTGCTTTCATAGTCTCAGATAATGCTATCCTTAAAGGTGAATGCATCAGCTTTTAGCTGTCAGCTAACTGTGGGTGGTTATTGAAATACAAGTGACTTTCAGCAGGTGGAAGCTGTCACAGGTTCTTCTCTGCCTTAAGACTTAAGTTGGCATGACTCTGTCTATTATTACTCAGTTGGTAAGCCAACCAAACCAGGATAATGTTATTCAGTCAATGAGGTGTAATCCTGATTAAGTCACTGATGTAATTCTTATGTAAACAAAGCTTTATCCACTGCAGGTAAACACAATGTATAGATTATAGGAACAATTTTAGTAATTACAGTTATACTGTCCGTTAAGTATGAAGCTGAAGCCAGGTGACAGCTAGCTTAGCATAAAGACTGAAAGCAGGGAGAGACAGCTAGTCTGTGCAGCGTGCTGTAAGAGACTTTTCCTGCCTGCTGCTGTACAACTCGGCTGGCATGATCAGGTTGGTCAGAGTCAGATAAACACAGTGGACTGCTCGCACTGTACATAATTTCAGATGTGTGTTTCTCTTTTGTTCATTCTATCCTAATGTCACCTTACTTTGTTGTTGTTGTTTGAGTTCTATCTGTCTATCTTTGTTGTGTCTCGTTTGTTCAATCTGTACACAAAGACAAATGTAAAAGCATCAAGGTATGGTTTTACGAGAAGGTAGGTCCTTCATGTTTGTGTATGACATATAACAACTTAGTTGTGTTTATTTCTTTAACTTTGTCTCATTGTTCCACTGAAGCTTTTCCTCCACTCTCCTTTGCAGCTCTCTGAGAATGTCATCAACCGCATGAGGGAACCTGAGGCTCCTCCTAAACTTCCTCCCACTCCGCCACCTTCCAGGGCGCCTACCCTCACTCCTTCTCCTCTCCTACGGCCAGTGCCTCCCCTCTTTGACCCAATCACCTCCTTGCCTCCTCCCCCTCCTATTTTAGAACCTGTTGCACCTCCAGCTCCTCCTCCACCAGCTCCATCTGTCACAGAGACTGTGGCAACACCTCCACCTCCTCCTCCTCCTCAACCTCCTACAGAACAGGTAGCAGCACCCACTGTTATTGACATGGTGCTTCCATCCTCAGCACCTGCAGCTGCCGCTAATGCTGTTGCTGCTCCTGCATTTGAGCCTGTGGTGGTACCTCCTCCTCCTCCTCCTCCTGCTCCTACTCCTGCTCCTACTCCTGCTGCTGCTGCTGAGCCGGTAATTTTGCCTACCCCCGTCCCTCCTACTCCTCCTCCTGCTCCCATTATTCCCCTGATCCCTGCTCCAGCTGTGTTGGAAGTGATCCCGCCGCTTGCTCCTCCTGCCCCTGTTATCGAATCATCTCCTCCTCCTCCCATAAATCAATCCATTGCTCCTTCTCCTCCAGTAATTGAATCCATTGCTCCTCCATGTGTGATTGAACCCATTGCTGCTTCATCTGTACATGAACCCATACCACCTCCTCCTCCTCCTGTCAAGATTGAACCCATCATTGCTCCTCCTCTTCCCGAATCGGAACCCCTTTCTTCCCCTCCTGTTTCTGAGCCTGTCGCCATCCTGCCATCAGCTCTACATCCTTCAGAGGACACTTTGTCCCCACAGCTTGCTGAGCCATTTGTTGCACCTCCCCTGCCTGAGTTTACTGCTCCTTGTGAACCAGTTGCACCTCCTCCTCAGCCCCCAGTAGAGCCAGCACCCCCTGCTCCTGTCCCTGAGCCAGTGGTAGTGCCTGAGCCGAGTTCAGCCCCACCACCTCCTGCTGCACCGGCTGGTGAGTTTTATTACAGTATGTTGAAAATCAGTATTTGTAATCACAAACAAATGCTGACGGAAGCAGCTGTGGCAAAGGAGAAATGCGTTAGATTTATTGCTTTATGACGTATGTTCAGTAATACGGTATTGATTGAGACTGTATAACATTCTGGTGGTCAAGGGTAGCCTGATCAATAGCCTAGGCAAGCTTACCAAGATCCCTCTTTGTATGAAGGACGGATGATGGAGTAGTAGTGCGTACATTTCCTAAATTCTTTTTAGTTTAATACAACCAGAAACATTTTCAATTTTGGCATTTTTGACTAATGAAGCAGCTGGACAAACTCTGTCTTGTTTGGCTGAATGCTCATTTCTAAAAACTGAAGGAATGAATTGTTCTTGGTAATGGCTCATTTATCCTGAAATGTATGGGGTGCTTCTTCAGTAGCATGGTTAATTAGAAGGCAAAGGTTATGAAGGAATGAACTGTCCCTGGATTTATTTTTAATCCAGCTGCATTGAATTTTAATTATCTTTATTGTGTTGTATTTACTTTGAGCCACCTTAAGCTTTTTGTCTCCAACTTTTCATTCTTGCAACTTGCAATTAGTCTGCATTTGAAAAAAGAAATATATGCCTGACAGTAGCCTTGGTCATATTATGATTCATTGCTATTTCTGAACTGTTAATGAAATGATTAATACTTTCTTGTAATAATATTAATAACCTGATGTTGTAATTAGTGGCCCTCCATTCTGCCTCTGTCAGTGTGGAGCTCAGACTGTCATGATAACCCTTCTCCTTCACGCTGCATGAGAGCGCTCAGAATAGCAAGCGTAAGCTCAGCAGTAGTCAGCATTAGTAAGTTTTCTTTGCGTCAATTTCTCCTTCATTAATGCAGATGTAATCAATGCTCTCATTTCATTTTTGGCTAAGAAAACCTTTAAAAATGCACTGCATGTTGTTTAGCATTAGTTTGGGACTAGCTGGTGAACACAGCGGAGCAATTAGCTGTTTAAGAGCCAGACATTTCCTGCAAAATTTGATGGAGACTGAATACAGACCGATATTGGAATTACATTCCCCAGATGTTCTACTCCAAATAAATGCAAATATTACTGTTTATTATGTTTGTCATATCAACTTTATAAGGTGATAATATGTCAGTATTGTGTTTTCTTTTTTGCCATTGCAAGGGGAATCTCTGTAGTTCCTTTTGAGAAATACAAAGCGATTTATAAACAGTTTAGTCACATTGTAAATCTGGCAAACAGTCACTATAGATCATGTAGTATCAAGTAATTTAGTTATTTTATTTTACAATATACAGTAGGTATAAAACGACTCATACACATGTACAGACTCCCTCTATCCCTTTTAAAACTTGTTGTCTCTTTTTGTGTGGGTGCACATCCTTTATCTCTCGACTTTGTCTCCAGCAGAGGACATTTAAATGTTACCCGTTCATTACAAAGTACAGAATGGGGCGTGGGTGCTGGTTTTTCAGAGGGTGGCATCCAGGGTGTGGGCAGGCTTCCCCATCCTTGACTGTGCTTAATCAGTAAGGTAATTAAAAAAGGGCCAACTTATGCCACGCCACACTGACTCCAGTGATTAAAACGACACCTCCGCAGTTTCACACAACAAACCGCCAGGCCTCATTAAGGGAAGGAGGTGGTCGGCGTATGTGTATGTGCGTTACATTTTTATTTGGCCGTTGGGGCTTCTGTGCTGCGACGCTGAACTTAGCAGTGTGCCTCTCTGTTTGAGTGAACAAGTAGTTCCCTTGGACATTTAATCATGGAATTTATTCATAACACTTATGTCTTCATCACTTTTTCCATCCTCTCCAGGGCCAGTTTGATTTTTCTCTTTCTGAAAGATACATACAACAATATCTCACTTAGTTTTGTAACAGGTGTCGAGTGTGTCTGTTATGAGAAGAGAGAGAGAGGGAGAGCTGGCTGTTTTCACGGCACAACAGTGTTTATGAAAGATTACAAATCCAATCTTTTCCCTCCTTAAATTGTCAGTTATGGATGTGAGTTCTACATGGAAGACTCTGAGGTGTCGTAGCTGCTATTTATTTCATTGACCATTCTTTATTTAATGATTGTGAGTTCATGGTTGTATCGGCTGTATTAATGTTGTTAGTCCCCAGTGATCATGGTTTGCGGTTTTGTTCATGCCTGTCTCCTGTCACGCCTTGTGCCTATATTTATCACACAACAGTGACGCTGGTATGTATGTACTCCCCTTGCAAGGTCACCTCCTAGGTCAATATGTCGCAAGCTCAACAAGTAATATGAAGGAGTTAAAAAAAAAACATAGTTAACTTGGACGATTGATCAAGCATGCTCTTTTTAAGGAACCAAAAAAAAAAAAAAAAAAAAAAGGTATGATGAATGTGAATGTGAATCTTGTTAAAAAGTTGCAAAGTTCAGCCCAATTCTGAAAGGGTACAACCTTAATGAGGCGGACATTGATTATATGTGTCCATGAGAGTCTGGTATCGAGTGAGGCTCTCTGCAGGTCGGCTGTCTCTAAATCATGGCCTGAGTCAGTATGTGTGCTGATTACACCATAGTCAAGGTTGAACCTCCTACACCTTCTTCAATGTGCTATAAATATTCATATGCCATAGCCCACACACTGCGCCGGACTAATAGCCTGCTTAAAGATGTCTCCCAGGTGCAGGAGAGAAAATGGGGAAAGTGGGAGAGACGAGGGAAAACAATGGGAGAAATGTGGATGACTTTTAGTGTGCGTGCGTGCGTGTGTGTGCATAAATGTGGAGTGTAGAACTTGTGAAATGTATCACTCTCCTCTTGAAAGTGACTTCTCTTGTTATCTTGTGAAAGTGTGAAATGATCAGTTAGGTCCTTTTTCATAACATGAGATTGAATTAACAGGAAAGACTGTGAATAAAAGAGAAAATCAGAAATGGCACCTGCTTGCCAGGGCTGGAAGCTCGCTTTTGGTGCTTCTTCTTCTTTCTTTTTTTTCCCCTTTTTTTTCCCTTCCTATTTTGAACATAGTGAAAGGTTTGCAGTAACTCGACTAAGCACCAGCTAGAAACGTGAGAAAGTAGTAATGTTACAGATTATGCCCTCCGCGCGGGTCCTGGGGTTAATGAAACTTCTGATGAGAAACGCAATTTGCCTTCGTCTATTATCTCCACTGCCAATAGCCTGTGCTCCACTGCCTCTCCTCCTCCTCCTCCTCCTCCTCCTCCTCTATGGGTTTTTCCACAGGGTTCAGTGATTGGTGGAAAAGGGAAGGAGGGGGACACGTCTAAAAGGATGATGAGTTTTTAATCTTTTTAACATTTACATGTCCTACTCAGGATTGACACGAGCTCTGTCAATCTGGAATTGTCTCTGACCCTAACCAGCCTCCCTCAAGGACCCCAGACAGTGTTTATCATATCAGAACCTGTTCTCTGCCTGACCCTTCAGGCCCACTAGCTGTCTGAAGCCTCTCTCTGCAGGGCCGGAGAGGATGTGGTGATAAATGAGGAGTTGCTTAGGTTTGTCTGAACTTGGAAGACTTTATACATTTTTTTTTACTTTTCATTGCACACTGCTAAAGGGTGTATATTTTCAATCTATGTTTGAGATATTTTAAAGGGCGGTCGATAAAGAAATGCCAGCCTTACCTGATGGAAACTGTTCATAGTGGCAGGGCTAAACCTCTGATTTGAAGTGCCACTTGAGTTTGGTGTCCAGTTTGCTGTGTGTTCAGTACAGCCTTGTTGTTGTGGGTTGAAAGAAATGCTTGAAAAGATACT
The DNA here is from genome assembly GCA_028641955.1 of Protonibea diacanthus. Taxonomy (NCBI): domain Eukaryota; kingdom Metazoa; phylum Chordata; class Actinopteri; family Sciaenidae; genus Protonibea; species Protonibea diacanthus. The sequence goes on along the minus strand of CM053997.1, from coordinate 11,829,450 downwards.
TTTTGTCTCCGTTGTGACTACGATGCATGTCTACTAGCCTGTCATCTGATGTTTTCATATTTACCTGACATAAAATATCAGTATTACATTACTCACTGATAGAAAAGTCAGGATTTTAGCCTTACAGGTTGTCTTTCTGTCATAGTTTTTAACACAGTTGTAATTAAACTCTCCTCTGCAGCGAGATCAATGGTGCTTTTGAGTGCTGTCAGATATGATTGATATTCTTTTCTCATACTCTGGACAGTAGGTGACAGCAATCTCTGTCTTTGAGGATACACTATGCAGCGAAAAGTTGTCAACTGTCAATCACCGCCTCTGTTTGGGCTCGTGTTTCTTCTGAAGCCCTGTCATACTAAGCCTCCCTCCACCTGACGCATATTCAGTCTCTTTACTCTACCAAATCGTTGTCAAATCGTGAGCCCTTATGTGCCGTTTGCTGCAGAGGAGAAGAGGCTATAGGCTATACATTCTGGCTTTGTGTGTTTTTGCACGAATGTCATTCAAGAGCAAATTATTAACAGTGTGGGTGTGACAACACGCCTGAAGGAGGTGAAAAAGACTATAATGGCAGACGGTGCCATTATGGATGGAGAAAAACTTGTTAATGAGCCGATTTTATGTATCCATGACAGCAGCTGCATTAACTGGAGCCCTGTCTTAGTAACTAGCGTCCATCAATTCAACAGTATCACAAACTGCTCTTTATTTTCATGTTGAACGGCTGACGAAAGTGACAATTTTTGAAGATTTGATTTGATTTGATTTGATTCTGCTTATTAAATCATAATTAAATGTTACAACATTCAGACTAATTAACAACTACCTACTAGATTCAGGCTTGTGTGTGCGTGGAAAGTTTTGAATTGTATGCATCGTCATGAAAAAACAATACACTTGTAGTACATAGTTTGTTTTTTGTTGCACCATTTTGAAGAACAGGTTTTTGTTGGTTTTACCTTCCTGCACTTTTCAGTTGTGATACTGAAATCAAATTACTTGTTTGACGAGGAAGTAGCACCGCATGTTGGACTTTAACAGTGACAGAAATTATGAGTATGATAATCCCCAAGCAAGAAAATAAGCAGTGTTATTAAACATGATGCCGGAGCACCAGGCTGTGTTGCTTTAAAAAATTGGTTCTATTTAACAGTAGGTGCAACACCAAGATGACAAGAAAAAAAAAATGGCTTTGCACATTTTAGGTCTTATTGTTAATATTTTTTTTTTTATGTGTGTGTTTCCACTGGCCTGCTGTTACCACATGTTACCAGGTAATAATGGACACTGACAATAGGGATTATCCCGTCTAACTAATGCAGTGGGAGAGTAATCTTGACAGGCTCAGACACTCCCCCAATCACTGCAGCACACTGCATGGCACTTTTGTCTTCAGAGCACGTTTTGGGCCCGGCCGCAGGCGCGCATCTTTACTTTCATGCTTAATTACCTGCCAGGATAGAACAGTGGAGACATGAAATCATACATGTGTGATGTCCCCGACATGAATATATGTAGATAGGGAGGTGCACTGCTGCGATTTGAAGATGCAGGATGTGTGCGCCTCGCGGTGTGTGTGCTTAGGCAATATATATATATTTAACGTTTGTGTGTTGTGTTGTTCTTTAGCAATTAATCGAGTCGTCGTGAAAACCATGAAAATTCATTTCCCATAGCCAAAGGTGTTGGCATCAGATTACTTTATAATTTACTATTACATAAAACTAAAAATAGCAACGAATCCCCGGAAATGACAGACAGGAACTGAGAAATGTTTAGAAATGTTGCTTTTTAAAATGACTTAAATGATTAATTGATTATAAAGTTGTTGTATAGTTCTGATTTTTCTTTCAATTTTTTTCCCTACCTTTTAGGACATTATGACTCTATTCAGTGTCCCAGCAAACACAATATGCCTGTCTGTAAACAACAGCTGTGTACTTAAATACCTCGCTCACTGACTCTCTTTCTTCCGTCTGTTTTTGTCTCCAGTTGATGAAGAGGCCCTGAAGAAGAAGATCACTGATGAGCTGTACAAAGGCTTGGAGCAGGACAGGGCCAAGGCAGAGCAAGAGCTGCAAGCCTGGTTAGACACACACACACACACGCAAACGCTGATGGGAAACCAGTTTATGTTCATGAACTTCCAAAAAATCTCAGAAGTAAATTGATTGGTATAATTTTGGAGTTGAACTCAAGATTCCTGGATTTGCCCCTGCTTTTTTTGTTGCCTCTCTCCATACCTTCTTTCTTTAGATCATGATAGATTGAATCAGGGTGCTACACTAGTGTCAATTCCTATTCTGGGATTTCATTAGAAAACGAAGACATTTTCGGATGTGGCCGTTTTCCGCTTTCATTAATAGTCAAGAAGGTCAGCACCAGTCTTTTCCGATCCCCCCCTGCGTTTTTCCAATCTACGTCTCTTCCGAAGCACATCAGCACTTTTTCCTCTCTCTATCTCTGCTTCTGCTCTCCTTCCCTTGTTCTCTCCGGATCAATTAATCATGCCTGAGAAAGGAGGGCGCTATCCTGAGGTAATTTCCTGGGTGTTGAGTGGGTGATACATTAGCCCTGCCTGATGAAGAAACATACTCTTCATGTGAGAAGTACATTTCTCGTCTCCTCTCCCTTCTCCTCTTTGTGACCCTAAAGAAGCAGGTGCACGTGCCATAATGTCCGATAATCGCGTTGCTGCCCCTCTTTAATAGGCCTGGATGATTTCCAGCAGAACCTGGCGAATGAACAGCTGTGATTAGCCACTAAACACACACTAATACTGTATGGTGAAAAAACACAACCCTTCTACATCCAGGAAGAGGTAGTGTTAGCCTAGCGATTAGCCTATTTTTTGAGGCTCGTTCAAGAGAGAAATTAACGAGTGGTTTTGAGAAATTATTTGTCTATTGATTTTTTTTTTTTTTTTTTTTTTTTTTTCCCGGCTATTTTATGTTTTTTGATGTAACTGCTTCCTGCAGCTCCCTTATTGATGTCTGTTCAGAGGAGTAAGTACTTCAAAATTATGCCCTCCTTGCAAATAATTGAAATCATGGTGGCTTTCAAGCCCCGCAATTTTTCTTCCAGCCTGGCATGGGCTGTGTTTTCACTGAAAGAGGACTTAACTGAACATGAAATGGTAAATAAGCAATCATCAGTTAGCCAGCACTTGTGAATGTGTGTGTTTGTGTGTCAGTGCATATTAATATCACTTTTTAATGTGGCTTGTCTGCTGTTTTGATTTTTCTTTTCTGATTGTTTTGTCACATTATTTTGGTTGTATTTTATGTGCGTGTGTTTCCGTTCCTGTTTCACAGTTTGGCAGCTAAAAATACATGGCACAGCCATCATGGTGAATTCTGGGATTTAGGAATAGCTTAAAAGGTGCAAGTGTAAGAAAAGTAATCCAAATTTAATTCTGCTAAATTAGAAAGCTCTGAAACGAAGCTTTATTTAAGTGGAATTTGTTTGACGACTAGGCAGCGTCTGATCGCAATTCAAGCTTGACCGTATAAGAGTGTGGCTTAGCTCAACAAATTCAATATCTTCTGTGGTTAGAACTGGCTCATAATGCTCCCTAATGTAATCACATTATAAAATCAGTGTTGAAAAGACAAGTGTAACTGCAGCCAGTGATGTTTATGCAAACATTTCGCCCTCGCCTGCAGAATGAACCACTACCAAGATTTTCACCACCCCAATTCAAGTATGTGACTATGTTTGGAGAGTCATATAAACTGACCCTTCTGGTATTTGTTGCAGCAAGTTGCAGCATATCACATTACATCATCTGTGACCACATGTTTATCACTCATGACAATGCTGAATTTGCTTTTGGGAATGCAAAATACTGTCATTTGCATTGACAACGGCCTTTATGTTTGACTTGGCCTTAGCAGGATCATTACACAGGGTGCGTTCAGGCACAGTCCTGAGTGTAGGTCACCTATGTTTTGGTGGTGGATGGAGCCCAAACCAAAATGTACACTGAACACATAGAAATGGAAGAAAGTAGACTTGAAGTACAAAAATAAGTTGCTTATACAGAAGTAAAAGCTTGAGCGTTACGTAGCTGGATTGTTCTGAATGGAGGTGGATTGGTTTTGTCAGGCAAGCATAAGACGGATGACTGAAAAACACGCCTGAACCGTCTCCTGCACACACTTGCTATTACACCTTCGTGACTAGCGCCTTATTGTATTCAAATTCGGTGAAGTAGGATGAATGGACAGTGGGAGTTATAGGCTCAGGCACTTCATCACCTTATTCAAGTGTCTAAATTCCTGGCTTAGTCAGGGCCAGCTCTATACATTTGTCTTTTTTGAGTGTAACAAAGACCTTTTTTTATTCTTTCTTTTTCTTTTTTTTTTTTTTTTATCTAAGTTAGTTTGAATTCTTTTGGCCTGTAAGGGTATTATGTGAGAAATGGAAGAGCAACCTTTTAGTGAATATACCTGAAGAGAGTAGCAAAAATATTAAAATATGACTAATATGACACTAAACTCAAACATGTACGATATATTGGTGAAAACTGTGCTACAAGAAAACACTATACTACTATCTATAAGCATATATGCTCATGAGTCGACTTAAAAAGACTCTAAACTAGATAAACAAAAAGTTTTGCTCATGAAGCCATACCACCGTCCTTCAGCACTGAAAATGTCTTTCTGCTCCTTTTATGTCACAATTGAACTTTTCTATTAATTTGTAGTTATGTCACATAATGGTGACTAATGATTTCTTTTCATTGAAATAGATGAGAGGAACACAGTGCCTTTTCTTCTCATCTGGGCTGTTAACCTGTAATTAAATTGCAATGGTATTTCACCTTCCCACAGTGCAGGCAGTAATTAAGCCGGGTTTTTGGTTGTTGAAGGTAATCGAAGCACAGTGATTGTGGCCTTTGCTGTGTTGGAAGACTCAGTAAGGAGACCAGATAGGTTTTGCTGCAAAATTGAAGTAAGAGGTAACGTTTTTTTTTGTGTGTGTGTGTGTGTGTGTGTGTGTGTGTGTGTGTGTGTGTGTGTGTGTGTGTGTGTGTGTGTGTGTCTGTGTGTGTCTGTGTCTGTGTGTGTATGTGTGAGTGTATCAAAGCTCAGCTAACAAGGCCGCACAGTGCCTGACTAGTTATTGAACCCTGCAGTGAAACTGCTTCACAGCTTGAACACAGGGAAATGGAAGAAAATGTGAACCCCTAGGTCACTGGGAAAAAACACGCATACATGAACACACATGAGATACATGAGGCCAAAATCTCAAGGTCATGTTCAGCCTCAACAATTGCTTTCTGCAGTTGGTCTATTTTTAAAATTGTCCTCAAGGAGTATACTGAATCTTACCTGCTCATTAAATGTAATTCACTGAAAAAAATATAGATAAATAATAAAAAAAAAAACATATCTCACTCATTTAACTGATACATAAACCGTTCATAAATACAACCATTGGAAGTCTTATTGACACTCAGTTTCCCTTTTCCCTTTGTTTGCTGCTTTTTGTTTTGTTTTTTTGCCCATTTCTGCCTTCATTAGACAGAGGTCGAGAGAGAGAGAGAGAGAGAGAGAGAGAGAAAGAGAGAGAGAGATAGGGGAATCACAAACACCGGCCAGTCCCTTGGCATTGTAGTACATGCTCCTTTAAGCCTGTACAGATATCTGCTAAGCGGCTAGTACAAGCCCAAAATAGTTTGGAGAAACTATTGTTGGAAAAAAATAAACCTTGAATAATTCAAGCATGCTATAAAGGTAGATAATTACCAAAATAAGCCTAAAAATTATGTATTGTTAAAGAACATTAGACCTCCGTAAGGCACCAATGCATTCCATTTGCTTTAGTGTAAAATCGAATTATTTCCACTTAGTATAACTCTTCCGTTCTGTCCTTTGAAATATTGCTGTGTAGGGTCCACAGATCTAGGGAATTCTGGCGAACAGTGGCATTTAGATTAGGCAGTATATCTTTGGTTTGGCTTTAAGGCCATACTTGGAACTCCATAGATCTGGCTTTGCATGTTTTGCTCTGGTAGGAGTGAAGTAAGGGTTGTGTGAGGAGTTCATTTGGGTGCAGCCTAAACTCATTTGTAGCAAGGAGTGGCTGCAGGGAGCAGATTTGCCTCTGCTGCTTCTCTGTGAGGCACTGGAGTGGAACGACTCAGAGAAAAGGATGAGAGAGAAGGAGGGATGAAAACTCCATCCTGTCTCTCTGCCTTCGACCTAACTCATCCTGCGTCACCATTCGATCTACTTCTTCTTCTCCGGGTTATTCTCTCTGGGTTTTCTCCACCTTGCCTTCCCCGTCTTATTTTTTTATTCCTCCCATATCCCCTTCTTTCCCATATTTCTCATACTTCTCATTCTGTTTTCTTCTTTTTCATGTCTTTTTCTGACCTCCCACTCTCAACCTCCCCTCCCATGCACGAAATGCACGTGTTTTAGTGTCCATACTTAAAGGTTAGTCCACGTTGTGAAAGTTCTGCCCATTATTTCAGCATGTAGTCAAACTGCCTGTGTTGGCTTGTGCGATATAATTGCATGTCAGACTTTTGAGTGAGAACACTGACCTTCTCTCAGGGCTTCTGTCTTCCATCCCCACTAACCAGCCAGCCTGGTAAATTCTTTATTGTTCCCGAGTCAGACACAGACAGATAGTCTAACCTATAGATTTTTACATTTTGTTTGTTTTTATCTTTCCACATAGAAATACATACAGTGATGCACACAGAAAACCTCAAACTCATTTTAAAGTTAGAAAGTTGGGAAGTTATTAAAAGACAAAGTTCTCGAATCCAACTTGATTTAGCCAGGATTGTGTCTGGGGAGTTGTGATTCTTCCTTTTAAAAATGTGTATGAATCAGCAGCATTGCTTGTCTTTGATCAGATTCTGACTGTACTTGCATTTACCTTTTGATTTCTTCATGATATTCTGACTGCAACTACTGCAAAAACCTAGCACACCCCAGCAACTTTACAGCACTCTCTCACCCATAATGATAACGACAAGAATAGTAGTGAGCTTAACTACTGCTAATAATCATCATAATAATATCCCTTATTTATGTTGCACTTTTCAACCACCTCATGCACCCGAACAATCAACCAGCTAGCTAGCAGCTACTGCAGATCCAACCATCCCAAATACCCTAGCTAGCACCGAGAAATAACCAAGTAAGCATGGAGAACATCATAGTTAGTAACCCTCATCAAACCATCTAATAAACCCTGGGAACCCTTACCATCTAATACAACTCTAACAATAATGCAAAACACAGTAGCAAACCTCTGGAAATACCCCAACATTTAGACCAAGCACCTTAGCAACCACACTTTAAAGCCAAAGTCACAATAGCTTTCTAACTATGTAATTTTGGGTTTGTCATTTGGAATTGGGCTTGGTTCAGCTCGGACATTTATCTTATGAAAATTACACAATTAATTCTGCGAAACAATCATAAAAAATTCCACATTAGGAGTCCCACAAAACGATCCTCTCAGTCTGCCTGTTTAAATTTGAGCCAGCCCCTTCCAACAACCACCATTTCCGAACCAACTCAAGAATGATGCTACACTCAGTTTTTTTGTGGATGCTTAATGAGATGCTCGACACATTTTCAGAGGCTTTGGGGCACTGAAAATGTCCCAGTATCTGCTGTGTGCAACAACCTATTCACATCCTACCAAACACAAGGGACATGATGGAATCCAACCTAGAAGGACATCAAGAAAACCTACCATCGTACCTGAGGTGCCATGTAGCAGCAACTATCATGCTCCATCTCAGTCAACCAGTTTTGCTCAGGCAGTAAGGACACCTCAACTTCCCTCAGGAAATGAACCCTCTTTAAATTTTTAAAAAACTATAACAATAACTGTTACATTACAGGTGCACCTATACACAGAAACTCATACACAACCCTCAAACCCTCAGGCTTTAGCGGAACATTTTGTTTGTTTGCTTTTCTTTCTAGGGATATCTATATATGTGTGTGTGATGTGATCATCATAGTGTTTCACTACCTGCATGAATAGATGTAATTGCCAACAAAGCAGTTTCCTCCAATTTATGGCTCCCGCCTTTTGCAAAACCGGTCGTATTGCTGTAAAAGTGCTCCCATCCCCAGCGTATAAGGCCATTTTAAGTGTAAGAGCAACAGTTATTGAACTGTAAATACAGTTTTGATACAGTATTTTTCAGTACTGTAGCCTGCTTCTGACCTTTTTCAGCAGAACAGTAATGGTTATTGACTCTATTCAATCTCCTAGCAAGTCTATGGTTTGTCTATTACTTGAGCTGGTCTTACACTAAACAGATAGAATCAGTTGGCAGGAGTTCTATAAACTTTAATTTCTAATATCATCCCAGCATTTAAGCTCCATAAGACACCGTAATAGCTATACAGAATGATAGCCTGCAGGCTTCTGATGCTATTCCACACCACCAAGTAGAGGAACTATTTTCTTTGCCTCTTTCAGTCTATTAAATGGCTGTTTGTTGGGAGTTTGAGCTTTATGATATTTGAAGCGACAACAAAAGAGGTGTGACTGACAATGGTATCCACTTGAAGCACTAAGAACAGTTATCTCTTGTACAAAACGGCTTTTATGTTCCTTCTGCAGAGTGAGGAGCTCTTCTCAATTAATTTCCTCACCACGCTGGGCCTTTGTTTCCCATACATTGAATTTAAACTCTGTCCCAACATTTCATAGCACTCACCATAAGGTGTGGTGTGCGTGTGTGTGTGCTCATGTGCGAGCGCATGTGTGTCAGGGAGAGTGCATAGCCCCATAAAATATTCATAGCCAGCATTCAGCGACATTATTCCTAACATCAATATTGCATTGGGCCTTTAAATGCCTTTGTTTCAAGGCACTTGGGTCGAGTCTGCACTGTTATGCAGGTCTGTCAGAATCCATCCTGCCAGGCAGTCGCTGTTGGGACACATCTTGTGTAGATGACAGGTAAACAACAGGAAACATTAACGGGTAAAGAGCTGAGGAGTGAGACAGAAGGTAAAAAGATAACATGAGAAAAGGTAGAAGATATGAATTTGTAATTAATTTTGTTTTGGGTCGTGTTTATTAATATTTATTTATTGACATTCAGAGTAATGACATTTCAAGTAATTACCAGGTTGTGATGGCTTAATGGATTTCAATTTGCTGTTGCAGTATTGACCGCACCTCATTTTTGACCATGTCTGCATTTCCCTTTGTTATCGGAAAGTGTGTACATAGACGCACACATGTAAAGCTTGCCCCGAGTATAGTCGCTTAACCCTACACTGTGGCATCTCAGCGATCCAGCCTATGAATTTTTCATATAAACTGCAACAGATCTAATCTCTGTCAGTTTTAAAAATAGTGTACTAAACGAAGTGAAGTATTCCGAAGTACTTATGTTCAAGGTCATCTCCTGAAAATAGTGAGTCACTTTTCTGGAGAGACCAACAGTCCAACCCACTTGTACTCCACTCCTTTTAAAATTAATAATACCTCACTGGTTCTGTCTTTCCATCTTTCTGGTTCGGAGGCTCAATCCACTGAGCCATCAAAACACAGGTTACAGGGCCAAGATTATCCTCTCTTTGTATCCAGTGCCGAGCCAAACATCATCCACTTATCCTCCAAAGGCACGGGATTTTTTTTTTTCTTTCCCTCTCCCCTTATGTCGGTGCTGTCTTTTCCTCTCTCTGTCTGAGTCAACCATCCTCTACCTCAGAGCTCCCCTTTCCTTCCCAGTGCCAATCTTCTACAGTCGAATGAAAAATGCGTCCAATATCCCAGGGACAGGGCAATAATGACTGGAAAGCAATAGAGGTGAAGCAGACAGATAGCATCCAGCTAGTGATAGCAGTCTTTGCTTCGGTTAGCACTTGCGAGGATGTCAGTAGAACGACTTTTTTGCAAGGCTGTCTGTTTTCTTGGCTTGCTTTTCTTTTACTTGGTTGTCCTGGTTATAGCTTGTGGTTACCATAACCCTTGGCATATACTTTTAGGTAATAAGAAGCTTTTTTTTTCCTTCTTGGTATCGTGCTATTTTCCTGTATTTTACTCCATCTTAGTTTGGCAAAATGCCCAAAGAAGACATTGCTCAGAGTGTATTCCCTTTTTATTAATATAATTCAAATTTGCATAGTTCAATTCTGCTTCACCATCTGTCATGTTAGCTTTTTGTTATGAAACAGGTAAACAAAACCACTTTTGCACCTTAGCTGAGTGTCAGTGTTTGCTGACAGTGTGTAGGTGTGTAGGAGACTGTCTGCTTGTCCTTTTTTTAAACATCCTCACATTAAATAAGTTTAGGCATAGTTCACTTACATTTAGTTTAAAGCTGTTTTATCTCCTTGAGCATTTATGTTTTCTAGCTACAGAACTTATAAACTTCGGTGGTGTCTTATAACTGTTAAAACATACAACAAGGGTCCAGATTTTGATGATCCAAACGGTCCACTGATTGCTAATACTGGCCCACCCTTTTCTACTCCTTTTCTGAAAACGCGGTACACTCTCCTTTCTCTGTCATGGCAAAAGCAACAGCTAAAGCTTCTTGAGTAAAGGTAGCTTAGCTGCATTAGCAGTGCAGGCAGGTGTGGATTGTAGGGAAATGGTGAATGTAAAAGGCCATTAGGAGGCACCCTGTGTGTGTGCGTGTGTGTGTGTGTGTGGTGCGTGAGCTGAAGCCAGATGATGGATGGAGTGTGCTGACGTGTGCAGCCCAGTGGACTGTGAGACTGGACATGGCTGGTCTCTCTCCGTCTCCCTCCATCTCTCTCTCTCTCCCACACTCTGCCTCACTCCCTCTTTGCTTCACTTCCTCAGGGCCAAACATGTCATGTCGCCACCGCTCACTCTTGCTCCTTCCTTTCTCTCTCTCTCTCTCGCTCTCTTTTTTTTTTTTTTTTCTTCTGTCTCCTGCGTCTCGCCTTGCTCTCTGACATTTAGTGGTGTTGCAGGGCAAATGGCAGCTTTAAGACATCAGACATATTTTTATTAGACCCTACCTGTCAGCTGCTCGAAGCCGAAGGCACGCAATGGTGATCAGTTAGACTAGTCTGTCCATCACAGTTCCTCACTCTCTAAATTTTGATTATATTCACAGGTGAGTGAGGAGATGAATGAGATTTTTGAAATGGAATAAAACATGAAAAACCTTCACACTGACAGATTAGTGGGTGCTTGTAATGTCAAGAAAGAAAGTGCCACATACTGCATGTATACCTGTTACCACACACCTGACAACCAGGATGATGCACTTAAATTATCATAATGAGCAATGCACAAACCTAATGATGCTGTAAATGAGTCATGCATGAAAAATAATGAAAACAGGAGAACTTGTTGTTCTATTAATTTACCATTTTAAAAAACAACTATTAACAACTGAGGGATCTTTCTATCTGTGCAACAAAGTGCAAACATTCAGCATCCAGCCCACTTCTTATCAAGGCTGTCCGTCAGAGCTGTTTCTGGATTTTTCCCAGCCAAAGGCAAAAGTTTATCAAGATCCCCCGACTTCGTCGAGTCATAATTCACTCCATCATCCGATGTTTATTTTACCGTGCCACCACCATTTGATTCCGAGCAGAGGAAGACTTTCAGGGTTTCAGGGACGTTCCTCCTCTTTCTCCAATCATGCACACTGTCGCTGAGGAGGGAGTGCGTTGCTAGGCAACTATGAGAACCCAGTGACAGGGTTCAAATGGTGGTCTTCGTGTCTGCAGAGAGCGTACTGCCTCTGTCTATATCACAGCTTCACTGGATTGATGATTGTTGTCTATTACACTCTATTACATATTGATAGTCCGATCACTCTTGAATGTAAATTATTTGGTAATGATGTAATTGATTTGAACTGTCTGACGGATGTTAACTGACTGCGATGCATCCGTTTTTTTGCACTCCGGGGTAATCAGAGTTCAACTTAAAACTTTCTTTTTTTTCCCCAGTATTGAGTGAGTGTGACTTCTCAATGTTGCCCCCTCTTTGCAAGCTGTGGAACAGCAACGACATGTGTATGGATGAATGTGACATTAGGGTTGAAAATCAATATACAAGTGCACTGGCCTCTGTCTACGCTTCATGAGCACTGTAACCTTTAAATTCTTTGGGGACATGCTGCAACACTGCAGCGTGCAGGTGTATGAACACAGACAATACACACCAAAGATAGTTTTCCAGAAAAAGTTGCTGCTTTGACAAATAAATTTATTACCATATATTATACCATATGAGGTTATTTGCTGTCTGTGCTTGACAAAAGTCTTTGAGCATGACATACCTGTATGTTTTTAGTTTCAGAGTAGCTTGATTTTTGGTTTTAAATTTGAAATAAACGGAAGCTTGTAGTCCGCCATATACACAGACATGTTGTACTAAGGTAACATATGGACCTTGGTGTGCAGTGCAGTAGACAGTGCAACATACTATGGACACCATAACTTTGTACATTGAAAATTTCAGTAGTCAGTCATGCATTATAGAGATAACTGCAAGGGAGAGAATAGAGAGTACCTTAGTCTTGTACAATGAGGTGCATTGTTATTATTCCCTGCATGTGCAGTCTAAAGTTACGCAAGGCATTGCAGCGCTTTTGCACATCACCATCGTGTAATCATTTGAAATGGGGTTGAAAAGGTGTAATAATGATGTAAAATGTTGATGCTCCACAGGCTGCAGGCAGAGAAGGCCCGGTCAGCAGCCAAGGCTCATGCTGACGCCCAGTCCCAGGTCCAGGAGGAAGTGTCCAGGATCCTGTCTGTGGAGCGGGCTGCGGCTCAGGAGAGCCTACAGGAGGCCATTATAAGAGAGAGGATCGCCACCGAGGATGAGAGACTCCGTGCTCAACTCTTTGTAAGTCAGAAACAGTGTCGATGTGCTGCTGTGAATGTAACCATGACCCCATTTCCTCCCCAAACACTTTCATACCTTTTAACATTCAGTTGGATAAACCTGTGCCACAGTATCAAATTGCAAGCGCAGACTCAATAATGACAGCAATTTTTACATGGAGACAGGTCCCATCTTAGGTTCACGCATCCCTGTTCTATCATAATGACACACAGAAGTGAAGTGAACCTATTTGCTGTAATCAACAGGTCTTGCCTGGTACAGTGACAGATATCAGGGCTGTGAGTGCGTGAGCGTTGCTGTTAGCTGGAATTCATAGAACTGTCCCGACCGTGTTGACTTTCATCCCTGCAATTGCACACACAGAACCATTTTTTCATAGTTATTTTCAAGTTCATCTGCATAAAACAAACTCTAAGCACAATTTAAGATCATTCTAGAAAACAAGCGGTAAGTAAACCCCTCTTGCTGTGTCCACATTCAATATTTTTGTCCTCCTCCATATCTCTGCCTGATCATCCTCCTGTATCATAAAAGCTACCTTCATTTTAGGCAGCCCGTGTCTTTATTTCCTGTAAATTGCCCTTGTACACATTGTCAGGTGAGCATTCCTTACTGCGCACACACACAGGCAGCGCTATTGTTTTCAAAAAGAAAACACATTTTCCCTGGAGTGCGGCTGCTGTTTACAAACCTATGCTATTGATTATATAGCTCATTTCACACGCTCATCGCTGTAATAGAAAAATGAATCATTTTGTTGAGCGAGGGAGAGGCGCGTTGACGTGATTCCACGCTGCGGGACAAGTGTACGAGGGATCCCTCGTTCGGAACGGCGATCCAATCGAAAGAAAAAACGGCAGCGAAAGAGAGAGAGAGAGAAAGAGAGAGAGATGGCGACAGCGGGGAGACACGTGATGTGATATGTTTTTCCCTTTAGCAGCTGTGAAGAAAGCCGTTTCAGTTGTAGGTTTGCTGGAATTTGATTTTTGTTGTTTTTCATAAGGAGGCAGACAGGACAAATGAGGGGAGGAGTTGGAAGGAAGGGCAAGAATGTAAACACTTGCTTTGTATCTGTAATATATGAACAGGGTCATGACTGGTGGGTCCCACTGAGCACAGGGGAAGGTTTTTGTTTTTTCCTGGACACTGTGGAGCTTTTTTGTGTGTCTAACCTAGGGCCATGAGCAGGTTCTTGAAACTATGCATTCATAGTATGCATATACAGTGTTTGTTTCATTCTTTATCTGTAACTGTCTCTCCCTCCAGTTTAGTCAGCATGTCAGCAGGCCACTGTGTAAGATATAGTGAAAACATACTTATGAATATAATATTACATTTCTGCCATAGTCTGCCATTTATATCCCTGTAAATCTTAGACACTGGACCTTCAAAAACACACACACTATCAGGAGGTTTTTACTATTTAAAAATTGTGCGCGTGTGTGGCTGTGTGATAATTTCCTCAGTTTGAGCATTCTTTTGGAGTGCCGGAGTTTTAATAGAATCCGAAGGGTTATCAGCGGAGGCACAGTGCCGTTCGCACCACTCATGTAATTGTCAATTCAGACGTTTCCACACAGCCACTGTTCTTTTCAACTGGAAATGGACTTTTCCGTTTCTTAAAAAGGCAGCCTCTCGCCTGAGACGTCTCCCACCCATTGTCGCTTCACTCTGTGTTTGTCGGATTGTCCGCTACCCACAGTGGACTCATCTTTGATGAAACATAAAACGTGTTTTTAAGCTATTTTGTGTGTGTGTGTGTCCTCAAAAAAGGAGGGGGAAAAAAAGAGCAAGACCTGCTGAGATTTTCAACTTGAAAAACGAGCACGGTGATGTTTATGCTCATTTTCACGAGCCATTTTTAACTACCCCTCTCATTAAAGTACAAGACCTCCTCTCCATAGGTTACTGAACAAATTAAATTTACATTGTTGTACACCACACAAGCGTCAGTAATTGGCAGGTGAAATTGGTTCTGATTGCTCGGCAAAGTCAATAAGTTGATCAAGAAAGAGCTCCAGAGAGAGGTTGTGGATTGCTGTACTAAGCACATAATCTGGTGGCTGATAGAGCTTTCAGAGGTGATTTGTTCAGTCCTTTTCTCCCAGAAAACCTGTTAACACCTTGCGTGTTATCTTATAGGCCGCACTGTTTTGCCCGTGAGTAATTAATCAAGATGTAAGATTAGGCCAATTTGTTCTGTCTCTTCTCTCCTGCTTTCATTCAATATTTAGCTTGTTGGCTGAATTTCACAACGTAAAAATCTTCTAATTATTCCATAGTGCTGCTTCCGTTTACGTCCTGCGTTTTCTAAAAGTTATTCAAGCGAAAAATATACACCGGCTTAACAAAAATCTTGGTGTTAACTCATAAAATCTTCTTAGTGAGTGATACCCATTATTCTGCTGTGCTTCCAGAAAATTACTTTGTTCTGTTTTTTTTTTTTTTTTTTTTTGTAAATTGCTGAAACAAGTGTTTTGAAAACTGCTGGATTTATCTCAGCCCACTGGCAGTTTTAGTGTCAGGAGAAATTATATTGTTTTTTCAGTATTGTGGAAAGTGACAAAGGGGAGCGTCGACTACACGAGTAAACATTGTGTGGGCCATCCATCAATCTATTTGTCCGACTGTGGAGGGCTGCTTTTCCATTGTTTTAATATAGACAGAAAAAAAAAAAACAGAACACATGGGGAGATGGGGATACAACAAATGTCCCCAGCTGGATGTGAAGCTTTCTAGTATAGAAGAGCTGTTTTATATATCTATATTTAAAAGAAGGTTAAATATTTAGTCAGAATATAGATTTTGTCATTGCATCTGTGATTTCACATTGTGACTTCATCTTGTTTTAACCCCGCTGAACCTGAACCCCCGCTCCCATGTTCATGGCCAAGGAAGAAAACAGTCTACGGCAGCTGTAGTTCTCGTGTTCTTTGTCCAGCCTGATATTGATTTGTCCTTCTCATTAAGACACAGGTCACGGCGAGCGGCAGCCCCCCCCACGTTCCCTCCTCTTACTTCACACGCGGTGAGAGCAATGCTCTGAGCAGTTATGCCTCCCCATGCTCACCTATAATGGCCATAACCTCTGCGACCATAGCTGCGCCAATTACAGTGACACCCATTCTTGAGAACTGCCCCGAGACACGGGGTTAGACCGGAGTTGGGTGTCGTTTAGATTTTATTGATTTAGATTCCGCTTATAGATTCTGGTTCTTATTGTGTGTGATTCTTCCCATATTGAGTTTCTATAAATACCCAAAGCTAAATCAACATAATTTCAGCATATTTCAGGACGCTATTAACAGTAAATGACGTTTGTTTTTTGATTATTTTTGGTAAAAAATGCTTAAATAAATTAAAATACCAGCTACTATCTTCCTTGTCAAGTTGAATGTCCACCTTTCTATACATGTTTTTGCATGACTTGAAAGTTCCTTGTCTTTTCCTTGTCGACTATTGTAGCTCTAGCTTGTAGCTAGAGTTATGACCATAATGTCAACTTTCCAACCTCTAAATTAATTTAGTGAACTATTCTTCATATCTTCTTCTCTAAAACAGTTTTCCTGCATCTAAACTTGTCATTTAGTCATTTAGTCATTTAGCATGCGGCGTAATATGTTTTATTATTATTAAGTGGTGTCAAGGGCCCTAGATGGTTTCTACCACCCCGGAGGGAGTGCTTATCCTTCAGACTTTTTCACCACCAGTCACTCCCCTCACTGTCAGGCTGACTGGCAGTAGCCAGCCACCAAGTCTACCAGTAATTGAAACTTCACAGCAGTCTAGGCAGGGTTGTGGGTTGTCATTGTTGTTGGGTTCCTGGGGTTCTGTTGTCTGAGGGGAACATGTTCAGTGTCAGTGCTCACATGTGTTATGCCACTCAGGGGGAAAAGCGGTTAAGGAAAGGGAACACTGCCGTACACAAGAGGTTTATGGTAGTTAGAATCACAGCAGTGTGTTGTGTAGTTTTCTGCACAGACGTTTGCACGGTGTTCTCACCTTTGTAGTGTTCTTTGATCAGCTATTGGGAGGATTGAAAACAAGCGGACATAATCACTGTTTGAATGACTGACATTAAAATGAGGCTTTGATGGCCCATAGTTTTTGGAAAGTTGCATTTGTCGTTTTAGATTTCACTCTTGTTCGCTGATTATGTTTCCCTTTCCAGAGGAAGCCGTGTAGAAGCTTCATTTCCGAGATCACAGTCCCGCCAAATAACAGAAGGTCAGTCTGGTCAAACTCACACTGAAAAGAAAATAGTCACGGCACTTATGCCTGTGTTGTTTTGTCTCTAGCGTGCTTGGCAACCTAATGAAGATGGACTCTATCTTCTCATCATGCGGTCGTTGTGAATAATTTCCTGATGAGTGTGAGTAGACGGCCTGTTGTGGAAGAACTCTGATTGGTGGCTTTATGTGGTCAAGATAGCCTCATCAAGGAGTTACTTAGTAGACTCATTACTCTCAAATAAACCCTTAATTAGATAACAGGTCAATTAGTCCTTAATTCCCCAGCAACATCAATTAGGAATATGTGAGTCTTTGTAGTGGATACCGACTGAAGACAATAGAGAAAAGACCAGTCAAATGAGCTGAATATAAATCTAATCTTGTCTTTATGCACAGACAAATGATGAGTTTTGACAGGAAAATATAGTAGCACATGGCATGCAAGGGTCATGTAACGCTCTTATTCACAGTCCCCATCCATCTGTCAATCCAGGCATCTGTTTTTTAATGAAATCATAGACTTCCATCGTCTCCTCTTTTGATTTTCAACGACTCTGCTCCCCGCGGAGCCAAAGTGGCCCAGTGGCCAATCAATCACTGGCCACAGTGTTTCACCAAGACACAGGCTCTAACCCAGAGGCATACTTTTCAATCAAACCCAGAGTCATCAATCTTTCCAAGCTCTAAAGAGTGGCCTCGGTGGGGTCTACCTCGCGGCGCTGGTTTTGTCTACTGTTGGCAACTTGTCTAAAACACTCACATCTTATGTTTAATTATTCTATTTTATAATACCTTAAGCTAACACTGATTAAAAAGACAGCAACGGCATAGAAGTGTTAGATGCCACCTGTTTAATTAGAGTAACTCCACTATTCAGTTTTTATAGAGCTGCACTGGCCTCTGTGGGTTGGAAGTGTTTTGAATCTCTCACATCCAGCATCACAGCTGGGTGTGATCAGGTGTTGTCTATCGTACTTGTGATCACACCTGGCTGTGATGCAGCATGGTGCTACATCACCACATTACAGAACCGTTTGGGGAAAAAAAAAACATTTTATTGCCCGTTGTTGGCAGTGCAAGCAGAACTGTTGGAGTGCAAGGGGTGGTTCTTGATCATCTAAGGAATCAGTAAAATGATTGCCTTGGTCTTTTGTGGTCTGCTGGTCATGACTTAAAATATATGATTGCATATGACCTGATTTAAAAAGTAAATGTTTTTTTTTTGCTGTCCATGTATTTGGTGAACTGAAAGACACAGATGGGCCCAAATGAAAACAGAGTGCAACATGTGCTTCTGTTCTCTTCAGTCCAAATTTTGCTCCTCCAATCAACCTTGCAGTTGTCGCTACCTCTGTTTCCATCTTTATCTATCTCTCATACACACATAGACACACACACATACAACAGTAGCTAATGTGATTTTCCTTGATTTTTCCACTACCTCTGCTTTCACAGCGAGGGCTAATACAGCATACCGAGAATGTTTGTTTGCTCCCTACACACACACACACACACACACCATGTCCATCCTGTCAGAGCTCCTGGAGAAAATCAGTACCGGTTCTTTCCTTAAACTGTGTTCCATTTGATGCTTGGCTGGCTTGAAAATGACTTTGGGTAAAGCTTAACATTTTTAATGCAACAGCCCCCCCACGCACACTCACACCCCCCCTCCTCTGCACACACCGGTACTCCCCTCCCTTCCACCCCACTAAAAACTGCAGTCTCCAGCAAATGTCCTGCTTTTTTTTTTGGCGGGGGAAAACCTTGTGTACTTTAGTTGCGCACTGTTGCATTTTAGATACAGCCGACTGGACCTGGCTGATAATAGGGCGACAATTTAATTTCCCAGGTATTAAAGGAGACTTGCTGGGTTTTGAATTGGTACCCGTTGGTGGTATTAAAAAAAAAAAAAAATAGAAAAAAAAACATTTCTTTTTCTCTTCTTTACTTATTGCGCGTTCTCTCCACATCACAGTGTATAAGGAAGATTGGGGGGCAGAAAAGGTCCTCATGTCTTTCACTTTTGAATGAGATAAAGAGAGGTAGTGGTACACTGTGATTTACATATATTTTTGGATTTGCTCAGCTCGCCAAGAACAAATTGCATCCTATCTTTGACTCCAGTTCTCTGAGCTGTTTTTTTTTTTTTTCCAGAGAAACCCCTGCCAGGTTCAATGTAACTGGATTCAAGAGAACTGTCAGTCTGTTTGATTAGTATGCTCTGCAGATGTATTAGGGAAGGACTTATGGTGATGCGGCTTAGATCACAGGTTGGTTTAGACTTAAAACTGAAGGTGCCAGCATGCCAGAGAAGCTGAATGATTTTGTTGCTGCAGTTCATGAAAACAAATTTTTTTACCTAGTTTGGACTTGATTTTCTTGTAGGCCACATACTTGGATTGCCTCCACAGTTACTGCAGTATTTTACATGATGATATCAGCCAGTATGTTCAAGAGAAATGCATGCAACCATGTTTATCATCCCATCAAACAACTCCTACTGTCTTTTGGATAAATTTTTATATTTAATGGCATTAATTACAGTTTAATTAATTGCCTGATTACTGTTTGGAGCAGTTTCAGCATTCAAACATCAGTACTTTATGCTGTTATACAATAAAAAAAAAAATAATAGGGTTAATAAATTAATAATAAAAGCTTTTTTTTAAATTACTTTTAATCTTTAACACCTATTTTTGCAACCACCACAAAGCTTTAAATAAGGATAAGATTATTCCTGCCCTGTATCTGAATATTTATGAACACATCCAAGGGAATATATGCTTTGTAATTAGAAAAATGTATATATAAAATGTATTTTTATGCACGTTCTGTGAAACATGCATACTAACTATGTAAGATGCTTCTGATATTTATGCTTTTGTAGCAAATGGTCTGTGGCACTGAACAGAATCTGTACTTTTTACATCTTCTTTTATTAGACGATACTGGCAGTACTTTGACTTGGTTAAAAAAAAAAAAAAAAAACCCTGCTCTCCAGCATGATCAGAATTTCATTGACTGGCCCAGAGGGGGAGCTACAATTACAGATCTAACAAGCAGACACTAATAGGCCTGGAGAGGAAATGTATCAATCACTGTGGATATATCATTAGGATTATTAAGATTACCTGGGACCGTACAAACTAAATGCTCTCCTCAACGAGGACCACCAAAAAAATTATAACTAAAAAAGTAACTTTTTTTTTTTAATTTCTGTTCCTGAAGTTTTTTTTTACAAAGTTTTCATCCTTGAGTTTTAGTGTGTGAGGTAGAGGCATGTTTTGCCTCTGTGTGAATGCTCGTCTTCTTGCTCAGAGGATACAACATAATTAAATGTTTGTGTTCTGTAAGAGATCAACTTAAATGAGCAGATATTCTGTCTGCACCGCTGCCCTTTTGATTGTTTCTTACTGACAGTGCGCTGTACATACGTGTATCATTTTTTTTTTACTCCATCTCTCTCTTTCTCCTGTCTTTGTAATGCTCGTTCTCTCACGTCTTGAAGGGTGTCCACTCAACCGTCCTTTACATATTGGCAGACGTACCTCACCCCTGCCCAGGGCGTGGTGCCCACACACCGTGCCAGTATTAGGGTTAGACTGGAGGTTAGGCTCTAATTGGAAGGGCCTGTGGCTGGCACTCTGCACCAGGCCCTTACCCTGTCAGCTAATTGGCACTGTGAGCGGCCAGCAGTGGGGCTGAGATACGGCAGCGCTTCGATTGATGGATGGATACTGGTGTCCGGAAGGCTTCTTTCTGACAAGAGAGGTTGTACAGTCAATTTACTGCCTCAGCCTTAACGGACGGTGTATGTATTTATGTATGTATTCATCCTCATTTGTCCTAAACATCAGAAAGCTGACAAGAATTGTCTTATTGTACTGTATTTTGCTTTCTTTACATGACATGTACATAGAATTACCTTTATAATGTTTTAATGCTATGCATACTTTGAGATTTGAGCGTGTGAGAAAAAAGCTTCTCACGTCTCCTTCTCCTCTATATATTCCACCTCCCTATTAGTGAATGCAACAAGAGATTTGTGAATTTTAAATAGTCATCACAGCTAAAAACAATCTTACAGCAACTGTGTGAACATCATTTAGCGAAATGATGAGTCTTTTAGGATGAGAAGGAGTAGATCCGCATTGAAGGTGATTGTCTATTTGTTGGTGCTGTAGGTTTGTGATAATGCCATGGAAAATTTAATGGCGCATATCACGTATGCAGATACTGATATGTATATCTGGACTGTATTTATAAAAATGTGAGAATGTGTTGAACCTGACATTTTTCCACGACTATTTTCAACACTGTAATGTCACTGGAACCGAAGCTTGAAATCATCATGACCTGTTTGCAGCCTCTAGTATTAATGAGAATATTTTTGCAATATTTTCTTTCCATTTGTTACCCGCTCTGTCACTCGGCTCAGCCGAGATTTTAGTGGCCAGATATTATAAAAGTGCAAAGGTTAGAAAAACAAGCTTTTCTGAGGTAACTTCAACGAAGCATTGGGTGTGTGTGGCTCAATACAGTAGATATGTTGGATGTGTAATATGACAGGTATTTTCTTTTGAGCTCATCACTCTCCCTTTTCTTGGTCTTTCTCTGTGTTTTCCCTCTCTGCTCTGACAGGAGGGTGGTATTAATGAGGTTCCATAGATGTGAACAGTCGGCTCAGCTAATGGCGCTAGCGGTAGAGATTTTGATGGAACGATGGGAAGAACTTAAACATATGGAGGAGAACGAAGTCGAGAGGGGAGTCGAAAAGGCCGTGAACAGCAGAAATCCGGATGAGATATAGAGGCAGTGAGAGAATGGAGAGGAGGATAACAGATGGGGGAGTAAACAGAGGCGCAGTGGAAAGAACAGGCAGGAGAGAAAAGAGATATTGATTCACAAAGCAGTTTTCAAAACAAGGTTGCAAACTCCAATTAGGAAACAGACCAATCCAAAACAACACCTAAAACTACATAAAAAAGTGTAAACTTTAAACAAAAGTCATATAACATGAGAAGAATAGCAACAGCAAAGCACTGTGACCTCAAGCAGGAATTCCTTTAGGGAAATGGTGCGAAATATGAATATTTATTCACTCATTGATGCTTTGATGTGTAGGTGGAAATGACCGAAAAGCTCACCAGTCATTTATAAATGAATATCTTTGATTCCTTTTAAGTTAGTTGTCAGTGATGTAAGTAGGACATTGAGGAAAAAAATATATAAAATATACCAAAGGGGTTAGTGGATTAGAGGTGACCCTGAATCTGCTGACACGGACTTGACAGACAGAAGCTGAAGGTGGACTGTGGCACCCTCCCAGTTTCATCAGGCCTGGGAAGACCACCTGCCGCTGGATGGGATGCATATGCATTAATACACACAGCATGAGCGCACGTGCACTGAGAAATGTACAGTACGCCCACAGCCATAATCAAACAAGGATCCAGTCACTCACACACACACACCAGGATGGTCTTAAATATGCAGATTCAGGTAAGGATTCACATGCTGCCAGGCCCGTGCACACAGACAGGTCAAGCACATGCAGCTTGAGCTGTCCATAAGGTCCGATGTCAGCAACACATCCTCAGGCTGTCCCTTTTTCCTCCCTGCATGTCTTCCCCTAATGCCTCCCCGTCTGCATTCCCCTCACCTTCTTTCAGCTATAGGTTGTTCCCACTGTCTCTCTCATTTACTTTACTCTCGAGGGACATCTGTTCAGAGACAATATGCCTTTCTCCACTCTCAGGTCATTTACTGTGTCCTCTGCCGTCAAGTAAAGGAATTTTCCGCCACTTGGTTTATGTGTCTGACTGAATGCGTACTAGCATTCTCCACGCTTGTTTTCATCTGCCACCTTCTCCCCATTACTCTCACCGCTACACTGCTAAACAGGGATATGGTCAGGAATTATACATGAGTGGAGGTTGTATGTCCACAAAAAAATCCTGAAATCCTGGATCCTGGAAACGAAGCAGAAAATAACCCTAACTTGTGTGAATACCTTCCAACCAAATGAGACAATTAAGACAGTCTGGTTCTCCTAAATGTGCCTTCTTATACGTATATAGACAAGATCATCCCGATGTTGCTGATGTGGGCCTTTCTCCCACCATGGATGTCTGTAACTATCTTTCCCTCCCTGCAAGCACTAGGGTATCTTCTCCAGTCCTTTCATCCTCAGCCTCTTTGTCCCCATGTTCCCATTGTTCTCTCGGCATGCCCCCTGTTCCCATCTTGGCTGAGACTTCCTCCATACATGCCCCCCATGTCTCGGTAATGAACCCACAGCTCTTCATCTCTCCTTCGTCTTCCCCATGTGTGTTGGACATGACAGATGACTGGGGACCTCCAGAGTTTCGCTCCCTAGGGCTCTAGATAAAGGCAGCTCCAACCTCAAGATGATCAATCAATCAGTTTACACCGCGGGCGCCCGATCAGCCAATTAATCAATCTCTGAGCCAGCAGATGTTGTTGCTGTCCCTCAGCGAAGGAGCTGGCAGTAGAATGGTGGAGGTGGTGTCTCCAACAAAGGCTGAGGGGCTTGAAGTGTCTGAGGGTAGAAAGGAAAGTGATTTTTAACGTTTCTACCAGGATTATAAGTTTTGGGGGATCACTGGTCCCATTTGTTTTTACTGGTAGATCTACTTTCTTCTAGCTTTTCTGTTTCAATCATCCCTCAAATAAAATAATGTATTATCTGAACATCTACAAATTTTGGAGAAGTGCAAAAGAGATGTAGATGTCTGAGTGGGCTGACACCGCTGTCTCAGCATCATTAGGGCCAGCTGGTTTAGATCAAGCCCTCTGTTGACCCCTGTTCACAGCCAATGAGCCACTGACTCCACAAGGACACTTCATTTTAATGTGCCCTTAAACAACCAGTAGTTGAGATACATGCGCAAACATTGAGACACCCACACTAACCACCTACACCTCTTGGCCTTTGGTCCCTGTCCTGGCCCCTCTGTCCCTGTCCTGGGTAGGTCAGCCCTTTGACCTACCGGGTCGTTGCATCATTACTCACTAGGCTAAGAGATCCCCAAGGGAGAGTAATTTGTCTGCAGCCTGTGGCTTTGTTGTGTTTTTCTACCAAGAAGCTCAATGCTTCAGTCATTGGTTTGTCGAAGATCAAGCTAACAAAGTTCCAAATCTATACTTCTATCTATGTTATATTAATCTATGTCTTAAGTAATGACATATCTGCATATGTATGCTTGTTCAGAGATTAGCAAAACAGGATTTTACAAGAGATAAAATCACCTTTTTAAAGTTTAATTTATCCTAGAATTGGATGCCAACATATGAAAAACTCATAAACATAAGTAGCAAGGACTGACAAGTAACTAATTCATTGGACTTCATTGGAGTTTTGATGATGTGCCACGTTGCTACACTGTCATTTTGTATGCCAACAGGCACCTGGTAAGCAGCATCTGCACACTGCTGTCGTTGCTGGCATGTACTCTGGGTTCCTTTTATCATTTCCACAGCGTAAGTGTCACTGTCACATACCCAATAGGGAAAAGGACAGGAAAAAATGTATGGGAAAAGTAGGCCAAATCTTTCAGCATAGTGGTCAGAATGTAATTCAGTCAGAGCTTCTTGTCCACAGCCAGCTTGTTCTCAATGATTAATGACACAACTGCTTCTTTTGACTTTATTGTAACCATTCCCAGCCCCATTGACATAAATCCCTGTGAAGAGGTGTCCAGGATGTTGCGGTATTATGTTGTCAGAGGGCGGCCATGCTGTCAAGTTTATTTCAGGGCGGCCTTGTGGCCCTGTGGTCTAAGACGTATGTAACTAAATCAGTCAGCATTGATTGTTGCAAATCAAACTACAGCACTTTCTCCACGTTTCCTGTTGCTCTGTTGATCTGAAGACCGATCCAGTCGTTGTTAGTCCATTGTTAGTTACACTTTCTTAGTACAAACTCCAACTTAAGGGGTTAGTATGCCTCAAACTAAGTGCTTGTGGCTGTTTTTGACAGTTCCTGTAACTTTTCGACTAAGACAATCCGACAAGCATGCCACTTTTATGCAGCAATTGGCCCGTTATGTGAAGGCAAAAAAGGAAGCAGGATTTGAACTTGAGCTGTCTTTTTCCTTCTATTATTCCACCATTGCAGTCAGATTTTCTGTCTACAAACCAAGTGCAACACCATGAATGCCTTCGAGAAGAGACTGTCCAAAAGTATACACAGCTTCCCTCCTCTCGATGATGGGCACAACTCTCCCCTCTTTATGATGACAGGCTTTGCACACTGCAGGCCTTTGCAAAACAGGACAGAGACCGGTGTTTTTTATGCAGCCTCAGCTTATTCGGTGTGCAGCTTGTTTTAAATGTCATCGCACTACCTGTTAAAATGAACTAAGGGAGAAAACTCTGCAAGGTTCAGGTCAAACCAAACAGAATAGGTAAGACGTAATCAAAGATATGAGCGGTTAGGTAAGGCTCATTTGTAAGTGATGGTCAACTTAAGTTTTAATATATGATGGCGTAAAAAAAAAACTACAATTTAGATTTATTTTGAATACAGCACAATCATTTTGTTCACTAAATGCTGAGCTCAGCCTCAGTGGCTCCACTGAGGAAAAAAAACATTTCTACACTGAACCCTGTTGCATGTCTGCGGGTAATAAAAAGTGACATTTCTCTCAGCTGTCAGTTTGTGAGTGAGTGTGTGAATAAGTGTTTGACAGTGTTTGTCCTTTCGTATTATCGGTCAAGGTTAAGCCCATTAACTGACCACACACACACAACATCTGACACGATTACATCGCCCATAACCCTACCACCTCCCTTGGAGACTAATAGCGAGCCCTGAACCTAAGTGTTATTGCTGCTCGGTAAAACCCCGTGATGCTAATTAACCAGCCAAAGTGAATGGTTTCCAATGGAGTTTTACAGCTACTGCTACCAGGACTTATGTTTTATTAGCGACTCTAAGGGTAATGCGTAATACTGCCAGTAAGGTCCATGTTAGGTGATATCATTTTACACTCCATCACTTAGATTTGATCTGCCAGTGATAGCTTTTAAAGATAGAGTTGCGATGGTTTTAGAGGCAGTTACAGGATATGCCAAGATTTGTGGGAGGGATGTGTGTCTGAGACAGTTTTGAGTGTGTGTGTGTGTGTGTGTGAGAGAGAGAGAGCTTTTTATGTATTCATTTGCGGTTGCCAAAACTACCAGGCTGCATGTGTTTTTCATCAAACCCCCCCCTTTTAAAATATCCTTCTATCCCCAAGCTTAATATGACAGTTCTCCCAACAACTGTCAAACTCCAATTCTCCCTCCAGCTATCTTGTCATCCATATTCCATGCACAGATTGACCCATCTCTCCCCTTTCCCTTGCATCTTCTCTACCCCATGAACTTCCCCTCCCTTCCCTCCATCCATCTCTAACCTCCCACATGCCACCTACACCTCCGCCGTGCCAATTAACACCAGAGCACGGTCACATTGTGCTGCCCTTTGACCCCCTCCCTGCCTGTCGGAGCACGCCGGACCTGAGGCCCACAGCTTCAGTATTAGTTTGTCACAGGGTCCTGTCGCGCAGGTCTGTGATAGATGGGCCCTGGTGAGCAGCTCTGACCCATCGTGCTGTAGCACTCACTTGTATGGTGTGAGGGAGCATTGATTATGATGCTACTCGTGACAGGGGTGAATCACAGCTGAGCTGATGGTGGCAGGGGAAGACAAAAGAGAGCGAGGTTATGGATGAGGTGCTGTTAGTTAATGTGATGAGATCTGATTTGTGCTCTATCGATCACAGCAGAATTTTCATCCAGCATGATTTATAAGCACGTAGTGGGCTTACCGTGTAACAGTGAGTCACCTCATTGTTACGGAGGTCCATCACTGAGGTGTGAAATGAAAAATGTAATATGTGCAGGTAGCCATAATCACATTTTTTTCTTCTTAAGTGATGAGAATTATTATTATTATTATTATTTTTTTTTAAATATTGCGGTGTCTAACCTGAATTTATGCTCTTGGCAACTAATATTGTAAATCTGTCATGAGTTGAATTTTATCTTAAGATCCTCTTGTGTAAGTCAGTGTTTCTCAAACTCAGGGTCAGGCCTCCCCAAAGATGTTGGAGTCGCAACAAGATGATGAATGGGATAGGACAGAATCAAAATCTTTTAATAAAACAAATTGATCTAATCATTTTAGATATCCTTCAAGGTTTCCAAAAAAATATTTAGATTAAATGATTTATGAAGGGGGCGGTATGATGATGCAGGGGTTAGTACTATCGCCTCACAGCAAGAAGGTGCCTGCTTTGAACCTCAGCCCATGGGGTGGCTTCGAAACGAGATGATGAATGGGATAGGACAGAATCAAAGACTAAAAAACATATTGATCTAATCATTTCAGATATCCTTTCAGGATTTACTCCATCTTAACATGTTAACTGGTGACTCTAAATTGGCCGTAGGTGTGAAAGTGAGTGTGAATGGTTGTTTGTCTTTATGCGCCCTGAAATAAGTTGGCAGCTTGTCCAGGGTTTACCCCGCCTCTTGCCCAAAGTCAGCTGGAATAGGCTCCAGCCTTGATGGATGGATGGATGGATGGATGGATGGATGGATGGATGGATGGATTTATGAAGGGAAAATGACTTTGGTTAAACTGCTCATAACTCATGGACATGTTAAACTTGTGACAAGGGTTGTAGGTAGACATGTTATTGGGGAGACGTAAGCCTAAAGCACTGAGCATGACAGCTGAAGTCTGATTTTAGTTCTACAGTGTATAAGGAAGAATTTCTAATTCTAATAAATCCTTCAAATTAAATGTCAAAATACCTTCCCTCTAGAATGACGTTGAAGCATTCTCTGATAAGAGCGACTAGCTAATTAATTTAACTGTGCCTTCAAAAAAAATCATTTTTATGATGTGTCAGCACTAGTTTAGGTTTGCTTTAGGTTAAGGCACAAAAACTGCTTGATCAGGTTTAGGGAGAGAACATGTTTTGGGTTAAAATAAGTACTTTAGGGTAAGGGGAGCTGTGTCATTATGGTTACAGCTATGATAATGGAGCAATCATGGCTATGGTTAAAATTACATTGGTTGTACCTTGAAAGTATGCAGTGTTTCTTCAAAAAGGAGAGGAGGAGAGCATAATAATATGGCATAATTGTATTATCCCCTATAAATGTCTTGATAAAAAACAGGGAGTCCCATGCATAGACACACACAGTATAAGCACACACACACACATGCAGTTGCCTTAAGCCTGCTGAGCACTGCAGGCAGGAGTTATTTTTATATCGGTCCCTTGGAAGGCTTTAAAAGAAAAAAAAAGTGAACAAGGAGAACACTTTAAACAAAGAAGCAGGTGTAAAACAAAAAAAAAATGTATGTGAGCAAATCAGGGGCAGAACAGGAGGTGGGTGGGAGGCCTGACGCAGCAAAATCCACCTGTTTTCATCCCTCTTCCATCCTCCTTTCCTGTTCTCCTCCCCTCCTCTCCTCGTCTTCTCCTCCGCCCTCACTCCCAGCTCAAACTGCGGCAGTCGGCTAATTAAAAAACATGGCCGTCCTTAATTATTCAGCGGCTGGCTAATTGATATTCACAGAGGCGTTCACCTCGCCTAAACGATCCGTTTAATCTGACCACCACGGTCTCACTCTCAACCGCCTGTCACCCTCAGCCATTGTGCTACTGTACTTAATAAGAGACCGGTGGGGGGGGGGATACAGGACGGGAATGTAAAAGTTTGCTGTGGATGTTAATGTGGTTTCCTGGGCTGCAAATAGCAGTATGTGGACTCTGTCTGTGTGGGAGGGTGGTGTTGTGAGTGTTTGTTTATTCTTTACTGTGCTATTTTGTTTTTTTTTCCATGTCAAGGGTTGCTGCACAGGAAAATTAGACAGAGTAAGGCTGAATTTGAATTAGTGATTTAGTCAGAATTAATTACATCACTCTCTGGGTGTGCAAAGATGTGAAATTTCTCATAAAATAATAATAATGAAAAAAAAAAAAAAAAGCTTGTCATGAGCATGATTGACAGCCGTGTTTCACTTCCACTAAGAAATCGTTGTCAGGGAGAAGTCCAGATTTCAAAGCCGGAAAGTTGTAAGAGCTTCAGGTCACCTCTTCCTCGCCTCTTTCCCTCACTTAACTTCTCTCTTCCTTTGTGTAGTTTGTGATCATTTTCTCTCTTTAACTTCTTTCTAAAGTCACAGAGACGCACTTGGCCCAGGCTCCCATGTCCCATCTAACAGCCAGTTCCCCATACTTGACACCTCCAATGATAAATCACCTTTTATCGTCCTCCTCCTCTCTTTGTCTCTTATCTCTCTGTTCTTTCCACTGTCAAGTTCTTTTCCATTTTCTTGTCAAATTCCTCCTCTTCCTCTTCCTTCCCCCAACTCTTACCCTAGCTCTCCTCCTCCACCCGTGACCGCCTCTTCATTAGGGGAACAAAAGGTGTATGGGCAGTGGTGAAGTCTGTCCCATTGTTTGGCCTTTAGTATGATTAGATTATCTTTAAAGTCCGCTGAATGGGGTTAATCGGTCGGAAGTAATCCTGACATAGTGTGTGTGTCTGGGTCTGTGTGCGCCGTCCAAGAGGAGGGCCGACCTGCCCGCATGGAAATTGAACACATGCACGGCTGCATGCGCGCATGAGACGTACGCATTGACACGCACAAAAGTGAGCAAAAAAAAAAGAAAATCCCTGGGTACACATTTCTGTCACCACCTCTCCTCTTTTAATGACCCCTTTAGTCTCGCCTTCAGCACGCATTTATCTCCCCACCCGCTCTCTGTGGGTACAGCTGCTCCGGCTGGTGCGTGCATGCATGCGTGTTGCGTATGCGCTGATGTGTGCGTTTCAGATCAGTGTCTGAGCCGCTGTTTGCGTCCCGGCGTCTGCGCGCGTCTTTTGTCTTTCTCTGCAAAGCTAAAGTGTTTAGTTGCCACCCATCAGCGTAACATTGAGTTTGGACACACTTACGACGCTACACGGCCCCCCTGCCAGTCCTGTCTTCTGTGGTTCCCTCCATCCCATCATCCCTCTTCTCTTCCTCTTGAATTGAGCTGTTGATGGGAGACAGTTTTTTGGCTCCTTTGCCAACGTAATCCAGTCTTTGAAAAACTTTGCCGATCTATCATAGGAGCTCTGATTGCATGCTTGGAATCGATAACACATTTAAAGGTCATAATGGTGCTACTTCTAGTGTACTTACAGCATACTTTTAAGGGTGTACTTCAGGGTACATTCACCCAGCGCGGCCATTTAGGTTTAAATTCAAGTTGATGCTGGAAGTGCAGACTGCTTTAGATTTTGTATAACACCGGCCACACAATAGCACTTCAGACTTGTAAGGGGGGCACAATGGAGACAATTGTATGACTGCAACAATAAGGCTGGTTGATGTAAGGGTGTGCTGAGGACAGCAGTAACTTGGCTATGGTGTTGCTTTCCCATGAGTTGTCAGGAATGTGATAAAGTGGTGCTGGGGAGAGTGTTTTTCCCCTCTGTATCTGCAGATGACATAATGTGTATGTGTGTGTGTGTGTGTATGCAGGTGTTTGCCTGTGTTGGCAGGTTTCTGTCTCTCGTGTGCAGCGGGTAAGCTTAGAGCATCCCCTTGACTTTGAAACTTCCCCCACTCATCTCATTTGAGCCCCTCGGTGACACTCGCCGCTACTCCTCATCACAATGCATAGAGCATGCAGCTCCGCCTGCAGTGCACTGAGTAGCCAAACACAGATGGTTATCAGTGTAGTAGAGATTGGATGGGGTAATGCAATTTTTTTTTTCCTCTCTCTCTCTCTCTCTCTCTCTCCGTACGTTGTATTTTCTTCAAACTCGTTCTGTCTCCTTCAACATCATACAGTGCTCAAAGCAACGGTTTTCAAAGCTGCTCTGTGTGGCTGCTTTCCATAAGAGAGTCCTCTGCAGTATGGTGGTGTGTGTGTGTGTGTGTGTGTGTGTGTGTGTGTGTGTCATCGAGAGAGGAGACTGAGAGGATAAAGTGTGTTTGTTCAAGCAGAACAGTGTGGTAGCCAGTCACCTCTGGCCTCTGAATACTAAACCTTTCCAAATGTCACTTTGAAGAAGTTCATGGATGAATCAGTGCCTCTTTACACTCTTCTTTTTTCTCTCCCTCTCTCTCTCTTGTTTTCTCTTTCATTGCTCCCCTTATTCAGGAGATAGGACGCAAGGTAAGTCTAGAGGTCTTTCACTTTCCTTGTCCTAGACTTTACAGTTCTCTCTCCCACTGTCTTCTGCATGATAGACTCAAGGATTTCTTTCCCCTTTCAGCTTCTCTGACGTGCTACATTTTTTCTTTCCGCCAGGTATTTCAGCTACTCAGAGTTCTGATGATCCCTTCTTTACAGCTCTCCTGCTTCAAATGCTTTGTTAGAATTATAGACGAGATGACGGTTTCGGCTAGTTTCCGAAGACTTATTAACAGAAGGGAGCAGTAATACATAGTTTGGGTCTTAAAGTTCACTGTGGCTTTCAATAACACAGCTGTATGTCTTGTTTTCTGTTCTGCCTTTTATAGATTTTTATGCGCTCTTTTATTTAGAACACCATAAATTTTTTCATCTGTCACCACTCAATAAATACTGTTTTTTACCACAGTTATCATCCATAGACATCAATATACCCACAGGCCTTGATAAATAAATGATAACAAATAATTCAACACAAAACTGTGTCATCCTGTCTGTTAGAGTAAAACTTCTATCACGATTAATAAAATTTTAGTTTCCATTTAAGTTTGAGTCATTGGTCCTCTATCCCAGTGTGAAAGTCTGCTTTTTCCTCTCTCTGGGGACCTGATACATCCAGGTCTTATCGCTTCTGTATATCACCCCGAGAGTCAGCCTTACGTTTAGTGAAGGTCACAGTAGAGGGGAGGACAGTGGAGATTGGTAGGCTGGGTAAATATATATACGCCAGACTATGATGCTCCTTTGCACAGAGAGCTGATGTTATCCTCTTGGCCTGATAGTGGTTCGGCTTGAAGATTGAACACAAGAGGACAAAGAAGCATGTACAATTCACGTCAAAGCGTCATCAGTGGACACACGGGTGTATTTTAAACACATTAAACAAAAATGTGCACATATTCCCGTACACGCGAAACCCATCCAGGGTGTATGTAGATGCTGGCAGGCACAGCACACACGTCATAAAACCAGTGTGAGTGTTCTGTTATGTTATATGAGTGTTATGTTATAATGTGCCTGTTTTTATATACACTTGTTGAAGTTCTCATTATAGGCCTCTCTCATGTTTATGTGTGTGTTTTGTCATTGGTTTGTTAAAACTGGCAGCGCTCCACTGAGCACATAAGTAATGGCTTTTCTTCTCTGTCTGTGTGTGTCTTGTGCATATGCTCTGTGTGGTGCACATATTTGTGTGTGTGTGTGTGTGTGTGTGTTTTAATTTGTGTGTGTGTTTAGGCCAAGCAGCTGGAGGCCAGAGAAGCAGACCTAAGGAAGCAGGATGCTTTCTACAGAGAGCAGGTGGCCCGGCTGGAGGAGAGGGTAAGACACAGTTTGCACCACATGAAAAATGCCCGTGTGTGGACATAAATTGCATTCATGTGTAACCCAGCGCACAAAACTAGGCTCTAGCAGTTGCTCCGGAAATCAAGTGATTATATATGAATCATCTCACGATAACAGTTTATTTTTATGGTGTCACTGTTAATCAGTATAGCTTTTATCACCTTTCACTGCGCTCAATTCTCAACCAATGATGGAAAAACACACTTAATTAATTTGTTTTTTTTTCCCCCTTACGATTCCTTGAGTGGCAAATAAGAAATCTGTCCCTCGTGACAGGGTGGTGATATTGGGACTGCAGATACAAACACATTTTTAAAAGGCATGATAACATAGACAGGGGCTGGAAAGTATATTGTTTATACTATATACAGAATTATATATATACTACACATGTGCATTTAAGTATTTGGTGCATTGTACAGGACTGTGAGGTAGCCCGGTTTTGACAAAACTGCTTTCAAAGTTTCATTTTTCTAATGACAAACAAACCAAGAGTTTTGCTCAACACACACTGATGATACAAAAAATATAAATAATATATAACCAAATTCAAGCAAACTAACAAGAATCAAAACAGCTAACGAGAATCCCAAGGTGGATCCTAAGTAAGGTCATGCAAAAGATAACTTTCCATTTCACAACTTAAGACAAAGTAAAAACTAAATGCTGCATTATACAGCCACTGAGCAAGGTGACATCATTGCTGTTTTATTTATACATCACACACTGCAGCTCTAGTTTTTGCCTGGGGCAAAGTTTCATAACATACCTCTATTAATGTATAATGCGCTGATAAATGAGCGCACACAGATCCGTGCACACAATTCGGCCAGCTTACACGGAGGGCCTGGTCACCGCCGAGCTCAACCAAAGTACAGTCACATTTATTCTTTTTCCACATCCCTCTGCCCCACTGTTTTTGGTATCATCCTTCAACTTAAGCTCTGCATGCTTTACCCAGTGTGGTGTGCATTGCTCTCTCTCTGTGTCTCTTGTTCTCCACCTCTCTGTAATTGTCTGTCTGCTGCTCTGCTGTTTGCTCTCTGGCTTTCTCTCTCTCTCTTTTTTTTCCCTTTAATTCACCCTCCATTCCTCTGCCTGAAGGATAAAAGGTTACATCTCATTCATCCCTGTGTGTGTCCTCCTGTCCCTGAAAATGACACCATTCCAATGTTCCTTGTCAAACCAGCATCCTATGAAGGGGGACAAGGGTCAGCTGCCATGCTTAGACCACTTCAATTGGCAGCTCCACGCTGGTCCCAGTGAGAGATGCCTGCAAGGCATGGAGCCAGGGTCAAATGCCCTGTTAAAGTGTGTTTAAAAAGGACACTTTCATGCTGCTCTCAAATCATAAGTGTATCTTAGGAAGGATATGATGCCCTAGTTAATGCGTTTCAAATGATGCCTTCATACTGGGAAGGAGTTTTCTCCCCTTTGGAGGGTGCAAAAAGTCAAATGCCCTCTATAGTGCGAGCAAAATGGAAATTTCTACACCGTTGCGAAGCCAGATATTCATTGTGGAAGAGACAGACACTCTTATTCTTAGAAAAATAAGAATTCTTAGAATTTCTTATAAGCTCACATGAATGGCAAAATATCACATACTCAGTGGGCACATTGTCCTATAAAGTACCTCAATGTCAGATGATTTTGTCTTTTATCTAAATGACTCAAATGTAAAAAGATGGTTTTGCATCTTATCTATGCTTACCCATTCATGTGCACATAATTAGAATGGAAATTCTTTTAAATATACTTTTTGTTTTTGCCATTTTCTTGTACTTCTTTGTATTTTTTTCACATATTAAACAAGTGGCATGGTTGTAATAAATCACTGTTTTGTAGTTCCCATTACACACAAGCCATTTTTTTTTCCTGTGGGTCAATAAAGCTCACAAATTTTCCTTCCTTCACTGAGGATGAATTCTTAAGCCAGGCCAGTGAGTATTGAGTGGTAGCGGACTTCTGTCAGTAATTGGAAGTGCACTGGTCTGTACAGATTTGGTTGGATGGTGGAGAGGGCACCGATTGTTGACGTCAACGGAAGATTTGGATTCATTGATGGATCATTTGCAAAGAAAACCATTTCATTAGTGGGTTAATGGCTTGGCAAAAGACCTAAAGATGTTTTAAATAGTATGAGATGTAGGCATGTTGCCTTGTTCCACTTGGACCTCTCTGATCTGAGCTTCTCTCTTTCAATTTGTCAGCTTGTGTCGCGTTATTACATCTTTGGACAGCGTAGCTCTACTGTGTCGCCCTGTATAAGCACAAATGTGAGCTCTGATGGCTGAAGTGACGAGTTCCAACTAACACGGGCATTATCGACTTCAGGCACCGGCTATCCATCAGCCATGTTGGCCTCTGGTCAATATCCCTTAGATCAAAGTGTCAACAAATCACCTTCGAGAGAGAGAGAGAGAGAGAGAGAGAGAGAGAGAGAAAGACAGAGAGAGACACAGAGAGATTGTGTTGAAGACACAAGCTGAAGGAAAAAATGGAAGCTAAAATAGAGATTTAACATGAGCCAAGACAAGGTAGAATAAGACAGGACACTTTGAGATTCTACCTGGGAAGGTATCACAAGAAATTATGATAAAGTGACATTTGTGAGTGATGGAGGATAAGAATAGGAAAAAGAGAAAAAGTAAAAGAAAAAGACAGAAGAGTGGTAAAAAGATAAAATGTCACTGAATGATAAAAAACAGGAGAGGTAGGAGAAAAAGGTTGGAAGAGCACTACATCACCAGCTCGTCCAAAAAATAGAAGGTCAGAAGAAAAAGAACAGTGGATACACTGATCTATTGATTTATGCACAGGAATTAAATGATAAATGAAATATATTTCACAAGCAATTTGCACACAGACCGCACCATTTCAATTTGCACATTCCATCAGGATTAATAGCCTGCAGAGACAAAACACAAGTGAAGTGGCAACCGTGTGTGTGTTTTGTGTGATGGTGTGTGATCCTGTGTGCATGTGAGGATCAATGGTGGGCATATTGCATGTTGTCTTACTGTGCAGCAAGCGGCTTGGGGCTCCATAGGGGGTGCAGTTTGTTTGGACTGTGTTAATAACGCTCCTTTTTTTCTTGTTCTGGCCACAGTGCCCTGTTTGGCACTGCAGCCTCTCTTCACTCCCTGTTCTCTTCACCCAACGTAAACCCTGCAGTCTTACCAAACAAAATCATTTTTAGCATGCTCTGTTCCTGTGTACTCACTGTAACTCCCGCTTGGTTAATAGCATGCACATCGAATGAAGGAGCTCAATGCAAATAGACAGTACAGAGAATAAATTCGCAGGAAGTTACAAACACAGGTATACAGCTGAACTAGAAAAAGATAGATGAGGGATCATGAACATATAGATTACATACAGGCTTATGTATGAAAATAGATATAAAACAGCAGGAGAACAAATATTGTTACATATCGAGGATTTGCAGTGTCCTTAGACTTGGGCAAGAAAAAATACCAAACTCAAGCTCAAATGTTGGAATTTGCTGCTTTTAAATCAGCGTAAATTGAATATATTTTGGTTGTAGAGTGTTGGTTAGACAGAATAAGACATTTAAAGACTATGTAGTAAGGTGAAAGAACAACAGTGTATTAGGAAGATATTAAACGTGTGTGTTGTAGATTCTTTAAATTAGAATATAATCTATGAATTACTTTATACTTCAAAAAACAATGTCATGATCATTTTAAATAAATTCATTTAAAAACTTTTCCTGCAGTCTCCCATTTGGAAATGTCTGAATCAATTATTGGAAAATAATCAGCAGATTAATCGTTAATAAAACCACTGGCTGCAGTACTTTACAGTACACTATAATATGTGTGACCACAGTAACATGATTTGGTATCGCAGGGTTAGTGCCCAGGATTTGTTTTGAGACATCACATGGCTGATTTAAATATTCATGAGTGGGGACGCCGCGTGAAAAAGAAACATGACAGTCTGTATCAACGCCCAGCGTTTCTTTTTGGTTTGCTAAACCTTCCATTTTTGCCTGACAAGAACGCAGTAAATTTGATTTCACTTGCGGTACGCTGCTAGCTTAATATCATCTCCCATCACGTTCCCTCCCAGCCTCTCTCCGTATGCCCTCTGCTCCTTCCCTTTACCTCAGGATTCCCCCAGCATCTTCACACCCCAGTCGAAAGAAGCACCAAAAGAGAGAGAGAGAGAGAGAGTGTGAGAATATAAGTCTGATATATATTGCACGTCTGTTCCAATCCAACATAGCCATTCATCAGGGGGGCTTCCAGTGACAGGCCATCACCAGGCTCCCAGGCAGCTCAGCCTGCTGCCTCTGCTGCTGCCGCTCATTGGGGCCACAGCTTCCAAATAGCCCCTGAAAACAATATCTATATATTTATTACATTTTCACTCAATACCTGCCCTGCTGTAGAACAATCTCATATTTAACAATCAACTTGCCCGTGTTTTTTTTTTTTTCCTTACTATGTCTCTTTCCAGTCCTCCCTCCCTACCACATCTGTCCCTCTATACCTCTCCTTTTTTTTTTTTTTTTTTTACTTTTGAGTGGTGTTTTTTTTCTTCATGCCTCAATTTCATTTTTTCTTTCCAAAAGAGATTTTTCTCCTCTTTTTTTCTATCTTTCTTTTCGCCTTGTATATCGATGAAATTGGATTTTTCTGCTCTCCCATGGAGGGCAATCGCTGCAGCAATTGGCATCTCATAGCAAAGTTTCAGAGAATTGTGAAAGGAAGAAATACAGGGGGAAGAGCATAAAAAAAACAGTAATAGCAGCTGTCTCTCTATCTCTGTTTCTATCTCTATCCCTGACTTACTATCTTCATCTCTCCTTTGGCCTGTCATTTCTCTATCCCTCTCTCTCTCTCTCTCTCTCTCTCTCTCGGCCTTTTGCCCTCTGTCTCTCTTTCTGGAGAGGCAAGCTATAATTTTAAGTACATTTTGCTTCTGGTGTGTTTTTAAAAATTTAAATCAAGATCACAGCAGTTGTTTCTTGCTTGTCTTGTTGCTGTATTGTAGCTGTAAAGATGTTTTAGTCGTTTCTTTCACCATGCGGCAGCAATCAGTGTAGTCTCTCTCTCTCTCTGACTCTGCTCGTCGTATAACCGAAGACACAGTAATCCGGAGTGAAGACATGACAGTGTGCTGCAGTGTTGAATTATTGTGTCTGAGACTGTTTGCTGTTATAGCTGCATGATGGGATTCACAGGGATTTAACGGGAAGCCTTTTCGAGGAATGGTGAGCAGCGCGTTCGTTCATGTAAAAAAGAGAAGGGGAAAAAAAACAGCTCTAATACTCTACAGGCTAAAATATTAATGCTGAGATATAACTTTTGAAATGTCACCTCATAAGGCTCAGATTTGTTGGAACTAAGTCACATAGATGTTTATGGTAAGTGTCTAGGCCATAGTTATGGGTGGTATTTTATTAGACAGCATTATATTGAAAGATGTCTCTATTTTTCTGACCTCCTGACCTGGAAGGAAATTTTACTGCCATAAATTTTATAGCGAAGTAAAAGATGTTAATTTTGGATTGCTTTTTTTTTATATAATCATCTAGTGTTTTGCAAAAACAGTGATTTAAAGAGCTTAGCTTAGCTTAGCTTAGCTTAGCATAGCTTAGCACAAAGATAAAAACAGGGAAACTGCTAGGATAGCTTCATTCAAAGATAAGCAAATCTGTGAGATTTCAACCTGTGGAGACTCCAGGAAGTAACTTAGCCTGGCCAAGAAATAATCTGTTGTTTTTACATTTTGTTTTTTTGCCTTAAATTTAACCCCAGGAAATTTATTTTTATTCTCCCCAAACAGCCACTTTACTGACCGCGCAGGCATTAGCTGTAAGCTAACTAGCAATGGACGCTCTGACCTTGTGTGTGGGAGAGTCTGTTTGTTCAGCCTTTGACTGATCTTGCAACTCACCACAATCTCCAGTTGTTCTGTTATTTTCCTGCAGTCTCTCTCCTTTATCCTTTTGTCTGTATGTTTATGAAGTAGAATCGTAAAGCCCTAGGATAAGCAAACATTTTTTTTTTTTTTTTGCTCAAATGGAAACAATTTCGGCTTGCGTGGATGAGTCTTTGTGTCAAGTCACGCTGCTCCGGGCTAGTTCGTGTCTGATCACTTCCCACTGACTTTGCATGCAATCACCACCTCTTAAAATTAACTTTGCATTCTGTCTGAACGCATGGTTAGAGGCGATGGCATGCTTTGGCAAAAAGTCCTTTCAGGAGTTCAACATGTTCATCGCAAAGATGGACACTTCTAGTTGTCTTATCTTTGCACCTCCTTCCTAGAATGTTCTCTTGCCCCTTAAGGCAAATCTTAGTCAGTGCTTAGTTATTTCTGTGTATGCTGGATAGGCTCAATAACAGTCTTACAGCCTCTCTACTCCCCTTATGAGCAAGTTGCAGTGAGTCACGCAGCAGAAGTCTTATTTTCTCTAGCTCTGCAGAACCTTAATGTTGGCCATGGTGGGGTTTCTCCCCATTTCGGCCCTCCTGCTCAGCAGCAGATAAGAAAAAGAAGCCATCAGTACAGGGAGTTATTTGTTTTATTCATTAAAAATTTGAGGCTTTTTCTCTAAATTGAGCTGGAGCCTGTGCTGGCGTGCAGCTTCTATCTTCTCCATATCGCTGCAGTGCATTAGCTGTAATGACTTAATTTGTCTATGACACCCCCCCACCAGCATTTTGTTGGGCTCCAGATGAGCCGAAAACCAGGTGGAAAGCAAATAGAGGAAATCGGATGCAAATAAACAGAAACAGCGTTTTTATAGGTAGATGCTTGATTGCTCATGGGGCCGTGCACAGTACCAGGTTCTTGTAGCAACACGATTCTGTCCATCCACTGACAATCAAAAACCTTTCTGTGAGACTTGCAGCTCCAAAAAAGATTTTATTTTAGTCAAGGGAGGAATGTTTTAACCTAACCAAGCGTAGGCTTTCATCTCTAGGCTAAAAGAAGGTCAGGGCTACTCTTTAAATCAGTTGGGGCAACAGCTGGAAATCACAATTTGAGACCACTCAGTAATCACACAAATTACACTCCTCTCTGTCTGGTGGTGAGTGAGTGAGTGTTTTGTGTGTGTGTGTGTGTGTGTGTGTGTGTGTGTGTGTGTATGTGTGTATCTAGCCGCCGGGGTATGTGTAGATACATTTGGCAACATGTCCACCCATGCTGTGTGTGTTAGCACCTTGTGCGTGTGGGTGTCAGCATGAATGCAGATGCATTGTTTGTGTGTGTGTGTGTGTGTGTGTGTGTGTGTACATGTATTCTAAGTGGTTCTGCAATCATTGTCACACATGGCCTTTTGTCCTCCTCGGTGGATTAGTGCGCTGATTAGTGCCAGCTCTGCCATTTAGCCAGGTATTATTACCTTATACTTAGTATTCTAGACAGAAACCCAAATCCAGCTCCCTTAGACTCTCTCTTTCTCTTCCAGTGGCTCAATCTCTGCACCCAGGAGAAGTCTTATTCTTGCCTCTTTAGCAGCCCAAAAATCTTTTTAGTCTTTTTATCTGTGAATAAGCTTCTCTTTTAAATCCTTTTCCTTAGCGCTTGACAGTTTCTTTGTCTACACAGAAAACCACTTGATTCAAGGCCAAGAGGGCACAGATACAGCATGAGCTTACAAGTTAACTCTTAAACTTTGGGCATACTTCTTTGATAGTGCTTTACATACAAACTAATGTCTGCCTGCAGGACAACTGCAGTGGATTGGTAAGAGTATTCAGACCCCTTTTTATTTTTACACTGCCCAGTAAGTGAAGAAGTTTTACAAACCTTTTGAAATTCTTAAGAAGACTTCATTTTAGCAGTCACTTACACCCCTCTGACAATACATCCCTGAACATGTATATATTTTGGACATGTAAGGAGGAGTTCTTGACTTAATTACTCATGGGACATGGGACCCTACATAAATCATTTTCAATCAATTAAATTTGACACATGCACTGGAGACATCTCAGGAATGATCAAACGAAACCAAATGTATCTATTGAATTTGAATTGTCAAGGCAAAGGGTCTGAATGTACGTACATAAGGAAGTTCTTGGTTTCAGTTTAACAAATATACTAGCTGCCATGCTAACATGTTTTTTTATGTTGTTACGGAGAGCAGTCTGCACATTGATGTCAAAAAAATATAACTTCATTATTATGTCTGTAACTACAGTCTGCACCCATTGCAAACCTTCAGAGTGTCCGTCTGAATGAAGAGGACTCAAATGTGTATCAGACCTTTTGTCACCATTGTCATGTCCCATCTTCTTTTAGCCCTACAACACATGACTATTGATCTTTTCAGCAGCACGGTTCATTCCTATTGATCTTCTCCGAACTATGATGAATGTCTTCCCTGCAAGGAGGTTAAGTCAGGGCAGATTGGACCAAGAGGCTTACATTTGTCACATTTCTAGTGTATCCAGTGTAATTTATGCAAGATGATGATTAAGTGTTGGGCTTACAGTGAATGTAACAAATTCTAAGCCTAAGGTTATTGTCAGGCTTTGGCTCAGAATATTGCTCTCTCGACAATGCATAGAGTGGATAGAACAATGTTTTAAAAGGCCATTGTTAACTCTTGCTCTCAAAGTCTTGGTTAAAACTTCTCTTGAACTAGCTTGAAAGACCAGCTCGCTCTGCACTAAATTAAAAGCCTTCATGATTTTATTTTGTGATCCCAGTGAAGGTCTGCTTATGATTTTGTATAATAACTAATATTACTATTATTAGAGCAGAATCCTTCACAGGAGACACTGGCATTGGTAGACATTACCTAATTTTGCCCCTGGATCAAACCTTGCATGACTCTCAATCAAGTCATCCATCACACTTTATAACCTCTCAGCATTTGATCATAAATGTGCAGAACAGCCGCAGAGGGCCGACATAACAGGTCTTCCTAGAGTGGTATAAATGGTATTGGAGCTATGTTCTATGGCCATGTTTGAAGAAGTAATTCAAGTTGAGGGGTCCTGCTATGGGTTCATTTGCTATGGGTCACTGGGGGATTATGACCGGTGGTCTGCGCGATGTCGACTAGCGACCCTCTGACCTTACAGGATTGCTGCCTGTTATTACAGCAGTCGTTTGTGAGCGGATAAGCACAGGCACACACACATAAACACACAAATAACCCATAATTCACACACTCATGAAGAGAGGCAAGCGTGCGCAGCACACAGCCACATAGACACAACATCGTTCACCATTACAGACTTCATACCTATGAAGATTTTCTTCTTCGTTTCTAACTTATATGCATTACATATCACAAAGTTAGGCTCCATGTTGTGGCTGAACTTCTAATAGGGCTGTGCTCTTGGTATCCCTCTCTATTAAGTTTTAATGGAGTTTGAGTGGTGGTAGATGAGGCGGGGCTGTGTAGGCTCAGCTGCACTGTACTGGACTATATCAGATCCGAACCGTTATGAGGCGTCACTTTGCTGAAATGTTGCCTCTTGACTAAATAGCTTCAACCTGAAAGCAGGGAAGATGTGAATAAATTGGTTGGAGTTTTTTTTTTAAACATATATATGTATATATCAAAGATTGCATTCACATTTTCATGCATTTATCTCACTCACCGGCTTTTCTCTGTGTCGCTCTGCAGAGTGCTCAGTTCTACAAGGTCACCACAGAGAACTACCACAAAGCTGCAGACCAAGTGAATGCCAAGTACAAGTAAGTCTACACACGCACACAAAGACTTTAAACTTTTTTTTTTTTTTTTGCTCTTTTTCACATTTGTCATGCACGGTAAGTATCCATTTTATGATCTAGGTAGGCTTCATGTGTATTATGCATTCATTCAAGATCAGCAGTCCATGTGGACCAGAGAACACACGATTGAATTATGCTAACCACATTCTAACCTACGTCTTTCAATCAGAGCCACATTAGCCCGTCCCATTAGCTGATGTTCACGATGTGGTTCACAGATGAGGCTGATCGCTGGTTGATAATAGCTGGCGAGGCTTTTCATGTGCTCTGTTAAATTTTTTTCGGGGTTAGGAGGGTATCATTTATTCCAGCAGACGTGTGTCAGGATTATCAAATAAGGATTATCAAATTAGTATTATCAAATATTTTGTAGCAGTTTCGAGAAAAAAACATCAAGACACCATAACCTTTGTGCTGCAGTACTCGGTCCTTATTGCAAACTACAAACCACAAGTCTTGTATTCCAAGAAGAAATATTAATAAGATTTTTGGCATCTAATGCATTACAGCACAGTGAGTGCATAGATGGTCCTCACTCTGATAGCGCTATGTTGCTACCACACCCTGCAGCGAAAAGAACATTTACTTCACTGACGCTATTAACGGAAGAGGTAATATTAAGTATCCGAGCAGTCATGTATGTAGCACATATCTGACACGTATGTAACTCAAGAAGATGCAGAATCCCTCCCCATCCGTGTTCCATCTGCCTTCTTAATAAGAGGCCATTAGGCTCCATAGTAATGTAGGAAAAGTGGATGAGGAGCCCGCAGGAGGTGGGGCAAGAATGGGCCCTGGCTCTGAGCTCTTCTCCAGGGAGGCTAGGCTAATTGTATTAGCTTGTCATTAGCCAGCGCTAACACTGGGATCATTGTCTCCCTCAGAAATGCTGGAAACTGATTAGCCTAGCCCACCGGGGGTTTAGCGCTAGACTCGTGGAAGCCGGAGCTCAGACTTCCCAAATCACATTAAAGACAGAAAAAAAAAAGAAATCCACTGGAATAACATTAGCGCCAAATGACAGTGCTAACTGCATGCAAACGTCGGGCTACGTGCGGGTAGTCATGTGACACGGGCTTTTGCATGAAGTGCAGTGATTGGCTGATTGGATTATAAGAGGTGCATTAGCAGTGTTGTGGGTTACAATCGTGGAAACGTAGAGGAGGGAGAGAGTGTGTGTGTGTACGTGCGCGCGAGTGTGTGTGTGCTAATGAAACGGCGGGAAGGTCTGGTGTTACAAGACAGGGGCAGGGATGCTTTGAGGGGATCAGAGCAGAGGGTTAATTGGATTTAACAGGGCGTGTTTGGCCCATCCTTGTTTATGTGTGTGAGTTCAGGCGTGATGGTGCATGTTTGTATGCACTCATATGTTTGAACATCTTTTGTTAACATAATGCGCATGCCTTTCCTCAAAGCTCCCTTGCTCTCTCTCTCTCTCTCTCTCTCTCTCTCTCTCTCTCTCGCTGTCTCTCTCTCTTATGACAGAGACCCTACAGCGATAAGATGCTATCAGTGGCCTCTGCTGAATAATAAAGGGAAATATTTTTTTGTCTCGCACAGGCTTTTGATTTCCTCAAAGTTGTAAATGTCCCCCAGAGATAACACAAAAAAAAAATGGAAAGAAAGAAGAACCAGACCTTATCCATACTTGATAGAATTAACATTTGATATGTTAATGTGAGGATGTTATAAAGTGTGGGAGATGACATCTCTCTTATTATAGTGTCTTC
This sequence comes from Protonibea diacanthus, assembly GCA_028641955.1. NCBI lineage: Eukaryota > Metazoa > Chordata > Actinopteri > Sciaenidae > Protonibea > Protonibea diacanthus. Next base: position 11,785,344 of record CM053997.1, on the reverse strand, counting down.
ATTTCCCCACTCTGGCTCATGTCAGTGCCACTGTAGAGAAAGTGATAGTACTCAGGGATTGATTGGTGTTGCTGATATTAGGCTACGGTTCATTACAGTGAAGAAGAAGAAGATGTGTGGGACCAGAGCAGGCTGTCTGTCACGGGTTATAACATCCATACGTGTGCTTTCGGAAGTTTTAATTAGGATTGTTTGGTGGTTTGGATTTTACAGTACCATGTGCATATGACGTTAGATCGATTGGGAATTTGCCGGATTTCCATCAGCCGAAACTGTTATTGCTTTGTGACATTCAGATCGGGAGAAGATAGACAAGAAAAATCAGCTCTTGGGAGTGGATGGGATTTGGGAGGAATGTATGTGTCATAGCTATATGCAGCACAAGCTGTTCTTATGCTCAGTAATTGTCGACATGGGAAATAATTACCTTGTTTTGAAACAGGATTGGGAGTACAAGTGATTGGATCGGGACGAGACATTCTTGGTAGCGAAGGAAGAAAAGATCCAGTTGAGTTACACTGAGATGATTTAACTCTTGTGTCACCCTCCTGAGTGCGTCTCCCTTCTATCAGTAATATTGTTTCCTTTTCTGGGGAGGTTAATTTACTGTCATCATAGAGATAAACAACAAGTTAACCACAAGTTAGCAAGTAGCCGGTGTGCGTGTTTACCGTTCATTGCAGTGGCACAGTGTGGTCAGTTTCCTTGGCGATGCTGAAAGAAATAAATTAAAGTGTGAGAGGTACAGTAGGTACTCAAGGGAGGGTGCGTGTGCGATATGAGATTGTGTATGTGTGTAGTTGTTTGGGTACGTGCGCAGTACAGCTGTTCCCTTATGTTCTCCTGCAGTATTCCCGCCTGAGAATGATGGAGCTCTCCCAACCAGAACGCGTCTACATCACTGTGACCTCATTACATCCACGACACACAAACATATATCTGTATATATAGATGTGTGTGTGTGTGTGTATCTATCTATATATATATATATATATATATATATATATATATAGAGAGAGAGAGAGAGAGAGAGAGAGAGAGAGAGAGAGAGAGAGAGAGAGAGAGAGAGAGAGAGAGAGAGAGAGAGAGAGACATTCTTTCCCACTTTCTCAGAACTATGATTTTCTACAGAAATCCAGAACAGCACTAATACATGAGAAAAAATGCCATTTTTTTTTTCTACTGCTTCAAAACTTAGCATCATAACAAACGTTTTTTTTTTTTTAACTTTTCTTGTTTTTCCTTGTAAAATTAGACACATGAATACTAGTGTCTCAACTGCCTATGAATAAATACTGCTAAAACCGTAAAAGGCCCGCTTTACAGTTCACTCCCAGTGCTTGAAATTGTTGCCATGAATCATAAACTGCTCTCAAAGACCTGGACCGAAGACATTCGGTGCACAGTTCTTCCACATACACGTACATATACGCAACATGTAACAGATAATGTAATAAGACAGTATGTTAGACATACACGCATACACATAGCACCAAAGCTTTTATTCACTTTCCCCCTGACACTGACTGTAGATAAGAGTTCCCAGTCGCCTGTGGAAAAGGAGGCCATCTCTCCCTGCGCCTGATTTATGTCCTGCCACCTCCACCACTAGTTGTTTATCCAAGTCTGATGCATTATCGCACTGTCCAGCACCGAACGTGCGACCTTTACTGCATCACACGTATGTTAAGAGCACACGTGCACGTGAGGCTGAATGAATTTCGAGTGTGCTCACATGTATGGATATCTCCTTAGGAGTGAATGTGTGTGTGTGTGTTGACTGGCTGCTGTGACCCAATGGGGGCTTTAGTTTGAAATGCAAGCTGACAGGCATGGAGAAAAATGATAGATGTGAGATTATGCGAAAAGATGGAATGGAATGAATGAAAGAACGGTGGCGTAGTCCTAAGCCCTCCTGTCAGTGCTAACCTTTGGTGGGGCTTTGGGCTTCTTTGTTATGTCTGGTCACTGTCGCTGTTTTTCCCTGCAGAATTGAGATGGGACAGGGACGTGTTATAATGGTTGAATGGGTGAGTCTGACAAGGCTGCGTAAGACTGAAGGATAGAGACCATCATCTCTCATGTCTTCATTCCCACCTCCTCAGGTCTCCAAAACTTGGATTCCTCTAAAGCTTTCAGTCTTGATGGTGAGATTTGTGATAAGATCAGAAAGGGCTATGTGTTTTCACGCTTTTGTGTTTTTGCGTCTGAGAGAGCATGTGTGTGTCTAAGCTGCGCATTTTCCCATTTCTCCCCTGTACGGACGGCCATAGAGAATAAAATCTCATTTTAGTCTATCACTTCGCTGTCACTCCTCTCCTCCCTCAGGCTACATACTCACTCCCTTTGTCTGTTGTTTATTTTTTAGCTCTTTTGAATAAATCTTTTTTTAATTTAATCCAGTTGACAATAACAGCAGCCGCGGCCCTCGCTTCGTCTCTCTCTGCGCGCACACGCCCGCACGCGCTCGCAAAAGTGGAATGAGGAGGCGTGGAGCAAAACTTGTTGAATGTAAATGGCTTGTTGTTTTTCTTCATAACACCGGTGTGCTGCACTGCTTCGGTCAAGAGACCATACCTGACAGTCTGTCTTCTCTATACCATGTGGGAGAAAATAGAGCCCACTCATCCCTCATTCAGCCCCTTGTAACCACAAACAACATAAATACCCCCTGATCTGCTTTATTTATGCATCTACAGTGATACGCTTCCTGCAGCATCACCAGAACATTAAGATAAAGTTGCTGCAGCACTTTTTATAAAAGATGTCATTGTCATATTTACAATACACAAAGTCAGTTAAGTTAAAGACCACATTTCCTTAATTTTCTGAAAACCATTGCTTCTTGTTAAGATGGTTGTGGGTTGTGCATTTGTTTTTGATTTCACACGACTGAAGAGGATAAATGCGCTGGAGAAAATCCAGCAGGTTCTCTGCAAAATCCACCCTGCTGCTACAAAATGTAAATAAGGTGTGGAGGCAGGTAGAGGCTTTCCATTTTCTTGGCAGCTCTCCTGTTTGTTTTAGGGAATCATACTGATGTTCCAAAATTAATGAGGTAATGATTTATTGATGTTTAATTGCGCCGTGACGCACTTTTAATTACTAAAAAAAAAAAAATGACAGGAATTAATTTGGCAGGCAAGTTACTCCAAAGTACAGCCGTAGACGCTGCGGTGGCGTTTCTGTAGCCGTCTGCAAGTCGGGACAGACTGAGCGACCCGTTGACCCCCACGGTCAGGTGAGGTCAAACCACAATTCCGTCGCTAGGCAACCTGGGCGCAAAGACAAGATGGTGGTCAGCCGAGGAGGCAGAAGTCAATAACTGCTTTAAAAGCTCTCCGTTCGGCCTTAAGAGCTTCGCTGTGCCGGCTGTAAAAAGCACACACAATTCGAGAGACCTGTGTGGGAGCACACATGGACACACAATGCACACACACACACACACACACCTTTTAGTGGCTGATTTAGCGCTGTACTAGAAATGATTGGAAAACCCACTCACAGCTTTTGTCGCTTTTCTGTTTTATTTGTTTGTTTGTTTGTGTTTTTTTTTTACATGAATGATGGAACCAGGAAATAAAGTGACACGTAACAATTTTTTAGATGTGCAGAAAATGGCACATTTACTTATCACAAAGCGCTGCGGCTCCTCACCATTTTAAAGGAACCTTGTAATTGCAGTGCGACTCTTAAAAATAAGATTTCAGCTGCACGCTCCTGCATGTTTGTGTATTATCTAAAATGTGCTCCTCTTCCGACGCCAGACACCAGTCCTCTTGCGAGAGTGTGTATAAAGCGAGGTCAGATAGGACACACGCTCGCCTTCTTTTTCCTCTCACCCATTCATCCTTCTCTGTCTGTCTCACCTCTCACTTAAGAACAGTGTTTTCTGTCTTAATTTAAATCTCTTTCACTCCCTCCCTCTTTATTATCGTCTGCTCACTCATATGCTTTCTCTCTCTCTCTCTCCATCCTTTGGCAGTCTTTTATCCCTTCACTCTCTCTTTTTTTTTTCCTCTCTCTCTCTCTCTCTCTCTCTCTCTCTCTCTCTCTCTCTCTCTCTCTCTCTCATTCAATCTCTTATCCATGCTGATGGATTTCACTGCGGGGGGTCACTCAGGTCTGCTTTTTAAAAGCAGCGTGAGTGAAATGTGTGTCATTTTTCTCCTTAACTGGATCATTTGTATTTATTTACCCCCCTCGGTACTGACGCCTGCCTTAACTAGAGAGAACATGAGGGCTTTTTAAGGGGGAACCAGCACCCACCCTTTAACCCTATTAACCCCTAAGTGGACCCAAATGATGATAAATAGACAATGTGGTGATTTGGAACTCAATCTGGTGTCAGACGAATGTAATCCATACTATCGATAGAGCTACAGTATGTGTCACTTGTGTGTGTGTGTGCGCGTGTGGGCGATATAACATGTTTGAGATTGGGGGGGGGGGGTAAATAGTGCCAACATTTGTGAAATCTAACCAAAACAGACCATGAAATGGCTTCTACCTTTTCTTGTTCAAGCATAAGATTGCATAAGTCTCTTAAGACAACAACACCCCCCCAAGATGTGTTTAAAATTGTAAAGTACCAATAGCTCGTGGCAAATATCTGGTCAGACTAGGAATCTTTTGGTCAAGTTTCCTGTTTTAGAGACTTCCGAGATGTTCTACCTTGTTATAATATATTTGTGTTAGACGTGTTAGAATTTGGGGATTTTCTGTTAAATTATCATCATTTTCAAGCTGTCATCAAACTGCCTCGTTGTTAAAGGTCCAGTGTGTTAGATTTTGGGGGATTCATGAGCAGAAAACGGTAGAGATGGAATATTAGATTCATAAGTATGTTTCATTTATGTAAAATCGCCTAAAAACAAGAATTGTTGTGTTTTTATTACCTTAGGATCTGCATTTTTATCTGTAGAGGTACCAAATCAGTCTGTTTAGACAAATGTGTTCGATCTTTAGCTGGTTGCAGCCTTTATGTATTTATTTCTGCTCATCCACAGATTGGTATGTTGGAGGAAGAAAACATTGCTCTTTTTGCAGATGGAGTGAAAACTTTTACAACAATCTCCTGGAGCCAGTTTGTGAAATCAGTTATTATTATTTTTTTTTTTGCATGGGTCAGTTTAATGCTGCGGAGCGCTGGAACGAACAACGTCTGTCTGTCTGTTCGCCCGCGCCTTGGTCTGACTTGTAATATATCTTAAATTATGACAGATGGACTTGGATCTTTCAAGACGCGTCTCACGCTTTGTTCACCTATTGAAGCATGTTGTATCCTTAACAGAGATCTATGAATCTCATTTTAGTGCCCAACTCTGCTCTTGTTACAGTAGATGGTAGTCATGGTCAATATATGATGGTTTGAAAAATGCACTGACCCTAATCCTTGCTCAGTCTATTGGCATAACACATGCATATTGTATGAAAATCTACAACATCGATCTCAGCTTGTGGTCAATATGTTCTCTGAAGAATGTCGCTGTTGCCATAAAGCTATTAGGATGTGTCCCCTCCATGGAAATGTGCTGACGCGAGCAGCGGGAGGCGTGAAAGAAGGGATTGTATTAAATGATATAGGGACACCTTGAGGAGGGAGACGGACAGTGAGAGGAAGTGGGCAGGTAATCTGTTCTGCTTTATTACATGTTAAATGGGACACACTCTCCCTCTCATATCATTTCTGCCCCTCCTCTCAACCTCGTTTTGCACTCTCTCCTGAAGGAAAACTTTACAAAGGAAGTGAGCGGAGAGCTTCAGGAGTGTTTTCTGGAGGGTCGGCTTCTTCTCCTGCATCTCTCCTCTCCAGGCTTCTATCTCCATAGACACCCCTCCTCTCCTCTTCTTTTCCACGCTTTCTTCTCTGTCTCAGTCTCTCTAATAAAGCGTCTTTTCTCAACAGGGCGTCCCCCTCCTCTGCGCTCTGTCCTCTTTTTATTCCCTCTATTCATCTCTCCGCTTTGTGATTTATGACACAGAGAAACTGTAATGTAGATATCTAAACCAACCTTACTCGTCCCTTTCATTCCTATCAGAGGATCAAAGCAATAGGGACCTTCTTGGTGTGTGTGTGTGTGTGTGTGTGTGTGTGTGTGTGTGTGTGTGTGTGTGTGTGTATATATGAGTGGGGGTTGGGGTGGATAAGGTGTTGTTATAGAGACCTTTACTGCTACTGATGGCAGGAGGCGAGACCCCTATATGACTGTTTAGATTTACTGTCTCTGGGGTACAGGGGTGCATCACACGCGCACACACGCGCTCACATACACACACACAGAGCAGATAATAACCAAATGTTTCTAGCAAGATGTCTATATTTGTTTCAGTGTCTCCCTCCACATGGGACTTTATTAAATATCCCATGAACCTCTGGGAATTGAGAGAGGAAATAAAGGAGAGAGAAATAAAGGGAAGATGGAGATGGCGAAGAAAGAAAGATGGAGTCAGGGGGAGACGCGGGACATTTATTGGCTCGTTCTATAACCTGTAGCATAATCTACAGATGTGTGTGTGTGTGTGTGACATTTATGCTATAGTATTATAATATTTGCCTGTGTGTAAGTGTGGATAGTGTGTGTGGTGTTGGAAGAGCAGCATCAAGCTTATTCCTCTAGGTAGTGGTAATGAGAAAAGATGTAAAATATGGTTAAAATTAAATAGCCTGAGAGGGAAACTCACTGCTCATAGCTCGTGGACATGCACCCTTTGATAAGAGGTCATAAGTTAGACACTGCTTCATTTGAAAAGGGGTCAAAGGCAGAAGTGTTAATCCCTTAACCAAAAAGTCTAATTCTACATTCAGACCAAACCAGAGCTTCCTCTGGCCTTCACCTCCCTTTTTTTTTTATCATTTCCCGTAAATCATTTAAACAGACAAAAAGGAGGTTTTGCTTTGGGAATGTGATACAGCCTCTGTGTTTATGAATGCCTTCCTGCTCAGGTTACATGGGAACAGGATGATTCATAGTTGTTTTTGACTATATTTATAATTCTACCCTATGATTCCCACAGTAGAGGAATCTACTGTGTATCCTGCAGCATGCTACTTGTGATACTTAGATCCATCTTGCTGGGAATCCAGCCTAATATTTGTCCTGTTTTTGTGGTATTTGATATAGCTCTGTCAGGAGGTATTGTTGGTGCAAATTGTAATTAAATCCAAGGACCCAAATCCCCCCTAGCTTCCCTTAAGCTGAGTACAAGAACTTGAGTTTATATTCATAACTAGTCTAAAATAATTTGAGTACCTAAGGCCAAAAACCGACTTGGAAAAACAAAAAGTTTCTTTGTTTTAGATAAGTTTTGATATGACCACATATTTGCTTTGATTTATTGTATTTTGTGACTTTATATTATTGAGCTAAACATGTGGGTGAGTTTCATAACACCAAAGGTAAGAAGGTAATATTCTGGCGGTTATAATTCACAGCGGATTCATGTTATGACATGTCTATCGTTTTTACCCCGGCTCACCCTGCTGCATAGCACTAGACAGCAGTCATGCTATGGTAAATGACACGAGGGCACCTAATGTAAAACCGAGGAGGAGGGAGGTTTGTAGTCTTTCCGTACCGGCTCTTGTGTGGTTGGCGGCAGGAACTTAATGTTAATCTTAATGATAGATGATAGCGGATGCAGCGTGCCACCACAGAGTGTGTGTGACAGTGTTATTGTCTCCGTGATTAACTCAACCACTGTCGCAGCCCCCTTCCCTACAGAGAGAACCAAAGAGCAAGCAAAAATAGAAGTACCACTGTCTAGTTGCTCATCAAGAAATGCTCTTCATTTCTTTCCACCGCCCCTCATCTTTTTCTCTCTCCCTCCCTCCCTCCCTTCCCTGTCCTCCTTTCTCTCTCTCTCTCTCAGAGGCCATTACTGGTGATAAACACTGTGGTTTGTATCAGCAGGATGCACCTGGCATTAACGTGAACGCTTAAGAAAGTAATTAGTGGGTGTATGTGGCTCCCCCAGTCCCCGTAGATGCCCATAGGCGGTGTAATAAATGAGCGCTGGGATCCATAGGAATAGGATGGCAGCGATTTCTGTTAGTGCTGCTGTCATCGTTCAATACCCAGACGCGGAGCAATGGCCTCGTCATGTCTTCCAGCAAGTGACTGAAATCCTCCCCAATGGATCCACAAATGCAGAACCTTCTCACCACCTAACAGCAGAATGTTCCGGTCTGTGCTCAGAGACCCACCTTGTAATCAACCATACCACTCCCACAGTCTGCACAGTAAATCTAGAAAATACAACAAGCAACTAGCAAGATCCACCTACTAGCAACTATGAAGCTCACTGACTAACATGTATATCCAATTCATACAAAACTGCTTCAAGTCTCGGGCTATGCTAAGCTAAATGTCTCTTGAATATGACTTCATATTTACCGTACCAAGAGTGATATCAATCCTCTCATTAAACTTGAGACAAGAAAGCAAACAAACATATTTTGACAAAATGGCTGAATCCTGAATTAATCCTTAAAGTACTCCTCACTAGCTTTAGAATATTTCTCACCCTGCTTGGTGTCTGAGCACTACATTGGATTGCGAATGATGAAGTGTATTGATTAATCACACTTCTGTCGAAGTTGTTGAAGGTGTGGAGAGCACCTCTCATGTCACAAATTGTCAATGACCTGCACTTACAAGGACTATAGATTTTTTTCCGGCCTCCCTAACAAATATGACCATGTGTTGATGCACAAATCTCCACCGCGCCAGCTTCCTGCTGCATTTCACCCCGGGTAATGACCCGTGCCACCAATCCCCTGCTTTGGATCCGACGGTAGGGGGGTAATTTCTCACTCCAGGGGGCAAATCAAACATCTGATTCTGACTACAGGGGCTCGGCTTCACCCCCAATATTCCTCTGAGAACGCCGGAGTTGCTGACGGGCAGAATCTCTTTCTCTTTCACACTCGCGCAAGGCGTTTAGTGAGGCAGATGGAGTGTCCTGAGCACTGGTGTGAACAAAACGATGACACAACCATTAACATAATAGCCCTAGCATGTGCACGTGTCATCATTATAGATTTTTATGGGGTGTGTGAAGAGACAGACAAAAGCAGTTAACGGCACCAGGGCTGTGCGATACATCCCGCTACTTAGATTGGCTAAAGGATCCAACTCTAATGGAAGAGTCCCATTTGAATGCACTGAAGTTTAGCGTAGCGTCTACCATTAGAAGTGCCAGCATCTGGATCATGCCGGTTAAGACGGCAGCACTAAAACTGGTGCAGACCTCAAGGACGGTCTCGAGTGTGCAAAGCCTGTGATGCGTGTCCTATAACCAGAGGTATTAGCATTCCCAATCTACAACAACAACCTCCTCTTGGATGCTAAAAGATTGAATTTGCTATTTAGACCAGTCCAAGGTGACAGCTACCCAGTATTTAATGGTTGACACTCTCAGGGAGCCTTCCTGCATCAATGGATGGATTCACTGGCGCCCGGCGGAAGGATCAATACGCTCTTCCTTGAGGTCTTTTTTTTTTTAAAGTGTTCTTAGTGGTAACACATAAGAACTAGGGCTAATTTACCAGAAAGGTATACTTAGCTGCCGGTAATTTTAACCTCATCATCATTATCATCATCACATGATAACAAGTACGCCTTATTGCTTGTCTAGATTGAACCAATGCCCTTTTTCTTGTTTTGTCCGCATTACACATTGATTGGCTAAGTTTGCTCGTCTTCCATTAAGTCCCGTGGCACTGACGGATCTCCCTTTCAAAGGGGACAAAGCGACTGTTGACCCCTCTTATTCTTCGTTTTTAGAAAACCCTCCGGCGCCTGCGTCGATGTGTTGTCATGCGCAGATCGGCGCGGTCATCACAGCGGGTTGTGGAGGCTGTATTGACCTTTGACCCTCCTTCCAGCAGATACAGTATTGTTGATTTTTGCTTCAGGTGTTTTGGACTCCAGTAGTAATAGAAAAGGGAATGGGTGCACACACACACACACACACGCACGCACGCTGTCGACCGCAGTATTGCTCAGTGGGCTCTCAGTGCATGAGCTCTCTTGAGATAAAAATGACCATCGATTTGCTCATTTTCCAAACCAACAACATGTCTTTATTCCTCTTCACTTGTTCTCAATTTCTGCATCTCGTTCTCATTTTGTCAGTGGCCATCTTTATGCATTTACCATTTTTTTCTTCATTCTCCGGCCACCTTTGACTCTTTCCTCACTCACACATTTATCACTCCGTCCTCTCGTTTTACACTTTTATCCCTTTCGTTTAACTCTCATCCCTCACGCTGTCCATCGCGCCCCGTCCTCTTGTCCCCTCTTACACTGTATCTCCTCCATTTTCACACGGTTTCTCTCACCCCCCCGCAGGCGGTATGAGACGTATCCCTTGTGCGCGGACCTGCAGGGCCAGATCCTCGCGTGCTACAAGGAGAACGTCGGAAAAACCCTGAACTGCTCCAACATAGCAGCCCTTTACCTCCAGTGTGTCAACAACGCCAAACAGGTGCGTATTTACCACGCGAAGCTAAATGTCTTTTATCACTTTTCATATCTCATTTGGACATAATTTGCCACACCTGTTGCTAGCATCTTTTGCATATGGACATTATGCATACGGCATGTCCGTTGCACGCTTGTTAAGTGAAATGAATGAGCTCTTAATTGTGTGCAATTGTACTCTTGCATGTGTGGAAAATACTTGAAACTTGAACCTTAAAAACACTCATTCCCCCCCCCCCCCCCTCTCTCTCTAAAAAGAATGAAAAGTATGAACCCATGGACAGATGATATGTAAGTTGTAGCGCCTGCTAATCCAGTAGTGTAGCTTTCAGTTGAATTGATGTGTGTATCACAAAGTAGTCCCGTGTGTGTGTTAGCTCCAGCATACGTCATTGGGCACATGGATGTGTAAGGTTACTAGAGTAGAGCAGATATCCCTTTTTAAATGTCTAAATGAATTAATATAATATACACACACATGCCCACTAGCATCCATTTACATGCGCTGGCTCCTTGCTTTTAGACAGGAGAATATAATTTCCACTGGGCTACTGGCGCCTGAATAAAGCCCCCTCTAAATAGCCAGTTTAAACCTTACAATCTATTTCCATAATACCTGCTGACACAGGCGTTCCCCCCCGGCTGTCTCTGTGTGTGTGTTTTAATGTAATAAGACCAAAGGGAGTGGCCGCTGCTAGTTGGATACCACTGTCCTCTCTGGAGCTCTCTCACACTGTATGGTAATAGTAATGTCACTCAGGTTGATATTAACTTGATTCCCCCTCTCTCACTTTGCAGTATGTAACTTCCATTCGCCCCCAACAAGGCTCAATTTACATCCACGACGCTTTTCTATTAGATTTTTTTCTTTCAATTGCATTGTTTTGCCGGAAATGAGGAAAACTGAGTTTTGCGTCTCTCGCTCGCTCTCGTGAGTATTAGTATTAGATCTAAAAGTCAGATGCTGGCAGATTTTTAAGCTATACATCATGTAAATTGCACGATGTTTTATTCATCGCGTGTGTATGTGTGTGTGTGTGCATTTTGTTTTTTGTTTTTTTTTAAGAAAGATACCTGTAGCCTCGTCAAGATTCGGCGAGGGTGCGTACACAGGCCGGATGCTGTTATGATGTTGTAAATTGTTTGCAAGCAAGCCTGAGACGATATGGTAATCCGCTTGTGTTTATTACCCTGCGGCAATCACAGCGCACTCCTGTTCGTCTGTGCTTATCTGTCTAAGACTTGCTTTTAAAGTCATTAGGTGCAAAAAAAAAAAAAAAACAGTTCTGTGATAAGGCTTTAAAAGGAATAATATGCAGAATTACACAGCCGACAAAACAGAGGGAAGGAATGAAGTAGGATTGATATGAGCCGATGCTGCTTCACGATTAGGATGTTTACACAGCTTTATCGGAGCCGAGCAGGAAGCCGCACCGAGAACAAATGTCAAAGGGCACGACTTTGACCTCTGGAGGTCAGAACAACCAAACGTGCCCTCTAAACGGCCGCCTCTCATCTCCTTGCCCTTTCTGTCGAAGACGCTTGATAGCGTTTCTCAGACAGTTTTCAAACGAGCAAAAACCTCTTTCCCCTTCTTCATCCTTCCCCTTCAAATCCCGAACTCCGCTAACAACTGCAGCGCCGCGGGGATATAATAGGGATGTCCAAGACGCCATCTCACTGAGGATAAAAATCCTAAATCCCCCCCCCTCCCTCCAAATCTCAGTTTTACAATATAGACCCCTCAACTGGAGTGAGCCGAGACAGAGCCGTTGTCAGCAGGCCGGCCTTTGTCACTGATAATTAGCGTTCTTATCGCCGCAGTCAGTGATAACATTTAGACCCACTTTCGCTCTCTTTTGTGGCCTCTCTGCCCTGCCACCATTTCTCCTTCACTCCCTCCATCCACAATCCCTTCATCCCTAGTCACATTTCTAATGCATTCGGGCACTTAACAGGTCCAGATAGCAAACTGTGAGGAAGAGGCAGTCGAAGGACAGATAAAGTCTCTTTTCTCTCTCTCCCTCCCTATGAAAAAAAAAGAGTTTATCACGGAGGCCGATCTCTCCATCCACCGCTTGCCTCCTCATTCTATATTCTCGCCGCATGGCCGCCTCTTGCTCTCTATCTCTTCTTTCTCCACTTCATTTTTTTTTTTTTTTTTTTAGACTGACCCTTCCATCTCACTTTTACTCTCAAAGGGCCAAGCTAGATCTCTGTTTGTGGTTTCAGCGGGTGTTATGTTTGCAAGAATCAGACTGGAAAAAAAAGGAGCTGGCTCTCCTTCGACACCATCTTTGATATTGACATTTCAATCAAAACTTTATCAAAAAAAAAAAGTTTTTAACTTGTAACGAGCTAGTTTGTCCGTTGATTTTTTTTTTTTTTTTTTTTTTTTTTTTTTTAAGATGTCTCTGATCTTTTGATGTGTTAATTGAACACATCAATGTTGCAGTAGCAATTAGGCACACATAGAGGTGTTAAATAAACACCCAGGTTAGCCACCCTTGGCTGAGCTTTCTCATGAACTTAAAATATAAGTTTTATATGAAGCGTTTGTCACTAACATGCACTGTGCGTCTCCTCAAAATGGCTACGATCGATAAATGCGAAGACAATGTAGCAGTGTGAAAGGGGTCACTGGTAGTGCTTGAACCTACAGAGAATTATCACCTCAATCCGCAGCCCCCCTGTTGGCTTTACAGCTTTTATAGCGAGTTTCAGATCATTGTTTCAGCTCCTGGACTGCGCCTCGTATTGCCCTCCAGACGCACTCTGCCAGTGAAGGAGAGTTCATAGACGCAGCTCAGAGGTGGGATTTCTACGTGATCACCCGGCTCCGAAAAGTTTAGCTGCAGCATGATGCTGCAACGATTTTCCAGTTCATCGACGGTCAAGACTGACAAGCAGAAACCACAACGTACAGGAGATGTAATCTTCGCCGCCGTTTCGTCTGCCCTGTGTTTAAACCAGAGGCGAACATCTGTCCCGGCAAAACGGAGTCTCTCCTTCACGCTGGGAATTAGAGGGTGAGGCGAGGCGTTTGCAATCAGGCACGATGCGTCACACTTGTAGATCTGGTGCTCACTGTTTTTCTGTGTTCAGTTACATTCATTCAGTCACAGCCCCAGAATGAGTTTTTTAGTGTCACAGCAGTCTCTGGCCTCATGTTTTTAAAATAGGGGATCAGTTGGGCATCTGTAGGTATCGTGATCTGAGAAATCAGAGTCAAGTTGTAAGCTAGTTAACAGTTTGGCGGCCGTTACTTGGAAGTATAAACCAAACCAGAAACGGAAACCAGAAATGTCAAGTACAATACGGCAAGTACGGTGGGACAGATTTAATGCAGTAGAACTCTAATGTTTGTTGCTTGTTTGGTGCTGTATATAACCAAATAGAAATGATGGACAGACCTAAAACAAGGCTCAAATCAACTGGAATCATCCTCCAAGTGAATTCTTCAAAGCCTGCACCTTGTCATAACCCGGACTTTACAGTAGCAGACTGTTCGGCAGACTTTTGTCAATAATCATTTCGTGCGCAGATCAATAATGCACAAAATAAACTCTGAATCCTCAGCAGGAAAGAAATGTTACTGACACAAGCGAACCTCATCCACAGCGCCATTATTAAGTTGGTCAGCGAGGAAGAAGTTATTTTTCTTTCTTGCTTTCAGTCCCCTCTAATTCCCTTCCTTGTGTTCCTTGTTTCCTTTCTTCTTCTTCTTCTTTTTTCTTTCACTCTCCTCTTAGGCAGTTCTCATCCCGTGGCATCAGCTGCAATAGGCCAGTTCAAATGGTTATTGACAGGGAGTGCTGGGGATTTGTGGTTGCACTTATCGCTAACATAGATTCCACTGCCCTCAGGTCCCACTCACTCCATCCTCCTCCTTTTTATTGTACTCCCAGGCCTTTCCTCTCTCTGTCTTGTCTCTCCTGCGTGACATAATATCTCTCTCTGCTGTTTGTTTGTCTATTTAGATTTTGTTTTTATTCGCCTCTCCATCTTTTTAACGTCCTCTTCTCTCTGTTTTTTTTTTTTGTTTTTTTGTTTTTTTGTGTCTGCAGAGCAAGTTGAGGCCCGGGGGTTAAGGACGAGAGAGAAAGAAAGAGGGAGCAATGAAGAGTTTATGGTGTGGGATTACTTATTATCGACCGACTGACAGACAGACAGACCAAACCGGAGCGGAGGAAGTGAGGAATGAGTCAGCACCAAGACACATACACTCAAAACCCTGTGGTGAACCAAACCGAACCAGACCAGAGGCACCGAACACAGCACCCTGAGAGAGAAATAGACACCCTTTTCCCTTAGATTCTTACCTCTTTCCCCACCTCTCTTACCTGTCGTCTATCTCTCCTGTGAGCACGTAGGGAAGTGACACTGTCTGCCATTTTGGAGCGACAGCACGGGACCGACGGGACCCAGCAGGCCTGAGCTTGGCCCGCTAGTAGGATAACGTACCGGTACAACCACGAGAAGGCAAGCCACCTCTGTCACAGGCCACTCGCCCCTCTCAGTGCAGCACTGTTAGTAAAATAAGAGTCTATTTTTATGAATAAAAGTCAGTCCTATTTTGTTGTCCATAAATCACTGCTCCTAATGCACAATCCTGTACACACACACAAAAAAAAAACACATGTACACGTCTGTTTCTTCTTTGCATCTGTTCCTGTGAATTTGTGTTATGTTAATAATGTAACGATGTGCGTGTTGAGCATTCATCCAGACCAACACTTGTAACAATATCTGATCAGAGGAAATAAAAGACAAAGCGATGCAGGAACTATTGTTGAACTTCTTCTCCATAAATATTCAGTGGTCTCCGTCTCAAGAGTATGCGTTTGTTAGTGTGTGTGTGTGTGTGTGTGTGTGTGTGTGTGTATGTGTGTGTGTGTGTGTGCTTTATGATAATTATAGCAAGCATTGTACATCTTTGATGGATACGCGGCCCTCATGTTGTCACGACGACATTTCGCCAAACGGAGTGAATGAGCCCAAGAGACGGGGGACCGAAACGCGGGGGAAATATTCGTCCCAGATGTTATGGTTCATCATCTGTCTTTCTCTCTGTTTCTCTGTCTGTCTTTCTTTATATAGCTCTGCTGCGCGACTCCGCAGCGAGTTCTACCTCTTTCTTATCCTCTGATTGTCCCTCTTTCCTTTTACTTATCTACTCTCTTTCTGCCTTTCTTCCTCGACGCTTCTTCCTTTCTGGAGTGTATTTCTTCCCTGCTCAGTCTCCCAGGCTAATGTCGCCTTGGAGGAGACGGCTTCTCTACGCTGTCTGCACTCTGCCAGACTCTCTGGGTTCGGTTTAACTGGATAGACAGACACTGTGTGTGTATGTATGTGTGTGTGTGTGTGTGTGGATGGGTGGGTGGGGTAGTAATGCAGCCGTCCATCCACTTTTTATGCAGTAACAGTGTGTGTAAGTGGACGTCGGAGGGACACAGTCTGGGTTTGATGTGGAGGCAGGTGATCGCAGAGGAGACGTTATCTTAATTCTGCATCAGAAGAAGAGTGTGTGGTGGACAGAGTGAGAGAGGAAGGACGTGTGTGTGTGTGTGTGTGTGCGTGCAAGCATGTGATTCATTGTGACTAATCCCCCTCTGTCTGTCAGTCAGCTGTCCTTTTGCTTTTTGACTTTTGGAGTCTCGAAGGGGTGACAGTGGGGGTGTGTGTGAGGGGTTTTCTAAAGGTTGGGAATAATGGGTATTGGAGTTCATGGCAGGTGTTTCTCTACAGAGCACATCAAGGCTGTTATTTTTTTTTTTTCCTTCTTTTTTTCGCCCCACTTGTTTTTCCCCTCCGACTGACACAAGCTGCATGACTCCCTCTATCTGACCCAGTACCTCCGAGCCAAGATAAGTGATTTAACGGTGTATTCTGTCTATAATAAGATTATATCCTGTCTAACATAATTAAAGGATGATTAGAGTATCATGAGATCCAAACACGGAGCTTACCTTTTCCTTTCCAAGGCCTCATCCACGACCTCAGCAACCTTTTTTTAAAGTTCAACAACAGCTCGTGGATGGAGGGCTGTCCAGGCTCTTTCTTATTCCTTAAGAGCTTCGAGTTTGAAGTGTTTCCTGAGGAAAAGTATATTAGTGAAGGGCATAATGCAATTCAAAGTTAATGTAGTGTTAAATTAGCTGGAATTTATACAGTTATACACACCTCCTGAAGCCACTCTTGAAATCTTCCATTTGTCAGGTGGTAATGAGATTTTAATATAAAGTTTTTCTTTTTTTCGTAACGTGCTCAAAATAACAGAGCTGAACAGATGAAATAAATATTCTTTTTTTCCATCCCTGCACGACTCCGACAGCGGTAGCTGAGATGTCCTTGAGCGCTAAGCTGTTCCTAAACACTGAATTGACAACAGGCAGCGTTCAAATTGTGTCGGAGTTCTCGAAGGCCGATGGCTGCGGGGTCGGTGCGGGCGGAGGCAGCGGGCAGTGAGGAGAAGAAAATTTGAAATACAGTTACAGGTATTACATCTGAAGGTGAATCAGTTTTTTTTCATTGAATGTTGGGGCGTAAATAAAAAACAAGGTTATAAAAAGTGTGAAGATCGTTTTTGTTTTTTTTTTGTGCTAATGAGAATATTTACTTTTCACTCATAATTAGAAACTGTATGATACTATTTTCATGTAGAATATCAAAATGTTTGCTATGTAGTACCTACAATTGTTTGGTTTGTTTGTTTGCAGCTTTTCCCTTGTTCTCCGTTTCCATTTCCATCTTGATTTCAAGTGTTACATCTCACGGTGGTTGCTAATACCTCAGAAAAATCTGTTACAATGCAGTCCTCTGTGCCAAACCATTCTCCTCTGATTGTTTCTTCAGTCTGTCTGCCATGCATAATGAGGTGCCCGCCGCTATCATGACTCACACGTTCACCAACTAAAAAGTCTGCGTGATTTTCCCGGGCCAGCTTTCTTCTATAATCATCTGCGGCCCAAAATGGCGCAAACTCTTATGACAGTTCTTTTTATTTCGGTGGATAACGGCGCGTGTAGGTCGACAGGTCGGAGTGCTGCGCCCCGTCCCGAGAGAACACCCGCAGTGATGAAACCGCTTCCGGCCACCAGAAAGAGGAGCGCGGTTAAAGTTCAGCCGACTGATCTCATTAACAGGATGATATCATGTGTGTCCATCTTGATGGCTACAACGAGCTTGAAAAGGTTGGTAACATTACCTGTGACTTCCTGTGCACTCAAGGCAGACGAATTCATGACCACGCACAGAAAACATACATACAAAACAAATTTACAGAGAGCATTGCAGAGGAAAATGCATGTTTTTTCTTGACTACTTTCACAATATTGTCACACACGGGCATGATTTTAAAGGATCTGCACTGCGTTGTCAATTAAGGCTTTTCACTTCGCCCATTTTAAGGCCTCTGGAAGTAATGCTGTAAATGATTTCATGCTATTCCTTATGGCAATTATTCTGATCTCATATTGTAGGCGTCCTTAATGTACAAGACATTTCAAACTGCACTTCTGCCCCATACTGTACGCCATTTCGACAGCTATTTGTATCAGCTTCTGTCAGTATGGCTTTCGCTGTCTCTATAAGTGCTCTGTACCATCTGTCTCTGTATAAACAGTGAGACTTTGTCGCCGCCGCCGCCGCCGACACCAGTTCCTGTATTGGCCTGTATAAAGAGATTAGGATAACGCTACAATTTCATTTCAGTGCTTTTATGATATTTCAGCCCTATATTGCCTCTGTTCCTCTAAAGAAACTGACTCGGGGAAAAAAAAAGAAAGAATGCACTCAACTCTGCGACACAAAAGAAAATATCCTCCACCATGATGACTAATCACATTTGATTTAATGACCTTCTCTGAAGAAAAAATTGCTTTTCCCTTTAAAGTTTTCCCCACACTCCCTCTTCAGCAGCTCTTATCCATCTGTGCGTCTCTTTGTGCCTTTTAGTGTCTCTCCGCACAATCCATCCCCATTCTTGTGTTTGCATTTACTCTCCTGTTTTGTTCTTTTGTTCTGTCTAACTCTCCCTCTCCTCTTTTTCTTACTTTTCCCCCCCTACTTTCTTTCTTTCTTTCTTTCTTTCTCTCTTTCTTTCTGTAACTCATCAAGGATACCGAAGAATAGGCCGGCAGCCTGAGGGGCGGATCTGCTGGCGGTGATTGGCTCTCCTTCCTTGCCAATGAGGTGTGAAGCGTCTGCCACGCTGCTGTAACTCTTCTCTGAGGGCCACCCTCGCCTCTTTTTCTGTCCGCACGCACGCACGCACACACACGCACGCACACACACAGTTTGAGTTTTGAGTTTGACACAATATGCTTCAGATAGATACAAGCGCCTGACAAACGCATTCACCCACACAAATTAAAAACAGAACGGAAGACACTACGGAAAATGTGGTTATGATTCTGTCTGGGCAAGGACATCTCGTCCCGTTTGGAGACGTACACGCACATATAGAAATGTTCTTGGTTGCCAGCGATGCCAGTGGGGCCTGCAGATGAGAGTAGACCGTCATACACTCTATTCTAGTAATGGGCAGGCAGATGGCAGGCTGCTCTGTAGCCTCTGCTTAGGCTGATGGCTCTATTCATCAGGCTGCTCACCCTCCCTGCAGCCCTGCACGGGGCTACAATTTATGGAGCTCTCTCTCTCTCTCCTTCACACTCCTCTCTGCTATTCTCTCTCGCTGTTATTTATTTGTACTTTTTTGTTTTAGTCTGCACTGCTTCTCTTATTTTCTCTCAGTCTATGCCGGTGTCTCTCTGCTTGGCACTATAAAAGGCTGTTTCATTCCAGCTCGAAATTCTGCTGCTGGGGGAGTGAGTTATTGGCTCAGCGTTATAAAGTGCTGCTACCTTCCTGTTTTTTTTTTTTGTTTTGTTTTTTTTTTCTTTTCTTTTGGCAGACTGAAGTTTTGGTCATGCAAACACTTTTTTGGAGGCAGAGCTGCTTGGTGGCAGAGGAAGTCTCAATGGACCGTGTCAGACTTTCATGGTTATTGAGCCAAAGTCAGTTTACTGCAAGTGTTTTTTGATATTTACACTTATTTGGTTTCCTACAGAGAGTTATATAAGATCGGATCAATACAGCTTTCATATCTGTACTCTAAACATGAAGCTAGTTCTGCTATCTTAGATTACAGACTGGAAACAGGGCTGAACAGATAGCCTTGCTCTGTCCGAAGGCAGCAACCTCCCAGCGCCTCTTGCTGTTTCCTCACTTCTGCGTATGTTGGTACTCCAGCCAGGAAATAATCCAGCACGTCACTGTAAAACCGAAAACTGAATTAACTTTGGACAGAGCCAGGCTAACTGTTTTAGCTAAGCTAAACTAACCGGCTGCTGCCTCTAACTGTATATGAACTGCAGAGATAGAAGAGTGGCTTCAATATTCTCATCTAACTCTTAGAAAGAAGGCAAATAAGTGTGTTTCCCCACATGCTGATCTACCCAATAGACTTAAATGATCACTGCTCCTGTATGCCTACGGTAGCCTACGGATGGAAAGTCAGCAGTAAACAAAGCAGGAGTGGATAGCCATTAGCCGATGCTGTTAAGTTTTTGGATGAAATATTAAAATGGATGGAAACAAAAATCTGCGTGCTGCACTAATATGAACATTATATATCAATGAAAAAACAGATTGCATAAGTTTAAGTGCTTCTCCTCTCGCCAGAGGTTAATTTGACCCTGCAACAGCCTTTTTTAATTAACAACACTTCTGTTATGAGGACAACAAGTACACTATGCCAGTTAAACGAGCTTTAATTACGAATCAATCACAGGCTGTCCTAGTGTGGAAAAACTATGGAGATACAGAACTACACGTTGCATAAGTAAAAGAAATGCGGGCAAAGGAAAGGCAAGGGAGAGTTGTAAGATTAAAAAAAATAATAATAATAATGTAGGAAAGAGTGCAGCAAAACATGTTTGATCTATACCATGAAAGCTGCTTAAAAGATTTGATGGTGGTATTGCAGATCACGGCCCGGTGTGTGGCTGTGTGTGTATGAAGTTAGATGGAGGCAGTGAGTGAGAGCTTGGCTTTGACCCTCAGTTTCCCTCCAGAGATAAAGTGAGCGGTAATGAGGCCCTGAGCTGCTGCGCCGAGGAAACAGTAGGACCACCGCGGGAGGAAGATGACCTTGAAGACCACGAACGCACACCACATCCACAAACTTAAAGCAATCAAACTTGTCCGTTAATGTAAAAGTTCACTGAAAGTTTTGTTCCTGGTGTGTTTTATTACCGCGCAGGAGGCCAAATGGAAAACAATTTATAAAACATTTCTAAAAAAAAATTTAAAAAAAGTGCATGGTGCTGTGATTGATTATCTCAGTGCCTGGAAAAATAGAAATCCTGGTATAAAGACATTCAATCCACTTAAACAGTCTGTAATCACTCATCTTTCATATTTAGTTTGTTTTTAGGTTTTCAACAAGCTATTGACATGGACATTTTTGAAGCCATGCCACAGTCCATTTAGCATAAGTTATGATATCTGGTCAGACAATATTTTCACTGCGAGAGGGGAAATATCTTCCCAAAGTCACAATAAAAGCTCTCCAGACTTTAGTTTTAATGTCGGGAAAGTAACAGATTGCAGGTTTAAAGTGTGTCTGTGTTCTCTAGAGTGACAAGACTCGCCATATTGCAACAAATCTTTCTCTTGCTCTTTTCTGGGCTGAACGACTATCGAAATTGGCTTGCTGGAAGGCTGAAGTCAGAAAAACAATAAGATTGAAGTTCTGTAATGAGAAAAAAAACTCAGCCGCTGACAATGGAAACTTTGTGTTTGTTTCTGTTTGACATTTTATACTTTTATTGCACAAGAGAATTTTTTCCATTTTCTTCTCTCTGGTACATTTTCAAGTTTTTCTATTGTGATGCCTTTTTAACTAGAAGAAGTAATTGGAGCTGGTTGTTTGGATTTTCCTTTTAGAGCAGTGCAGTTAATAAATCATGTTTAAATGTTCTTGTGCTCTTTCCCCATGGAAATTGTGCAGCTGCATAATAGTAGCCATTACTCATTGTATTGTATTACGATATACTGCTAGTTTTTCCATGATGCTACAGTGTCCTGACCTGATTTAATATTGCAGTTGTGATAATGTGGTCACTGCATTGGAGGTGAACCGTCATGGAATAACGGTGGGATTGAAAATTTGGTCACTATCATGGTGGTACAGTGCCATTGCGCTGGTAGCTTTGGGGGTACGTTGGTGCCATGGTGACAGTAATAAACACTTGGTTGAGGTTCAGGAACAATTAAGGAGGAGAGAAAAGACCCAATCTACAGTAGAGCCAGCATTTAGTTGGCTGTTCAACATGGTGTGCTTGTGGCGCAGCATCTCTAAATATGAAGGGTTCATTCTAAGGTAACAAGTCCATCCATCCATTGATCCATCCATTATCTGTAACCTCATCCTCATCAGGGTCACAGTGGGCTTGGAGCCTATCCCAGCTGGCTCTGGGTTGCTAGTTCATCACAGGACACACAGAGACCGAAAACTATTCACTAACTATTCGCACATATGCCCAATTTAGAGTCACCAATTAACCTATTACGTGCGTGTCTTTGGACTGTGGGAGGAAGCTGGAGAGAGTACATGCTAACTCACACAACACACAGAAAGGCCCCAGCTGAGATTTGAACCAGGAACCTTCTTGCTTTGCTAACCACTACACCACCATGCTGCCCCATGTATCTTTAAACACAGTATTTTATAGCAAAATAGCAAAATCTCTAGCAGCTAATAAACATTTATCGCCTCATGGTCTAAATGATCACAATAGTTAACCCTACATGGTACAGCAATGACTAAAACACCATAAAGTTTTAGTATGATATAACCTTGGCACATTGTGTCAAGAAAATCCCAACTGCTAGGAAAAGTCTCAGTGGCCTAACCAAGATGTCCAGAAGCAAGACTCTCATGTGAAGGTTAGATGCTCCCTACATGCTGGAGAAGCATATGACTATGCCATAAGCCAGTGGCTACTAAACCTGTTACATGGCCCCGCATAAGCCTATCCACCCGTGACCTGCGAGAAGCCAGTTTATACTAATCCCCACAACTGTAAAAAATGTTTTCTCATCCTTCAGAAGAGGATTTAAATTACTTTACTCTTACAACTTGGTGCTGCGGCTTGCCTGCGACGTGGTGTGTAGCTGATGCCTGGGGGCATATCTGTTGTTATATTTTCCACAAGCCCCAATACACTTTGGTGACCGGTGCCCATTTATTTATGCTGTCCATTCTGAGACCAACGTATGCACACAGTGAAATGTACTTTATAGTGTCCTTTTTATTGTTATGTGAGAGGCTTCAGTGCATAAACATATACAGTTGAGGTTAAACACAAACAAACACACACCTTTCACACAAATACTGTACAACAGAAGGTAGATACAGAGACGCATTATTTATTATTTACAATATGACTATAGCTCACATGCGCTCTTACATTATAAGCAAAGAGCTGGAGGGCAAACAATGACATATTGCACACTAAAACACACAAACTCACCTCCATGCACACGCTCAAGCATGCTTCACGTTCGAGACCTCATTGTCCCCAACGGTTTGCGTAAGGCGCCTCGAGGCATTCGCAGCGCAGACACACACTCAAACATGATTATCTCCATTTGATGTCTGTGACTCGGTCAAATTGAGACCGGTGACATCATGGAGTCATCGTCAACAATGCACGCACACACACACACACACACACACACACACACACACACATCCATGTATATCCCAAGGGACACCAACACACGGTCAACACTCAATCCATCTGTGTGTTTGGAATAGTGTAATTTGACGTTGAAGCTTCGGCGCTGTATCGATTGTCGTGTGTTTGTGTGCGTGCGTGCGTGTGTGTCCATTAGTAGCGATGGCATACATTTTCAAAATTGCTTCTGGTCTCCCCAAATGAATCTATAACTCTCTATCCAAAGGGATACATTGGAACGGAACCATCTGGAACACCATTATGGCAGCTTTCAAATTATTATATACTGTAAATGTGATATGATCTAAAGTAAGGATATGAATCTACTTCAACATTCTGGTCTATTTTTTCTACCTGCCCCACCCACACACACTGTCTGGGTTTGGTCTCTTTCAATGTCACAACAATGCATTTTCTTTTACTTATTTAATGCTAAGCTGTCATTAAATAGAGATAACTTCCCCCTTTTCAATTTGTACATTTTTAAAGTTTCATATTGACATTTTTGTACCTTATTTTACAAAGCTTGTATATATTTAAATCTCTATCTGATCTCTTAGAGAGGGCATGTTTTCCTGTTTCCAAATTGTCTGCCTGTTTATTTCTTTTCGGGGTTTAGTCTATACCGTCATCATTTGGGAGAGGAAACGCGTCAGACGAGAGAGTTGTCACCGCTCTTTTGCAAAGCTGTAGAAAAACATTCACCTCTTTCCACCTTTATCTGACCTGCATGACTTTGGACTGTGAGAGGAAATCAAAAAAACTCTAAAGATACAAAACTCCACGCAGCGGAGTCTGGAGCCCAGATTTGATCTTGTGGACCATCGTGCTGTGAGGTGACAGTGCCAACCACCGAGCCCCTGTGGTGTCCACCGACTAACATCTGTTAATATGATGGTAAATAGACTCTGAGCTCACTGTGCAAAGAAATTTGGCAGGTATTTGGGGCTATGACATTTTCCCCTGCTGCAACATACATGAAAGAGTCTCAGGGTTCCTGCATCTCCCAAAACTGGCTTCAACCGCCGTCTTTATAAAATGTGTTGCTGCGTGTTTTTTCCCTCTTTTTCTCCATAAACTTTAGTGCTTTGCTTCAATGTATGAAAAAATGACCTTAAGTGCCGGCCAGTAGCCATGTAGTCTAATCAAAACAATGACGATTAAACAGCTTGATACATGATAAACCAGCAAGTACCGTACAATCCATTTCCTCATAATCTCTGTGCGTATTTTACCAGAGAACGTGTTGTTTTAGCTCAGATGAGGCTGTTTTGAGATCAGTTTCTAAATGTGCTCCATTATCCACATTTATTCAGCTATTAGCTAAAAAAAAAAAAAAAAAAGCAAAAGCACCACCCTCTCTTCCCCCAGCCCATAAGCATGCCATCTCCTCCTCAACAGCTTCCCCATCAGGCCCTGCAGAGTCGCTCTTCAGTGGAGAGAGGCATCCTGAGTGTTGACTAATCAAAGGCCTTTTCACGGGGGCAAAGACTGATGGCTTAATTAGGACTGCTAATGTTAATCACACTTAAATATTTATAAGGAGGAATTCTTTTGTTTAGCCTTGACCTTTTGCTGGAGCTCATTAACATGGTTATTATTGCTCCTGGTGTTGTGCCGTTGCTCTTAAACATGGCCACAACACTCACCCCGGGGCCATTATTGATTTTGATGGAGCAGTCGACATGGTGCTGTGTTAACGCTTTGTGTGAATGACATTGGCTTATCAGGGTTTTTGTGGAGTTTAACCCTGAAGGCGCGTGTGTGTGTGTGTGTGTATTGTGCTTAGGTAGCCCAAGGGGATGGTGGGTAATATCTTATCAATGTGGTGAGCTCATTGTGTTTAAGTGGCAGTGAAGGTAATAGAAGCAGGTCCATAAACACTAAAGGATGCTTCTTGGCTTGTGTCAGCTCAGCACTTTGACTGAATATCGTGATCGAAATGGAATTGTTGTTTGTAACACACACGCACACACATGCACACACACTGAGCTGACCATCATTTTATGACTTGAATTGTTTCTTACCCATACTCACGCCGAGCCAGGGGCAGCATGTTTCATTACTATAGGATACACTGTGGTTAGCGCTGTGCTTGTAGCATTTGTGGGTTAACTGTAGAGGACACAGAGGATAACAGCTTCTTCTGTCCAGAGGTGAACCGGTATTATCTGTAGCATCCGTATCAGCATAGATACAGCTCCTTATTACTTGTATTCAGCATCACCAATTGAATTTTCCTGTTTAAGATACAAGAACCTTATACTAATGACATCTGCTCCGGGCTAATAAACATCTTTTTTTTTTCTCAGAGGAAAAATTACTGCATAATGGTGTAGCGCTTTAATGAAAACCATTAATCAGTCATTGTTATTCTCTCAATTTAATATGATCAGAGAGTGTGTTCCTGCAATGCCCAAGGTCCTTCACTGTTTTCATCCAATCTAATTATTTCATTTGGATAGGAATATCATCTTGTGCACTATCAACTATGAATGTGTTATTCTGCAGTATTATGTCACGATAATTTGCTAAATTTGGCAGACTTTGGAACCCATGCAGGGGGACTACAAATGTGTATCATGCTCAAATTCACATTATATAATTTAATAACAGACAACACACATTATTGTACAATAAATTAAACTGTGCGCTATACTGCTGACATGATTTATTTTAACCACTTACGGTGACAGTTGAAAAAAGAAAATGATGCACTGTTGTCTCTCCTGTGCTGCTCCATCTGTTTCTCCTCTTGTTCCTTTTGATCTGCTGATGTTTTATGGGGGATCTACAGTATTTATGAGCGTCTCTTCTCTTCTTCTCGCGGGATAAAATATGCTGTAACATATGTGTAGAGCCACACACAAACTTACTTACATCGTCACCTGAAGCCTCCTTCTGACTCTTTTTTTTCTCCATTTTTCTAGATCGCCCTGCACAGAAATAATGAAAAGTGTAACTAAAATGTAGGTTGTATTTGAACTGCAGGACATATTTTCCTGCCATAGCTGATACAGACAGCCAGGAGGCAGTCACCATGACAACATATTGAATGAATACTACACATCACATTTTTTATGGCCTGTAACATAATACTGAGAATGACGAGTACTCTATTTTGTGAGTGTGTGTTTATGAATTGAATTAGGATGAGGATGAGGTCTATTGACTTTCCATACTGGCTATTAATACATCATTGCAAAGCCATCTCTATCGTGATGTGATTTTTTTTTTTTTTTTTTTTTTTTTGTCTTTCCAGGTAGGTGTGTGAGAGTATTTGTGATGGAGAGAAAGTGTGCTGTTGTGTGACTGCGAAAGACAGGGAGAGGCTGCAGGATTTTTGAATCAGCCTGCTGCGATAAGCATTGTATTTTATGCATGTGACTGTGTTGGAGGGGAAAAATGGCATCAAATCTCTCTCCTCACTGAATAAGCTTAGGTTGTGCGTATGTTTGTTTTTACATGTGTGAGAGAGTCAGAACTGTCAAATACACGCGGCCTTAGATGTGTAAACAAGAGCAAACAAATTTATTGAATAATCGTGCTACCTGATTGAAAGCAGCCACTCTTGTTTCGTAGCTTTGTAATCACTAAATGCCGTTTGGGAAGTGACCATAAGCACTTCAAACCACCTACGTGTTTCACAATCAGACCAATGAATAAAAGATTTGAGATTTAAGTGCCTACATTTGGAACTTCAAATAAGTGGAACAAAGCCAAGAAAAAAAAAAAAAAAAAGAAAGAAAGGACCAAACAGAGTTTGCGGTGACTCCTGACGCCCTTCCTCGTACCACTTGTGGAGGCGGAATTGAAAAGCTGCTGTCAGTGTGTTGCTCACTGTCTGTCTTTAAGAGTGAGAAGGGGAGCAGGTGCAAAAAAATACTTTCAATCTCAAGTTGTCTTTTTGATGTTTTAGTCATTGCTGCAGAGGCCTGTGCGGGACTGCTTTTTTTTTTTTTTTTTTGTCTTTTTCTTTTGGTTGTTGTTTCGTTTTCAATCCCACAGCCACCCGCTCCAGCAGGGTTTCCAACCATTACGGCCTGATCCCGCTGAAATTGGGATCTCTGTTTCCCGCAGAGAAACTACCGCACGTGCAGCCTTTTTTTAGATTTTTGTTATCGAGAGAAATGCAAAGCGGTTCGTCGGCTGTTTAATAAGCCACCTTTTGAAGATGTGTGCTGGAAACATTACATGCATTTAAAAGTAAAAGAAAAAAAAACCACCTCAGGGCTGAAAGTAGATAAGAACATTAAGGTTCTTGCTCTGCTTTTCGTATTTACATTTGTTTCCTTTCCCATAGCAACAGATCCAAAACCAGATGCAGGAATGTCAGACTTCATAACAGCAGTGATAGTGATAGTGTTTACAGATCAGGTTATATTCGGCATGGCAGTATTTTATGTCACTGATGATTAAATATAAATATAATATAAATTCTTTTCACAAACCACACAGCTACCTTATAAAGAAAGAAGACTTCAAGCAGGCCAGCAAGAGAAACGGATGAAACTTCATCAGTAGAGTTATTAGTTTATGGCAAGACGCCATATTTGCATGCAAACATAAGCACGAAAATCCCTTCCATATATTTTACATATGTGATTTCTCATCTCATTGAGCAGTGATGATACTGACAGCCTGTTCCTGCACGCATTAGAGAAACGTCTTGTGTCTGCAGCATTTTGGTTGTATCCCAATCTAGCTTACTTTCCACTGACTCTGAGTTCATGACTTAATTACCTGTATGGAACAAATAGTGCTTAAGCTTGCAGGAAATGTTCGACCCCATATATTAAATTTGACAGATTTTAGGCAGAAGTAGAGAGAGAGTCAGGAGAGAGACAAGGATTTAGTTTGTAGAGGCTTTCAAACACCTCTTCATGTTGGGAAATGAATTTCTTTCTAAAATGAAGCCCTTTAAAGGAAGATAGAAGACTCAGAGAGAAGATTCTGTAGCATGTGGCCGTTTCAATACCTTGACCGCCCGCGTGCGCAGTCAGCCAGTTGCTCTTTGGATGCAGATTGACCTGCAGGTGAGAGCTCATTACACACAGACACACGAAGTAATAGACCCAACAAGATGTGAAAGTAGCTGGGCTTAAATAGTATTATCTCCTTATTTTCCTCTTTTGCATGAGCAATTGAGTGTGAATTTGCTATAGCCAGGCAGCTGGGCAGGTGTTGAGTGGGACACCTTCTCTTCCCTAATAACCGCAGCAGGGGATAAACACATACATGCAGGCACACAGAGAGAAACACGCACCTATGCCAGAACAGCAGGTGGCTTCCACTAACAGCGTCACTGTTCTTATTCAGTGTGCTGTGAATGTATAACACAGGGACTAACACGTTTTCACCTTTTCCTCTCTTTGCCATCTCTCTTTTTCCAATTATAGCACAATATTTTGGTGCTCTTTACCAAAATTGAGAAGAAAACAGGAACGTGATACGGAGAAAATAAGGCAGCGGGCATAGATGAGATGGTGAGGTTGATCACGGGCGAGCAGGAGTCCATATAGATACAAAAGTAGGTGGATTAAATCCTATTTGATCTCTGGCAACCTCAATCCCTCTTCTCTTGTCTCCCATTTTGTTCTTTCATTTCCCTTCCCGTCTCTTATCGTGTCCGTGTGGGCAAGATTAACATTTCCTAAAGCAATAGCCACCTGTGAAAGTACACGAAGGTAACGGAGAGGTAGATTTATTGCTTCTACGTGTGAGCGGTTTATATAAATGCTCTCTCTGTGTGTGTGGCTGCAGTTTCTTACGGGGTTGAGGCATCGAGGAGACTGTCTCTGCCTCCGTGAAACTCCAGAGCAGAGGCTGCCACCACAGAGACATCATCAGCCGCAGAGACACAGAGATGTGTGCATCTCTTGGATTTCCCTTTCAAAATCCCAGATATATATGGCAGATTGGACACGCTACACGTCTGTCCAACACCTTCACTTTCCACCTCACTACATAAAAGGGACATCACTACCTGCATTGACACTAAATGCTGGCAGTGGACCTAAATCATGAGGTGTACAATTCTCCAATATAAACATACTTCCCGGGATGTTAGATTTTGATTTAGAGGTGACAATGTGTAATTATAATGTCTCCCTTAAAAGACGCTTAAATTAAACATCAATCAAATCTGGGGCAGCAAAGGACAATGCTGTGGAGACTAATTGATTTTCTTGGAGGTATAGTTCAGTCAGTAATCTTTATATTTCTGTCATATTTTATTTTTATGATATATTTAGTGGTTAAAGATGTGCAGCCTTATAGGCCTTTTGAGGAGGATTCAGCGTTTTCAGAAATACGCTTATGTGCTTTCTTTCTTGCCAAGAGTCAGACGAGGAGATCAATACCACACTCGTGCTGCATGTTCGTACAGCAGATATGTAGCCGCAGCGGATTAGCTTAGCTTAGCACAAAGACTGGAAACAAGGGGAAACAGCTACATGATGAGAATTGCAGCATTCATTATGCTAACTTGTGTTTGTGTTTGCTTTGATCAAGTTCGTGTTTTTGCAGATCTGTGGACTATCGTGCCTTTAGCATTTTATCATGCAGTGTAAGTGGCTGTTTTTGTTTTTACTGGTATATATGTGTCTGCGCCGCCTTGTGCGTGTCCTCGCAGCAGGTTCAATATCTTAGCTGATGACATGGAAGGGCTTGAAAGGCAAGAGAGGATGAGGCAAAAGACTAAGAGAGAAGGAGAGAGAGATGAGAGAGATTAGGGATTGATTATCGATTGCCGTGGAGTTGTCAGGAGGCCGAGGATAGATGGAGAAGCACAGCCTATTTTCCTTTTGTTTGTGTTTCCCCCCCCCACTCTCTGGTTCATCGACTGAGAGGAAGATTGGTGGAGAAAGCGAGCCGCACAAAAGATTCACGTCATTTCTCCTTCATTTACCCTCTCTCTCTCTCTTATTGCCGTCATCTTTACCATCTCTAGTTTTGTTAAGATCTTATTTTGGTCTGTGCGTTTTGAGATTAAGAATGAAGTTCAGACAAAAGGGGACAACACAAGATGCAAAGAGGGATGAAAGTATCGAAGGAAGAATGGATAGAGGATGGAAAAAAAGGGAAAAAAACACATGCGCGCTGTGTTTATTTTATCGCTAACAGAGCAAATCAGCATGAAGAAAAGACGTTCCAGTTTCCAATTCCTAAATCAAACAAACGCTCATTAAAATCTCGTTGTCCCCAGTTGTCTCACAAATCACTTCCTCAAATTCCATTTCATGGAAACACACACATTTCACCCCAAGACAGTAACCAAACATAATCCTCTGCTTCATTTCCATTCAAATAACTTAAATCCAAGGGATTCTTATCAATAATCACAGTGAATGTGGTCTACAGATTTCTCTGTCCATCAGCATTTATCAGTCTGAAAATGTGTGTGTGTGTTTGTGTGTGTGTGTGTGTGTGTGTGTGTGTGTGTGTGTGTGTGTGTGTTTCTTTTTACATGCCTGCATATGTCAATAGAACTCCTAAACTCAATTATTCCATTAAGGAGATGGTGCACAGTAGCATGCAGTGACTAAATCAACAGCTTCTCTCTCTCTCTCTCTCTTTCACACACATACACACGTCTGCTTTAAACACTGCATGGTCAATAAGCCTTTTCCATTTAAGGGTAGGAGAGTGTGTTCTTCTGTGTGTCTGTTTGGGTGTGTTTGTGTCATTCTGAACAATGGGTGTTCCTATTCTTTCGTTGAATTTGTCCCTTTTCCCGAGGCTTGTCTCCTTGAGCAGTGGCGAACATAAATCCATGTCAGCCTTTGTAAGTTTTGTGTGTGTGTGTGTGTGTGTGTGAGAGAGAGAGAGAGAGAGAGAGAGAGAGAGAGAGTTTGCACTTTTGGGTGTGTGAGAGGCAAAAAACAGTCCATGTTTTTTGTAACTCTGATTTGGATGTGCATGTCTCTCCTACACCCGCACACACGCACACACACACACACACACACACACACACACACACACACACACACACACACACACGCGCACAGGTTCCTATGTGTGACTGGCATGCTGAGTGCAGACTGCAGCACAGTGTCCGGCTCTCCTTATTCTTCTACAGAAGGGCTACACACTTAATGAGTTGTCCTGGGACTTGAGGCTGTTTAACAGATACACACATATACACACACACAGAGAAGTGCACATACACACACACACATTTTTGCACTCTTATGCTCTCAGTAACATAATATATTCCCTATAGCCTATCATTTTAACCTTACCCATTCCAACAAAAGCCCAACCCTTTCCCTAACTCAGTTCTAACCTTAACAATAAAGTCTTTAAGGAGTCAAGGCCAGATAAAATATTTCCACATTCCAAAAATAAAGCTCTTTTGGTAACACTGCAGATGTTTGTTTTTTTTTTCTACTATATTTATTTATTTTGCCATTATGTAAAATAGAATGCGCCTCTGATGCGGGAGAATTTTCACAGAAATACACAATCTGACAATGCACTGGATCCAATTTAGCCTGTTCCACTGATAACATTTTGATCCAGTTGGCATTTTTTGAATCAGAAATCTGATCGAATCCGTGTAAATAAAACGCACATGAAAAGAGCTCCACTTCTTCCAGCTCCAGCTGCGTTGCTTTAGAGTTCAACCTGACCTTTGATGAGAAAAGAGAAATCCTCCACAACAAGATTGAAAACAAACAACAGTAGGGTTGGTAGTTTTATCGATAAGGACAAATTCTCTCTCTCTCTCTCTCTCTCTTAAATCAAAATTGCCATTCATTTCTTCTCTCTTTAGCTGCTTTAGCTGGAGATAGTGATTTAGTCTTAAATGTTTCCAGTTAATCAGCTTTATTTGTCAGGAAAGTAGCTCGACAAAGGTTGATTGGAGGAGCGTTTTTTAATTAGCCACAATGAAGGTTGACCGGGACATCAGGGACGTGATTCAGACACAGTACACCTTTGTGAGCTGGAAGGTTCCGTTAAAGTTGACAGTGTTATCACCAGTGTCATCACCTGTACCACCCCCCCCCAAAAATGAAAACACATTAGACATAGGCGCATTAATATTCAAAAGGGAAAAAAAATACAGTACAACTCAGTGCGGAAAATAGGGTGAAGATACACTCTGTCTGATACACACGCGTACACGTGCATGTATCCTGATATATAGCCATCGTAAGGCTGAGTGACGTTTTCTAGAAGCAGGTGATGAACAGCAGTTAAAGGAGCCATATCCTCAGTGTGTGAAACTGTCCCCTAAATGTCACCTTGTGTGTGGAAGTGCTGCACAAACTGGCTGACAAGTACTGCTGCATGCCAGCACGCGTATACAGAAAGAGCTGTGCATTCTGTATTTTGTCTTGTCGCGCAAATACACACGTGCGCGCTTTTTGAACTTGCCTGTCAGCGCACACATGATGTCAATATTTCCTGGAACTTATTTAGACTAAATGAAACCTGCAGTTCATGTAATAGGAGCACAGTCATCACTCACAAGCATGGCTTGAATTTTAGGGTAAATTGATACTTAGTCAACGCACGCATTAAAAGTCCTCTCAAATGTGACGAATAGCCCTGTTGTCGGTCTGTTCTAGCAATGAGATGCTCCAGTTACTAACAGTAAAGTACCAGCAACCTGTAGACAGGAATATACAGATCCCAGCTTCGGCACTACGTAGATGTGTGTGCAATATTTGAGAGTGAGGATGAAAATGGGAAAGATCGCTCACACCATCTCTCTTCTTTCAATCAATAACCCTGTGATTCTAATAGACATTGATTGCATCTGAATCCCAGATCCCAAGTCACAAATGTGATTATAAAACGGCCAGTCTTGACACTTTATTGAAAACAATGAGGCTGGAAGGAGAACCGGGAGGAGGGAGGGTGTGGGAGTGACTGGCTGGGAAAGATGGATTAATCTTCTGCTTGTCAGCTTGCTGAAGTCTTCCCCTTCATCCACTTCTTCTTTTGTGTGTTTGTGTGCATGGGTGTGTTTATGTGCAAGGAAAAGTGCACGTTCTTTGCAAGATGTCAGGACTGGTGTGTGTAAAATGTGGAGTGCTGAACTTTTGAAATAGCAATGATATTGAAGAGTACACAGTATTTCCATTGCAGCAGGGCTGCAGTGTAGCGTGGGCCGGCAAGGGTTGTGATGGATGGATAGATGGACCGTATCAGTCTTTATGGATCTAAGAAACAATCTTAAATAAAGCACGATTCATATTTGTCACGAGTCTGTGTTTTAGAATAAACAGAACAATAAAACGGAGAGTTTACATTTCCCCAATTACACTCTGCCGAGAAAAGCAATTACTGCCTGGATTATGTTCGCAGGCAACATTTTTTTCAAATGAATGAAATGCTACATTTATGTACGACACAAAAGGGAGGTGTTTATGGTGACAAAGTGTGGGACTTGGATGCCAGAAGCCAGGGTTTGGATCTGTGGTTACATTTAGGCAATAAAAGTACAATTTTTCAGGCTAGGTTTCCATTAAACATTAATAAACATGCCTTAAGCACATCTTGCACATTGCTGAATTTTTCTGTATTAGACCAAGATCGTGATCTTTTGCAAGTACCTTAACATGACCATTAAAAAGTGTACAGAATATTGACATTTTGCGACTTGCCAAATATATAATTAACACTTCCTCATTGTCTAGATACTAACAATGCTACTGGGGCAGCATTACGATCCCTCCAAAATATATAAATTCTCTTGCAAATTGGCAGTACATAGACATCATTTCTAGGAGACAGGGTTGTCACATACATGAGTGAACAGTATGACTTAGAGATGAAGGATAAGCATTTTCTGTGACTGATCGTAAAACGACTTGCCAAATCTACTGCTGTGTTTGCAATAATTACTGATGTCAACAACTTCTTAGCAGCTTCAGAACACATTAATAATTTAGATTCCGATCTTGCGCTGTGTTATTTCCTGAATTAAACGATCTGTCAGTCACTTTGGGATCTGTAGCAGGTGTTTTGGTCTGAATTTTGCTGACGAGTCTACCCTCTAGTTTACATTTGGATTTTAAAAAATCTGCTAAAACGAAATGACACCATAACATTTGTTCTCAATATGTGTTGTTTTAACTCGACAGCACTTATCTAAAAACTCCCATAATGGCTGATAGCCGGCCACTTACTTTGGGGTCTTTTATCCGTCTGCTCCATTGAATCGGCTTCAGTAAATGTTGTGTGTGCGGGTTCGCTTTTTTTTTCTTTTTAATTCCTGTGTAACACGAGTGGGAGGTGGGTTGACGGTTGCTCTGCGTTCACAGGATTCAGCGGAAGCAAAGCGAAGAATTGCAGAATTTGCAAAAGAAGCGCGGAGAGGTTACCCACTTTAGGCGCTCTAACAGGTGTAAAGTATGTGTAAATGCTCAGGAAGTGTTGCAGTAACGCTATTTTAGAATTTGAAAGGTGGTTAAATTACTTTTACACCCTCCGTGCCAGCCCTGCATTGCAGTGGATATCCTTTAGTGTGACTGCTTTCCTTTGTACGTTGATGACATTTCCATTGGATACAGAGGATTTGCGTGTACATCCATGTGTTTGTATGCACGTCCCTTGTCTGTGTAGGTGTATTAAACATGAGCCTGTGTTTTTGTTGATTGTAGTGCCAGTATCATCAGCTGCCCATGACTAAACTGCTGTGTGGTTTGGTTGGTTCTGGCAGGTATTGTTTCCTAGTTTACTCAATTCCTTCTGCGGGGAAAGCTGTAATGAAGCTATTTCCTAACCCCTTATTTGTGACACAAACTGTAGACTGAAATATCCATTTCACCTTTTACTGCTGCACATCATCTCCATCTGCAAGTAAAATTGCTTTGATGAAATCAAGTTATGGTTTCTTTTTGAGCTGAAATTTAAAAGTAATGGCTTAGTAATGCAGGAAAGGCTCCGCTTTTATGTCACAATACCCTCGTTTGCTTCTACTCTATTCACCAAAGGCTTACACACCGTTTGAACAGTTTGTTTCTGCTGCAATGTCATTGTGGAATGATCGGAATGGATTTTCCCCCTGACCTTATTAGAAACATGCAAGCTTGGATACATACAGTATACTGTTTTGGTTTGTGTGCTTGGTGCTTTTTCTTGCTTTTTTTTTTATCATAGAAACATCACAAGCAACTCAGAGAGGGATTATAAAGTATTACTACAACTACAGTACGAATAATTCAATGAAGGATTAGCAAAAGGCAGGGTAGATCCAGGACGTACGCATTAAAAGGGATTTCTTCAGTGACTGTGACTGCACGTGCAAACAACAAATGCTGCATCTTGGGCAGCCGTTGAAGGTTTTTTTTTTTTTTTAAATAAAGATGCTCTCCTGCATATTGTTTGACAAACACCCCTGGATGTGTTGATGTGATGCATTTTACTATCTGTTCTCACGCCGCTTTTATAAAATCAAAGACGCGTTTTGTCTGCGTGTGTTGTGCTCTTGCTATTGAGTGCTGACAGATAACAGCAATCTGATGTTTTGCCTTCATTCATATATTTGCAGCTTTGGTGCAAAAATATTGTCAAATATAGCTGCATTGTAGCGCTTGTATCTACATGCCAGAGAGTTCTCAGCTATTGTTTGTTAACAAAGTGCTGCGTTCCCTCTGTCAAAACCTGCATGCAAAATGAATATGATATAGTCTGTCACTCATTGCTTATGGTAACACATACAGTGTAATGACACGGCGTGTTTATGGCACGTATTCATGCATGCATAATTACACCATTTACAGCTCTTCCGTCAGACTTGGAAGACAATGATCAATTTAAAATGTAAATATGTTCCCGCCGTGTTCAATCAATTAACAGGGAAAATAACATTTGTGGGTAATATAATGTTTTCCGCTCCTAGTCCTCCCTCCTCATCTTATTAGTGGTACTCATCACATATCATTGTGTATATGGATATGGTAAAATGCATGCATTTGAATCTATGTTCAGTGAAGGTTTAAAGGACGTCCATGCCATTTTTTCAGCGACACCATCATCCGTGGAGAAGGTGGGATGGAAGCCCAAGGATGGAGGAATTATGGGAAGGAGGGGGATTAATCATTCAGTTTCTCCATCCATGTGTTTCAAGCAGCAAACTTTTGTGCGTCTGGGTCTTTGATTTTCTCGTTCTGTCATGTCCGTAAGAAACTTTCCTGTCTTGGAATATTTAACATGATGCATTCCGACACATTTCAGGCTGATTTTAAGTGACATGTTCGTGTATGCTGAATGTAGTTTGTGCAGGGGGGCTGTATTTGCTTTTTGAAGATGGTTTTACTGCAGGTCACAGGACCCAAAATAAACTGCGCAAAAACATCCTCAGAAATAACCCACTGAGTTAAGCAAGGAATATCAGAGCAGATAAATATCCACATGACAAGAATATCTAAAGACTCGGACCTGCAAAGTAAAGCTATTACAGATAGAGGTTATGAACACGCACATTAATTTGGCAAATGGATGCATTCCAAAGGGGAAATGGAAAGAGGAATAGTGATGGTGTGTAATGTGGAACAGTGCCAGTCGATATTGTGCTGAAAGCTCCTGGTCAAGTTGGTGAAAGATACTGTCGATAGATTGTATCCACAAACCACAGCAATGGATTCCCAGAACCATCAGTGTGTTTGTGTGTGTGTGTGTTTGCTTGTGTGTGACAAAAAGGGGGAGCATAGATGAGTGAAATACAAGTGCCTTCTAACACAGGATGGTCTGGCTTGGTCCTTATCAGTCTGCCTTGCCTTGTGAAAGAGACAAAAGACGCTGTTATCATTTCACTGGCGGCAAAAAAGGACTTGGGGCCATGACACGCCAAGCCAACAGTGGGCTACCGGGCACCACTGGGCCATCACAGAGCATCTGTTCCCCCTTGACCACGAGTTGACAAAGCCAGCACAAAGCAAAGCAACAAGGTGAATATTGTGCTGTTCATTCAAATTTACCATGATATGAAAACTGTAGCTTAGTTTTTTGTGTTTGTGTCTCTGCAATGTTCTACGGATTACAAACACAGATTATTTACTAGTTATTTCCTGTCATGCAGGCGTATCATTATTTGTAGTCTTTGAAAGATGTAGGACATGCTCACACAAAGTGTTCTTAATGTTGAGCCTGATTCTATTTCATCACTTTGCATGTATAATATGTGTCCCCAGTTTCCAGCCCCCTGACCATCTGCACCGCCCATCCCAACGGAAGAGTTTAATTCTGGGGGGACAGAACGAGGCACGGTGGGGGTGGCATGGTCTGGATCTCCACGGACATGAGCTTGGATCTCTGGAGAAATGGCTGGCAAAACACTGACTCACCTGGCCCTGGAGTGTGTGGTGTGCATGCACACACATGCATGCACACAGCTATACGGACAGACAGACAAGCAGCTGCTAGCCTGATGGGGAGGCTGATATAGATGATACATGGATGAATAAACACACACAGGACATGATGGAATAAAAACTGAAGCACACATTTACACAAAAGGCAGTAAGTCATAAATATGCAAACTAACTAATTATATGACTGAGTGACACATTCAACACACCAGTCCGTCCACCCCTCACGCACCCGCCCATACACACACACACACACCCCACACAACACAACATATACAGAAATGTCAGGTTCAATATAATTTACTATCCAGTAGCTCACAAAACAGACAGAAAATTTGAAACCCTATTTACAATCCAAATCAATGGGATATCAGAGTGTCATTCATTGCGTCCATACAGCACATAAAACTTCATTAGCTCAGCGACACGCTAATAGATTTTCTACGAAAATGAGATATCATGGATGAGACTGACATCTCCAGTGTTTCAGTGTGATTTAAACCAGGAGGCAATAAGCCTTTGAGAGAGTGAAGGGAATGGGCAGACACTTTTATGAAGATGGACACACTAAATCCGGCATCGCTATTGGCAGCTCATAAATATTATCATCCCCAGGATAGAAATGACTTGTAAATTGACCATAAAGCGGATATATACACGCTTTGTATGCGTGATTTAGCAGTCGGCTGCATTGAGGGATATACAGTGACAGATGTGTGATGAATGTCTATTATGTGGGTGATACAGTGTATGTGTAGGGTGTGTGTGTGTGTGTGTGTGTGTGTTGGGGCTTGTGGGGGGGAAAGGGGAAGACCCCCGGGAACAGTCTACCACTGTGGGGTGATCTCTGTATCCCCACAGGCTTAAGATAAACCATGTACAGCTGTGTTTAAAGGGGTTCACCGAGTTAATTCAAAAGGACACAGGGATGTGACGCAGGCTTATGTGGAGCTACGCTCACGCACACATGCATGGTTTTTTCGGCAAGATGAGGAGAGCTGCTGAAATAACACCGTGCCAGCTGGCAACAGGATCCACACAGACACACAGATACACACACACACGCACCTCCCTCCAACCCACTTGACTGCATTAAAAAGGAGGCTTCATCAAAGCTATTCATGTTGCCTCCATAAGTCATCATCTCATTTGCAAGACAAATGGGGAAGTCAGATTGGTCAGTGCATTTTAATAAAGAGCCAACACAGAGCGAGCATCTTCTTCTCCTCCTCTGCCCTCGCAGACACCGGCTTTCACACAGCAGAGAAAGATTTACTGAACTCTTAATAGACCAACATTCAAATTTATACTTTAACATATGTACAACAGTGACCTGGCAGTCCCTGTTGCTATTTCTCTCATACTTGCAATTCAGTAAGATGACCATATGGTTTTATATCTAAGCTTCACGCACAATTCATCTAAAACTAGGCTTTCAATTTGTCCAAAAATATGCCCCAAACAACGGGAGAACTACAAAAAGGAACTTTTAATCTCAACTTTAGAGATAACTTGGTAAAAATGGTCATTGGAATATGTGCAATCCCATGACAACTAGACAACTTCATCTGCCGAGAAAGCTCTAGCCACTAATGGATGTGATTTTGCCAATGGCTGTTTCCAAGGCCTAAAGACGAAACCCTTCATCTCAATTTTAAAGTGCTCAGATTTCAATCTACAATTCAATGACAACTGTGCAACTCCATCTGCTGAGGAAAATCATGTCATAAGACTTACTTGTGGTAGATGTGTTTTACCAACATTTAAAACCTTCCCTTGAATCGACTCACATTTTGTTAACTGTTATTGGACTAGAAGTAAAGACAGCGAGGAAACGTTGTTGAAAACAAATTAGCAAACAAACATCGTTAAGAGATTCATCTCCAAGGAACAAATAAATATGAATTACTTTTGAAATGCCTTTAGCTGCTAAGCTGCCAACAGTCACACTAACAGGTTGTTCTGCTGAGTGTCCCTTGAGTGTATTGTCTTGAATTTCATGAAGTTTATCTTACCTAAAGGGTCACTGGCATCAATATTACTGCATGTTGTTTTTACTCTCAGAGACAACAGTGGACATTAAAATATTTGTCTTTAACACTATGCCTGACATGCATACAAATTTCCTACTCATCGGATCTATATTTTTAAGTGTGCTATAAAGTCTTGTGTGTTTAAGCTATCAACACAAACCTGTGTGTCCTTGGATTCAATTAATGTACCCACATGCAGCACACAGATAGGATGGATGCTGATGATAAAACATAATTATACAGACCCATTATCATTTGGTCCAAGCATGTTTGATTTACCCATGGACCTGTGACCTTAACATTAATTTCATAAGGTCATGCGATCCTGACCCTTCATGGAATTACTATTGTCACTGTAGATTGCAGCACTATTGATTTGCTGTGCTTTGAAAGCTATCTGATATTGAGATCCACAGACTGTTGATTTAGCTCTGCGCTTGTGTTGAATAATTAAATGAAGCCAATTGGTCTGTTGGTATCTATGCATTTTCATCCTTCAAATGACTTCAAGGGATGCCCTCAGAGTCTGTCAGGCAAAGTATAATAAATGATCACAGAGCTGACATGCTGAAATCAATGACCTGTCAAAGAGAGAGATTTGGGCAAATAGCGACCACCCCCAAACACGCAGGTATTGTTGATTTATTGCGTGAATTTATTTACAAGAGGTCAGTCTTCCTCAGAGGTGACATTGGACTGTTAGACTAAAAAACCTTTTTGCTTGTTTTTATGTGTTGACTTGTTTATAAAAAAGCCATTTTGGCCAATTCTTTGTATTGATTTTTAAACAGCTACGAAGTGTTACCCTGTCAAGAAGCAGAGTGCTTTTCCAGTCCCACCAGTGTGTCCATCTTTAGAAATTTGTCTGGTCCGGTGAAGCATTTCACACACACAGAACTTTACTTTATATTCCGGTAGAAGTACTTTTTTTTTTTTTTTTTCTTATCCAAAGATACCAAGTATATGTGGCTGAATTTTTATGTACCACTGAAGCCATTAATAGCCACTACAGCCTCTCTGCATACAGTGTGGAATGGAGTTTTCTAAATAATTAAACACACCTAAAGGCAAAGAAAAACTTTCAAAGTTATGTGTGCAGGCTCATTTATACATTTTTATCAGGCCTGTTTGAATTAAATGTTCTTACACAAATCAATAGGCTATATGCTCGAGCTATAGGCTGGCTAAGTACCAATTATGTGGTCAAATGTACTGCTGTGATCATTTTACAGTGTATATTTCTTTAGCGATAGCTCCAAAGCTTGAGCTTTGACTCACCGAGGCGGAAAGAACGCAGGTGTGCGAGATTACAGTCACATGACCCCAACCTGGCGCTTTAACCTTGAAGTTGTTTACTTTGACGTCTTAATGGAGTTTAAATTTGTGACGGAGATGCATTTGAACGCCGGGTTATTCGATAAACAGCTGTGGAAAACATTCAAGGTAAGTGAGGTTTTAAATTGTTAGTCTTAATATTTACACGTTACTTCAGCGCCCTGTTGGTAAAGGTTAGCTTGCATGCGAACTAAATTAACCCTATTAAAGTCAGTGTTAGCTGGGTTTTTTTTAGCCTTTTAGAACAGTAGCACACAAGCCACTTTCAGGTTTTGAGTCCCCCTCCACTCAAGAGACCAGTGGCCATACATAGTAAGCTATAGGTGACCGATATTCCCGCAATAGGACCTTTTTCACAGTAGCCATTTTGGGTCAACGCAGGTGTTTCCAATTAAGGTCCCGTCCCATTTATTGCAGCAGAGCCTTTCCGGTGAGCTAACATGCACCACAAGCAGCACCCTGACTCTGTTTGACCTGTGTGATTAGTATCGTTGGTAACACCTGTGTTTACCTACTATCTCATGTCAAAATGACTGCTGTGAAAAAAAACTGGAAAGCCTATTATCTTACAGGACTAAAATAATTAGCATGAATAGTCTCTGAGGCAGCAGGTTTTAATACTAGAACTTATCTAGTTTGGTCTTAATGTGTTTAATAATGTTATATAACGTTAGGGTTTGTTCAGTTGTCGTAGACTTTGGGTTAAGGTGCAAGAAAAAAATGTTGAAATGAGCTGCGGTCACAGAGCACTGCAGAGCCGGTGGAACACTTTGCCTCCGTTGAGATCAGTCAGTGTCAGTGGCTGTAAAGTTTCTTTGGCCTGTAGGTGGGGCTCTGATGCAGTGTTTCAAAGCGAGGAAACCCTCTGGAAGTGAGAGCAGGGAGGGAGAAGGAGGGGATAAATGAGAGAGAGAGAGAGAGATGCTGCAGCAGGCACGGATACACGTCCCCAAAAGACCCCCCTCACCACCACCAACACATACACACCATCTCAAGCGGTTATCACTCTTTGGGGTTCATGGATATAAGATAAGGGTCAAGGGGCGCATTCTTATTTTTTCATAAAGTTGTTTATGTTTTAGTTTTCATTGAGCACATTGCCAAATCCCCAGACACTCATGTCACTGTTACTAATAAATACTAATATTACAGAACTTAATTTGGAAGTGATCTCATGAGATGGAAATTAAAGACCCCATTGGTATTGACTCAATATTTAGTCGATGCTGATGGATTTGTTTTGAATTGTTTTCATATGTAGATAAGAAGGCTTAATAGCTTGTTTTATTAAAAAAAAAGAGAGAGCATTATTCCTGTACCCCCACACTGCTTATTTCGTTAAAGACATGATTACATAATTAGGTCTTTAGAATATTAATTGCTTAAAATGTATGGGGGGAGGATACACTCCTGAAGCATGTTAAAAGATCATCAAAGAACAAAAATGCAGATTCTAATCCCCTACAACTATGCAAGTGTCATAATTATGTTGCTGTGTTGCCTAATCTGTCTTTAAATGATCCCGCGATTAGATATTCAAATCCGATGATCTGATCATTTCACCCCGGTATTGTAGCGTATTTGTGTAAATTCCCCTTTGGCATTGCCAAATCCTATTCTCAACGGCATGGATGCATTACATAAACCTTGCATAAAACCTCCTATTTTAACAAAGCATAAGCTCTATTTAATCTCGCATCCCCTGTCATATTGTTGTTTTTAAGGTGAAAATGTCAGTTTAAGGATGCAGCCTGGAAATCAACTTTTTAAAAAATGATTCTTTAAAGATTAAAAATCAAAACGCTCTACACTAGTGGAGTTGTTTCACCTCAAATGGCACTTTGTGGCTGCTTTGAAAGACATAAAATCATAAACGTGATGATGGTAATAAAGGGTTTGTTGGTTTGTGTTGTGCTCAGGGTGTTTGCCAGAGTCTTGTAAATGTAACCCAAACGCAGCCCCCTCCAGACCCGAGATGTTACTGTGGGCGATTCGGGATCCTTGGTAAAGAAGAAAAAACAGTTGTTTCTTGCACTGGGTGAAGCGCCATCGACTCAGTCCTTCCCGAGCCACAAGATCCGCCGCGAAGCTGCAAACTCCGAGGCAGCTCACCTCTCCCTCTCTCTCTCTCTCTCTCTCTCTCTCTCTCTCTCTCTCTCTCTCTCTCTCTCTCCCTCGTTCCCTCTCCGTCCCTCCCGCACTCCCTCTCTTCCTTTCGCACTCCGCTGCAGCACCCTCAGCACCTCAGTTGAGCAGGAGCACCGCACTGAGTCACATCTATACACACACGCTCTCTACACGCACACACACACACACATAGACACGCACACACACGCACACAAGCACAGCCTCCTGCGGTATCCCATACGGCGCAGCGGCTTTTCCAACGGCATACCAAGTGCGTCCTCGCCGGGGGATGGGAGGTGCAGCTCGCGGGTCTCAGAGAGCTCAGAGCGGCGTATTAGAGTCCTGCTGATCGGGGATGCTGCTGGAAGTCTGCTGCTATTTCTTTTTCCCGTGCAGGAGTCGTCTTCTATCTACACCTCTACCGGGGATTTAAAGTGGACAAGCCGTTTGATCAGGATATAACATTATTCTAAGCGTTTCTCATTTTTGGGGGGAGTAAAAGGAGTTGGGGATTGCTCTGGACGTGCCTCTTATCCGCAGTGTCGATGCGGCTGTGAAGTGATATCTGCATAGATTACAGGTAAGAAAAGAGGCTTGTCACGCCGTTAGTTTCCACAGCAGGACTGTTTTTTGAGTGCCTTGATGCCATTATAGCCAGGTTTTGGGTGTGAGGTTGCCACTGCACCAGCCAGGTGACGGAGGCGTGTTGCACCTGTTCTAGCTGCGCCAAGCCCGCTCTGCGCACTCCGGCGCTCGGGCGGGTTTCATTTCGAACCTGTCCATTTGGATCGTATAACTAGCCCCGGGGAGAATTGTAGAAAAATGTAATGACCTGCTATTTCTCTCAACTTGGGACCCTATAATGACTGGATTCTCTACGTTTGGCGCTTCATATGCCCTTCATCCACTGTAAGCCAGAGAGAGCTGCATGCCCAAATTGTGCCTGTTCCTCTTGCAGCGTTAAACTCTGAAGGTTAAAAACTGAAAGATTTGTCGGGGATTCCGCGTCGGGTTTACGCAGTGCCTTCGGGGATAAACCCAGCGCGTAGGACTAGCATTTAGTGGCGTGTAGTCCTCCTGGACTGGAATTGGGATTTCAGTCGTGGCTCGGCTCTAAATCATGGAAATGGACAAAACTACTATCTGATATTCTGCTGCACATGGTTTTGTCAGGATGCTTAACAGCTGTGTTCTAGGACATTAACATTGATGATGACGGCTGATGGGAAAACATTGTGAGTTAGAGCGATGAACACGGCGTGGTTA
The DNA here is from genome assembly GCA_028641955.1 of Protonibea diacanthus. Classification (NCBI taxonomy): domain Eukaryota; kingdom Metazoa; phylum Chordata; class Actinopteri; family Sciaenidae; genus Protonibea; species Protonibea diacanthus. Next base: position 11,741,026 of record CM053997.1, on the reverse strand, counting down.
TTATTATTATTTTTTTGGAAAAGTTCTTTAATCCGTGCAGGTTTAGGAGCATTTCCTGCATCTTTAGGGATGCACGTTGGGTTGATTTTACGTAGCCTGAAACTATTCATGAAACTATGGTACTACGAAGAACCTTTCTAAATAGGTTATTTGTAATATCGGGCTTTCACAGTTGCACAATGTCTCCTCATGGCCAGTGTATGACTTGATTTTTATAACTGAGACGTAGCCACACATTTCTAATGTTGCCAGTTGTAATTCGTTGAAAAGGCGTGATGCAAAATTGACCGTAAGAGACGCATTTCTCCCCCCGTGTGTGTCGTCCAGGATCGCTGAGATACTCCAGTCTCCTCTCAAAGCTTTTGAACTTGACGGCAGGGCTTGACATAAAAAATATTCAAGTTAATAAAAATCACTGAAAGATAATATGTCTACAGGGATTTAGTCTCTGGTATGCAATAGGGTTTTGGAGATTAGAGTTTGATGTGACTTTGTCATGGCAGTTAAGTCATGGCATTTCTATATTGTCCTTTTAGGGTGACCTGCTGTGAATAGATAAAGCATAAAGTTGTTCTCTTACTAGATTGTTAAAAATATCTGAAGGATTGTGGATGTGTTTGTGCCTATGCGCTTCTCTGTTTTTTAAAATGTCATTCAAGTGTAATCAGTAAATTGTGGACCCAGTTGTGCTGTGGTCTGTTTTCAGAGTGTTGAGTGACTGAGAGCAAATTTACAACAATTCACTCACTAGGCTAGATTTTTACCAAACCAAACAAATTTGGTGTTTTTGGTTTTATTGGGATGATTCAGAGGTATTTGCATAGACAACATTCACATAGATCGCCGTCCTTGTGACTGCGCCGCACTTTTCCGTGTGTTGGAGTCATGTCACATGGAGTAAGCCAAGAGACGTGGTAATGAGCAGTGATGAGCAATGATGAGTAATATTTCCTCAATGCTAAATGTTTAAGTGTTAGGGTCAACGCTGTCTGACAACGATCCATTTGTTCTGTATACACTATCTTACTTAATCAACACATTGGTTTTTGCCTACATCCTAGTTGTACAGAAGGTTAATCATCCCCTTTGGCAGAGCGTATCTGCGTGTCATTTCCTGGCATCAGTGTCATCTCTACTTGAATGGGATAGTTTGTTGGAGCTTGAGCTGATTTCTCGACCTTTAAGCAGGGGAAGGAAGAGTGCAGGCTCCTCAGCACACGCTGTGGTCTCAACCATGTAATGTGGCGTAGACCCCTGATTCCAAATGCGACTTTAGAGTTTGTCTCTCTCCTGCTCCATCGCTCTTTATTTCCTCACTTCTCTTCCTCTCACCCTCTCTTCCACCTCATGCACAGAAAGCAGCTGCTCCAGCCTATGCAAAATACAGATCCCTAGTACAGCAGCCACACTCAGTACTCTGAGCCCCTCTGCCGGCTTCTCCCTCCCTCTCTCCACCTGCACTAGACTCAATGCATCAATTCAGTGTCGCTCCTCCAAACGCTGTTTGATATGACTCTATGCTTAACGTACACCATTGTGTTATTGTTGTTGCGCAGGGGTCTCACAAGCACTTTGACGACACGCTTTTAGTTGTGTGGGTTCATATTTTTTTAGTCTCAAAAGCCAAACAAAAGGCTTACATGCTTGTGTTTAGTGCACGCTCAACAGAGTGTGGCTGAGGGGACGAGGCTATATCCTTGAAAAACCATGAGGGGCAGTGTGGCTTCACAGGCTGGTGCAGTGGATCGATGGGTCTCATATACTAGATACAGTTTTCATTTTGATTGTTTTATTTAGATGTGTGCTATGACTTAAACTTATCAAACAAACATCAGATGCTGCTGTTAGATTTGTGGTTTATTAGTTGGTAACTGTGTGTGGCTTGCAACTGTGAGGCAGAGTAGTTCACTCACAGGGCAAAGTTCCTGCAGGCTGAAGTTCTTCTGCTCGTCTGTATCAGTGTGTCGGTGGCCGACAGGCTCGCTGGACTGTCTGTATTTGTGCATCTGTTTTCAGTGTTAATGTGTATCTCTACGCATTCCTGAATTATTCTAATTTGTGTGCTTGTTGACTTGCAGTATGTGTATATCTCTGTGTTTGTGTGTGTGGTTTGCTGCTGTCAAGGTCTCAAGAGAAACACATTTAGTCACTGAGCAGTTTGATAATCCTATCTCATCTGTGTCTTGGCTCCTTGTCCTTTCACCAAATTTCAGCTCAGTTCTAAACTCTTAAAGGCTGTAAGAGCATTTGGCACCACTCAGTATCCCTCCGTTACGATTCTCCCTCCCACTCTCCCTCTCTGCCCGCATGCTGTCCATCAATTCCTGCCTATAGGAATTGGAACAGCAGCCTTTATCGGCCTGTAAGCACCTCGCATTGACATACTACTCCCCTTCTGTCGGCCAATGTTACGGCTACAAGGTTGGAGTTTGGACCTGCAGAGCACGGCCCTGTCAATATTATGGCTTGGTAATGGATAAACTCTCACTCCAGCCTTTGCAGTAAAGACGTTCATTACATTTTGGGGGCTGTGCACTTAGAAGAATAAGCTCCACAGAAAATCTTTGCAATGTGTTCACGTCAAGCAGGAAACTATGAATGAGCATGAATGGGGAATCTTGGAAAGATTCTCCATAGTGATATAAATGCGTGGTAGCAGTGTAGGCAAGACGCAGCAAGAAGTGTGCTTGTGTGTCCGTGTGTGGGTGTGAATGATGCATCTGTGACTGGCCTGGCGAGGCCCTATACGAATACTCTGGTCACAGAGATGTATCGTCATGTCAGACTGAATGATGTGTCTGTGGATTGGACCTGAATGGAGCTCTCTGTTTGTTCTCATTCTCTTTCTGTTGCTCCCTTTCTCACTTGATGTCTCTCTCTCTCTCACACACACACACACACACACACACACACACACACACACACAGACACACACACACACTTAAACCCCTCTGGGCTGTGACAGGACTACCAGACGCAGGCTAGTGTCCAATTAGACCTCCCCCCCCACCTCCTCCACCTCCCCCTCTCCTATGCCACCAAACACCACAGAGAAGACTGCAAATTGTATTTCCGTGTCACCAACTGTTCTTCCAACCATAATCTGTCTCCCATATTTTAGGACAGTTAGACACATGATTCTTTAACAGCGGCTTCAGGCCACAATTAGGTGTAGAGTTTGTCAGTTTGCTCGGAAAACCAGAGGGTTTTATTTTGTTTAGGATGAGAGCTTTAACAATTTACAGTATAATTAAATTATTTTTAAATTATAGTCATTCAAATACATTTGTCTTAGACCTTTCTTGCCACATTAAACCCCCTGTCTTTGTTGTCTTTGCTGTTTGGGCTTAACCTTGGAGTAGGCTTCAAGCCTGCTGCCCGATGTACATGTAAGATTCAAAGTCTATTACATTTTTAGTTGACACTGTGTTAGAAAGATGGTATCACTGACGGCTTGATTAGTTTTGATCTAAATTCCAATTTAGGGGGAGGATTCTATGCTACATTAAGAGAGTAATTGCTTACAAGTATGTAATTAACCCTTTGGTTATGCACCACAGAGTTGCATATTGATGTTTGCCACAGCAATGACAGCAGAGATCTGAAGTGAGGATCCCCAAACAATAGGCGTTGTGAATTCTATGGGGAGAAATCAATACATGTCACATTGTCCAATTTAATAAGAACCTTTGTTCTCCTCTGAATAGTTTATACCGCATATGCGTGACGCCTACAGAGAAGATATATATATATATATATATATATATATACGTACTTATAGGCGTGTGTGTATATATGTCTAGATGTGCACACATATCCTGCTGTTAAGAACTCTTTTTTCTTCTTGGCAGCCTGAGTCCTATTAAGCTGTCACGTGCCTTTATAATGGGGACCAATACACGTACATGCTACTATATCACAGTGGTACCAATTTTATTTCCTCCCTCCAGCCTTCTCTCATGCTTTCATCTTTTTCTCAATCCTTCTCTCTGTGTGACTGTTTCTGCCTCCAGCTCTCTCGTCAGATATCTTTCTGTCTCACTCTACGCTGCCATGCACAGAACTTTATCTCTGTGTGTTTGTGTGTCCCAACTGTTGTGACATTGGTGTAACCTATGGCAGGGTATAAAGTTAAGAGACACGCGTGTTGCTCTTTTAGATGGGAATCAGGGTGGAAAGGCACCAACGTAGCAGTGGGTTTTCCAGAATGCTCCTTTTTGATAAAACCATATTAAGCGTTTCTTCCAGGTCTCTGATTCATATGGAGCCATGAGTTTGATACATAAACAGCTCTTTGATGCAGTGGCAGGTGACACGCTGTGCATATTGGCTCTTATGTTTGTGTGTGCCAAGCCGAGCATGACGAGCAGTAAATTAGTTTTGTTTCAGATGCATGAAATGATGAGAAAATTGCAGAAGGTCTTAGGGCATTTTTTCCCCCCTCTTGCTCTCATTTGCTCCCGCGCCGACGCCTTAAGTCCACGCAAGGATTAGGCCTCTAATTCTGTTTTCATCCTGTCTGTCGCAAAGAAGCATGGGCACGCATGCTTAAGCATGCATGCATGCGTGCACACACGTTTTATTAATCCATATCAGACAGTACCTCAGAGCTCTCAATATTCATCATGTAACCTACAACTAACATATGAACTGGCTTGTAATTCATCCCACAGGGTCTCTGTTCAGGCAGACACTTCCTGAAATGTTTGATTTCTTTTTTCCAGTAGCGAGAGTTTTTTTTTCTAATGTGTTGTACTAGAATAATGTTATGACTGAGTCCACAGCTCAAGCACTAAGGTCTGCAGTGTAATAGTAATGGAGGTTAATGTCACTTTATTGACAGTAGTATGTTTACTCTTGACACTTCAACCATCCCAGCCCTGCGCTAACCTTATGGGTTGTAGGAGCTCTGTGTTGACATGAAGTGCTGCATTTCAGAAAAATGTAACTTGTTTCAGCTTGACTAGAGGATTAGTGCTGACAGCGCTAGGTGCTAAAAGAGGTTAGTGACTTTTGTAAGTGCTCATAGCACGCCACGATAATAAGAAAAAAGACACCAGTATTACTTTAAAAGCTTTCAGTAAACGCACACAGAAACATTTTATTAGGCTGTCTAGTTTTGCTGTGAAAAAAACAGACAAATACTAAAATTGCCATGCAAAATGACTGGAATATTGCTGTTATTTAGAATAGTTTGTAGAAGTGAAGTGTGATTGACAAGTGTTTTCCGACTGTTGTAAGAATGGCCCTGCTGTGTAGTATTGACTCAGTATATAATATACTGAGAATTTTAGAATCATGTTTGATTACTATATTTTTACAGTATAACGTTGTTTCCTGGCAGGAGGGTTCCTCTGTTGGGGTGACCCCCCCGCAACACACACACACACACACACACACACACACACACACACACACACTTTTTCTTGTTCCCTCTCTCTCATACTTCCTGTCTGGCACGAGTGTCAGTCGTGTCAGGGGGCATCAGTATGCAGCGTTACCACAGTAATAGTGAAACAACGGGCTCAGGGAGGACCCCTGCTGCGCTATAGCCAGAAGGCAGTGGGGTGTGGGGAGGATCTGGTTTACTGTAATACCCTCCCTGCGTCACCCCATTTTCTCCTGTCTCCCCCTCCCCTCAGGATATATCATAGTCTAGCAGCATAACGTTGGGAATGTTACAGAGAGATTTAACAAGGCTTACATTGGGTTTCCGTGTTACTCTTTTCTCTGTGTGCTACTCCCTTTTGAGTTTGGGATTTTGCCTTTCTTGAGTATTTTTTTCTTCTGTTGATGGGATTTGGAATGGATTGTGTCTGTGCGAATGCAGTGATTGACTCTTAGCCAGGGCCCAACTCTCGCCAAGTGCTGGGGAGAAATTTGTTGCTCTCCTGGAATAAAAACGTGTTTCATTTGTTATTCTAGTTAAGCCCCAGACTTTCATCACTGACGGGTATTGATTTTTGATTGCTGTGATTAAACTTGGAATGAAAAGGGTGACTGCACTGGGACGTGAAAGTTTTGCCTTGTATCCTGGGAAACCTCTCTGTCTCTCCCCAAACTGATGAATCTGCAGGATGTGTTTACTCACACATGATATCATCCCTCAACTCTGACACATATGTTTGATTTGTGTCATCCTTCCTCTCTCACTCTCTCCTCTGTCGTGAAGATTCTTAGTGCAGAGAATCATAAACTGAAGGCTGAAAGCTTACAGACTTTTCAAGCTTACATTTTTGTTCAGCATAAGGAGGACCTATTAAATCTTTCCACTATAGTGACACACACAATCCTTACCTGCCACCCACACATCTAACAGTGTTCCTATGGCAACATGATTTGTCAACTGAGAACCCCTCCGTAGAAATTATCCTCACTGCTGTACTTGCCTTGAAAAATAGCAGGAGGCACTAAAGAGGTGTGATGGGTTGATGCTTTGATGGACTTCTGACCTTTCATATGACAGTAACTGGACTCAGAAGATTCATTATCAACATTTTTATCTGCAGTGAGAGACAGGCACTGATACTTATTGACATTCTCAGCACTGATTACTATGACTGTTTATGAGGCACTCTGCCACACTGCAGGTCTTCTTCATTTGAAGAACTGTGACAGTAGTTTGGTGCTTATTTGGTGCTCATAATACCCCGAGCAACGGCTTTTCCCATCTTGTTTCAGATTTCAAACACTTTGTATTTTATTTTTGGGTTAGTTGAACTTTTCACCTCACAGTCAAACAACTTCATTTGCTTTGCCAAACAGATGCATGTACGCACCAGTAAATGCAGTTCAGTTCCAGTTCTGACTTTAACTGCAATATTTAAATATAAGAAGCACAACTAATATCAAACATTTATTTATTATGAGGTGCATGTTTTGCTGTTTTGAGTCCCTATTCTTTAAATGATAAAAAGTCCAACCGATTGGCTTCCAATTTATCAAAATGGCTGTTATTACTGTTGAGCCCTGTTATACACAGTAAGTCTTCAAAAAGCTTGTTTTTATACATTGATATATATATATATATATATATATATATAGTGTACTACCAAAACAGTGAATGCTAAAATCCTCACATTGAGAATCAGTGAATGTGCTTTTGCTTGATAAATAGCTAAAACAATTAGCAATACTTCCTGATTAATTGTCGGTCAATTAGTCATTGCAACATTAACGCACTATATAAATAGAAAAGATAGCAGAGAGCGGCGAATGCGAATTCAACGAAAAACTGAAAGATGTCCAGTAGTATTTTTATGGACTAAGTCTTTGGCTGTTGTAGTGAGCCTTTCTATACTGAGCACACAGCTCCTTCTGCCACCTCCCACACAGAGCACTGGGAGTTGCTGTAGACATCAGCACTACTCCAATCCCCAGATGACAGACTAGAAGAGGAAAGGTGAGCCACTTTGTTGTGTTGCATCAGGCATCCTCCCTGACTTTTTTTTTTTTTTTTTTTTCCAACGTTGGCTCACAAAAAGGCCATCTTCTCTCTCTCTCTCTCTGAGCCTACAAATGTAACAGTGGAGAAAGCACAAGTTCTGAGGTTTCCCCCCCTCCCTTCACCCTCCCCTTTCATTGTGTCCATCCGTTCTGCTTTGTCATGGCAGTCCTTCCAACTGAGCTTTGATTGGGTTGTTGTGAGCCCACCGGCGAATCTGGCAACCAGATAGTTACATGGTATGTGTGTGTGTTTGTCCATGTGTAAGTCGGTGTGTTTAAGAGGTTTTTCTACATGTCTCTGGGAAAAGCAATGCGATGAGGTAAAGCTTGCAGAAAATCAAAGTATAAAAACAACCATGACCAACTGTGGAGAGACGAAAGCGGAGGAGGAGGGGGAGAGGGAGGAAGAGAGAGAGAGAAGGGGTAAAACGCTGGATAACAATTTGCATCCTCTCACTTGCCACAGTGAGCGACGGCTGGCTAGAAAGCTTGTCTGATGTGTTTATGCCATAGGCTTTGAGGGATGGAGTTAAAGGGAGAGGGAAAGTTTGAGGGGAGACAAACAGTGGGGAGGGAGGGAGGAGCTGTGGAAATGCATGTAATGGAGCGTAAACCTGCCTGAACTCAGTTTACCCCCCTCTCAGTTTGTGAAAAGGCTCAAACACATATTTCAAGCTGATGTTCAAGAATGTTTTTTGCGTAAATTCAGCCTTTACATTATAGTGTATACGTCAAACTGTCCCCCTTTTAAAGCACATTAAATCTCCTGATTACAAATTAATCAATTATAAAGTGTAACAATGGCATTCATTATGTATGTACCATTATGCATGTATGGATAAGTTGAACAAGTTGAAGCCAGTCTTTCTTTGCTACAATTCTCTGCTTATATGACTGAAATGCCTTTGCTGAAATACTTGGTGTTTCACCCACATCTGTTTAAAATCGACCTATATTAAAAAAAAGTTAATTACTGTCACGACAATGTGAAGCCAAGGAGAACTTGTGTCTGCATAACCTAATTTACATCTGCTGTTCAATACATAAAGAGAGAAAAATTCAGCTTTAATTTTTTTCATCTTGTAAATAGCATTCATGGCCACAAGTATGACTCGGAAATTAAAAAAGTCTATTCAACTTGGCCTAAAGTGCCCCAAAAACCAAACAAATATGGATGCCTCTAATCAGCAAGTCTAACGATCAAAATACAAAACCAAATTTGGTGGATGTGGTCAGCGCACACACATATTTTTAATCCTCACACGACCGACTCTATAATCATACAGTCTTGGTAACACTTGCAAGTTGTTAACATGGGAATCTTTCCCAGTCCTGCAATCCATCCCATATGACATTAACATGGCATAAAAGCCTGTTCTCAATCTCTGCTGCTTCTTTGGCAGCCAAAGTGAGTTTCTTGGTGGAGTGAAGTTCTTGGTTAGTGGTTCCTTTTTAGATGCAATAGGGAACAAACCACAAAAAACATGTGAAAGTGGTACAGTTGGCAACTTGCTCTGTGGCAAAACTCATAGCTTCTTTACCTGTTGGCAGCTCAGTCTTGTGTATGTTTTGTCTACGTAGTGTCTCTCTCTCTCTCAAACCAGTCCCCCGAACACATACAGGAGCCAATGGCAGCAGCCGTAGAACCTGTTCTGCAACACTACTCAAGTTTCTAATGTGAAGTCTGTACTTTTGCACGTCTCACAGCAAACAAGTTAAAAACAAATTACGCAGTGTTTCTGTAGTGGGCACTATGATCTTTAATATACAAGACCAAAGGGATCCTGTAGCAGAGGGGATTTAGTGCCTGTGACGTTGTACACTGGCTGTGGTTTGTAATCTGTGCGTGCATGTGTGTGAGTGTTTAAAAAGTGTGAATGAGTGTGGCGCTTCTTCAGAATGATGACAGAGTGGATTTATGAGTCTGTGAATCATTTAATCATGGCCCTTGTCCCACTAGACTTCTTTCCCCTCCTCCTCTTCTCAGATGCCTCTTTGTGCCCCAGGATATCACAGACCAAGTATGACGCTGACATTAGGCTTGTGGTGCAGATTTATGGCTGAATAGACAATCTCCTTTCACACACATGTACATACCCACACATTTTGTCATTTTTTTTGAATAGAATTAGTTTCCACAAAAGACAAGAGAAAATATAAGTGACTCCAACAGCACAAATTGTTAATGTTTGTTTTGTCCTGCGTGCAACACAAACCAAATGTATAAAAGTGTGGGTACTGACTTTAAAGAACTTATCTTAAACTCACTTATGGAGTCTAACTAATCCATTATCTGGACAGTATTATGTGATGATTTTCAGATCAGCCTCAGTACGTCATGTTTGATGCTTTCATCAGTTCAGGGGCATCACCTGCATTGACCTGCCCGTTTATATTTTTATTTAGCAGCAAGTGAGCTCTGACATTCCCCTTGCACTCAGAAAAATGAAATACAGGTTCACATGTAGGCTGTGTGTTAGTGTGTGCATTACCCTCAGCCAGACCACCTTGATCTCCAACATGTAGGCTGCAGAATCTGCATGAATGTTTGTGTATTTAGTTTAAATTCTCCTTTTAAATACATCAGTTTCCCATGCTTCTGCTGGGATGGCGCATCACTTGGCTCATCAATTAAATACTGTCAACATTTACATAACAAGCCCAAAGATGATTCTTCATTATAATTATTGACAAGTAATGGCAATTACTGGAATCTTGCCAATATTAGTTCTAGTACTTTAGATAGATACATAATTTTCTCATTATACAGGAGAAGAATGACAAAAAAGGAGAGAAGTGTTTTTGCACGTGTGAACATTAGTTCTGTTTCAGGATAATTGGATGAAGTGTGAAGATCTTTAGCTTGCAGCCTACAGCAGATATCAGTACAGTAGATTATTTAGTCAACATTGTTTCTTATGTTAATGACATTAGTGTTATTTTAATTTTTCACCACCATTCATGACTTTCTCATTTTTGAATTTGACCTTTTTAGGGAAATGACACATTCATTTCTCCACTTTTGCTCATTCGTCATGCCAGCTGTTTCTTCTCTCTCTCTCTCTCTCCCTCGCTCTCTTTCTGTCTTTGCTCGTTCTCAAGCAGTAGTTATAATACAGTACCATTTGCTGAATATGTTTAAAAATGGGATATCTCAGCAGCTGGAAGGGTACTTTTGACACATCCTGTCAAACTGCTCATTTTTCAGTTTTCTGAGACCATTACCGCAGGGCTGCAAGTCTCTGCAGGTGTAGACATTCTGTCTTCACTAGCATGTCCCACATTTTCCATCTATCCCACATGGCCTATACTTAGGTAATTTACACTGGATGGGCATGTGAACGGGATGACAAAGTATGACAGAGACAGTCAGGCGAGTCGGAAGTAAGGTCATATTTTTCTTTCTAATTGAGGCAGTCACGAAGTTAAGAGCAAGACGGAGTCAGAGAGGTACATGAGAGATGAGACGCATGCTTGTATCGTATATGACAGTGCATCAACGTCCCGGCTAGACTCGTGACTGAACTGCCAGTTACTGCATCTGCTGGGTGTGAGCACAATAGACCTTCATGAACACCAGTAAAATCCAATGAGTGTTCAGTTTTCCATCGACATTGTGTCAACTGATGGGTTGATTCAACCCAGTGGTAATTTGTGAGGCTGCACTCGGTGCCGTTGTTTTATTCGGTGACATTGAGAGAATGTCCTTGTTGTTTTAGCCACCTTCCTCATTTATCAAGAGAACCACCACCTGTAAATGAAAAGATATGCGACCTTGGTCAACTTCAGTATGATTATAGGTATGAAAAATAACTTTTCATGCCTCGGTGAAGAAACACAGATTCTCCCTGAATAAAATCAACAGATTGGTGGATAGTTTTAAAAAATTTTTGTTAGCAGTTAAACTTGAATTATAGAAACACAGGAAATAACAACTTAAAAGGGCACGACATGCCATTCAACTGACCTCATCATTCCAGCTGTGCACAGTAAACCAGGAGCTGAGATCTTTAAGACTCTCCTCATCACCACTGTGGATTAGGGAGAGCAGTAATCCATGCGCTTTGAGCAAACCAAATCAACTACTGCACTGATGAGGCTTACAGATGTGCATGTTGTTTCTGTGTGTGTGTGTGTGTGTGTGTGTGTGTGTTTGTCTGTGATGGGAAGGGATAAGATAGGATGGATTAATAAGACTTTTTTCATCCAGTTGTTTATTCTTTGTCCTTTGTACAGAGCACAGCGCCCATGTACACACATTTGGCTACACACTTGCACACCTCACATACCTCACATCTAGTGAGGGATCAAAGAAAAAATTAAAGCAGCAGTTTAACGTTTTATTGTAATCACCACAAAGCCTTCTAAATTATCAAGCTTTCATGTCTTAGAAGTTAATCTTAAAGGTCAAGTCTGCTTTAGCTCTGTTCAGCAGCAGTAAGAGAGGAAGATGGGGAAAGTGGCGGATACAGACAGGTCACTGAAAAAAGGATTTAGAGGGAGAAACAGACAAATATTGATAGATTACAAAGAATAAAGAAAAAGAAACAGTGAAACTGCCAGTGTGGTCAGTGCTCGGTGATCAGCAGCTTTATTTGTCATGACGAAACATCTGAACCAGGGCAGGTCTGATCCTGTTTACAGCAATTCAGCCAGAAAATGTGATTTAGTCAATGGGTGAGTTCAGATGAAGGCATTTTGGCATGTCGAGATAATGTTATTTTCTCTGTTTTTTTTTCCTTCCTGGCGCCACACAAGCTGTAACCAGTTGGAAATGTACAGCATTCAGTATTCATTCATCAATGATTCGAGTTAATGTATTATGTATGTAGGTATTAGTGAGATTATCAAAGGTTATTTAAACAAAACTGAGTGTGTTGTAGAATTGATTCTTATATGGCAAATTGAAAGTATGGAACTTGTTATATCAAGTCTTTTGAAGTCCATGTGAGGGTGACTACAGCTGTTGTGGAATATTGTGAAAGTAAGTTTTAGTGAAACAATAGAAATGTCTGTTGTGCATCTGTGACACTGATTTTATTGTGGGGCATTTGGCAGTTCTGTGGGCTCCTTTGTTCTTTCTGTGTGGCCACAATGAAACACAAGCCATACACATTTGTTTTTTATATTTAAATTTCCATGATGCCAATGGTTTAGATCTAATGTCATAGTGACAATTTACATGTGCTTTCCAGTAGTCTCAGGGCTTGTCTCAACCTGGATCACAGCTATCTAATTATTCTACACCCTTCCCTTAGGCTCTGAGCTGAGGGTTTCGTGTCTGCCAGTGTGTCTGTATGTCCTGCCATATAACCTTTTCACAGCAGACATTTAGGCTTGTCATAACAGCAAAAGTGAGGTGATTTATAAGATTAATAATTGTGGAATTGCATTAACATGTTCCAGTTGCACAAACCTGGGAACCTGGCATGGCTTATTAAAACACTTAAATCCATCTGTCATTGTTGCTATTATTTTACATTTGTGCTTACCCCGCAGTGACCGTGTCATGTGAAATATTTGTTCTCTCTTTCTTATGACTCTTAATCTCACATTTTGTGCCCCGGTTTATCCCTTTGACCTCAACCCATGCCTTCTGAATTCATGTGAAACATAGTGGTGTCATACAAAACTTTACTTTGCCGAGTAACAGCTCAGTCTTCTCCCACCAATCACGTTTCTCACCATCTTACAGTACTTTGCATTACAAACCATAAAACCTTGCAAACAGCTCAATAAACATTACGACAAGCCTGCTTAATGTTTGTGGTTTCCATTCTGCTGTAGGCTTGTGATGACCACCAGTGCCATTTCAAAGTGAACTTATTTTACCACTCTGTGGTGGTAACACTGTGTTTGAAAGGCAACCTCAAATAAGAGAGACTGTAAAAATGATGGGAAGTACCAGGGAAGACTTATGATAGTGCTTTAGATTCTACATTTAATGTACACTGCTTTCTCCATCCTTTCTTATCTTGTTCTCTCCATCCTTGTTCAGGAGGCTTCTCCAGCTCCCCCTATTCACCGTTGTTGTGATTGGAGGCCTAAAGTGTGCTCTGTGCAAAATGAAGTGTTATAATTCCTGATTTATTACCTGCTTCAGTGGTACTGACATGCTTGGATGTTGCTGAGCGGCAGGGGAAAGGGGAGAGGGACAGGAAAGAGGGAGGAAGAGTGAAGAGCTAATGTGAAAGAAGAGCTTGAAGGATGTCACCTTTGCTGGAAATCAAGTCTTACCACAACTCAGCGATTCTGACTGCATGAAGATTAAAACCTCAGAGGTCACACCATGTCTGTGTGTGTATGTGTGCGGATGCCTGTTTATTATATTGTATACTGTTGTGTGTGTAACATAAACATACTTTATAGGCTTCCTTAAATTGTGACATTTTGACAGTTAAAAAATAACTGTGGCAACAATATTTCTTAATTACTTGAAACATATCTGTGGCATTTCTATACTGCACAATTGTGGTCTTTATCAGCCAGCATACATTCTGATATTGATGTATTTATGTGTGTAGAATAGGCCTGTAATATTGGCCATGTGAATGTAACAGTGAGACTCTACTTCAAATAGACACAAGCACTTCCATAATAATTGTTGAGCAGCAGCACAACAAAATCCTGCCTTGAGGGGACCAGACAGAAAAGCCATTTCTGTCTCTTTGACCAAAACACACAGTGCACACCACCCTGACGTGTCTTGTTTCAGTGTTTCTCACACTGCAGCAAAACATCCAGAGTCAGCCCAGCTTCAAGCAAACTACGACTCAAAATTAATTACTTTGTCGAGAGGAAAAAGGGATACTGGAAACCAAAGAAGAGACAGAAAGAAAGAGCCAGGGAGGCAAACAGGGATAAAGAGGGAGGGAGAGAGAGAGAGGGAGAGAGAGAGTTGGGGGTTTATTTTACACTCATGAAATAACAGAAGAGCAGAGGGAGAGCTGGAAGGAGAGAAGGTACAGGGAGTGGATGGATGGAGAAAGAGAGGGAAGACGTGTTGGGATTTAAGATGGTGCCAGTCTGCAGCTGATGGAAGTGAGAGCTGATTTGTCTACACGGCCCTGCATTCCTGTCTGCCCGTTAGCATGGGGAATAAGGGAATTGGGAGAGGGAGAGAGAGAAATGGAAAAGGAGAGAGATGGAGAGCTAGAGGCTCTGAATTTGTTCTATGAAAGCAGCTGTCAGACAGTGCCTAGCAACACCATTTAAGAAGGATTCTTGGCTGCGTTTATAGTAATTACAGCAAGATATCTCTCCCTTTTGATTCCGAGCGAGCTTCTGTGCCACAACATGGCTATAACTAGGGGGCAGTTCTGAAGGATGATCGAGAGGATATCTTCTTTGTTAACACAAAATGCGTCATGTGGGCTTCTTGTTAAATATGGATTAAAGGGAAATATTAAAGCTCTGCTCCACTCTTCCCTTCCTCACATTTGAATTTTTAAGCTTTTTTTGAAAACACTCCATCTTAGAAAGTGATTGTTCATGGTGTTATCAAAAGGTATCATTAGTTGTGCAGCAGTCATGACCTTAACCTTTTTTCACTTTCTTTTGCTTTAAACTATGCATTGTTTTCTGTATTTGATTTTATATAGCTAATTAATAATTGCAGATGAAGCTCTTTCTATAATGATAACTTTCTTAACATCATTTGTGTGATTACGGCCCCCTATGCCCACTAATGAGTTGCGTGCGTGTCTTTGTCGGGACTCAGTCATCCTAATTGAATCCAGAGCTTCATTAAGTTCTCCCTGTCTCTCCATTCACTGTCAAACGCAGAGGCCCCTCCTATTCAGGAAGTTAGTCGCAGTCTAACCCAATCAGAGCAAGGCGCTGATGGCAGGCCAGTAGGCTCTTCAACAGTCCTCCTAATGACATTAGAGCCTCTTGATCTGCACCGATGATAACACACTCCACCAGTCTCAGCCTGCATCAGCACCCATGGCCCAGCCCGAGCCAAGAGTGTGTGTGTGGGCAGAGTTTGCCTGTGTGTGTGTGTGTGTGTGTGTGTGTGTGTGTGTGTGTGTTTGAGTGACCTTACTTTGGAACCAAGGACTGTTTGAGTGCTGTATACCTCAAGGACTTTCATTCCCTACTCTCTTTGCAGCGTAGTAACACCACTAGTGATATTGTAACCAAAGACACAATGCAGAGATTATTACAGTATTTCTGCATACAAAACATTCACAAAGCATGTGTTTAGAGTGTGTTTGAACCCTATCCTGCTAAGAAGGATTAGTAAGTCTCAGATGTGCAAGGGTGAAAGAGAAGGAGTGGCAAAAAATGAAAGAGATTGCGCAAGGAAAGGGGATAGGCAGATGTCAGCTATTTCTCTGAGATCCAGAGGGGTTGTCCAGTTGGATCTTTGCCTAGACCCCGTCTTTGAAATGCTCTGACTCACTTTAGGAGAGCAAAAAGATGAGACAGACAGACAGGAGGAAAATATGTGTGACATAGAAATTGTGTTTATGCTTGACACACTTACATATACTATGATTCACTATGCTTGGCTATGCTTCTTTCATACAGTATCTTTTCAGGACACATGCTTCGAACACATTTTTGCCCCTATTTTTCACTGATAACTCCCACTTATCATTGCCACAAGCTGCGTCCTCTCACCCAGCAGTGAAGTGAATGCAACACGGGTAAATGTTCACTCTATCCCACCCTGATCACACCTTGTTCTGCTCAGGAACCATAAGCTCCAGAAGGGGTCTACATCAGTGGAGCCACAGCGACAATGGCCCTTCACTGATTTCCCCCAAATAGACCCTGATCTTTCTCTCCTGCTGTGCTTTTATAGGAAAAATTAAAATGCTGCAATTTAAAGTAATCTTGGGCTTTGCAGAGTCGTCAATACCATCCCTTTTTATATTGAATCTGTAGCTAAAATTCAAGTCAAACCTGGTTAGACCATAAAAAAGACAAGATATACAGTCCAGTCATAGTTGGCACATATATTTGGGCTTTGTTCCTCCTCAGTGTAGTCTGTTTATTAACTGCTGTGCTGCTGACATGAATTGCAAGATCTGTCTGGTATAAGCTCAGTTTTTTTTTTTTTTTTTCAGCAGACTGAACATGAGGCGATTCACTTGAAAATTGTAGGTGCATATTTTAAAACTCAATACTTGCTTTAATAATTAGACAGTGTATTATTTACAGTGCGTAGATGCTTGTAAACACTGGCTTGATTGCTACATATGTAATCTCCGTCCGTTTACTGTCATTCATATGATATGTACCCAGTTTGACAGTACAATCCTGAGGCTTTCTTTATAATATCAACAGCTCTGTGGTGGATTAGACCTCCTAACCCCGATCTAGACAGGGTATCTGGTGACAGTAATCCATGCTGCTAATCCACGTCTTGATGTAACGAAGGACACCCGCCTTCTCTCTCTATCCTCTCTGTCCTTCTTTTTTTCTTTTCTGCTGCTGCCTTCCTGAGAGAGATGAGTGCGCCATCTGTTTTGTTTATCAGCAGGGGTCAGCTTAGCCCGATAGGCATGTTGCACCTAATCACTCCATCATTATTTAAGTTTTGTATATTTGACTGTTTACAAGTTTGTGTTTGTGTGAAAGATAGGGCTGCACAGTTAATCTTTATTTTACATATACATATTTTCTCTTGCTGTGCTTAATAATAATGGCATTCGGCCACATTGATTTGTTTATTAATGTTTGTCATTCCCCTGAAAAGCTGTCCCCAAAAGAAGATTTTAATTACTGTGTGAGAATGAAAATAATTGTTAGTAGTTGCTAATTTTACAAATACCCACCAGGATAAAGTGCAGCTGTACTACTTCCATATTCATACTTACTTTATATGCATGTTGATCCATACTATTTAAGGGTCTTTGCATGTTTGTATGTTAGCTTCAGAGTCCTGTGAGAGCACTGACTTTATGTGTCTTCATCCATATGGAGACTTATGCTAATTTATGTGTACATTCTGGTCCTTTCTCTCAAGTAATATGTAATTGGATTTGTGTGCGAGAGAAAGTGTTTGTTCAGGTCGTCAAAATGGTAATAATGAGTCATGAATCCTCCTGTGCTCTGTCCCTTGCTAATTTTCCCCTTCCTGAAGGAGGGCAGGCTGTACTGTACGCATTGTTGTTCGGGTTCCCTCTTAGCTACAGCTTTTCCTGAGCCACATGCTTGGATAGCAAAGGCCTGTGCTTTTATTTCCCCAGCCACCAGCAGGCTGAAAAAGCCTCAGTTTACTTTTGCTCTCTAGTTTAATTTGGTTTTTGCCAGTGTTGTAGCGGGGGGGCATAATGTACTGGTGTTGGTGCCAAGGTACATTGCCAGTTTGTGTGTGTGTGTGTGTTGAGGGGGCATTCCTGCTCTGTAAGCTTGTTGTGTTTGTGTCTATTTAATGCAGAAGTGTCAAGTTGGAGTGTGTATCTTGCCGTGCTGTAGTCTGGATGTTTGTGCGTAGATTGGCGCGCCTGAATGTGTGTGCATTTGTGATTGTCATTATGCTGGGTGAGTGTAGGGACACTGTGTTTTCCTTCAGTCCCAGTGTGTGGCTGCATTGCAGAGTGACGCTTATTCCTCTGATCAGTGCCAGAGCTCAGCAGGGGGAGGGGGGTGGATGGAGGTTTCGGAGGGCTACTTCATCACTCCGGTCAGTACATCCACTGATCTGGGACACACATCTCTGTCTGCTTGTTTTCTTCTTCTGCCTCTGTGTCACTGTCTTTGTCTCTGTCTTTTCTGTCTTCCTCTGGCTCCTTCACTCACTTGTTTTTGCTCCCTTTTCTAACTCAGAGTCTCATGCTGAGTCTCATATACTATTGATCATTTTCTACTACTATTACTACTACTACTATTACTCCTACTGCACAAATCTCTCCATCCAAAGCACCTGGACTCATCCTGTGTCAGACCAACTGCCCATGTTCACCAGTGAGATGACAGACAGTAGGTTACGTGAGATGTAGCCAAGCTGCCCAGCAGACCTCGCGGTGGCAGTTTAGCAGTCTCATAAGAGCAGGTGCATAGCCTGAAGCAGTGTTCATGGCAGCTTTAAAAGTACCACAACAGCAATCTACCACCCTGACCCTTGCAAGCTGATATCATGTGAACCAGAAAGTCACAAGCCTGTAATAGGCAGCAGTGGCCGACATTCCCAGTGGTGCAAAAGCCACAAAGTATCTGCTCTAATTACTCATAAAATAATATAATAATTAACCAAATAAAACCAGACCAAAGAAGTGAGTCATCACTATTTAGGAACTGCAGGGGTAATAGTTTAAATGAATTATAAATATTATTGGATGCAAGTGAGACTTTATGTTGGGAGAGATGTGATCTCCTCTAGTGATCACACAACTGCAATCTATGTCTATGAGAGGAGTCTTTATTTTTGTGACTGTGATTAGCTTACATCATTGAATGCATCCAGCAATCTTCCATCTCCCCATTCTAAGCCAGTGGTCACTTTAATTTTCTCCACATTCTGTCTTTCTGTCTCTGTAGCCATGTCTGTTTACTTGTTACACAAGTTAACTGTCTTTGTGTGCTAGCAACTGTCATTCATTCACCTCCTTTCACCCGATGACAGATTACCTTCAGATAAATGTGGAAAAATTCTTTTTTTTCTTTATGAATATAAAGGATTATGTGTAATTACCCTGCTTCTTACTTACTCATAATCTCCTAATCCCATTTGACTGTGTGTTTTTATGAATGTGATAGTTATTTTTAAATGTTTTTACACTGTGAGAAGTTAAGCTGTTTACCAAAGTCATTTCCAAGTCATTTCCTCAACGTAAATGCCTCCCCTCTGTCAGAGTATAAATAGCAGGATATTATTTTGTCGAGGCGTGCTTTTTGCTGTGTCTCTTCCAATTGTCATGTCTGGCCTCGGCTCTCCATTACACAATCTTTGCCAAAGCAAAATGGCTCCTGACATATCCATAATAGCTTTACCTAATACTGTTGTCCCTGAAATTAGCTTTGCAGCATCAAAATACTTTGTCTGAAATCAGGGCAATTTGTAGGAGTTGATCTTTGAACCCAAAATGAGGTTTGTGTGTTGTCTGAAGTTTATGAGCAATATTTCTGACTTCCACAGTAAACGTGGGTATGAAAGAGAGAAACTGTCATCTGATTTAGGCTGGGGGGTGGGGGGGTATGGGCGACAACACATTTTATCCATCTGCCAGCACATTTCTGGGGTGTAGCCAAGAAGATTCGGCTTCACCTGATGAAGCTCAAACACATCCAGAGAGATAATTACTCCTCTCCTAATTGGTGAAGTCACACATTTATAAATGTAAATGCAGTTTACGTCTTTTTTTTTTTTTTTTTTTTTTTTGAGGCTGCACTTTTATAGTTATCATGTGATCCCTTCTGACTGGCTGCTGGCAGCATTTAAGAACACAGAAAACAAAACAAGGGGAACAGAAACATCCCAATTATTTTCTAAAGACTGTGCCCATATTCAGTTTTAAGTCTCACAGATGGAGATAATGCACCCAAACACAGACGCACACACACACTGTTACTTTTGCTCACAGTTCCGGCGAAATTGGAAATGTATATTGGGGGAAAGAGTGCAGTGCTAATCATGAATTCATTAGCACTCTTTGATGTCTATGGGGCTGTAAATGTGTGATTGTCTGTGTGTGTGTGTGTGTGTGTGTGTCTGATATTTGAGTAAATCTGGCAGCTGGCCCAGAGCAGACAGCTACAGACTCAGGTCACAGAACCTAAAGCTTTTTTTGCATCTGATCTGCCACATTCAAAACAACGTTTTGTCTAAACTCCATCTGTCAAAGCAAGCATGAATATTTATCTGGAGAAAGTAGATAAACTATTTTGTCAGTGTAATTGGAAGTTTTTTTTTTTTTACTGTCATTAATTTGCCATGATTCTCAAACATCATCACTTTTATTTTTACCATCAGCATCATACCTTAATATGCATATATAATAGGAGGCAAGGGAAAAGGCATGTACTAATGGCATGCAACTGAATGAAGATAAACTATTTGTTAGAATAATCAGTCCCTCTGTGTGTGTGTGTGTGTGTGTGTGTGTGTGTGTGTGTCTGTGTGTGTGTGTGTGCATATGATGTGTAAATCGTCAGAACCAAAGCAAGCTTTAATTAATGGCGCTTGATGATCAGCAGGCAAAGGCAAACAGCAACTAAACGAGCTTGCCCCCCGTCAGGGAGGATAATTGCATTTCACCAACAGATTCATGTGGCAGACACACTGCCATTGCAGGGTACCACTGATGAGGTTGTAATTTTTTTTTTTTCCCTTTCAGAGTTTTTATAATTTTGTGCTTGCAAACCTCTATTTATTTCTCAAGGGACAATGGGAGCTTTAATTTTCTAGTTTTTTTTTAGTTTGTTATTTTGTTTGTTTTGATGTCAGCTGTGTTAAAGGGGTAGTAGTGTATAGACTCATGAAGATAGGTGGATGTGAAGGTGGTATAACAGCCTCTCCCTCTGTCTGTCACTATGTCTCACGCCATATTTTCCCTTTTGTCTTCTCTCCTTTCTGTCTGTCTCTTTTTCTATTAATAATGACTTCTGAATAAAGTTGTCTGGGAATTTCAGAGGCACGCTTTGTTATGGCTGTCCCTCCTGCTAGGTAAATGAGAGGTGGGAACTCCAGTGCTGTTCCCTGTGTGAGATTAATATGCAGCTCCCCTTTTATTTTTAGAGGAACATCATGAGCTCACTGCCCTGTCATTACTCCTCAAGTAGCAGCAGCCGCTTCCACTAGCTCCTTTCTCTAAACTGCTCTCTCTGATGTCTCTCTCTCTTACACTCGTTTTGTCTTTAGTGGGTGGACACAATAACAAACACCTTTCAGTACAATTTCCCTGCAGCGAATACTAATTTGGTGAATCTGGTTATGTGGTAATGTTGTTTCGTCTGGCTTCCAAATGTGTTGATTTTAGCTCAACAACTTTTTTTTGTCTGGCACTGAATTTGTTTTTACTGCAGGGTTATTTAATGATATTGTAAGTGTTTGTATTATTACTTCCATCTCCCATCACCCTTCTGACCTCATCTAGCTATGCTAGTGATCGCTCTTTGACTCACACTCCTCGTGCACAAATGCACACATCTGAATACACGTCACCTTTTCTATCTCTCTATCAGTTTGTATCCCTCTCATCATCCTCTCTGGTCCTTATCATGTGTTGAGAGGCTGTGTGCTCTGTTCCCTCTCTCTCTCTCTCTCTCTGCCTGCCAGGAGATAGAGGGGAGATTGGTAAGATTGCAGTGAGGGTGCGTTTGACACCACCACAACTTGTGATTGCTTGGGTATGAACCTGAGATGAGATCTGTGGTTGAATAATGTCAGGTAGCACTACCATTTCTGAGTGTCAGCCTTCCTAGCAAACATAGTAAAAAGCTTCTAAAGAAATAGACCTAACTTATTATAACAGCAAAAAATGTAACTGGAATGTTATGTCAAAATTTAATGAAGTGAAAATGATTTTTTTTTAAAAGTAATTGTCATTCTTTAAGCTACTCTATGAAAATATTGGGATGTTTCTTTTTAATATTTTATTTGACATTGTTTTTATTTATTTATTTATTAACTTTTGCTGTGAGCTAAAAACATAACCATGACATTCAATAAAACTGTCTCTTTTGCTGCTGGAGATTTGCATTAAGTGTGACAGACAAGCTCTCGCATAGATTTACTATGAGTGACACTTCAAAGTTTTTCCTGTACCTCTCACAACAGCATGCAGATTGTCAGAAATTGAATTTGAAAAGAAAAGACGTTGAAATTAGTACAGTTGCAAACCTCTTTTTCTATTGTTTTGTTGATTTAGAGTTGATGTTGGACTCTCCATGGTAGCACTTTGGTTTTAGTAGGATGTAGGTTGACCGAGAAGGTCGAGTTGTATTCCAAAATGCCGTTTAGATTAGTGCTGCAGGACTTTTATTCTTGTGTGTGTGTGTGTGTGTGTGTGTGTGTGTGCAAGACGAATACCTGGATATTACCCAGGTGAACACCACTCCTCATAATATCCAGCTTGCCACAGGAGAGCTCTAATGAGCAGGTGACACACACAGGGGAACACCATGTTTACAGGAAATGCTGTCATTTCCGCTTGATAATCTGTGCTGGGGTGTGTGTGTGTTACTATACTATACTGTGTGCTCGGGCACTTAAACAGTAGAGATATAAGAGTCCTACCCACCACATGCAAAATGTTCATTAAATTGGCAAGGTCTTACATGTGTTGTGTGTGTGTGTGTGTGTGTGTGTGCGTGCACCTGTCTGCTTTGGCTGTATGGGTAATGCTGAGCCTTTGCAAATGACCTAAGGACTACAGGGAAGCTTATTTCTGCAACCACTTGCATTTCCTCCCTAATTGTTCCTCTTCTGCCCATAAACCCCTTGCTTTGTGTGTGTGTGCGCGTGTGTGTATGTGTGTGTGTGTGTGTGTGTGTGTGTGAGTGTGAGTGTGTGTGTGTGTGTGTGTGTGTAGGTATGTTAGAGAGAAAGAAGGTCCTTTTCTCTCTGCTAGCAGTGTCAGCAGGTGAGCTGCCCTATTGGGAAAAAAGAGAGAAATCGCCAAAGCATGCAAATTGCTACTCCAAGGGGAGAATCAATTAGGTGCATAGCGGCTGGAGCAGGAAGGCAAGGAGGGGCGGAGAGGGGCAGGGGTCCATGCAGAGAGATGGTGCAGAGCCATGCTGATCACCTCCTCTGAGACAGTGCATTACTCCTCCTCTTCTGTCCCCTTCCTCAATCCATGGACTGATCCTATTGGCTAAAGCTGTTTCTGCACACTGCCTTTTGAACCGCTGCTGTGCCTCAGCCTCATTCCTTTTTTGTCTAGCCCATTTCTTTTCTAAGTATAGATTGTGCTAGAGTCTCAGGTGTGTGGCCTCTTCACCTGTTTTCCTCATTATTCTTTGTAATGATGCTCTGCTCTAATCTGTGCCAGATAAAATTAGAACATAGATCACGTAATAGTCTATCCATAATGTTTATGTATCAATAATATGTGACAGTTGCCTTAAATCTATAGTCAGTTGTTTGTAATGTTTGTGTTCATGTTTTTAGGTTTTCACTGAGTTCTGTCTCTTCTCTCCTCAGGTACATAATGTCCTCCATCTCAAGAAAGGCTTGATCCCAATTGGCCAACAGTACTGGACTGTGCCTCCTTCCCACTCCTCACCAATCCCAGCCTCAGCACAGCCATGACGTCCTTTACCAGGACACGGACCTGCTTTTTTGTTTGCTGCTTCCTGTCTAGCCTGGCACTTCCTGTGACGTCACAAACAGTGGTGCAAGCTCCGCTGCCTCACAGTATCATCTCCCAGCTGATCACAGAGTCCCTTCAGGAGGAGGAATATGCATCATTTCGTGCTGAGAACCCAGAGTGGACATTCAACCATCTTGCAGTGGACTATCGCAATGGTAATGTTTATGTAGGAGCTGTTAATCGCATTTACAAACTTTCCCCGGACTTGGAGGTCCAGGTATCCCACGAGACTGGCCCAGATGAAGACAACCGCAAGTGCTACCCACCACGTATTGTCCAGCCCTGCAGTGAGCCACTGACACTCACCAACAATGTCAACAAAATGCTTCTGATGGACTATCGGGAGAACCGGCTGCTGGCATGTGGCAGCCTCTACCAGGGTATTTGCAAACTCCTCCGCCTAGATGACCTCTTCAAACTAGGAGAGCCCTTCCACAAGAAAGAGCACTATCTCTCTGGCGTCAATGAGAGTGGCTCTGTGTTTGGTGTCATTGTGTCATATGGCAATGCCTCTCCAGATATGCTGTTTGTAGCCACAGCAGTGGACGGTAAGCCAGAGTACTTCCCTACCATTTCTAGCCGCAAGTTGGCCAGAAACTCGGAGGAGGATGGCATGTTTGCCTATGTCTTCCATGATGATTTTGTGGCATCTATGATTAAGATCCCTTCAGACACCTTCACTGTCATCCCAGACTTTGACATATACTACATTTATGGCTTTGCCAGTGGGAACTTTGTCTACTTCCTGACTTTGCAGCCTGAAATGGGGGGCGGACCAACCACCGTGTCCTCCACCGCTGGTCGGGAACAGGTCTACACCTCCAAGATAGTCCGCCTTTGCAAGACAGACACTGCCTTCAACTCCTATGTGGAGGTGCCTATTGGATGCATTAGCGGCAATGTGGAGTACAGATTACTCGAGGCAGCCTACCTTTCCAAAGCTGGTGCTATCCTGGCACGCTCCCTAGATGTGGCACCGGATGACGATGTTCTGTTTGCAGTCTTCTCAAAAGGCCAAAAGAGGCGTCCACGCCAGGCCTCGCAGGACTCTGCATTGTGTGTCTTCTCTCTGCGGAAGATCAACGAGAAAATCAAGGAGAGGCTGCAGTCGTGCTACAAGGGTGAGGGCACACTGGACCTGGCTTGGCTCAAAGTCAAAGATATTCCCTGCAGCAGTGCGGTGAGTACTACAGTGTGCACACATACACACACACACACACACACATGCATTTTGTGACTTTCAGTCATATTTACGCTGACACAAGTTTAATGATAGCACTAGGGAGATATTTACTATTCTTATACACTTGTTCTATTTTTGTGCCACACACACATACACACATTATTCACTGTAACATGTAGCACTTGCTCTAATCTACCGGAACAGCGGGCATCGAGCAATTCTGCAGAATTTATCCAGTCCACTCATTAGGAAAAAGGCTATTCATAAGTATTAAAAGCCAATCAGTGATGATTTCTTATTGTGTTTTAACCGATGGACACTATAGGTGAGTATCTCTGGAGGACCATCAGTGGTGAAGGCTCTAGCATGTTATGATAATGAGCTCGGGTGCTCTGCGGGGGGCCTTCATGAACACTATGTTCTTGGGTGGGTTCATGCTCCATCACATTACTGTGAGATATTAACCATCCACTGCCTCTTCTAATCTGCTCACCCTTTAAACAATGCAGCTGAATGCTCAGCCAAATTACCATAATTCTGTTCTCCATAACAGCATTACAAATTCAGTGATTCAGTTCATTTGATTTCTCACTTTGTGCACAGAAAAAAAACAAGGTTAAATTGGGTGTTACATGTTTTGACCATCTTCACAAGCAGCCAAAACTGTTTCATGTGTTTGTTTGTTTTTTTTTTGTTGATCTCATATTACGTCATTAATAAAAGCTGCCAACCTCAAGAAATTCAAAATGACCTTGATCAGAGTGCGTTTGTTAGTTAATGTTACTTCCTCTACATAATGTAGCACGCATGATGAATGAACTATGCTCACTTGGCAATTTTGATGTTTGTTCAGAGAGGTGTAGATAATGGGTTAAAACTCTTCTGCTGGGTGTCTCAGCGTAATGATCAATTAAAGATGTATTGTTTGTTTGTTTTATCTATGTAAGTGCAATATTTCTTTACTTAGTAATTTACTATGAAATAAAACAAAACTTGCAAATAGTCTTTCCTCACTCAGGCTAGTAATTCATATCATATTCATATCATCTACAAGAGTTACAAATGAAAATGTATACTGCCACAATAGCTGTAACAAGAATTTCATCTCTTGGTTATGGTCATATTTTAGAAACTTAAATTTGATCCTCTCACTGCTCCTCAGTCCATATAGTTCTGACCTTAGCCATGCACTATCTCGAGACATTATGAAGTTGACCCTCTCTCGTGTTTGGTTCTGGAATCGCAGTGTTTATCTATTAATCCGTCTCTGGCACGGCACACGTTCCGGGGCGCCTTTGTCTGCTGCTTGAGGGCCTGATAAATCATGCCTGGGGTGGAGCTGTCAGCAGGGAGAGGAAGTGTGAGGGAGCACACAGGGGTTAGCGCTGAGGAATGATGCCATTTCAGCATGCGCCACAGTATCGCCACTGCCACCGCATAAATTAGACCCTGCTGAACAAGTGACGGTGGACGCTGCAGGAGATAGATGAGTTCTGACACACACACACACACACACGTGTGGCACCACACTTTTAAGTATGGCTACTGTAGAGATGGAGAATAAAGGCAGAGTGAGGCTTTTGATAAAGTAGAATAATAGCAATAAATTGTAATATGTAAGGCTTATTAAGCAATTTATTAAAATGTAGATCAGATGATTCAAGGCTGCTTTAGAGTGGAGCTAATGCTACGGCCGTAAATAAGGAATCATATTTAAATACATGTTCACACAAACACACATAAATCAGGCCTATTGCTTGAACATTAGTAAATTAGTAGATGTAAATGTAAGCCATATATATTTCCAATAAGTGTTTTCACAATGAGAACACGTTCCATGTTGAGATGTAGAGTTATGGGCAAACTCTCATCTCATGCGTGTCTGTGATGGATGGTTATCTTTCCCATCTCACAGTTGATTTATTTTTTTTTTTTATGAATCGTTGGTTGTTAGTCTCTGATTAATTCCTTTGCTGCCTTAAATGATGCATGACCGGGAGCACCATGTCCGATATCATCAGAAATGTAGCTGAAACTCATCGTTCACATCTTCTCCACTCTGTGCTTCCCATGGGTGTAGAGGGCCAACATAGATGCACACAGTACACACACACACACACACACAAGCTCAGACTCCTTGAACATACCAAACAAGACTTCTCAGAAAATTGTGTTTTTTGGGTTCTTGTGCTCATACAGACACTCTAATTGAGGAATCAATATTTAAAAAAATATATAAAAGGCTTTATTGGTATGAGATTTGACATGTATTGTCCAAGCACAATTCCAAGCATGTAAACCATGTTGAAGAATGAAATTAACAAAAATGATGTAAATAGAAATAGTGACTAAAATATTAATTACAGGTCTTACTCACTCTCTTACAACTCTTAAACATCTTTAATTGAAGCTGTGCCCAAGAGTCCGAGACATCACTGTTTTTGAAATAATCAAATCCTCAAAGTAGGTATAAATATGTTCAAGGACACAAGTACATCTACAGGCCTGAGAAGGACAGTATAAACATTTGCCGTCATCAGACCTTTGTTGCCACCATCTTTAAGAGGCTTTCAGTGAGAGTGGGAGAGATGGAAAAAGGGAGAAGTTGAGAAGAAAAAGTATGCACAGAGGAGTGGTATGATGGGTAAGAGCGCAGTAGAGAGGATGGATGGTAAGAGTGGGAGTGGGGGGGGTGCGTCCTCTCTCCCCCAAATGGCCACGCTTGGCTGAGCCACATAATGCGTGCTCAACAGTATAAGTCTGCAAAGGGCCTGCATCCATAGATCATTGTGAAGTGGCATGTGACCTATAAAAAAACGCTGCCTGCTCCCTACATGTTCACTGTGTCAGCAGAAAAAAAACAGAACAACAAAACAGCGGGATCGCAATAAATTCTCTCTGCTCTCTTCTCTCTCATCCTTGATTCATTGCTCACTGCCTGTGCTGCTCTTTTCTCCTTTTGCCTGTCCTTCTCCTCGTGTTCTTATAAAAATAGCTGCCACCACACCATCCTCTCATTCTGTTATTCTCCCCCTCCTTCTTCTTTCCACTTTTATTCCCACTTACAATGCTTTCCATAAACACACAGCAAAGTGCTGTCTCTCATCCTCCCCCCCCAACATGAACGAGAAAATTACAAGGTCGCCTGTAAGTCCCCGACAGGCCACGGCCATCCCCTCATCCTTTCTGCTAATGATCATTAATTACATGTCATTAACTAACATGCCACGGGCTATTCTTCCACATTTGTTATGTGCTATCGACTTCACATTCTGAATTCACTCCAATTAATTAGATTATTCTACTCGGCTGCTGTTTCTTTGAGTCTTTTTCTTGATCTCTCTCACAGTCCTGCCAACACATGTGCTCATCCCTCCCTCGTTTCATCCCTCACTTGAAAGGAACTCTTCCATGCTCATTTTTTTCTCCTTTCTTTCGTATATTTTACTCTGTGTTTGACCAACCTTTGAATGGCATTGTCTGCTGTGCTGACCATCTCCATCCCTCCTTCTCCTGATTGCGGAGCTTAATCAGTTGCTGGCTGCTGCTGCTGCTGCTGATGAGTCAGTCTAGGCCACATCCTCAGGAAGGGAAAGGCTAGTGGATTCATTAAGAACATCCAGACTCCCCCCCCCCTCCACCCACCCACCTCCCCACTTCACCCCACTCCATCCACATATCCGCTATCCTGCTTGCTGCCTGGCTCGCTAATTAAATCTCCATACATGATACCACTTGCTAAAGGTCAGAATCCATCACAATATCATTATTCTGTGATTAAACAAATGTCTCCCGCTTCCTTCACTATACTGACTAGCCTCCACCTAAAAACACTGACTGACTTGGTTGCCTTCATTTATCTGTCTCTTTGTCTGTCTGTCTCCTTTATTGCTAACTAATTCTCTGATTGTACAATGTTTAAAAAGTAATTTTGCAAATTACAAGTAGTTGCCAGATAAATTTATCAAATTAAATCCAATCCAACAGCCAATACAAGTTTATTAAGTCTGTCATAGTCATATGTTTTATAAACTGTGTTATGTATAAAAGTGTGGTTCAGGCCAAAATGACTATTCCACTATGTCCTAAGAAATGACCACCAAGTTGAATCACAGGATCAACAAAGAGAGAATATGAAAACTGTTGGACATTGCGATACCTAAATATACCTACAAATGATCAACTCTCTATAGTCACTAACACATGTAGGCTTTTTTTTTATCACTTGAATAAATACAGTTTTGGGTGAAATGTAAAATGACAATGTCTAGTAATGATTCAGAAAGAAATAATGAAAGATTTTCTGCCTGTACGCGGTGAAGCAGAAAACATGGGTTAGAGAGTTATCTGACACATCTTTCTCTTTATGATATTGGGTTCTATTTTCAGCTCCTAGTTTGATTTGTGAATTCGTCTTTTCCCCCCTTTCCCTGCATAAACTCCCACCCTGCCTCTTCTCCTTCCTTCTCCCTCTCCCGGCTGTGCTTTAGTGATGTCTCAGTTTCTCTCCAAAATCGTCATGCTGTTTCGTTAGTTCCTGAATTTGATTGTTTTCCCTAACCAATATTTATTATCTGTTGTAGCTGCTCAGCTAACGGTTGGCAGGTGCGAGCATCCGCAAACATGATTTAACAAAATATCACAGGCTTATCAAAGCTTGCCTCCTCACATTGAAACCTGCCAACAGAGTACGCACATGAATCAGGCACTCCCTGAGAAGTGCGTGTACAGCCTAGTATAGCCATATATACTCCAATATACACAAATTTGCTGCATTTTCCGGCATTGTTTAGTATGGCTGTGCACGATCACATTCCTAATTTTGCATTCTATATATTCTATACTTCTACATCTATAACTGACAAGACTGATGGCACGTCTTCTCAGAGATGTTGAGCATTGAACCACCCTAACCCTGTATGTGTGCCCAAATATATGTATATTATCTTTCTTCAGTTCTAATCATTGGAGTCCCCAGAGTGGCGTACAAAGAGGAAGTTAAATCTTCTTTGTGAAGCGCTTGTACTCTGTATTCAGACTGAATTTTGAGCATGATTCAGAGTGCTGCAAAAAAATGCTCTTTTAGAATGCCCTGTGGATTCCTTAAGAAAACTACAAGGAGCACTGAACCTCAGCCCACGATGACTCGCATTCCTACCAAGATGATAAACTGCACATTTGATTTTAAGATGAATTACATTTTTCTGAATGGAATAACATCTGTTTACCATGCATACACAAACTGTTATTCCTTTTGTGTGCGATGACTAGCTGCTACATTTTTTATTCACATATTCTTTCATTCTTCCCAACATGATTTGCCCCTGAACTAATGTTTGGACACTGTATTGATTCTAGAAATGTTTTATATTTGTACATGTATAATCAGAAGTAATTATGTGTGTTTGTAAGAACATTTGACCAGCAGGGGTTTGATGCTGAGGCTTCTCTTTTCCCTTGGCACTCTGCATCTCACTCATTCTGTTTCTGTTTCTTGAAACAGGCATCTAAAAGTAGAGGAGCCCTCAGATGGCTCAATTGGGTATAAGGTTGGATGGTTTCCAAAACAGACAGTGTTTGTGAAGAGGGAAATAGGAAAATGATTTATGGAGACAGGACACAAGCGGGAGAGTGAATTGTGCACATCTCACTGTGTGTGTGTTTACTTCACGGTGTGTTCTTTCACGCGTTGCTAGTGTGACGGAGGGCACCATGGATCAGTAGTCAGACAGACTACGTCTTGGCACAGTAGCCAGTGGTCCATCTGATGCACATCACACACACACATTGGCACACACTCTTACTCACAGGCACACAAATAAATGAAGAGTAGAGCTTCATTTAAACTTGTAGACTCAAAGGTTTTAGCTAAATAAAAATGGAACCAGATGCAATTATTCAATTTTCAACCACTGTAAACAGATTAGAGAGAATGTCACAGACAGAAGCCATGTACAGTTAACTCACTCGGTCCATCACAGAAGAGGCTGTTCTATTGAGCTCAAAATAACATTTATTTAACATATTTGAACTTTAAATGACAAAAAACTTGCCAAGGTCTGTCGACGTTTCCAGCCATCACAATTGCAGCCAATCTCAAATAGTACACTCAGTTTACACCTAGTCTTAGCTATTCTTAGCTTTAGCTAACAGTCCTGCAATAAATCTTACCTTCATGAAATCTTCGCAAAACCTTTTAGAGCAAATTGTATCTGTGGAGACATAAACACATACCGCATAAAGCAACATAAAGCTGCTTTCATTCAGTCTAATTCTTGACAAAGAATTGACAAAGGAAATAAAAATCGAGTATAAAGGATTAGCGTTCCCATACTTTATTTGCTTTCCAATCATTGTGAGCAAAACATTTTCCTACGTATCTTGATATGTATAGCTAAAGTACAATTTTTTGCAGACACTTCACTTCAAAGTAACTCACTGTTGCTGCAGGAGTCACACAGCCAATGTTTTAGCATAGTTAAATTGAATGTTGACATTATATCTTACAATGAACACTGCAAACCCACTTAGTCATGACATAATTCTCTAGTGCTGCCAATCATCCTGGCAGGTTAGTCATTTAGCACAGTAGGGCTAGAGGGAAATACTGGATATTAAAGTGGCTAATTATGCAGAAAGCAACTGCGAGGATACTTTTTTTTTTTCATTTTACTTCTCTACTCTTTCTTTGTAATGTTTTCCATGTAATTGCCAATAACTCTCCAACACCAATAACAGTAAAACAAGCTAACCATAAAGAACAATTGATGCATGAAGAGTTTTTGCAATAATAAAAAAATAAAGTGAAGAATTCACATACTAAAATGGATTGGAGAAGAAAGTCATTGACACTGCTGCATGGAGAGGGGCATTAAAAAAGAATGGCCAGAAGCGCAAGAAAATGGATACTTTGGAGTCTCCAACGGTTGAGCAGCGACATGAAGCGAAATGTCTCTGTGGTTTAATGTGTGTCATTAACTTTGTGAACTTGTAGCCAATGGAACAGGCCCTCACAACAGTGCAATCCCAGATTAGGCCATACATCAGAGAGCGTTGGAGAGCGGATCTCTTTCAGTCCCCACTAATCGCATTGAGCAACTCTCTCTCTCTCTTTCGCGTGCGCCCGCTGCCCCCTCTCTTTCTCTCCACTCTGTATCTGCTGATCCCTCTGCACAGTCCAGAAGAGAGCTCTCTTTGTGCTGGTGCTGGCAGGCAAACAGAAGCAGAGCGATGGATATGGCTGAGAGTGACCTGATTCTGCCTCAGTGCCTGGCCTGCGTCCAAATACATAGACTCTGCTCTCCTGTCCCTCTGTCTTTAGGGAGGAACCCCCTGTTTTTCTACTCAGTTGCTACACTGCGGGGCGCTGGCTGAAATACCTACCAGACCTGAGTAAGAATTGAGTTTATAGATAATAGTCATTTGAGCTATTAGTATCTGTTATTAGTCTAGCAGTTCTTCTGATTTTGCACACATGTTCAGATGTGTACAATTAATGGTATCTCTCCCGGTAACAATTTGTTTAAATTATATATCTGAACTACCTAGGGATAGAGCCTTATTCACTCTCTTACTTTTCACTTTAATGTGTTCATAGACATTGAATGAAAGGAAATAATCTTATTTAAGGACAGCAGTCCTTTGTGATGTATGCAATCACTCTATCTGTTTGAGTGGTTGGCACCACACTTTGTTTTTAATTGCAAATATCTTGGCCCTACGACAACTTAGAATTTGTATCTATTCATCAAATCTATGCATAGAAGTGTCTCAAGAATCTTCGTAAAGTAAAAGAGAAAAAGATCAGGAAATCATATTCACGGCCTACATGTAGTTAGTGTTTGCCAATGCTTGTAAAGCAGTGTCCATTGGAAGTTAAGACAGAAAGGGCTGATAGAAAAAGCAACCCAGTTTGTTTGAAAAAGCCTTAATGAGATGGGTTGAGCAAAAGAACAGTAGCATAAAATGTGAAAGAGGCAATGACAGCCGTGTCTTATTGGTAGACAATGTCAAAGGCTACATTCATATTAGTTTGTATTCTGACTAGAGATGACTTTGGCATCACAACTACAAATGTCATGTTTTGGTGGTGGCGTAATGAAAATGTGTCTGCTTTCTGAAAGGGTTGACAGACAGAAAAGTATATTTCATTAGATTGCAGAATGCGGGACAGAGATGGCAGCAGTGATTGGCAACCAGCAGAAATAATACAGCATGTGTCAGTGACAAAACATGAAAACACACACACACAGACACACATTTCTACACGTCAAAATATCTTTTTTTCACACATGTATCACCCGTCACTTACACAGACACACAAACGTTGACAGAAACAGACATAATGTGAAGTGATTTTTAATGATGAAAACCACTTTACTTTTTTGGAAAAGTAATTAATCTTGGGAGAGATGGCTGCACCTTTATTATCTTTTGGTGCAGCATTCAATCATCGAGGCCCCAAATACTACAGAATACCCCATTTTGCTTGTGATAGATCCTGTTAGCCTTTGAACCCTGGGGCCATGAGGCTCCTTTTAAAATTGATTGATTGTTTCTTTCTGTCACGAAAACCACAGATATTAACAAATGCATAGAAAAACAGCTTTACTGGTGACTGGAGATAAAATACAGTACGTGCACACGAGTTAAGCGTTGGCTTGTTAATACGTCAGAAGGGAAAAGGAATTGTGTTGATTATGAATTGTTGTCTCAGAAAGGCAGGTAGAGTAACACTGCATCCAGAGCGATATTTCATTGTGATTTTACGGAGTGACCCTGGCTATCATCAGAGCACCATTAATCTAGCAGCAAGCCGCCACACGACTTGTCGGACAGAGAGTGCATTCTTGACAACAGCTCATTTTGAAAAGGTCGGGAGGAGAGAAGGCAAGGGGAGGGTAGGGAACTGGAGGAAAAATTGTCCACTTTGATATGTTTTTGTTGTGCACCAGTATTCATCTTTGTTTACACTCTTTGGCATCTCAGTCTTCCGTTGTTATGTATCATCTCTCCTTCCTCCAGCTGTCTTTGGTCTTTGCTCCTTTTCGTCCTCATCTCAACCCTCTAACCATATGACATGATCTTGACCCAAATTCAGGTCATCTCTATCGATCATTCATACCACTTCATATAACCCCAATGTTATAGCCTAAAGCTCATTGTGGCCTAGACCAGCCATGTTCCATTTGTCTAATGAAAGCAGACCTCATATTTCCTCTGTGGCTCAGTCCGAGGCTTCTGATGATGATGGCCTTTAGTGAAAGGTTGGGAAGAGACACTTGGTGCTTGCAAGATTGATCGAGAGCCCGGGGGGTGCACTGCCAGGAGGAAAAAAAAAAAAACAGAAAATAAGACATAAACTAAAAGACCCTCTGTCCCCCAGAGCATCCCACCTCTGACAGCTCAAACCATGAAGCAACTCTAGATTTGACATGGTTCGATAGGTTTAAGCCAAATGAAAGCAAAGGTCTCGTCGGTTCTTTTGAAGTGCATTTTGTGGTTGCATGATGGGATATTCCTGAGTAAGCCCCAGGTAATTTGCTATAATCTTTGCCATAAAGTTTTGCATTTGTTGACATGTCCCCTTCTTGTTAAACATAAATTAAATTTCAGCTAACCTTGTTTTTTGCTTATAATTGGCTATTATGAACCAGTGCATGCCCAATCATTCATATCAGACAAGTAACACTTTAAAAAAAGCTGTGTAATAAATTATGAGCAGAATTTATTACAGTTTTTTTTAACATTAAAATCAGGTGGTAAGGAATTGCTTTTCATGAAGTCACTACAGTAGAGTTTGTATTTCATAACTCCTGCCCACTATCTCACCTTACTACTTATGCTTTCTGTGCATTTATAAAGAAAGTAAAGGCAGTGTCTACTGCCAAGGCCTTTCTCCCCACACCAGCCCACCACATTGCTAAGCTATTAATCAAAAGCAATGTCTGCTTCAGTCTAAACCCAGTGTTTCAAATCCATCCATACACACAGAATAATGACCATTCCCCACCGCCATTATTCTCTTATCAAAACCCATAAGTCATTCTGCCCACAGTGACTAGTATGAATATCCACCCTGCAGGATAAAACACATGCATGCATACACAAAATGTAGAGGCTCAGAAAACATAAAACACGCACATCTGTATTTAATCACAAAATCACAGCAGCATATCCAGACACAAAGCATAACAGATGAACCTCCATCAAGAGTTGTATTAGAGTCTGCATTGCAGTGATTTCCCTGAGTGTGACGATGCAGCACTTCTTTTTTTTTTTTTTTATTTCACTCGGTTCACTTTGAATCATTTCACATTGAATATTTTGCCGCTCCGGCATTTCTGCAGATGCTGTTGCATTGGGTGGACGGTGGGGAATTGTGCCTGACAGAGCAGCCTCTGGCGCTATTACAGAGCAAGCGCCTGACTGCAGTCTTCTTCCAT
Source organism: Protonibea diacanthus (assembly GCA_028641955.1). NCBI lineage: Eukaryota > Metazoa > Chordata > Actinopteri > Sciaenidae > Protonibea > Protonibea diacanthus. Next base: position 11,705,684 of record CM053997.1, on the reverse strand, counting down.
CTTCATCTCTCTCTTACTTGTTTCCACATTTGCCGTTTATTGCATGTGGACCAGCAGACGCACACAAACACAATGCGCACACTCTCACATACAAACTGTTTGTTGACCTGCCCCCGTCCATATTTTATCTCTTACAAAAATAAACCCAGACACAAAATATTGATTCCTATTTTCATTCATCTTGAGCTCCTCTTTGCTGTTTATCAGGTCAGTTGTAGGTCTGTATCTGAATAACCATGCTCTATACTGCCTCCACCTCCCTGAAGACCTCTGTGCAAACCACTTAATCCAAAAGGCCAAAGCAGTGCCCCTTCACCTTTATTCTCTAGTCAAAAACATTTGTATTTCTAGAATTCATGAGGGAAACTGAATTCGATTTCTAATGTACTAATTTGCCGCCTCCTTCTCCACTGCAGCTCTTGACCATTGATGATGACTTTTGTGGCCTCGACATGAATGCGCCATTGGGTGTGTCTGAGATGGTACGTGGCAAGCCTCTCTTCTCTGACGCTGCCGACAAAATGACCTCCGTCATCGCCTACGTCTACAAGAACCACTCACTGGTCTTCGTGGGCACAAAAAGTGGACGGGTCAAGAAGGTAAGGAGCAAAAATGTAGGAAGAACCTTAGCAGAGATGGCTGAATTGATGGAGGCAGATATTTGGTTTCTCTCTTTGAGAATGTGGAGTAAGGGCTGGGAATTGGGGACTGCTGGATTGGAGGAAGGATAGTAGTAGTAAGGCAGATTGACTTTCAGGCAAATCAGCTGAGTCGGCTGTATTTGCAAGAGGAAGAGGTCTGTGTGTGCGTGTGTTTGTGTGTGTGTGTGTGTGTGTGTGAGAGAGAGAGAGAGAGAGAGAGAGAGAGAGAGAAGAAGAGTGAAAGGAGGAAGTGTATGTACTTCACTGTGGAGAGAATTTGAGTGTTCGTGTGTGTGTGTTTTGTGGAAGGGGGGGATCAGGAGAACCCCTGGGGGGGTTTTATTTCTAGAGCCAAGCCTATCTGGTATCTTTCAACATCCTCCTCATCCACTGCACCATATATCACACATACACTTGTATACACCCAGTATCAGGAGTATCCGCTGTACTTTTCCTTCACTTTGGACTTGTAGAAAATCCAGAGCCCTGGGGGCAGATTGTAGCACACATCAGCATGTTGCAGAACTTGCTAGACAGCACAGATCAGCATGTTGAAGAATCGATTAGACAAAGTTTCTTATCTGTTTCTTGAGGCAAATTGAAGGATCAGAATAGGATGGAATACAACATTCATTAAAGTGTTTACTTAGCAGCATTACAGTAAACAGTATGAGTCACACTTGTTTCTTTACAGTTTAGCATTTTTGACATTTTTGTGTCGTAGTCTAGATTATTGTTGTTACATAATTAAGCATTTTAGGGAATTGTCTATAATGAATCTAAATCTGTAAAACTGTAGAAGTCTTTTTGCAGCTGAAAATGTCAGCCATATTTAACATCTTTGACCAGAGCTGTCCCTTAAAAATCATGTCACATTCTGTGTGACAGCAAAGCCCTTGGCTAAACAAGATTTGTCTCCTCAGAGTTAAACAGCACTGGATAAGCTGGGTTTTGGCATGTTGTGGCTTCCACCTTAGACTTTCCTCATGCCCCTGTGCCCTCCCCCGTGTGGCAGCCCTTTTCTGGGCTAATGGGATGATGCACTGCTGCTAGGTGTGATTGGAAGGGTGGAAGCTCCTGTGCTTTTACTCCCGCTTTCTCGCACTTACACACATATATCGCAGGGCCATGACTGAGACTAATTTTGGGGCAGTTAGGCCAGTGAGGCTCACAGGCCTGGGGAAAACAGTATTACACAGAGAGGAGGAAAGGGCGAAGGATGGAGTGAGTGAGGGACGCAGAGGAAGGTTGAGCTGGAGGGGAGAATTGGACAGAGATGGACTATACTCTGTAATGCATGTTTCAAAGGTTGTTTGCATGTGGTACGGTTGAAGGGCAAAAGATGAAAGACAGAGTGGAGAAAATTAAACAAAGATGTGATTGAGACCAGAACAAGCAACCGATGTCAAGAGGTGTTTTTCTACTGATACTCAGGCAGACGGGGTCGCTGGGTTTTAGATTGTTTGTTGTTGTTGATTATGGGCCCCTGCCTGTTTGTTGTTTTTGTTCCGCACAGGAGTAGAGTGGATGAGGCAGCGGTTTTCCATGTTGTAAGACAATAACACATAGGCAGATGCTTCAAACAGGGGGAATATGTATTCATATTTAATAGCTACTGCTAATCTGCAATGGTGAGTGCCAGTTAGGAATGGCTTTGAATTTTAAGAAGAATTCCAAGTTGTTTTCCGGGTTTTCTGAATATTGTATTTGCGTGAGATATGTTTGAAACGTTTTTTTTCTCTGGTTCTGTTCATGCTTTTCTTCTTCTTTCCCTTGGCCTTTCTCCAGAAATCCCTCTCAAAACCATATATTGGCACTTGAGAGACTCGTGTCTGCAGGTTTTTGGCATTGTTCTCATTCAAACTCAACATGAATGAAGATCAGATTGTTCACATATGGTATATTCAGGCAAAGAAACCCAACAAACACATAGCCTCTTTGACAAAAGGTGATCAATATCCTGTGTCAACTCAGGCGTACACACATGCACACACAGCCCCATTACAACCCAATCCTCCCCTCCCATGTACATACTTCTCCTCCCCTGTCGTTAACTGTATACCATTAGATGACATCACAGGCAATAAAAGACAACAACAAGACAATAAAAAGTCTGAGCTTCGGTCCACCTCCTTCATCAGTGACTTTATAACCCCTCAGCTAATGGATGTTGATTTATATACACTCCTCCACCTTACTTGTTCCATCCCTCAACCTCCTCCTCCCCCCTTCTCTCACTTCTTCTCTCACTCACTCTGTTTCATTCTTTCAATATTCTCAGCGTTATTTATGGTCCTGTGACTAACACGTCACCCTGAATAAATATAAGCATTACGGTAAAAGAGAGTGGACGGACTATAATGCAGCACTGTTTGAGCTGAGCTAAATGTTAGTGTTTACAGGCTCACATTTATGACATCATGAAGCCGAGCTGGGCAGGAACCTGAGTAAATTAAATTCAGTTTGCTTGTGAAATTGTTTTATGTAATGGGGGTGAGAGTTAAATTTCGCCAGTATAACTTGAGGCCTGTGGACTACATACATGCCTGGACGTCTTTACTTATAATGCATTCATTAGCCCCTGAAGGTACCTCAACCTTACATGCTTAACCTTAACTTCAACCTAAATTACAGATTGACCAGAGCTGAAGTTGAATATTTGAGATGGCAACAGACAGGACTTGGGTAATTAGACTCCAGTAACATTGATTATTTTTATGTAATGTCAGACCATGCAGACAGAAGATGTTCACCTGGAATTTAGATGCTAGTGGTGGTGATGAAGTGATTCTCCTGGAAAAGTCATTGTGGTCAGGGTAGTGAATTGTATAGCTGTTCTGAAAGAGGTGTGGGAAAGCAGAAATGACAGGAAGATCTGGAAAGTGAGGTTGGCCTTAGAAGAACAACAACAGAAATTCACCAATAGAAGAATGAAGACAAAACAAAACATCAGAGAAAAGATCTTTTTCTCTTGAACGTTCACCAAGTCTTTCCTTTCAAACAGTCCTTTAAAGAAGTAAGGACCAGCGAAAACTCACTCACTTTGTTCTCATAGTCTACCAGTTTTCGGTTCATCCTCACAAAGACAGCTGTGCAAGACCCCCTACACATGCAAACATAGCCCTTGCCTTAGATGTCTCTGATGTTGAGTGGTTGTGTTGTGTAAAGTCCAGATTGACACAGTCTAAGCTGAATTTCATAACACTCTCCTGTCAGCATAAAACAGGCAGTGTTGTCGAATCAGTAGTATTCTGTACATAGCTGGCCTTTACACCCCACATTGTGCAGGGCTTATATGATCTGTACACCTCTGTGCTTTTCCAGCAATCTTAATTTCAACCTCACTTCTAGCTCTTTTGAATTGATAGAATGTCTCTTGATCTGTGCTCTTCACCATCCTCTTTCTCCTCTTATTTCTTTGCTCCCCCTCCCTTTCTCCACCTCTGTTTGCCCTCTTCTCATAATTTCCCTTTTCCTTTTCCCTTCATCTCTCGCCCTCCCTCCGTCTATCTGTCCATGGCTGAGTGGAGTTGCTGTGAGAGCTCTTTGATGACTACCTCCTGCCATTGGAAGTGAATGGACCATATGGCTTCTGTCAGCCTGTCCGTCGGTCAGTTTGTGTGTGCGTTGGTCTGTGGCTTTTAGGAGATGGAGATGTGATGGAGATAAAAGGCTGTGGCTGGGTAAGGTTTAAACCCATTTACTGCAGGTCAGTGCACAGCAGCAGGTCAAGGGGAAAGCCTTAACCCCCTGCAGGCTTTGGTTTAGTTCATGGTCATCTGGTCAGGCTACACATTAGCATGACAGGTACACTTCTATGTGGACACATGCATGATACTCACACAATGCACATGGTTGCATGTATTGAGATAAGCACACTTGCATGCATCAGTGAACGCTTACACCCACACACTACACGTTGCTGGACAAAGGCTGGCCAGGTACCTCCATGGGGCCATGTATGGAAAGGTGGACTAGGGGACGAGAGGGAGGTGTGAAGAGAGGGAAGAGATGAGATTGAGGACCACCTGCAGAGGTGCTAATGCATCTCCACTCTGTCCGTCCCAATGGGGGAGCATTGGCACTCAATACAATGAGCAGCTAACCTTGAACTTGATGGAGAAAGAAGCAAAAAAAATGAGCAAGGCATGGCGTGCAAAGGTGAAAGCTGAGAATACGTGTGTGATTCTGTGTCCTAAATATTACCAGTTTATACAAATCACTGCCAAAAAGCAGACATGTGAATGCTTCTTGGAGTGATAACACAGGAGGGAAAAAAGAACAGAGAGTATTTGTCAGGATTTGGCGAAAGGGCAAAGAGCAGAGTTATCACAATTCCTTCACCTTTTAACCACAGCCACTACTTTTCAATCTGTTCCAATCAGAAAGGCACAAATATGTAGAAAGATAGGAGGATGAGATGTAGAGAATTTTAGTGAAGCAGGGGTGAAAGGAACAGGTAGAATGATGAGAATAAGACAGAAAGGTGAATGAATGGTAGTTTGTGAGGCAAAGGCTTCTTAAAGATGAGGAAAAGCTTGCAGGAACAGTGTAGAGGCTGAGAGAGAGAGATCTGTCATTTAATGCTGTCAGGGGAGATGGCATGAGCAAGAAACAGGTCAATTCCGACATTGAATGGTTAATGGTTGTTGTTGGGAAGGGAAAGGTCAAACTCACTTTTGACTCAACCTCTGCCAATTTGATCGCAAGTTTCATACTCTGTACAGCTCTCTCCAGCTGCAGTAATCGTTTTTCCTTTCACTACATGTCTGCCGCTCTCCTCATCACAAACACGCTATTTATCTTTCATTTAATGTTTCCACTCACTTGTTTCCCCCTCTCTTCCCCATGCTTTCTATCCATGCCACATGTGTCTGATCTCCCTCAAAATACGAGATTCTTCAGGTCATTTTTTTCTGTAAATGAAAATTTCCACCGCGTATATCAGTTTGTTCAGATTGACTGCAAAAGTATTTTAAAAAGCTGATGGAGGAAATCATTTCACACCACTGCGTCAATGAAATCTGTTTTCATATGAAAGTTTAGTAGTAGAACTAAATTTACGACTGCATCAGTAAAAAGACAATCTCCTGTGTATGCCCTGTCTGTGTAGATATATTAGGTTACTGATTTCTCTTAGCTACTCAAAGGCTTTGTAGTGTTAAGCTAAAGAATCCTGCTGGATTTATTCTCGGCAACAATTAAATCCTTGCAGTCCAATCAGGTAACAATAGTTTACACAGCCACATTTGCACAACCACGTTGATTGAAATATATGTCCAATTACTTCCTTTTGAACTTATTACAATCACAATTAACACTGCATTCTGTGGTGTCCCCTGTCTAATAAATAAACTGGGGCTTTGCTGTTGGCACAATAATATATAGGTGGATAGATATACGTGTGTAGGGGTGTGAGAGCTTTTACATGAGATATTTATTGCTCTGGACCAGTCCCATATGTTCTATGAGTTGATCATGTCCTTGTTTTGTGTGTGTGTGTGTGTGTGTGTGTGTGTGTGTGTGTGTGTGTGTGTATGATGGGTTGGTTAGCCCCAGATGCAGATTATTGAAATGGGCTGAGCTGAGCTGTGGTCAGTGAAGCAGAGGATTAACTGCTTAGAGCTAATGATGAAATATGCTTTAGGACGGGCAGGCATCGCGTGTGCGTGTGTGAGGACAGCGGTTTGTGATTTAAGTCCCCTCCCCACCCTTGTTACGCTACAAACACAATGCTTTTCAACACAGGTGCACACACTCGCACACACTGCTACTATCACCCTGGCCAGCAGCCATTACAACCCCACTTCGTAGTCCACTCATTCTGGCCAGTGGTCTAAACCGCTGCTGTATGCAGTCAGTATTCCCAGAATGTCAATCTTCCCATACTGTTAAGTATTCCTCAGCAGTCTTCCTAGTTGCCTTGGCACTGTGTGTGTGTGTGTGTGTGTGTGTATTGCTGCTCCCACACCAGCTAGTGTAGCAACACACACTAAAGCAAGCTCAGTCGTGAGTTGCCATGGTAGCACAGGCTGTTCCACGCACAGGATAGAATGTATAGAAGGCATCAATGCCAGGAAGACACACGCACATATCAGAGAGTATATTGTGATGCGCTCTGTATTTAATTCCCAGGGAAGCTCGCTGTACTGCACACACATCATGCTGATACAATGAACTGAGTGCACATTAGGATGATCTGATGCGATGATAGTGGGCTGGTATTCGTTGACAGGTGCTGTCCACCTCACAGCTATAAGGCTGATTGAACACACTATATTAATGTGGTCGTGTTTTCGTCTCGCTGTATTAACCATTGTCTGTTACCCGGCTTTGCCCTGCTATTTGTTGTAGAGCTAGAAAGGCATGTCAAGGAGAATCAGTCAATGGGAACCCCTCAGCAGCCTCTGCCACATTTCTTCACCTTATGCTTCTTTTCGTAGCTCTTTTTTTCCCCACTATTGTTCCTGAGTGGTTGCTTCTACATACATCTTCTGGTAATTGATTGGTGCGCAGTGTTTGCCTAGGCCCCCTTCCAAAATTCAATGTTTCCTCTCGATTTAGGGAGTTGGTAAATAATGTGTGTATGTGTGTTGTACTTGTATATGCCTCTCTGTATATATTAGTCAATTTTGTGCAGAAATTCACGGGAGCTAATGAAAAGTGAAGTCCAGTAATGGCCTGGGAAGAGGATCAGAAGGTAGTAGTTGCCTTGTGTGCTCTCAATCCCTGGAATACTTACCGTGCCTGCTGCCAACACAAAAACCCTCATCCAATAGCCAGGCGGTCTGATTGGGCAGCGAGCATGCAGTCCATGTTGAATTCAGTCAGGAATCCTTAGCGTTCACTTGTAGATGGATATGGGGGTAGAGTTGGAGGGAGGGTGTGAAAGAGAGAGGAAAATGAGGAATGGAAGACTGGGTGGAGAGAGAGAAAAAGACAGGAAGACTGGGCATGGCTTCAGGGTTTGAGGACGAAACTGATATCTCCTTGAAAAAAGACAAGAGGAGATGAAGAGAGAGACGGTTAGATGGATGAATGGATGCATGATGGCGAAACAGAAAAGACAGATGGAGAGATGCAGAGAGGGATATATTGCTGTGAGATTGAATGTGCAACACATGGCAAGGGTGAGAGATAGAAAGTAGAGACGGATGGACGCAGAGATAAACTAAGGGCTAAATAATCAGAGAGAAAAAAACATGGACCAGTGGAGGCACATGGAAACAGAGAGTGAGGTAGAAAGCAAGGAGCCACCAGGGAGTGATAGAGTATGTCTTCCAAACCATTACGGAATTTGCACACACATGCACACACACATACACACACACACACCTCTACTTTTCCGTTTGGCTGTTCAGGGAGACAGTGTTTAGTTGATGAAAGACATGAGGGAAGATGTGGAAAGCAATCTCTCCTCTGATTTAGACAGAGTATCACATGGCGCTCGGGTTAGCATAGAGCAACCAATGTGCACCCTGCCTTCCTGACTCAACAGATACACAAAGTGCCCTGATAGGGTGGATGACATTGCTTGTGCATTCAGTGTGTTGGGATGTCAACCTTCATGTGTGTGCATACGTGGTCATATGCAAAAATAGCTGTTCACCTCATGTGTGTCATTCAGGTGTGTATTTATAGATGCCATTGCTGTAGCTTGGCCTTATCCCTCCTTTCCAGGGCTCCTTTATAATTGATGAGCTGCCAGGGGCTGAGCAGGGCAATTGTGAGCACACACACACACCCCACCACCACCACCACCAACCTTGGTAACCAGCTGCTTCACTGTAGGTTGACACCATGTTTGCACACACATACATACACACGCACACTCAGTCGGAACCACTCGATTGCTTTAAGCTCCTGTATTGCTGCAGCTTGTCACAAAAGTGTGCCTGCAGCTATGAATCATGGTCCATGTAGTGCTGTAGCCTAGACCCTGTTTATATTGCTCTGACTTGCTGATTAGCTGCAACAGCTCTTAGAGTGAAATTAAACTACCTCTGAATGTCAACTCGATGTTACACTGCTGGATATTTTTAATGTTTTTCTGACCTTCCTATGAAATTGAATTAGTATTCTGACACAAGACTTGCAGAAATCACTGCTATTATTTACACATCCTTTCTGAACTGGGAAGCAGGAATAGAGTGGGTGAACGGCTACTGAAAGGAGAGTGCAGCAGAAAGACACCGAAAGAGTGTAGAGGGCAAAATTGGCAAGCAAGAATGCTGGGTGAAAGCTACATAGATGGAGAGACTGTTGAGAAAGGGTAAAGGGAGACAGTCTGATGGGAGGAGAGGGCTAGAGTGGTGAAATAGAGTTTGATGTTCATTTCACTCTTGTGAGTCTGCACCTATTGAGAAGAGTACCAGTATATGGCAGCCTATTGAGCTGTGAGTGATTTGAGTGGCTATTCTCCGCAGTGTGTATGTAGAGTTGAAAGGCTTGAGGCCAGCAGAGAAGTTGGAGAGAAAAAAATGACTAACTTCAGTCTGATCTTTCCGCTTCCTGGCAGTTTGAACTGTGGTTGACTCTGATGTGTTGCTGGCTCCAGGTTAAGACAAGGTCTTGTGTTGCTGGCTGCTGAGATGAGTTAAGGTCTAGGGACACAAACAATCAAAAGGCTGACATCGAATATGGAATCTGTTCTTTGACTGCAAGTATAATTTGCGACGGTCATTTTTTTATGTCTCTATAGAGAATGGTTTATATTTCTCCTGGTGTGGAGTTGTAACTATTCAGAATATGTTGAAATTTGCTGCGTGTGGGCCTGACATGAACATGCCATAAAAAACCTTTAAACTCTTGGTCCAATGCAGTCATCATCTGAGTCACTTACAAAGCAATTTTAGTCCATACACACTGACAATGCCTGTAATCCGAGCAAACGCTCTATTGAGGATTGCCAGACCACAGTGAACAAATCGAATATTTATGCAGCTTGCTCATCAGTGTCTCAGAAAGTGGCAAATGCAGTTGTTAGGACACTAACCTTTTAAGAAACAAAGTATGGGGACAGTGAAGTGATTACATTTCTAGTGGAAGGTGAATTATAACACCAAATACTCCCTTCTTTCCTCCCTCCCTCACTTTTTATAATTTCTTCCATTTGATTTTTCTCTGTTCATTCATCCTTGTCCTTCTCTGCCTAGCTTCACAACATCCTACACTCTCTCTCTGTCCTCCCTATGCTGTTCTTTGTCTATCATTCTTCCATTTCTTTCTTCTCCCTTTTTCTGTTCTAATTAACATGTTGTTGTATGGCTGTCCAGTGAGAAAAGCTGGCAGCCTGTGTGTGTTTACAAGCTGCTCAGTGAGGATGGCTTTGCCAGGCGGGCATTGGGCCTATATCTTAAAGCAAGTTTGTCTTGACTATTTTTAGTTTACCTGTCTTGACTAACACTGAAGAATGTGGATAAAAAGTATCCAAGCTTTCAGCTTTTAATGTATTCTAGATCAACCTACAAACTCATTTACATGGAAGAGTTCATAATACTGTAACTAGACAATAATTTGAAACATCAACACAATAAGGCTATAGTATTTAAACTTATTAGGCATTCGCCTTTTTTTTAACAATGAAAGTTATCTAGCCATAAAAAACGTTATCCTTACTGATCTGTTATGATGTTACTCTTGCTTTTTGTCAAATATGTTTCCATCATATCTGAAAGATGACTCACTGTTTTTCCGCTAGCTGATTGATAGCAGGCAGGCTGATTAAACATTTTGATCCGGTCTTGACTGAACTAAATGTGCTCTTGGGTCTGAGTTAAGCCCAGTTAGCCGCCTAACCCACTAATCTAGCTCTGTACAGATCTCTCCCTCATCAAGCTTGCAGGCAGGGACATGTGTACAGGCACTCAGATCAAGTGTGAAGATTAACAAAGCAACTGCAGTATACTGTAAAAATCTGGACGAAAATCAACAAACATCACAGATAAACTTGAAAATATTCCTCAGCATAATTAGTTTTGGGCTAACAAAGGCATTTAACAACACAGCCAAAGTTCAGGTGACAGAAGATAATTGCTTAGTTACAGTTTTTTATCTCTACCTTAACCTGTCAAGCTCACCCTTAAAGCCTAAATCTACTTAGCCAGTTAATAAGCGTTGCTATTAACATTCTTCAACCATATCAAGTCTATGTCAAGCTAGCAAATACGAATGTAATTATGTCCAGGCTTTCTCTCTGTCTCTCTCTCTCTGTTCTACTGATGGATTGTTGAGCAGGTAACCACACTCCAAGCATAGCTGTCTCCCACACACATACACACAATTACACATTTACACAGACTTCTACTCATGTCAAAGGTGGCTGAACAGTTAAGAATCACCGTCTGTGGCTGCTGCTGAAGGAAGACTCTGCCTTTTTCTCCCTGTGCATTGGAAGAAGTGTTTGAATTGACATTAATTACTCTTGTGTAGCAGACTGTGAAGACATGGGCTCTCCAACGCTTAATTAACAATTCCTAAAAGTGATTTATCGTTAATTAAATGGTATAGAAAAAAGTTTATAGTAGTTGCACCCCAACAAAATTACACTGTATTAATTATCATTTCAATTTTGTTTCCTGCGTTGGCATTTGCCTGTGTGCGCGGAGCAAATCATTGCATGGCGATTGTTAATTTGTGCTCCAGCAGTTGAAAGTCAATGCAGTGTCTAGCAACTAATCACACAGTGCACTCCCGTGTAGCTTAGTTGATGGGTGGCTAGCAGTAACCCTGCCAGCTCAGACCATTATTATGGTATGGGAGGAATAATGTTTAGTTTTACAGTCATAACCAGCTATAACTTAAAGTCCATGATGATCAAAGATAAGTGAAGATTAATGTCCTTTTCATTCCAGGGCTGGTTTATCAGACAAGTAATGTTCTTCTTGTCATATATGGCTTTCTTTCTTTTTTCTTCCACTCTACGAAAACTTTCATCACTTTGTTTGTAATGGATTTTCTTAAAATCATTGATGGATGACTGCTTGAAGCAGATCCATTTTCTACCCATTTTGTGTCAGCAGCAGTGCATGTAGCACCCATATTTTTACAAATAACTCCTATTCTTTGGATTCCTAGAAGCAACTCATTCCTCTTTCTCTCTTCTATACTTCCATCCTTTTCTTTCTTAACATACCTCCCCTCTCCAAGTCCCTGTGATTTATGGCTGAGTCTGTGCTGCTATAGAGGACACACCACTGCAGGTGAGCCCTCTGCCTCCCCTCCTTCTCTCACTCCCTCCTTCCCTGCATGCCTGTAGCCAATCATTGCACACCATAGGTCTCTTGGGGTGACTAGCGCCCCCACACACCTTTTCCTCTCCTCCACCTCTCTCTTCTCTCTTTCTCTGTCTCTCTCCCTTTCTCTCTCTCTCTCTCTTTCTGCAGAGAACAGTTTGTCTCACAACTGGGTCATTCTTTCTCCTCCCTGCAGTAAATGCCAGCAGCCAGTCAGGGGGGCGAGGCTAGGCTAGGCTGCACTCTGTAGCTTGGCTCAACTGCAAGGGAGACTTCTGAGAATCACTGCAGATGGAAGTGTGTACTGTTGAGCCGTGTGTGTGTTTTTTTTACGTGAGGGTTTTCAAACCTGTTGCCATTGCAGGTAGATTGAGATGGAAAATGTGTGTGAGTGTTAGGTGTATATGAATGAGACATTTCTTTTCCATGTGTTCACATGTTGATGTGTTCTGTGTTGTATTTGAAAGCTTCTGTTAACTTATTAGTCTCTTAGAAACATCAGCTGCATTTCCCAGCACCTGTTTGTTTATTTTTTGTTTATTTGCGCAATCTCATATTGCTCAGCTTGTCCTCCTACACATCTCACAGACACACACGCACACATACACGCACTCTAATGTAGCTGCAGTTGTGTCAGTGAGCTGCGATTTAGATTACTCTGACTTGCCCATTAAGCAGATGCCAGCGTAAACATCTTTAAAAGGTTCCCTGGGTCTGTCTGTCTGACATCAAGACTTTGAAGTGTGCCTGTGGTATTGAAGCTGCTTCATAGACAAAATGACAGCAGAGATGGAAAGCGAGAGAGGAACGCTGGAAGAAATATGAAAATAAATAAATAAATAAAATGCAGCACAGGCAAGTAAAAGGAGAAAGAAAAATTAACGTCTGTAATCTTGCACACCTATCCTTGCAGTCTTCTCTTTTCCCCTCACCTCCTCTCCTCGCCCTTTTCTTTCCTCATCCTCAATACAGACCTTAATAAGTGGATTTTTATCTCTGCTACACCACCGCTCCCAAAGGATTATGGGATTTTTTCCCCCCTATTGCACACACAGAATGATAATTGCCAATCTGCAGTTAGAGACACTCCTTGTTTTTAAGGAATAAGGTAGAATTGATGAGGGGAAAAAAAACACTCCGCTTTTCAAAATGTTGACTGTGGGTTTGTGTGGTCTTTTAAATTACCTTAGCAGCTCTGCTGCCATCACACCTCACCATAATCTGTGTGTAGCTGAGAGTTCACTCAGGGTCCTCGTCACTGTCTAGTCTAAGACAGATTATCAGTGGCCTGTGTCGTCTATTGGTTCGCCTCCCTTCTTCTCTCTCTCCCTCTTTAAGTCTCACCTTCAAACATGATGGGATGAAAGGTGATGGTGAACCGATGCGGGTTCTGCCTGACGTGTGTACCAGACATCCTAAATGGCAAAAAAAAAAACCCTGGAAGAAAGAGCCCCAATCTTTTATAGCCCGATAGACGTATGCAACTCTGGAAGGATAAAGTTATTACATGTACTTACTGGCATGGCTTAGTACTAGTACTACTACTTGTAGCCCCAACTCACTATGCAGAGAGACTCCTGCCAGCTAAAAGCCAGTGAGGGAGCCCGTGCATTTCATTAATTGGTTTTTAGGCGAGCAATACCCCTTGAGCTCAGAATCACTAGCACTCCTTTAAGCAGTTGCACATAAGACTCAATCACTGCACACTCACCATCTCTCTCCTTCACTCACTCTATCTCTCAGCAAGTGCCAGCTCTTTCCTGCTTGATATTCATCCCTGCTGTGAGACTGGACTCATGGTTTGTTTAACATGGATAACAAAACAGACCTTCAGTGTATTACTGTGTGTTCGTGTTTTTGTGTATCTGTTTGGAGGGTATGTAGTTCTTATAAACATTCATCACTCTAATAGAAAATACAATAAGAGCACAGACACCCAGCACGATGTGAGAGAAGTTGTTGGATAAGTTTAGTTAAAGATTCTGTTGGTGTCAGCTTTCTATTTCCTCCCTGTAATGTAGCTCAAAACAAAATTGGAAATGATCCAGTGGGAGAAATTGCGAAGGAAAGATGGTTCTTTTCTGTACAGTACAGTACAATGCTCTTTTGTGAGCAAAATTATAAAAAGCATTGGGACTACCATGTGTTCCTCTCCTATCTGTGGAAATGTTGTCTGCCAGCATGACATCACCCAGCATAGCCCTAAGTCCAGTCACTGCTCCCTGTTGTAATAGTCAAAGATGGTTTTAGGTTAGCAGTCACAGCGGCACTGCAGCTTCACAAGCAGTTGTGTGTGTCTGCATGTGTGTCTTAGTGTGTTTTTGTGTCAGTAGTACCTGCCTGAATCCTCTAAAAAGACAAGACCATCGATATTTTTTTATCCCTTCCTCCACGTCCTTGATTCCTGACACTTGAGCACCCTGGGAAATTTGACTTCCAAGGGCACACTGATGTGCGCACCCCCCCAACCCCAATTCCTTTTTTTCCTCTGCCTGCTTTCATTGTTGACTAAAACTCAGCGCGGCATCTCGTCTACTACACTCCTCCCTGGAGATGGAGGCCTAGTTTTTGCTCCCCATATGTAATCAACTTCTCCCCTTTCATTAAAGTTAAGCCCTTAGCACATAAAGGAAGGGGAAAAAGCTTAGTCACCGAATGTGTTGAATATCAACCAGAGAAGAGGTCTTTGGTTGAGAGGAGGTGAGAAGAGCACATAGAGAGGAAAACATCTCTTTGTCTGATTTCAACATTCTCCCTATCTTCTTGTCTCCATCCTTTTGTAAATCTCTCTGTCTATGTCTGTGTTTGGCTAACAAGGCACAAGCTCTGCCAGGCAGGCACGTGGCTGTGGCTGTTCCATCTGGTTTGGCTCTCCAGATCTCTCCTCGTTAGGCCATTACTGCCGTTTAGTCTCAGCTGCCCGCTCCTACAACTGGCAAACCAACCAAACCACTGTCCTCCTCTCCTTCTGCCGCCACCATCATTGCTTGGCCCTCGTCCGCAGTAGCAGCTTAACTGAGAGCTCCAAGTCCTGTCCAATAAGCTTTGCAGCCACATAAAGCTGTCAGTCTCAGAAACGTAAAAACCCAAACAGTGTGTCCACTCTGTTCTGCCCACTGCCCACTGCCCACTACTGTTGTGCCCAGTTCATATGCAGCTAAACTGCTGTGAACACAGACACTTTCCCAGTTTCAGTTCAATCCACAGAGGAAATGATCAGCAGAACGATTACCAAAAAAAAAAAACATGCATCACTCTTGCATCATGTTGCATCATCAGCACATTTTAAATGTGCATTTAAAGGTGGATGCTGCTTTAGCTCTATTTATTCTCACTAGTACCTTGTGTTGTGATACAATGCCCTACAGTTTAGGCTCCGATTCCCTGGCGGCTTAGCACACTACAGATGTAACTGTGTGTGTTAGAACGTGTTGGCAGGCACCGTGTTTCACACAGCGTGGGCTACAGACTTGGCCGAGGAAGACACGCCAAGGGAGACACATTCTGAAATAGAAACATCAGTCCCGCTCACTTCCATCCAGACGGATGAAGAAATAGGAAAGCAGGGAGGTAGCAATGGATGCCAGACCACATGAAGAAGTGTTGCCTCCTTGTTTTGGCCCTCACAGCATTCCTAACATGATTGGTTGATGATGTTTGTCAGTCAAAAAATCTCCTAGTGGAATTATATTGCAACATGCTTCTCTTTCTTTATCGCTGCCGTGCTGAAACTGCCACTCTGTAGAGATTTTTTGATTCCACACTGCAACCTTGCTCAAGATCATTAGGCCAGCTGCTGGATAAGCTGCTACTGTCTGATTTGCGCATAGGACCAACGTGTCTACCAATAGTTGAATAATGAGCTTGTAATGCCAATTTGGGAGTTTTTGTTGGTAAAGGGATGGCGGGTGGGGGTGGTGCATGTTGGATGATATGCAAAATGAGCAAAACGAGCAAATGAGGAGGAGGAATAGAGGGTGCGTTCTCATCTCTTAGGAAAATGTTATTTAGGCTTCATTTGTCCCAGAAGAATGCCAGCAAAAGTGCTAGAGCCCTCCAGAGCTCTGACTCATAAAAAAACAGTTTTTCTTTTTGCTTATGAATATGTTAATGATATTGAAGATAAATTCTGTTCTGTTCCTCTTCATCTTAACCTTTTTTCCTTCCTTTCATTACTACTACACTCTAATGCTCCCCTTTACTTCTGCCCCATCAGTAGCAAAGTAAGTCCACTTTGGGTCCATCCCATAAATAGTAATTATTTTTAGCCATCTCTCAATATGCCAAAAGGACCATTTTCTAAAACTGGAAGTAACAAAAAGGGTGTTTTATGAAAAACTCACAGTTAAGGTGTGAAGTTACACATTTAAATCCTCCTAATAATACATTTGCCACCTCTCTGTATTAACTACAAAGATGCTGAGAATGGATTAGTCAATAGGCTATAAACTATGAGAACATGTGTCAACACTGGTAGATAAACGTGGCTCAACCAAGACTAAACTGAACTGTTGATGCCTTTGCTGCATCACCACGGCAAATAACTGTGGGAACAGTTACTCAGTGTTATATAGTCCTGTATATTATGTGCATGGACTGTTGCTCCCCGTGGAGACGAGGCAAGTCTCTTCTGTAGTGCAGCACTTTGCCCTTAGTCAGAAATAAAACATGTTTACATCAGTATAACTCTTTCTGTTTAAGCAAATGATCAATCACACTGTTACTGCTACATAAACACACATACATTTGTTCATGTGCCCATACTCAGCACACTCAAACACTTAGCTTCCTCATGTTAAATGGCCACTAATTCTCTGTGTCAGGGGATTATACATAATTGATTTATGGATGAGGAGTGAAATTACTCATCAGTTGAAAGAAAAAAGGCACTTTGTCTTCCGGCTAGAGAATGCCAAACTGTACTCCAGTGTTAATAGAGGAGATGTACTTGCAATTCAGTAGATACTGTATGTCCAAAACTGTTTCTATAACATGGTAACAAATGATACATATTAAGCTAATTGCGTTACTTACAAAATATCATCATCCAAGACACTGGACCTCGAGGCCGGTGAAATCAACTAACTGCTGCTAGTCTGCTTCATTGTGTAGCAGCAAAGGGACAAGAACCGGTGTTTGTCTTTATTCTGTTGTTGGCAAGCGGACCTATGGCTTAGTAGACTGAATATACACTCTATAAACTCTTTTTACTGACTCTCCTCTGTTTTTGTAG
Organism: Protonibea diacanthus; assembly: GCA_028641955.1. NCBI lineage: Eukaryota > Metazoa > Chordata > Actinopteri > Sciaenidae > Protonibea > Protonibea diacanthus. The sequence goes on along the minus strand of CM053997.1, from coordinate 11,688,576 downwards.
CTTAGTAGCAGTGTAGTTTAGAACAATATTGATCTCAAACTATGAAATTGTCCCAGCCCTGCCTCACACTCACAGACCACAATCACCTTTTTTCATCTCATTTGGATATATCCCCTTGCAGCTGTGTGAGTGTGTGTGTATTTGTGTGTCAACAGAAACCTGAGCCAGCACTGAACACCAACTCATCAAAGGCCATTCATTGTGTTAGCATACAGTGGGAAAAGGATCTGTGTCTACATTACAGTTGATATGGCAGATCCATTTCAGGAGAGTTTGATGTTTTCCCTGGGCCCTCTGTTAATAAATGCCTGCTTTGCTGAAAGTGGAGGCATTTCTCCCCTCGAGTTTCCTGTGCAGTGATAGCATATCTAGACTGCTGCTGTTGCTAGGCTCTGTTGCTAGGTAACTATTTATCTACTATTATGGGATTCTGTGGGGCTCAATGGGGAAGTTAGCACAGACAATTTGGCCTTCTGTTTTGTACACTATGTGGTGTCATATTATGCATATTCAAGTTGCAAGTGTGAACATTCTGCTGCAGTGGAGGTAAACAACAGCTGCAAGTCAGCTGCTGGCCACAACATATTCCGGCTTAAATATACAGCACAAGACCAAAAAACAAAAACAAAACATACAAGGCATCATAAATCATTCAGATGCACACAGCATGCTCTCATTCTTTCTAACACTCAGAAACAGTGATAGACTTTTTCTATTGTCAGTGTGCTGTTATAGAGGGTGGTAAGGGTCAAGGGGAAAGCCGGGTGCTAATTGAGAGCTCATCTATTTGCACAAGAGTGACTTCTACCATATCTCTTGACCTGTCCTGTCCACACGCATACAGATGTTCACAAACACACATGCACAAAACACTCCTTTTCACTACCGGTCAATCAGCAGTCGATCTCTCCCCTCATTCTCAGTCCCTTCAAAGGTGAGTCTCTGACCTTCTCAGCCCATCCATTAAAAGTATTACTGTTCAATCTAATCTAACACTCTACAGGACTGCAGACAGATGCCATAAACACACACACTGCCGTTATGTTATCAAAGTGGGCATGCTCAATGCCAACTCTAGCAGTGTGGGCTCACCGTTGAACAGGGAAAGAAGATGATTGATGTCAGTCACTAGCAAATTTGCATGCCAATAGGACTATGAATAGGCAGTTATGGAGTGAATGGTTAATTTCCTTGCAGGCCTAAGAAAATCTCCTCCTCTTCTCCTGTGTGTGTTCTCCAAAGTGTGTAAGATTTTCCTGATGTCCTCCACATTTTCATATTATGAATTGGATTAATTGCATGACTTGAAGGATTTAATGGGCATCTGTTGACGGTAAGGAGAGCTGTGTTGATGGTTTCTATGTGATTAATCTCTAAATCATAGGAAGTACTTTGATCAAATATTTTTAATATACATTATTGGTGAATATGCATATAATCTGTTCAGTTAACTAACAGTGATATTTTTTTTCTTAGTTTTTCTTCAAACGTATTACATACAACCTTTTACTAATCAGTTAAAAACAAACATCTGTTCACTAAGGTTAAATACCTTCATAGGGCACATGTATGGACTAGTTGCTATGAAAGTGGTACACCATAAATCTTACCTTGTCTTGCAAAACTGAGTAATTGCATATGTTTGCGTGTGTGTGTGTTTACTCAAGCCTATGCTTGCTTGTGGAGAATCAAACCTAGTAAAGCAAGAGCTTTTACAGAAAATGAACACCCATAAAAACAATAGAAGAGATCTTGTGTTAGTGCATGTGTGTGTATGTGCATCAGTGTGGATGTTGTTAGGGCCTCTGTCCAGGTGATGAATGATCCATGGCGCTGAGTGGTGGAGAGTGTCTATAAAACACCTCAGCCATCACCCCCCCATCTTTTTTTTTTTTTTACCATCCTCCATTCTTTCATCTTTACTCTCTTCCTGTAGCTAAAACCCCTTAATTCCCACCCCCTCCCTGTGTCTATGTCCTATATCTCTTTTCCTTCCAAACCTCATCTCAGTCTGTGCTGCTTTGGGCCAAAGCTCTGGCTGTAAACAAATGAAGCAATATTATTTTATGGGACAGCGACTTCAAAGTTTCCCTCTGTTTGGAACAATTAACAAGGCAAAGACCTAAGGGGACAATGCAAGAATAGACAAGTTGGGGAAACGAGGGAAAGCATATTTGACAAAAGGCAGCCAAGAGGATGTAGGTTCAAAAACAAGACTGGGCTAGTGATGCAATGTCAAGAAGGGAGTAAGAGAAAAACATGAGGTCAGTATGAAAAAGATGAACGAAAGAAGTGATAGAGCGATTGGACAGTGGGAAAAAGTGAGGTTTTGAATAATATGGTGGTATGATTGATACAGTTTTCCAAGTAAAGTTAATTTTCTGCATGAATAATGTTAAATGACTTGCAGACGGAGCTTGTTTCCAAGGCTTGGATTGGAATGAAAACTAACTCAAAAGATAAATCAAATATGACTCGAGGAGCATTTTGGGAATCTAATCTAATCTAACTACTTTCCTCTCGGCGCATATGGGTATTGCAGTAATTATAGCCTTCCCTACATACTTATAGGAAATATGCAATTCCCAAAAATCAAAGGTGAAATAATGATATAAAAATACTTGTGTACTGGTGTCCTAGATAATTTAAAGGAACAAAAATGAAATTATTTCAAATCAAATTCACAGTGAGGAAAATATGTTCAGAACCATTGGCTTCATCTTCTTTGTAACTTCAATATATGAGTTTGTTCTGCAACACCTGTTGGCCTTGACCACGTTTCTCTTCAGCTATTAGATCTCAGCCAGCAACCTGCCCCCGACACATACTCTACTTAAACGCCCTCAACACCGCCCAGCTCCCTGCCTTTATATCATGGCGTCTTGCCCTTGTTTGTGCCAACTACCCCATACTGTGCCGACTAACAACCTCCCTGGAACCCTCAATACGCATACAGACATACAGAGAACGCACATACACAGGCACCCACCCACAAAACCAGCTGAGATGAAAAGGCTGTGGATCACACAACTGCTAAACTTTGATCAATCTGGCAACAAGTGTAAACAGGATCATTAATAGGGATTTAGCAGGGGGCTGCCATCTGCAATTACACATACCCAAACACACACATGCTTTTTTCAGCCACTAGTATTTTAGATGGCTCTTTTCACTGTGCGTGTGCACAGACACAGTTCACTTTTCTGTTTCCAGAGACAAGATGCAGCATGCAGACAGAGTACCAATGGGGCCTTTAATTGGGGTGTAATCTGAAAAGTGTAATTTGCCTAGAGTGGATAGAGAGATCTGACAGCAAGAGTAGAAGAAGGAGGGATGGGAGGAAAAGATTACTGAGGGAGGGGAAAAAAGGGGGGTTGAAAGAAAAAATCATGTGGATGAGCATAGAAAAATAAGATGAGAGCATGGTGGCAGGGCTAGGGAAGAGACCAATGTCAAGAAAGTTGGATTCAGGGACACAAATTATGAGGGGAATATAAGGTAGACAGAGAATGAGAAAGACACGAACAGCCACAAAAAGTAATGGAGAAGTTACTGAAAATATGTACTTAAGTAGAAGTAGTGTACTCAACTTCAAGTAAAACTACTGGTGGAAAAATAATTTAAAATTGGCTTGCTAAATACAGAGTAAAAGTACAAAGTTTTCTAACACTACTAGAGTATTAGTTACTTTTCATTTGTTTGTTGATCTTTATTTAATCAGTAGCAGGCATTCAGTTGAAAGGGGCAATCAATACAGAAAATATCTACTTTCAACCAAGCACATTTCTGTGATAAATTATGAAACAAATGAATTGATCAGACTGAGGCAATTTGTTGTCCAAACAAATACACACTAAAGATATATAAGATATATACTAAATGTTTTGAACCTGCCTCTCCAGTTGGTTTCTGTTTCCAAATCTTTGGTGTCTAAATTACTCCCAAATCCACACTGTTCTGGTCAGTGTGGTCACCTCTCCAAACCTGTGCCTGCTGCAGTGTTTTTTGTTCATGGTTTTGATTGGCCCACAGTGTGTTTTCTTGCCAGATTTGCTCTTGGCGTGCAGAAGAAATACAACAGAAGGTGAGACTAGATCGCAAGCTGGTTGTGGAGCTCTGCACTGCGGTGCTCTGTGTCTGTACAGTCCAAATGGTTAACATGCATGCCTAAAGGAAGTGGGCAGCGCATCTGCTGCAGTGGTGCTCCTGCCTCCTCCCTGGTGGGACCAGAACAATGCAGATGAATGGTTTGGATATGATATATTGTAGGCCCACTCAGTGGAGGATTATGAGTGCAAGTACCCAAAAGATTGACTTAATTACAGTAATGTGAGTAGTTCTAATTCGTTACCTCCACTCTTGCAACAGTGAGCTTTACATTTTTCCCCCAGTATGATATCATGTGTCACTTATGCTGTTCTCATTCTCTGTCTTATTCGCTCATACAGGGCCGCTCTTCAGATTACAGCCATTTGCCACATTAGATCTGGTTCTAAACGAGTCTCAATCCAATTCAAATCCACAAATCAGTGAGTCTTCCCCTCCCTAAACTCCTTAGATTTCTATTGCCAAAACCAGATTACATCGCTTTTATAACCCACAAAACCCACTGCTGCTGTGGCTTTCCAGCTGCAAGCCTCTTATCTATCAAAATGGACTAATGAGTTCGAAGCTCACCACCACCAAGGCCAAGGTAGGGAGAGAGAAATTGTGGCCATATTATATCGCACATGGTTGGTTGATGCCTCTTGATCAAACAACAATTTGATTGTGGAGATACGGGACAACTGTGATCTCTGATCAGGGGTTGTAATTCTGAAAAAACTGCCCATGACTCTTACCATTTTCATTTGACTCTTACCCTTCTCTTTTTTCTTTTGTAATTTAATTTCTTGGCCTTTTGTTTGCCTTTAAGAAGAGAACTTTATTCCTGAAATGTAATAGAATTAGGTTATTTGTGACATTGAATCACTCAATTTACTCAGTGATCAATTCAGCTGTGGTGATATATCATGACTGGAGACTTAAAAAGGCAGCACTGGACCAGTGACTCCACTATTCCACAATAACATTATCTTTTATTCATTGGCTTGGGTTAAGATCAATTATGATGAGCATGTGTTTATCCAACCAAGGTCATATAGTATCGGTCTATTGTTGAGCTCTTCAAAATGGTTCTGACCTCAACCCTCACCTTAACCTTGTGAACCTTGATCCCTGACTTGTGACCCTGGTGTTGTCTATAACACTATTGTTTGTCCACTGAGCAAAGCCAAGAAGATCAAGCAGGGAAGTGCAGCTGTTGCTGCTTGTTTTAATGGGCTACTTGAGCTTTAAAAGTGAGAAGAACTTGTGTCTTTTGTGTCTTTGCTATCTCCCCCCTTCTCATTACTCATTCTCTTAGCCCACCTTTGGCTCCCCCCTTCTTCTAAAATAAAATGAACCTGGCAGTTGGCATTTTGCTTTTTGGATGGCAAGCCTCCCCCCTCCCCCCATGTTCAATTATTTATCCTGAACTCCTCACTCCCCACAGCTATGGAAGATGGAATACACACACACACACACACACGCACAGAGCTCTGTAAATGCATGTGCCATGTGTTGGCAGTGATATTTTTGGGGCTTTGTTTTGCGAAGGGATACTGGCAGCTTCAGTATAGAGTGCAATACACAAGTGAGAGACTATTATTGGAGATGAAGGCTAAGGTTTTTTATTTCTCTCAGCAGTTTGCACGTCATTTTCTATGATACTTTAGACCTGCTCTCTCATTATCACAATTCCCATTTGTTTGCTTTTTTCTCTCCATTTGAGGTTTCTAACACTCTTAATATCATACGTACTCATGCCTATTGTCTTCACTTTTATATATCTGCCTCACTTTTATTTCCCAGTCTTCTATATTGCCCATCAAACAGAGCATCTCCTTTGTTTCTCATGCATTTCAGGTTCACTTATTTCTCATTCATCTATTTTTCCTCTTCAGTCCATTTCACATCCATTCTCTGCTCATTTTTCATTCATCTGTTTTTCCTGCGCAACCCATTCATCTCCATACACTCACCATCTCCCGTTGTGTGTGGCTTGATGGCCCTCCCCTTCCAAGCCACCCTCACACATGTTGTGCTTCTTCTCTCTCTCTCTCTGTGCTGTGACAGTGTCTCTGGCAGGGTTAGGTAACAGTGTGTGGTGTGCCCTACTGAGCCACGGTGAATTATTCAGTCAACAGGACATGAGGGTACACTCTTATGTCAACTGGAATTACAAGTTACAAAACACCGTATGTTCAAAAGAGAAAGTGAGAGCTCAGCGGTGCACGTTGATAAGAAATGAAAAGTGAGTCTGGTTTGCCTACAGATTAAGCTTTCTTGAAGAAAATCAACATGCAGCAGAAATATAGCACACACAGTAATTGTGTTATCTTGATATACTAAAATTTCTTCCTTCAGTATATGAATAATATTATGCTGCTTTGTGACATCTCAACAACCAATAATTTAGTGCACCTTTTGAATTTGTTTTTTTAAGCGCAGTGTTCCGCGTTAGCATATGTGCCATTTTCAGGTATAAAATACTCAGTCAGAGCTATTTTGTCACCAATAATGGAGGCGGGAGATGGTGGGAAGAAAAACATGTGTAGGGAGAGGAGATGAGTCAGTGGGAGAGAGGAAGGACAGCAGGAAGAGAGTTGAGGGGAGAATAAGATCAAGGTGAATTACAGGGGGCTATGTTTTTGAAACTGCCAGAAAAGGCTGAATGAACTGAGCGAGGGGATGATGAGAAAGGAGGAAATAAGGGACATGTGAGTAAGGGAGATAGGCATGGACAGAGGACTCCCGATGTGAGTCATCCAGCCAGTGAGGGACAGGTCACCATGGACACAGCCACCGACCCTGCACGGATGCCCGATCTATTGATCCCATTAAAGCTACACCTCTGTGTTTCTGTTCCTCTCTTTCTCTGTGGTTGCTTTCCTGTCTGACTGTATTAATCTTAATGAGATCAACAACGCTGCATCTCTCTGTGCCTCTCTCATCTGTGGCGTCTGTCTGTGTGCATCAATTTCTGTCTAGCTGCCTGACTCTCTCTGCACTCCTGCCTTCCCATTTTAGCATCTATTTTGTCCTTTTAACGGTTGGCTGCCTGTGGTTTATAGTTTAAGTGCCACAAATAGCACGCATTATGCAAATCATGATTAAATACATAGTGAGGAAATAATACCAGGAGATAACCTAATAAATACAAATGTATTAGAGCAAACATAACTGTGAATAAAATGGCATCCCAATGTTGAAACCCATTCCTGTCTGTCCTTAACATCTGCTTTGCCACTTGTATTTGTTACATTCAGTCTCAATCTTTCTTTATTGTCAAGGTTTCGTGTCTTCACACAGTTGGTTTGAAACATTTGTCTTGCGAATTGAGCTCACTGCAGAACAACTATAGATTTAGTAAAGGCCATGAACAAAGTGTAGGTTCTGATGGATATACAGTATGTGTAGGAGAGAGAAGTCCTATCCGATAACTTACCAGTGAGATCATTCACAATTAGCCCCCTTTGTGCTAATATAAAAGGTTATCAGCAGTGTGGCGAAGCATGCACACACACACATCCTCATTTAAAGCATTACAGTTATTTTCTGTGGGAAATGTCCTCGCCAGTGAAGCTTTACCATTCTACACCAAGACTTGATTAGAGGTTGATTTAATGCTCTCCAAACAATGAGCTCCTGTTTATTTCCAATTAGCATGATGGATGCAGATGATAACAAACATACTGTCTTCTTCCTCTTTTCTCCCTCTCTCCCATCTCCACATCTCTTTTATCTCGTCCTTTCTTTCATTTAAACACTGTTTTCTTGGAAGGCACTTGCATGGCAACAGCACGCTTTGACATGAGTGTTGCTATGGAGGAGCATTTTAACAACTGTGGTTTTAGACTAGCTGCACTCTGTTACTTATTAATTGGATGTTCAATGTCCTTAATCTCTTTGAGGTTTGAGCTTGGCTCTGCTTTGTGTTACCTGGGGAGATTTATTCTGAATTTCCCGTTTCTCAGGTCAGTGCAGTGATTTACAGCGTGCCCACACACATGCTATTAGGACACTGTAGGTTCCACTAGATACATGCATATAAACAGACAAACTCACTTAAACAATCACAGTTTAGCCCATGCACTTTATAGAGTTGAATTATCTCAGCTCTGTAATCGGTATCAAATATAGAGTCTTGCATTGCACCCAGGGAGCCCCAAGCTATCGGTGTGCCGCACATTCACCTTGACACATCCCATCATTTAAAATCAGAAGCACTCAAAGCTATATTTGCAGTCAAAGAGGGGTGGCAATTTTCTGCATTTCTGATCTGAAACTTGAACAAGCCCCCTTCCTTTCCATGCTGGCTTTCAATAAATTCAGATGATTTCCCGTGTCATTAAATGCTGAATTTGACTTGCAAATCGCCTCCTTGTGCTTTCTATGTCGACGAGATGAATGCACAGTAGACACACACATTCGTATATCCAGACATACAGAGGCAGGCAGACAGACAGCACTCGTGTAGCTCATGTTTAATTAAGCGGTTTGTCTGTGTGAGAGGGAGAGTGATGGGCCTAGCACACTGTCACCTCACTGTGTGTTTTCTGCAATAAACTTTTCCTTTCACCACTCAATATCCTGTGGCCCTATAGGGGGCAGTACATGTCGGTGGCCTCTTTTGTCCTTTGCCAGCATGACCAAGGTAAACATCCTCTTGGATTATCTCTTTCATTCTTTATCACACTCTCTTCTTCTTTTCACCCTCCTTTTTTCACCCTCTCTCCCGCCTTCTCATCCTCTTTCACACTCACTCCATCTTGATTCTGCCTCTTTTTTCCGTCTCAGAGATGAAAGCCTCCCCACAGCTCCTTTCACTCCTCCTGAAGCGGCCCAAATGAGGTAGCTTATCTGATGAACCCCCCCACCCCCCGTCAGACAGACAGAGACACACACTTTCATACACACATGCATGCAGATACATGTCTTGCTAGCTTACACTCTTAAAGCACTGGCTTGCAGGCCCATTCTGCACATGCAACCTCTTCTAGAGGTCCACAACTCTCTTACGCACCATATAAACATATGCATAAGCGGATAATAAGTAAAACACCCACACAGACACACATACGGTGTGCCTGGAGGCATTGTAGTCCTTGTGGGAGATCCGGGGGCCTGGCATCGTGGTATGAGGTGGCTGGCGTCGGGTCCCCAGGGTTAGTGGGCTGACTATGATGTTAGGTTATTGGGCTTCGCACAGCAATGCCTTTTGGTCTTCTCTGTAGGGGGGCATGAGGGAGTGCATGCATATGACGGCTTTTATTAAACAGTAATCCCAACAGCTGTTGTTCAACCAAGCATTTTCCCCTCCCCCAACTCTCTTCCTACGTTTTCTGTCTTCCTTCCTTCTTTTTAGGCGTCTGTCTGTTTTCCCTGTTGGAGCATAGCACGAGCCCACCAGATCCACTAGAGACCCCTTATTACCGACCTGCAGATCCACCTCCTGTCTCCTAAACCATCCATATACAACTGATTTACATTATCAAATTTATTTAGTAGGAAATGTAATGTTGTCTGGATTATGTTTTTAATCAACTTAATCAGGAAATTAATGTAGCTGAATGTATCTGCAAACTGCTGGTGTAAAATCTTTACGCCGAACATTTCTTTGGTCTTGATTAAACACTGAAGAAAACTCATTTCATGCAAATTCAAGCATGCATTATTTGCTATTTAAACAAAACTACCTTTCCCTTTACCTTTATCATATCCACCAATTTCAGTGTCCTTGTTGCTTTGCTAAACATATTATAACAAACAAAATTAGTAGTGTGTGTGTATATATGAACATATATACAAACGTCTTTTGTTGGGGTTCCTTCAAACATACACGCACATGCACACAATAAAGTAAATTTGCAACATGTCTATGCAGGATATAATTTTCAGACAGCAAGTGACAGGACAGCCGGTGTTCAATAGAGATGTGAGTCTCTCTGTATGTGTGTTAGTAAACCCTTTAATGTAGCATAAGAATTAATGAGTCAGAGTGCAAAGGGCAAAAGTGCAGCTGTACACTGGCACCTGCACTCCACTCACATACGACCCCTTATACCTGCAGCTGGCTACTGATTGAGCTGTTCCCCACCCAGGGGACCCCCTCAATGGGGGACACGTGTGTCTCTCTCACTAATTACCCCCCTTGCAGCAGCTTGCCAAGTGTGCACCCCTTCCTCATTCTCTGGTTCTCAATAAGAAGAAAAGATACTGTAGTTTCATCTCTGTCCCCATGCGTTCATACATCTTCCCATCGCTTTTTGCATCTCTCTCTTTACTCCCCTCCCTCCCTCCCTCCCTGTTGTCTGTCTGTCACCCAGGACGTGCTGTCCCAGCCCAGCTCTGTCCCCCAGCCCTCTGCCCTCTCCCCTGGGTACCATGTGGAGGAAAGGCCCGGGCTTTGTCTCCCTGTCTAGACCCTGACACCAACCACAAGGGGAGAGAACTTAATGATAGGTTCAGCATGTGCTTACTGACTCTAAACCACATGGGTGTAGGCACACACACACACACACACACACACACAAACGCTTACAGACACACATTCTTCTTCCTCTCTCTGCTTTCTTTTTCCTTTCTCTTTCCCTCCATCTCACTCACTCCCAGTGACAGGAATGACAATGGTGCCGTCTGTTCACCATATCATTAACATGTCCCCCACTGTACTTATCCTGTTGGGTACATAATTAAAGATTATTTTAATCTAATCATCACACAATTTAAGCCTGATACTAAAACGAATAAACTGTAAGCACTATCCACTCTTTAGCTGCTTCAATACTAATAGAGCTAAATCGTCTCATTGTGAGTGATTGGTTGTTGTAGCAGGAGAGCATTAACTGAACAACTTTGTTACATTTCTTTGATGGGTTGTTTGCTTCATCAAGCTTGTGTGTTGAACAGCATCTCTGTTATAACTATACTTGCAGCAGAACTAGTAAAACCAGTATTCACAGACATCTCAAAATCATTCAGATGAAAGGCAGCCCATTTAATTTCTTTGGTTATGTGTGAAATTGGGAAAGACGTGTTTTTCATGCAAATCTGAAAACATTGGGCTTCAAGTTGGATTTGAAGACAAATTGTCATTTTTTTAATGGTATGATGTGTAGCTCCAATCATCTCGTAGGTAGATAGGAATTAAATTTCAACACAGTTCTCAGCAAAAATGTTCCTTCTGATTGTGAAATAACTTTGAGGAAGATTTAGACTACATACTTTAGAATTAATTGTAATACAGTAATCCAATTCTTCCTGAATGTTTGTTTTCTGTTTAAGGCGATTGAACATGGGGAGGGGGGGGGGGATAAACTTGCACCATTCTAATTAAAACCATATTTACTCAGTGTTTCTCATGGATGCATCATTTAATCCTTGAAAGTCAATGACATTGTAATATCAACTGGAAGTCTGTGTAAGATTTAAACCACAAACTTTGAGTAACAACACTGCACTGCGGCTGGCTTCACCTCTGGGTGACCTACAACAGTTTGGTGACTCAGATGTTTTACAACTGTTCTCCTGACTCACATTTTCAAACATTAATTTATTGTGTACCAGTCCTGTCCCATAACACAGCGGAAAATACTATAAAATTGAAAGTTCTTTAGAAGTTAGAAAAAAAAGGTAAAAAAAAAAAACCAAATGTACAAAACAATATCCCACTGCCTATGAAGAGGTGAAAATCAGGACTTGTATTAAAAATGCATGAGTTTGCCTTTGGGTGGAAAATGGCTTGACTGGCAGGAGGTGATATACAAAAGATTGTCTCCGACTCTTGTCTCACAAGATCTGTCTTTCTCTGTTTATTTCACCTCTTTCTCAAGCAGACACTGTGCTTTGAGCACTAATGACAAATCAGCCATGGGTGCTGAATGCTTTGGCCATCATGGTCAGGACAAGAGATGGATGTTGCCCTTTTTTCCTCTGCTGTTTATTTGGCTGCGTGTTTGTGTGCAGTGAGCCAAAAGACAGGGTCACTGGTGCTGAATTATAAACTTGGTGACTGTCTTTGTGCGTTTGTTTGATTTGTTTTAACTGTCTTAATGTCTGATTTGTAGGCCATGGTGTGAATATCTGGGAAAAGGTCTGGTTGATAGGGGGATTAAGACGGCTTGCCTGTCAGATTTAGCATCTTTCTGCATGTCTATTTGTGTGTCTGCACTAAAAAAATATGCAAGTTTTCCTTTTTAATTTTGTTTCTTAACTGTTTCCCTTGGGATGTTTCTATGTGCTGTCTTCAGTAGTGTTGTATGCTCCTAATTTGTTTTCTTAGTCATGTCGTTGAATATAGTTTAAGTATTTGTCTTATCTTGTGATTTGGTCTCATTGTAGTGTGTCTCTCTCTCACTCTCTATCCCTGTCTGTCTCTCTCTCTTTCTTTCTGTGTGTGTGTGTTTCTAGTTCTTGCTCTCTCAACAGGCAGTCTAATGAGCACACAGACTTCTGTGGAACACACAAATACAACTGTAACTGCGAGTGTACACACACACACACACACACACACACACACACAGCTTGATCAGGCCCTGCCAGTGTATCTCTCTTCAGCCCTAATGAGCATTGCTGGACAACCAGTATAACAATAATATCTCAGTTTCTCTGTTTGTCTGTTTGAACTGGAAGCTGTGAGCCAATGCTAATTCCACATCGAACTCTGTACAGTTTGATGAGCACTGTTTTACTTCAGTAGTCCTCAGCAACACAGACACGCTAAAGAATAATATAGTGCTTTTTGTGTGTTTTTTATTGACATAATAAGCTGCTTGAATCTGCAAAGGAAAAGTATAGAGAGGGCTGGGAAGGAATACGGGTGGAGTGATTTAGCATTATGAAAACAGTTGTGTTTTTTCTTCATTTGTTGTTGTAAAAGTACAGGATGAAAGTCATTGCCATTTGTTTGGAATTGAATGATGGACTCCAGATTTCTGTTGAAATTGGCCAATCTTTCCTGGAAAGACAGCGTGTGTATTTGTCAGAATGTGTTTTGGCAGAATTCCTTCATATATTGTGCAACTGCTGAGTATTTTGTCCCAAAGTGACCTACAGTTAGTTTATGTCTCCCTCAGAGGGCCAGCAACAGTTCAGTGTGATACCCTCATGCCATCTGACCTTCGATTGTGATCCATAGATGAGATCCTTGCTCTCTACTCTGGTGAGGTCTGCAACTTCAGTCAATACACACATCACTTCATGTGGATGTGTGAGGGAGAATGATCTCAACAGTAAAAAAAAAAATGCAATTTCTTTTAACAAGCAGAGACTAATAGTTTTGTGCCTCTGCCTCTTGACCAATCTCCCAACAGTTTGTCCCTCACACATAGATATAATCCAGAACACATGAAGTGAAAACATGGTTATAATTATGCATTTTGTGTGTGCTACTTGAATTCATTTTAACATTGTCACATAGCAGACACAGCATCTGGATTTTGTCACAGCATATTTTGAACAGATAAACAATTGTATTATTTACACTCATAATAGCTCTCACTAATCAGATTTGAGAACATTATGTACGTATAATAACTCTTACTAATCAGGTTTGGAACATTGTGTACTGGTCGATCTTGTGTCTGGCTGTCTTGTTGGGCGAACAGCAGAAATATATCAGCTGTGGAGGATAAAGCAACTTTACTGTAGTTTGGTATTATTTTTTCCTCAGTTCTCTTCAGTTTCAGTGAGCCTATAAACCAGTTTTTTCTTGTTTATAGCCTTACATAACCTTTTATAATGCTAGTTTATAGCATACTATATATCAAAGGAAGCAGTGCCAAAGATATTTTTTTCTGAATAGATTTATTCATATCGTTTGCTGTTTAATGATGGCCACTGACTTAATGATGACCCCCACGTAGCTCACTATGTTTTGATCTGTATATGTTGCATCTGGCTGTGTGTGATGATCATGAGAGCAGTGTTCAGATTGGGCCGTAATGCAGAATGTTGTTTTGTTTGTGTCAGTTACTTTTTCAGGCTGCAGTTAGCAACAGCTTTGTCTTGTTGGCTCTTTTCCTTTGAATCTGCCAGGCCTCTGGTGAGGAAGTTTAGACTTGAGAATTCATCTCTCTTCCTCCCTCATCGCCATCCTTCATGCCTCTCCACTCACCCCTATGGTGGACATCTGTGTCCTATCACACACAACAGAAAGAATTAAACACATACACACACTTAATCTGTGTTCACCGTCACACTTTGAATTCGCATCCAATTTAGATTCTTTGATGACAGTGTGTGTGTGTGCTTTCTGATGTGTATACCATATACCCAACATAATGACCATTTTAATCATTTGGCACACCCGCATACACTCCCATCCACGCCTCAGGAAGCATGTCACTTGGTCTGACCTGTAGAGTTTTGGCACCAGATGTCTCCAGCTGGCACTACTGGAGACATATGCTACATCTCCATCTTTGTGTGTGTGTGTGTGTGCGTGTGTGTACCATGGCACTTTCAATAAGCCCCAGTGTTTGCTTTTGCCTTATTGCCTTTGTCTTTTCATTTCCAATCTTCTCTTGGTTGCTTCCCTTCCCTCCTTTTCCATTTCACTGTTGTCTTTCTCCCCCGATTCTGTCATAACTCTCTCCTCTCTATCAATGTGTTTTCTAAATAAGCAGTGCCTCTCTACATTAAGTACCAAGACCACTGCTATTGTTGTGTTAAAGGAAATTGTTTGGCCCAACTCCCAGCTGCTTTGTGCTTGCTGTAACTCACCCCTAGGGGAAATAGAAAAGCTTTGTAGAGTATAATATCCACTTATGTGCATGTTTTTGCGCACCTTGTCGTTTTTCCGCACACATGGAGAGGTATGATACATCAACATGCGTGCAGACACATGGACAAAGACACATAAGAAAATGAATGAGAGTTGCTTACACTATAGTAACCCTTTTGGTTTGTCATCCTCTAATTCATCATTTATGAGGCCATTTATTCTTGAGCATGCACAAGGATGTTCCTTTATTTTGTAGCGTTGAATTATTCAGCTGCTTGTTGTGATGGATGCCCATGATGATAAGAGATAGTAACACACATGTGCACAGGCACACGGGCGAGATTCCCCTTTGTTATCTTTGGGGATTCTTCTTCCGTTGTTTATCGCTGCAGTTTCCCATGGTAGATGATGATGATGAATCATAGACTTGCCTGATCATGTATTGTTTAGGAGCAGCACCTTTTAAAGACAGGATAACATCCACTATTCCATGATGATAACTAAGGAGCCTGTATCCACGCCTGCTGTTTTGTGTTTGTGACCATCTACTCTTGTGTAGTAGTTTTATTTAAGTCTACTGTAAGTACAAGAGAACAAGCTGTTTGTGTGTGAGATGTGGACCCCCTCTCATTTACACTACTACCTCTACTACTACTACTGCTACTACTGATGATAATAATGATGGGCATACAGTTGGAGTTCGTTTCGCCTGTTCATCTCTCTCTGCTTCAGGGCTTTCTCTTTCTTGGGTCCTCATGTTATCCTTTAGCAGGATTTTACACTCAGTCAACATTTCTGTCAGCACTCACCTTCTTTGATTTCTCAATTTTGCTCACTCTCCGTCTTTTTCTTACTCATTTTTGGTCCCCGGTCACACCAGAAAGTGGAACAGATAAATTAATTCATGCATCCTTCGAAATCAGGCAGTGCTAGAAGCATGGTGATATAGTGATAACAGGTTATACAGCAGCTTCCATTAAATGTGACTAGTTTTGTGGTGAAATGAATACAGAATGAAAAGTGATTTTGACATGCCAGGGTTTAAATCAGTTGGTGCAACAGTTGGTGTTAACTTTATTGCCATAACAGCAAAAGTTGTCAGAAAGTTGCCTTGGAAACCTCTCACTGCATTGTACACTGTAGCTCACTTCATTTTTGACTCTTTACTTTTATCTGTGACCACAAAGGTTATCACTGTCAAAACAATTTGCAGTTTGTCATTGGCACAGATTTGCATATCAAAGTTCACCTAGTTCTCCCACTACATTCAAATGAAACTAGGCATGAATTCACTTCACTTCCATGAGTCCATCCACTGATGTTGACAATTCCATTAAAATTAATTGACATTTGTTATGAATGCTGTTGTGACCAAGCCCTTTCTCTTTTCGCCCTCACACACACGTGCACACACACACACACACACCCTCTCAGTCTGACGGAAAGTTACACCCTCTCCTGTGGTCTCCATCTCTGTCTACTTTCCGTTGTGTTGAAACAAACAGTGATTTGTTCCGCTGTATTTGTTTACCGTTTGTTACATCATGGCAGGTTTCACCGCTCTCCCCTGTTATTAGAACTGATTTGTCTGTTTTTACTGCTGTGCCGGAAAATGGAGTCTCAGAAAGCGAGAGAGACACCGAATTTGAGAGTTTGTTTATATTTGCACGTTCATATGTGTCAAGACAGAGCATATGAGCTGAAGGAGAAAAAAAAAGAGAACAGAAGAATTTTTACATTTGTCTTTTACAAGTGTGTGTGTGAGAGAGAGAGTTTCTGTTTGTGGTGTGTGGTCGGTTACTTTTCTGTTACTTGTGACAGGCGAGTAGGGAGGCCAGCTTATTTGTGGACTTCCAGGCCGCACCATCGTCGCACATCACGAGTATCTCTTAGCAGATGGAATTGGTTTACCTCCCACCTCTGCTGCTGTTGGTGCCATGCTCACACACACGCATATTCATGCACACACATACTTGAGGTTCTTGAGCCCACATAAAGACAGTTAGACTATACACATACATACAATGCATCTGAGATTCAATTACAATTTTACTGTACTGAATAACTCTACCACTAATAAGGTTAGTGTTTTCTACTCTTTTACTATTAAAATACTGCTCCCCTCTAGCTTATAGAACATGGCTACATTTAAAAGATGGTATGCTGTAACATCATTAATAATGTAACACACACATTCATGGACACACAGGGACCAGTAAAGCACTGATGAACCCCAGTCCTTATTCATCATTCATAAGTGAAGAGACATCTGAATTTTAAATGGTTAGAATCCTCTGCCAAATTAGGCAAAGTTGTAATGGTACTTAGTTTGTTGTAACTGGATTTTGAACTTAAATTATGACAGAAGGTTTTTTTTTAACTTCTCATAGCCTTCTGGGTACTGTATGAACAGAGAAACATTTTAATCTTCCTTTTTTAAAATATGTTTTTCACTCAATTATAGTTCTACCCTCTTGCTCACATACATTTGACATCCTTTGACAACTTTGGAGTTAGATCCACAAATGCAATAATGATTTCTTTAAGCAGTGCTGAGACAAAGTTGGTTGGTTTCTCAGACCCAGTCCACCCTAGCAGCTCTTTACCCATGGGGTTGTTTCCCACTCTCTGTTAAAGGTTGCAGTACAGTCTTCTCTATATTTCTGAACAGCTTAAACAGCAAGGCTCCCTGGAGATCAATTAATAGTTTATAGAAGAGAGGAGAGAGCAGTGAAATTGCCTGTCTTAGTGGTTCATGCTCCGATGCGCCACCACCACCAACGTTTGCTTAATTAGGCCAAAAATATCTTTAAAAACTTGACTACTAAAAACATTTTTGTTTATGTTTTCACAGGTTCAAAATTGAGTTTTGAATGTTAATGTGACTTCACAAGAGTGTGTGTACTGGTGTGCTAAATCAATTATTTTCAAGCTTTCTTATTTTCCATAAGAAAAAGAAACAAGGCAGAGCCCAGTTATACCTCTAGAGAATGTGCTGTGTATAATGACTGGGCCTTGTAACAGCTGATCGTTTTACTGATTGATTGAGGAAGCATTCAAGTGAACAGTGTTGCTACACTTAGAGCCATATTCAAGTTAGCAGGGCTATAAAAATATCCACAAAGTGATAATTGCACCACTTCAATTTTGCACTATCCACATGGTCCATCTTCCAATTTGGTGACCTCAACCACTTGTCACAATGCAATACTTGAAAATGAGGTTAAGACACTTAACATAGTGGCTTGTTGTTTGCCAATTAGGAATGATTGTACCATATGTTTCAGTTGTAAAGACAAAATATTGATTGACCCCAATGCAAGCTCTAAATCCTCTTTTTAAATACTTCTTCTACAGAAGAGGACTGTGTTAGTCTACTGTACAAAATGAAGGCTGGGCACACAGTATGTTTAGGTGAGAGTCAGATCAGCACCATGGACAGTGATCAGGGAAGCCCCTCAGATTGGCATCAGCAGCGCTGTAGCCAGAGGCTGTGATACTGGTCGCAGGAGGTTGGGTCACATTTACACATTACACAGCGGGCTTGTAATCATGGAGTCATGGAGAATTTCAGAATAATAGTCCTTTTTTCCAGTCCTAGTCAAAGAATCCAGTTGCATGTTTAGTTAAGTCTTTGTCAAAATAAATGAAATGCTTAGTGTCCCTCAAGGTTTGAAAACATAACTTAATTATTTGGCCAGAAGGACTAAACATATTACAGCAGGGACTGTTTACTCTAGTTTTATTTCTCGTTGGTTAACATAATCTCTTTAATGTCGTGAATTTATTGCAGAGAGAGGGTTCTGCTAGCACTGCAGTGGTTCTGTCAAGGGTCAGTGAATACTGTAGCACTGCAGTGGTAAGAGGCTGCTGTAGAACAGACTGAAAACTACACATACACACATACAAACACACAACTTATGATTGTCTGCCCTCATCTGCACTCCAGATGAAAGAGGCAGAGGGAGAAAGAGAGGTTGATGAAAACAATAACTTATGTAGTCAGGAAAAGGGGGAGAGGACATAAGGACAGTGACAGCATGTCAATGAGTGAAAGAAGAAATGTGAAAAGTGAGCTGTAGACAGCAAAGAAAAGCTAACCTCACCCCCGCTTACTTTAGTAACTGCCTTCTTACAGCCTTTGCCTTTTGCTCCCTTACAACAACAAATAAATCTTTGTGTTATAACCTGTTTAACATATTATTCTTCAGCTCTGTTTTCATTGTTGTCTCACATAAAGCTCATTGCTGTTTAATAATTTAAAGTGAGGGGAATATAGTGCAGCTTGCCATATTTCTTATTTTAAGATTATTATATTATACTGCCTGCTTATTTACATGATGTATGTGCTATACTGCTATATCCAACACTTAGTATGTAAATGGGTAAGCATGTGAAAATCACGTGGAGAGGGCAGTCATATCTGTATGTCTCTCTCTGTCAAACACCTTGTTAACATGACACTGTGTTAGCGTGCTTCTGCACTTGGTACTGAAAGATTAAAAGAAGGTGAGCATCACACGTTATGCCATTTGTTAATCATGGATGCATATAATACATGTATACACAATAAATGTGAAGCGCGCGCACACACACACGCACACACACACACACGCACACACACACACACTCTCTCATCTCCAGAGGGGCAGCATACATCTGCTCTGCTCTCATTAACTCCATGTAGAATGTCATTTGTCAGCTCCCCTGTCATTGGTTTCAGTAGGCCACATGTGTGTCCAGAGATGGATCAGGTGGAAAACTGAAATCCCAGCAGGCTTCCCTAACCCCTCCTCCACAGACATCCATACAGAGCCAGTCGGTCACCTGCTGCTTCACCTCTGACATGAACACCTGGGAAAATGATGGGGCACGCTCTGACTCTGAAGCTGTTGTACCACTTTGATGAATTCGGTTTCCTCGCTTCACTTTTCTCATGTAAACACGCCCACACAGGTTCGCATCCTTGTCAAACTCTTCATCTAGTGGTTTAACATACTCTACTTCTTACTTCATACTACCTCTTCCTTCTCCTCCCAGCTCTGTCTATTCCAAGGAGGAAACACACCGATAGTTTTGACCAATCTTGTCCTATTTAAATAGGCCATGCCAGAAATAGTATGCCCATGTAATAGTCTGAAATCAGGCCTCATCAACTAGAGTCTTGGTTAATGAAACCAAGATATGTACAGTTCATTTCCTTGTCTTAACCTTGATGGCAGGTTCTCTGTGTTCATTGGGCATATACACTGGCTGGAAAGATCTGATATGTATTTTCATCATACTTACAAGGGATGTAATATTCCCTTCATAAGGGAGTGGTATTATTAAAACATGAAGAGATTGAGTAACCTTGAGACTCTGACTCTAACACATGCTCTCTTCACCGTTGCCATGGTGATGCAGCAGCAGCGCCTTGCAGTGTAGTGTGTTTTCTCAAAAGCTCACTGCAGTTTTCATTCCAGTGGATTTCGTCTCCTCTCAAAGTTTCCACCTGCATGGACATGACCCAGCAGCTCGTGCAGCCACTGCAGACAGAGAGAGACAGAGAGAGAGAGAGAGATACATTCATATAGATGAATGTATGAGTAGAAGTTGAAATATTGTACAGTATGTCTTCCACCACAATGACATCTCTGACTATTTCTGGCTTTCAGTGTCTCATGACAAATCTGCGTATGCTCAGTGGCTGTCAGTCTGCTTTTCCATCTGATTTAGTCCACATTAACAACATTCAGGGGGGCTGGCAACACCTGTCGATGAGCGCTGAAGAACAGGTGCCGTCTCACCATGGGAGAGCTGCTGACTCACTCTCACACACTCACACACACACACACACAAAATACACAATAGACACCACTTGAAGAGAATCTCAATGAACCATGACTCATTTGTTTCACAGCATTGTCATGACATTGATGTATTCGGACATCATTTTTGTTGGTGCAACATTGAAATGAGGGCTTGAAATTTAGACCTGGCACTGAGGTTTTTGACCTTGATTTGGTGTTCTAATATGAAATCTAATCCACATCTCACAGATGATGAAGCAACAGGTTGTTTTACCTATTACCATGTTTCTGTTTCTATGGATATTCTGTTCATGAGGATGGAGTAGTATTTGAACCAAGATGGCTATTGCTCCTCCAAGCAGTCCAGGCAAGCACTAGTTGTGTTGTTGTAAAATGGTGTTATACGGATCAGAAAAACAAAATCTCCATGGATTATTTATACCACAGTAGAAATTTGCTGTCTTCAGGTTCACGCTCAACATACTCCACTACTCTCTTTCCTTGACATCTATATGTGTAGAGGAAATTGGAAAACTCCAGGAGTTCATGTGGTCTAGAGGTCAGCAACTTAGGCATGTGTACAACCCCTCTGTTAGTACAAGAAGACAGCAGTTCACATTGTGTCTGTCTCTGCTGCAGTTATAGCTAAGCCTCAGCCCAGGGGAGCCTCTCTCCGAGCTGCCTGGAAAAACAACAACAACAGCGAAGGAAACATTTGGACACGACAGGAGCAGCATCCTCTCTCGGTTTATATCTTCCCAACTCACCTCTCTGCCATTAATTCCCAGTTCTGCTCTTCCTTTCCTTGTCATTATTCGCACCACATCATCATCACTTTTTTTCCCTCCAGTTCTATGCTTAGCATGTTACCTTTGCTTGCCCCTTTAATCCCATCCTTCCCATATATCCACACTTCTTTCCTCCCCACCTTTCATACCTCCTGCTTTTCCGCCTTACATTCTATTTCTCCCTTCCTCCCTTCCCTCCTGTTTCCCTCTATATGCCAGCCAAGCTCCCGCTCCCCACTACGTATCTTTACCCGGACAGCGCTGCCAACAATTAGAACACATTACTGCCAATTGTACCACCTGCGGCCCCCTGAAAGGCAGAAAAAGAGGAATGGAGGGGAGGGCACTGTGCCAGTGGAGGTGTGGTGGGTTTGTATGTGGTGGGGAGGTGGAGTGCTTTACAGCATTCTGGATACTGCCACAAAGCACAGTGTTTAATTACCAATAAGCACTGGTTTAATCAGAGGCCTGAACACTGCCGGATAGACAGACTGCAACTGTCGATTTCTTTGTGGGGGGCTCAAGTATGTAGGAATGTTCGTTTGTGTGCGTGTGTGTGTGTGTGTGTGTGTGTGTGTGTGTGTGTGTGTGAGAAGGAGAGAGAGAGAGACATAAAGAGAGAGAGAGCGCAGGGGTTTATGGTTAAGCTGTTTGGTTGTGGAAGAATGAGTTGCAGGCTTGGCTAGATGTGGGGGGGAGTGTTATTGTGTAGGGGGTTCATTATTGTTTTGAAAATAATTCAGTGGTTGTGGAAATGAGATAGCGTAGAGAGAAATGCATAGAGAGTGAGAGACATTGTAAGTGTGTGTTTACACACATTCACACCTGCATTTTGGCCAAGGACTGGCTCAAATCACAGTGAATTGGATAGGTTGTGTGAGGCTTGAGTGAAAGCAGTCTCTTTTCTGGTCTTGCGGAAAAAACCAAGAGGTGTCTGTGAGGAGATTTAGCCCGGAGCCAAAACCAATTCACAACCACTCCACACTGGAGAGGGGTCTTAGTCCCCCAACCTGCCCTCGCGATGACAGGCCTGAGCCTCCTGCACACACAGACACATGCATACACACACTGGTAGACTTGCAGTTGTATGCTGCAACTTGTGTTGCTAGCATAAAATATGAAAACACACACTGCCTTAGACACAGACACACTGTGTGCCAAGGTAGTATTAAAGCCTTAGTGTTTTTCTGTGCAGGCTGAAGCCAGTGGCCAGATGAGAATGTAATCCTCCATTGTGTTTTAAATGGATCAACCTGAGAGCTTAGTGAAGGCTGGGGAGACTGCAAGGAGACACACACACACACACACACACACACACACACACACACACACAGCATTCATTTGTATTCACTGTTATAACTTGTCTCCAGTATATTATGCCCATTACTGTTTCTATTGTGCATGTACGTGTGTTAACTTGCAGCAAGAGAGCTACAACTGGTCAACATGACTTGGTCTGTTTTCCAGAAGTGCATGTGTGTTCTATTGAGAGCATATGTCTCCCAGCTGTAACACACATTCTCTGCCCGATGAATAAATGATTTTGTGTCATACTGCTGTGACCCACCTCCCTCCCAAGTACACACTCCCTTTAACCCCACACACTACCACACACATGCATGCGCATATTCGCTTGCATATTCGCATGAGACACACCCGTTCTTGCGTGACACCTTGACCCTGGTCATCACAGAGCAGATGTTTTGAGGTGCTCTTGTTTAAAAGCTACAGACTCTTGGAGTCACTGACAGGCAATTTTCATTCACCCTCGTTCCACCTCCATCTCTTTTCTTTTCCTTCTTCCCTCTGCCCTTCTCTCTCGCCTCAGTCGCTCCATCTCCTCTCTCTCTCTCTCTCTTTCTCTCTCTCTCGTTTTGCTCTTCTCTAGAGTCTCGATGAGTAATTGCTCAGGGCTTCAGAGAGAAGGAGGGATGGAAAAAAAAGAGAGGAGGGTGTATGAGAGCATGTATACACAAGAACCACAGTGAAGGGAGGTTAAAATGAGGAGGATTGAATACAGTATGTGTGTTGGTGTGTGTACTGTGGAGGGTATATATGCATATGTGTGGATGTGAGGGGAGAGAGTGTGTGCGTGTGTGTGCATGCATGTGCACAGTGGGATCATTGATCTGCTGAAAGTGCAATGTGTGTGCTAAATTAGAGGAGCAGGCACAAGGCTTTGAGCTTGTAAAACACTCCCACAGTTATGGCTCTTAGCGCTCTCTGTCTGTCTGTCTCTCACTCACACACACATAAACATGTGCACTCATCTATATTTGGGTGTTACTTACACTATCTAGACTGAGTGTGTGAGTGCTTTTTTTTTATGCCTTATCGGCTAATAGGTGAATGTGTTGGGATATCGGCAGCTTTATTTAGACTGCAGACCTGACAGCTGGGAAAATGGATAGAACATTTTATGTAACTGTGAAGCAAATAAGTCAGCAAATGACTGTTGAACTTTGAGTTTACAGTGTCAGCAGCACGTTTGGCGACCACATAAAAGAAATTAGCATCACTACAATCGGACTGAATAAGTTTGATGGCAAATAAATAGGTTACATTACAGTATGACTGCACAGTACAAACCATGAAACTGGAAACAATCATTAATTCAACATTCATTAATCATCATCAAAATGCTGAACAGATATTGTGAAATATAAAGTAAAAAAGCATGGCAAATAAATCCACATAAGAGCCCACTTAATAATAAACTCTTCAAACTATATTAGTTACAATTGAATGAACAATGACTTGCATGATTGACAGATTGAAGAAATGAACTTTTGGTCTTCTCCTCCTCTTTCATTCAGTCCTCAGCCAAGGCGTGTTACCAATGTGACTGAGCAGAGCTATGCAACTCCTAATGGACACAATCTGTCTGACATGCATGTGCAATCAATATTAATTCTCTTATCTGAGACCCAAGCTCCATCCCATTGTTCAGCCATTCAGTCACATGTCACCTGCTTCAGTCTGATTGTGAGCCTGACATGCCAGATTAGCTTGGAGGCTGGTAGGAAGATAGCAAAGCAATCGGAGCTTATCTGTGGTGTAGCATGGTACAAGTGCTTGACAGCAAAGACTAGCATTATGAGGATAAAGTCTCTGATTTGCAAATTTGGGAATCCAAATTTAAGATTAATGTAAAGTCATTTGTTATGTCCTTCAGAACTATGAGTCAAACTTAAGAAACTAAAATTTCCCATCACTGAATTGTTAGGAGGGCTAATAAGCTTAGCAACTAAGCTACGCTAAACAACTGAATCAGTGTGAGTCCAGTGCACCGTGTTCAGTCCAGCTTTTTTCTTTTGGCTGGCAGTTTAGGGTTTTCAGGTGTAAAATCAAGTGATTTAGGAAAGCTGTTTTTTTGCCAGAAGCAAAACAAGCAGGGCATGGAGAACTACTGTAGATATTCTGCAATACTGCATTCTAGGCTAAAATGTGTCAATTTTTCAATATTTTGGCATTTCGTATTATATTTTTTATTTTATTTTCTTGTGATGATTGCTCGGCTGCCTGGAAATCAAAATTACCCTTAAAAAATAAACCTTGAACTTTGAGTGAACCTCACAAAGCAGTGCTCAATATGTATTGCTCTCTGCTTTGTTGCACTTGTTAATATAATTATACAACCAAATATTGCAGGCTGTGGTTTTTTTGTTATGAATACTGTAATGCAGTTGATGACAGCTGTGACAAAAGATGATTGCAAGAGCATTTATGACCCTATTGGTAGTGACAAAGCCTGGATAGAGAAAAAAAATCTTTGGCATGCTGACCACAGTAAGCCTGTGAAAAACAATTTAAAAATACCAGAAGCAGCCATAAGGCGTTCAGATCCCACCCCAACCCACCTGCTGTTGACCATTAACATAATGAACTAGCACCCATCTCCATACAAATTACTGCTTAAAGCTTTAAGAGCGTCTGGGAGCTCTAATGTAGTGTCTCCAAACTTTCCTAAGATGATGTATTGATTGTGCCAATCAATGGGCCTAAAAAGCCATAAGTGCATCTGGTAACCATAATGGCGGCACTTAAAAGAAGGATGGATGAGTGTAATATTCACTAAGCATCATTGTCTGTGATGGAGGAAGAAGGAGGGAGAAGTGGATAGAGGAATGCAGAGCAGGAGATACTACAGCAGCAACAAACAGAAAGAAATGAGTGTGAGGCTAAGAGGAAATGTGTGAAAGAAGGTGGAAGTAAGATTTAAAGCCATGGTGGTAAATAGAAGTGGGAGGGTAGGTTTTGTACAGTGAAACGAGAGGTAGCTGAAAAAGAAATCATATCCATGTCTTATGAGAAAAATATTTCTGATGAGGAATTGCATGTAAAGTGTTGTTGTGGCTTTAGCGTCATCCTGTCTGCCCTCGCTCCTGCTTTTTTGCATGTTAATGATTAATGTTCTGGTAAGCAGGGTGTCCTCCATCAGCTGTGACTGTTCTCACCATCCATCTATCTATCATGCTCTCTTCCCATTCTTTGTTTCACATTTACCGTTTAGTGTTGACTCATATCATCCGTGCTCTGATCCTGAGACCCAGTTTTGAATATGAAGGATTGCAGACAGTGCACATTAGGCACGACACGGCATTGATCCCAAACTTTTTCTCAGTAGCAATGAGTCTAGAAAGTAAACAAAGTGCTCTTTGAACAGTGAATTTAGATAAGGAACAGAATAAATCTACCCTGACTTTATAAGAAAAATATATTTTGTATCCTGATGGCAAACTTTTTCCTCGTGTTTGTCTTTCTCTAGTCTTCCTATTGCTCCTCATTGTCCAACTCTGTTTAGCTGCACTTTGCCCTCCGCTAAAAGCCCACCTGGCCCTCAGCAGCTGGGTCACACTGCAAGCCATTTGGGCTCATCAAACATTCATTGACCCAAATCTCCCTGCTTCCACCTTTACACCCTTTATTTTGCACATCTTCCTTTTCAAATAACCTTCAGAGATTATGGAGCATTTTTAAATTTAAATCTAAAAAGCCTCATAAGGCTCTAAAAAGGTGAGATCAAGAGGGATGAGTCCCAAGCTGCTAGAAATACATTTTTTTAAAGCACAAAGTGGGGTTGTATAGTATCCTGATGGAGTGACTAAAGTGTAAGCTTTGGACAATGGACATGAGAGTTTCTCTCATTACACTAAACAGGTTGAATCTGTGGATATACCTGCCCCAAGGGTGGAGGCTTTAGGATTGACTTATATGTATAGCGGCATATGTCTGTCTGGGAGGAAGCGGGGTAAAAAGAGGAGGAGATGAGTGCAGGAACAGTAAAAGAGTATTAGAGGGGAAGTGAAAAGCCCTTAGACCTAATCCCAGAAAGATGGTTTCACTTAGCTTTTAGATATTCCACCACCTCGAAAAGCCCTAAAGGCCTCCAGTGGCACATTCCCAGCTCATAAACTCATGCATGTTTTAGAGGGGCTCACCTCTGGGGAGGGGGTCAGGGGTATTGACTGGTCTAGGATACACAACATCCCACAATGGAACAGAAGATGGAATAAGAGCCGCGGAGAGCATCCCTAAGGCAAACTGCCTAACTAGCACCCGCCATATTTCATACTCGCTTATTCCCACCTCCTCCCCCTACACGCTTTCAAGACCTCAGAGGGAGAGGGGCTTCGTAGGGCAAAGTGCTTCTCCCCTGATAGCAGATGTTGTGCGTTTGAAATAGAAGGACCTTCTTATTGTCCTTGCTTTGATTCATAAGTGCCCTTTATCTATTGTAATGGGAATAATGTGAAATACCAAAAGGATCACCTTGTGCGTGTGCTGAGTAGATACAAAGTCATACACAACAAACCCACACCCAAAAATGCACACATGACCATTGAAGTATGGCATGAGGTCTGTGGGACAATTTTGTGGTTTGCAGAGACTAATGGAGTCAAATGTGTCTTGATTGATGATCCAAGCCAATAAGTAGCCCCCCCTAGCATATGTCTAAGCACGTGATACTATTGATTTCCAAAATTCCCAATCCTCCCCTGACACACCACACACACACACACACACACTTGAGCTTCTGTTGACACAATACAGCTGACCTAAACAGAGAGGAGAGATTATCAGAGATCGGGTATCACATTTTAGGAGCCCTTTTGTCAGTTCCCATTACATTATGTAAATGACTGCCTTACAGCACGCTCTCCATCATAAAAAATGAACCAAATACACAGCAGGTGTGTTGCAGCCTGTCTTGTTATCCAACTATGAAAGTTTGATTATTTTTTTCACTTTTTATGTTTACTAGAGTTTGATGAATATTTTTGGACCTCATTTGCAGCCAGTTTTTAAAGCCAAAACAGATTCATTTTCCAAAATTGTGTTTGATCAATTGCTCGTCATTTTACTGATTAAATTTTTTCTCTCTCCATCAAGCACGAAAAATGTTTTTTAAATGCTCTTGAACTCATTTGGCTGAAAGAAGACAAGCTCATTGCATTTTTTTTAAGTCTGAATTAATGACTTTATTGAGTAATAAAAATGTCCAAATTACACTCCAAATTACTTTTATATAATTGAAAAGAACATTCACACATGGACACAAACAGATAATGTTACCTTCCAGACAGAGCTTACCAGAATTGCAACAACAACTTCTTTAAGTGTCCCTTCCCCCAATATCCAGAACATCCTTTGAGTCTCCCCCTTTCATTCGTAAATCTCAGTCAATCATGTCCTGAGGCTGACTCTTTTCTTCTGACCCCAGCGATCAGTAAGTGGTCTAGACATATTTAACACTCTGACACTGTATCACTGGGAAAGGTCAGAGGTTAAACACAATGCAGAGGCAAGAAGCATTGCCCTGAGTGTCACCCCTGGGGCGAAGGCTGGCTTGCGCACACACACACACACACACACACACACACACACACACACACACACACACACAGGGGACTTTTGCATTTATGCATCCATGACTTGTCTCTTCCATTATCCAAACAATGGAGTGTGTCAGCTGTGTAATAGAGACGTTTCACTGGTCCACTCTATACCATGGACATACATAACTCTATGGATCTCAGCTGTTATACTTCAGAGGTCTTCATTAGGTGTGCCTTTGGACAGGCTTCTAATAAACAGGCCTGGTGATGAGTGTCAAGGCAGGAAACATTAGAGGAAAACACATGAAGAAGGGACAGAGGATGGCAATATATGTTTGTCTTATTGTATTACTGTGTGACATGATGGATAGACAGACAGTATAATATTATGGACAACAATTAAGTATGTTAGACACTTGATGACAGCAGTGCCAGTAAATACTTAACAGGGTCAAGTAGCACTGTCCCCCCCAGGCACGATGAGCCAGGGATGTTTTGTGATCTTCTGCCTCTCATGTGGTCTTTGTGCGTGTTTGTGTAAGATGTAGTGACCCACGCTTACATTTTTGATGCCTGTCCTCATGCGAGCGAAGGCACAAACACACGCACACAATCACATAGACACTGGTGACATCTGACCTCAATTTAGAGCGAGAGGTAGCCCGAGGGAAGGTGATGAGTTGAATGGAGACAGACAGACGGACTGATTATGGTTAGCAACTGGACATTGGCCGCTATTGATGACACACAAAGAGCTCTGTCTCTGTCTGCGCAGTCTTTCATCATCTTCTTCATCATCATCACAACAGAAGCATCCGTGTTTCTTTCATCAAGCTTTCTTTCTCTTATCTAGTTCCAAAATTGATTAATGTTCTGACCTTCTGGCTTCCTCTCTTCTTCCTCTTGTCTATGTCTTCGTACCCACCCTTATTCTTCTCCTTTCACACTTGGTTATAGATGGTAATGATGACAGTAATGGCTTTAGTTTTTGGTTTAAAGTCAAGGTCAAACCCATTGTAGGCCATATCTTTTATGATGTTGAATTAAAAGTCTGCAATCATTTAGAGTTTAAACTGATTACGTATTAATAAAGCAATTCATAAGATGAAATTATAAAGGAATATTTGGTAAGACTACGTCTATTAAGTGTGCATATAACACAGTGATCCATGCGCACACACACACACAGAAATGCTCAGCCACCCACCCACTCACCAAGCACAACAGATACACAAGAAGCAAGACAGATCCAGGAGCAGATGCACAGGTATTTAATTAGGGCTGACTGCAGCTGTTACTGTTTATTACCTAGACATTGTGAAGATAAACGCCTGAAATACACACATACACACTCATGCACAGGTCAACCATTTGTTTGAGGTGGCTTCCCAAGGGAACATCGGCAGAGTGTGTTTGTTTGAACAGTGTGTGTGTGTCCAAACACACCAACACCAATGTGCAGGGTTGGAGTAGCGGCCATGTCCACCGCCTGCTGTATGGTAAATGCTCATAGGAAACTAAGAGTAAATTCGCACATCATGGACATGCACATACACACACACGCACACACACCAGATGGCCTGTTGCTGTCTTTTATGCCTTTTTCCCTCCTAGTGTTTCTCCATATCTATATTTTTCTCTCCCTCCCTTGTTCCCCTTCATATGTCTGTACAGTAGCTCATGTGCGTCTCCCGTCTCCCATTTGCACTTTTCCACATTTTCCATTAATCTCTTTTCTGACATATTCTTATTTTTCTGTATTCCCCATATCCTCTCTTTCCCCCTCCCCTCTATCCCTTGTCTTCAGGTGACAGGTCCCCTGCTTGCAGTTAATGCTGTCGTGTTCTCTGTCTGCTCTCTGTCAGCATCAACGCAAAACAACACACACACACAGAGTTGTGCGATTGGGATGCTACTCTGCTTTTTTGCAAATTCAGACAGCCTGATATTTACAATAGTGGAGGCTCCTGGCTTTTCAACAATTTTCTATTGCTGTCATGTCGGACTATAAAACTTTAACCGAAGATAGCACAATTATAAACTCATAAGACATACTCCACCACTAAAAATGTATCTTGAGTATCAGATGCACAATCCAACTTCTCAAACTACTGCCACAGCAGCTGTATGAATTGTAAGCTTATTATGCTGTAAATTCAACATAATGCACTCTGCTGTCTTGTCATCCAAATGTACAAACCTGTTGAGGTCGTGTTCATTAGTTTAAGCATGATAGGTCATGTTGATATCTATTGCAGGCGGCCTCTGTATCTCTGCTCGTGGTGAACCTGTGAACCTGTTTGTTTGGTGGTCATCAGTGTGTAGGAAGCTTTTAATAATTTTACACTGGGCCAGTAATTACTATAATACATGTTTGTATATATGCCCTCCTCTTCCTTTTCCATTATTAACAAACATACCACCAGTTTGTATGATACCACTCCACATTAACTCCCTTCATATTTGCACTTTGTATTAGAAGTAGGCTAGTAAGATTAATGTTCATGGAATGATCCATTGCTGTTCTCCATTCCAGTGAGTCCCATAGGGAGCCCTCTGCTCTCTGTCTCACATAGGTTGGCTAGCCAGCTAACAGCCTCCTACATACTGAATGGTTACTGTGATGAATGATTAACATGCAGCCTTGCTAAATGATGGCCAATAGATCATTTATATGGTAACAGGAGAGGAAGACCTTACAGAAACCAGCGGGGAGAGTGAGTGAGCGTGTTGCTGCCTTGGCTGCATCTGTCTCTCCTTGTTTCATTCAATACAGTAGCCTCTCACTGTGTTTCTTCACAGGTTCAGTGCCAACTCAGCTGCCCAGCTGCCAAGCTAATGTGTCGTTATTGGTTTCCCTACATGCAATTCTGTGTTAATCCATCTCAGCTCCAGCATATCACCTCATTAGCCCATGTGTGTTTAGTTGCTGTCCTCTACCTGTTCGCTACTAGACGGTTCTGTGCTTCGGGCTCCTCTGCTCAGTTAGGATTTCTATGCATTAGTCACTCTCTGTTCATGATCCAGAGCCTCTGTATTCCCCCGTTTCAGCATGTCTGTCTGCTTGCTGGCATACGTGTCATGTTGCAGTGGCTAGTGTCGGCCGCTGAGGTGGTACTTTGGCCTTGGCAAGACACTCGGATTCACACATGCCCCTCACTAAACAGCACTCACAGCTTGGGTCCGTTCCATCAGTCATCAGCAGCCTCGTCTGCATTTCTCAGCATCCTTCTGTATTCGTCCTCTCCTTCTTCTGTGTACTGCCTGTCTTTCTCTCTCTCTCCTCTCCCTACGTGCTGTGCTGTGAAGACAGCCGTGAAACACAGCCTCATTTCCCCAGCTATTTCCCAGGGAAACCCAAATGAAAAGATACTACCAACCTTTTCTTTCTCCTGCCACACTGCTCACCATAAATGCTGACAAGAGACTGCAGTACCATCTCTGACCTTTTACAGGGCTCTCAGAACACACATACACACACCATTCACACATCTATTACTGGCAGTGCCTTTGAATCAGCAGAGTCTGGGATAGTGTGGAGGAATTTAATGACACACAATGTCGCTTCAATTTTAGCGCTCCACGGCCAGGCTACCAGGTGCACCATTTGTCCTTTATTCAAAGGAGAAAGGGGGGCTTGAGTTACCCTTAAACTGGTTTGACTGCATGAGAGTAAGAAAAGAGTGCATTCTACTACTCAGATTTGAATGAATATAAGATCTTTATGTCTTTCTTACTCTTAAATTTACAACACAGCCACTAAATCCCACCCTTAAAATCCACAGTAAAGCCCCTCAGATCCCCCCCGTCCCCTTATTGCCACTCTTATAAGCTGTCCATATTTCATGAAGGCTGGGTTGTCCTTTTATCATGCCCTATGACCCCACAGTATGTCTTCCAGGGATGGTGGATGAGGAACTGAGAGGCAATGGCCTTAAATATCCTTTATGGAAATACTGCTCAGCCTCTCAGAGCCCATACACAGCCCCTCCTCAGGCCCCCCCCCCCTGTCCCCCGATCAATAAATAATGGGGTGAGGCGGCGAGAGTGTGCAGCTAACAGATTGCGAGAGAGGGAAGAGAAAGCAAGGAGTGAGGGAAGGAGAGTGCGTGCTGCATTGCAAAGCTGTGGGAGCTGTCAATTGCTGGAGAAAGAGAAAGACAAGGAGAGAGAGAGTCAGGGAGATGAAAGGCTGAGGAAGGGAACAACAATGGCAGAGAGACAAAGTGAGAAAAGCAAGAAAAGGTGTAAAACAGGAGTGAAAAAGATTGAGACGATATGTAAAGAGAAAGGAATAAGAGAAGGCTATAAAAAACGGCAGCATAAAACAGTTATAAAATGGTGTAGAAGGAATCTCCTGTGTTGGTTTAACAGATCAGAGAGGATGATGCAAGATAGTAATGTTAAAAGCATTCCTTAGAACTGGGGCAGTTCAGAATTACTGCAAATTAGACTACTAATGTTCAAGAATTGGCTACCGCAGAGCGCGTAAAAAGAGAGTGACAAAATGTGAAAATAAACGCACTCTAGACAGAGTTTACTGCTATCAATATTTTCTATGTCTGCCAGTTGTAAAACTCTTGAAGTTGTGGCCGCTAATTTCCCTTCTCCTTATGCTCAGGCTTGCTGCTGTTACTGTCAATTATATCCTATTGATAGGTAATTACCGGCATATTAAGAGCAGTCATTAGTTGCTGTGAAATAATGTGGTGAATTCTACAGGTAATTAGTTTGAGCCACAGCCGAGTGTGTGAAGGCAGTGTGCAGACAAAAACAAGAAGCGCTTAAGCCCCCTCTGTTGCTCCTTGAAGTATTTGAAGTACAAGCACAAACGGCCGTTCACTTATTCAGACATTCTCACACTCACATGCGCACACACACACACACACACACACACACACACACACACACACACACACACACACACACACACACACACACACACACACACACACACATACTACAATTCTCCGTTCCTCTTAAGTGTTTATTTAGTGCAGCTTTTATTTGGGAGAACCAGTTTCAGTACCCATTTCCCCCTGGTACAGAAATGTCAGCTGTGCCTCATCTAAATGACGTCCATCTGTTGAACCTTAATCAAAATTTCCATAATTTTCTTCATGCACTATTATGCTTCTTCACTCCCCTTCTCCCTTCATCTCCCTCCTGTCCGCCTCTTATCTCGTTTGCAGGGTTTAAATGCTAATTCATGAAATGGGGAGTATTCTCAGGGTGGTCACATATGTTGTGGAAATATGAATTTGAAATATGATAATGAAATAAGTGGCTCCCAGTGTACCAGACCTGCTCCCAGTATGAAAAGGGTCTTGACCCACTGTGGTACTGTTATGATGGATGGAGGGCATACAGCGAGCGGTGGAGTGGTGTTCCTCAGTGTCCCCAGTCTCTTTTGCACTGCGCCCTGCCATGATGACTGGCAATGGTCCTGCATCCTTTGGGGCTTTGATATGGATTTTCTATTCCCTTTAAAGCAGGTCTAATCTGAAGTATGTGGCAGGTCTCACTAATCACTTGACATCTAGAAGCACCCTTTGGTGGCTGACAGGACAGGCAATTGATGTGGTGTTGTTTTAGCAGAATTAGTCTGCCCCTTTTATTTGGTCACGGCCAGCTGGAGAATTGATATTGCCCCTGCTTTTGTGAACACAGTGTATGCGTCTTCACCTAAATTGCCTGTGCAGTCAGGCAATACCAGATGGCTATTAGTTGGTTAATTATTGTTTGTGGTCATATTAAAGAAATGTGAATGTGGATTTGACCTAATGGGTATTATTGTTCAGTTCAGTCAGTTAAAACAAAAAAAAAAACAAAAAACAAAAAACAAATAATTTGTTATTTTAAAAAAGACTATAAACAGAATTTAATTTGCTTTTTGTTTTTCTGGCGAGCAAATCTAACTCACCTTAATATCAAAGTCAGGATTACCTAGGAAACAAGACCTATCTGTCTTCAGATGGGACCTTAAATGTGAGCCAGCATCCCTACAAATTGCATTCAACACACGAACCGAGCTCTAAGAGGGGAAGAGTTAGTACTTCCTGTCAGCTGGAGACAAAAGGCTGTTTGGATTGGGACTGACCGCTGTTTACATTTCACCTCTGTTCAGCATCTCTGTCCTTTAAACACTATGCCAAACACACTTGCAGACAACTCCTGTGTGCTCCAGCCTTCAGACTCCGTCAGAAACAGTGTGTGAACGTTGCCAGTGAGCTGCTCTTATGTGCTGATTTTCTCCTTGAATTTCCAAAAAAAATCTCAAAAGTTGTGTATCTTTAGTGATTCATCTCCAACCTGCAGAGGGAACCATTGCCATTTTTCAGCACTATTCCTTGCTAAAGCTTATCCATTAAGACTGTTGTGAGAGACGCACTGCATCAAACTGTGTTTTGGCTGCACAGTTATGGTCTTTTATCTCTAATCCCAGCAAGGCTGGCCTCTTAAAGTATCTGTCTGGGGGCTCTGTGGGGCAGACTACATGGTTGCTCATGATGCTCAACCAGCACTTAACAACAACCTGGGAACCTTTGGGCATTTAATGGCATGTACAAATTTTTTAGCGGCAGACACTCATCCTTAGTGTATTGATAGGAAGCACTGCGTCCACAGAGAGGCTTAGCTCGCGTGGTACTCAGTTTGTCGTTCTCTCAAAGGAGCATGCTAGTTAAAATAAAAGGCATACTGTAAATGACAAGAATTGTTTTCATATAGCTTTAATTAAAAAAAAAAAAAAAAGGGATATGGTAAATGAAAGCGATATCTGTTGGGTTCTTGGTAAAAATATCACAGAAAAGGTTCTCTCACCTTTACAGAACAACACAGGAGACACGTACAATGTCGTACATAACACCACAAACAGCAATTACTGGCCGCTTCAGGCCCTGTTATAGCTGACAGTGATTAATAAAAGCACATAAACGGGCAGTGAATGTGAACGGTTGACCAAAGAGGCCAGAACGGCACGAGAAATCTGGAGCTTTCAGATAAAAATTCCCTCTTTGCTTTCATCTAATTATCCTCCTAGTCTTGTCAGTCCCCAAACCAAGCCCATTCTATCACAGATAAGCCTCAGGGGACAAAGCTCAGGCAAAAAAGTATGAATATTTATGTTGAGGTAGGTGTGTGTAAGTGTGTTTAATTACAAGTGGGATACAAACTGGTGTGTTTTTACATGCATACCCTTATGTATACAGCATACTATTGTGCTGTTTGTCCAGTGGATAGTCAGAAGGGAGTGGAGGAGAATGGAAAGAAAGGCTGTGCCAGCAGGCAGCTTTATTCCCTGCGGGGAGTGTTGATTAATGAATCACATCTTTCTAACCTGAGGCTGCTACTGTGCCGCTGCACTTTCACAGCACTGCAGAGCGTCAGTCAGACCCGTGCCAGCCTGCCTCACTGGCACAACATGGCACAGGGTGTGGGTGCTGTCACTGCTAACAGGGGCTGAGAGTTAGCACGAGGAGAAGAAAATTAGATTCCGGGTATGAGCGGAAACTGCCTGACAAATTTGATCATTTCAGCCTGTGGGTGTTTTTTCACTTCACACAAACAACCCCCTGCGGAATGTTGTTGAATTAGTTTGACATACGTGGTTATTATGTGGCGTAAATTGAGCATTTCATTTTTTGAGCTGTTTTGTTGTGCCAGTTTTAATATTTTTTGTTTAAAATGTATCATTGTGTATCCTTGTTTTTATGGCCAATCAGTGCTTCATTAATGTGTGTTTTTTTCTTTCTCTCTTTCTTCCATATTCCCATGATGCCTCCACTTCTGAACACCTTCTGAACCTTGCCCGTTATCAGGTATGTAAATACATTTAACACCCACATTGCACCACTGTGTGGTCAGGCTGCTGTGTACGTATAATTCATCTTTGTATGAGGACAACAAATTAGAAGTGTGTTATGTTTTATTTAAAGTCTACTAACAAAGTAGCATGTACTCTTCCAGAACGTTTGATTGATACTACACATTTATATGCATCATGTATTTATATCTATATATTTTGGGGGATTTTTCAGCCTTTATTGGATAGTAACAAGTCACGACACATCGGGGAGGGGGGAGCGAGAGGGATGCAGCAAAACTGCAGTGTGGGCTCAGCCTTAGTACAGGTTGTGCTTCCTCTACCAAGTGAACTACCAGAGTGCACACAATTGTCACATTTAAAAAGGATCCCAAGCGTATGAGAAAGTGTATGAAGAAAATAGTCGATTTACTAGCTGATTTTTAGCTTTCCCTTGCTACATATTAGATCACCTAACAGCTGGAACTGTTTTAGGTTTATAACTCTTCCTGTTATGTTAGCTGCACAACTGGATCACAGTGTCATAAACTTATTGTCTGTGCCCAGACTTCTCCAGCCCGTCTGGAGGTTCAAATTGGTGACCTTTATGGTGAGCCAGGTCAAAATGTTTGTGTTGCACCCACTTCATCTTTTTGTCAGCCCAGCCTTTGAGTGCTGACTGAGCATTACAGACAAAAATGAATGTGTAGGCCATGTGATCTTGCCCAGGTATGTGTGTGTGTTCGTCTGTTCTGTGTGACCTGCATACCCATCCTGTTTGGGCTGTTGCCCCTTGGCCAGAGGCCGTTTTAATCAATTTTCAGCTGGCACAGCAGGCACAGCAGGCACCACACCACTAGCTTAGCATCTGGTTTCTGTTTGGACCTTCTGTCCTCCCTCCGTTCTGTGTTGTGTTTTTCTTGCCTCTCTTTTTGTCTGTTTTTCTTTTGCAGAGGATAAATCAGCGGTACTTGAGATATGAGCAGACAGTTTGAGCCAGCCTTGGTCTCTGACTTATTTCTTTTCCATTAGCTAAGTATAAGCTCTGTCCATGTAGGTGAATGTTGCTAAACAGTCTTCTGAGCTTTCAATATGTAGAGAAAAAAAAGTCTGTCTGTCAGGGATGATGTTAGATTGTATTGATCTAGTGGGAGTGGTCGCCAGTGATAACATTATGTCACTCTATACTTCCGTTAGCCGCACATATGGCTTAAGGCAGATATTGCTGTGCATTGTCAGCAGTGTTTACTACCTACCACACATTCGGTCCACAGAGGGCCCGGTAATGACTGTGGGACTTTTAAGTGGCATCACTGGTGTTTGTTTGTTTGTGCATGCACACGTGTAAATGTTTGTTTAATGTTTTATGTTTAGACACTGGTTGCTTTCATTATATCTACATGTATATACAGCAAATTACTGATTGTGTGCCGGATTAAGTTTGTTCAGGTTTGTGTGGGCAGACTGGCATTTGGCGTGCCAGGAAATCCACGTCAAGTCTGCCACACATCTATGCTCATCACTCTCCTCTTAAAAAAAAGCATACAGACACACACACCAGTGAAGTTACAAAAGTCTAGCATTGCTCAGATGCCCTTACAACCTGCTTCATAATGAGTAACCTCCTTCTCTGCTAATGACAGTTTTATTAATTCTCTGTGGTTGCGTTGGACACTGATTAGCTTTTGATGATGTTTTCCAGCCAGTTGTCATGTCACACAGTCTCACATGTCAAGCAATGATGAAAATTTCATAATCTGCTTAGTCTAAACTCAAACAAGAAA
The DNA here is from genome assembly GCA_028641955.1 of Protonibea diacanthus. Classification (NCBI taxonomy): domain Eukaryota; kingdom Metazoa; phylum Chordata; class Actinopteri; family Sciaenidae; genus Protonibea; species Protonibea diacanthus. Next base: position 11,650,763 of record CM053997.1, on the reverse strand, counting down.
CAAAGCACACATGCATTAAACACAAACTCAATTATGTGAGCAGCCACTCATGTGGTCCCACACTGACTTAAATGGAGACATGCAGACGATAACACCCACACTTCAAAGGATCCTTTCACTCATTTTACATATTGCTCATGGTGAGGGCGACCCTATCATGACTTCCTACCCCAGTGATGTTGGTTGCTTTGCTGTTGCCAAGGGCAACCTATCTTTGCAGTCAGTTGGAAAGATTAATAACTTAATGATGCCAATTTCTTTCCACATCTTCTAAACTTCCCTTTTGTTTTGTCTGTTTATCCAGTGTTAAGGCAAACTATACTGTAGTTTCCCATACTGCTGTGCATGTGGGTGTCAGATAATAATCATCATTAGCCTTTTTATCATAGCTGCCCTGGTTGATCTGAAGATGATGGATACAGTACTTTTACTATGCTGCAAACACAACACACACTTGTGTTTCTGCTATAAAGTATTTTTCCCCACCATTTTTCTTTTTACATCTGGATACATAGAAATCTTGAGAAGAGAAGAGAAAAGAATTCCTCGTATATTTATAACTTGCCTACTTTTCCAGCTGTGTCAGTTTAGCTTCATGTCAATTATATGCATACATAGTGTAAGACACGTTGTCAATAACAGGAAAAAAGAAACACTTCTACATTCTTTGCTGTGTTTTGTGAAACACTCAGTACGTGTTGCAATGCCCTACATGACAGAAACCAGAAATATGAGACTTAGAGACTATATATGCCAGAGATTTCGCAAAGTTTTCCCAGTGTTACAGTTTTCCCAGAATTCATTTTGACATTCACTTGACAACAGACATGTCTGAACTGAAAAACTGTTGGTATGCATATGATGTTACTGATAGTGGTGTGCTGCTGAGTCTTATTGGCAGGGTGTTTACTTGAAGTAATGGATTGAAGATGTCTTGTGTTGAAGTACCTAGAGTTACCCTTACCATTGTTCTTATACATCACATTGGACATACTGCAAACTGTAACCTTTCTGTCAGTGTGTACCAAGCGTATGCAAATGTGATTTTAACTTCAGCATTGTAGCATTTGAGAAAAATACATTTAGAAAGCAATATGTGTCACCATAGGAATTATCATGCCAAGGCGTGCTGTCGTATTCGCTGTTATCATCAAGATTTTAAGTGGAAGCCTATTGACCTTTTAGCCAGCGCTTTTACTTGCCCATTACAAAGGAGGCTGTTAAGCTCTTAACAGGACTTTTTAGCTAGATTTTCAATTGCTGTCTCTTGGTGAAAAACCCTGCCACAAGATGAAAAGCACTTAATCCGTCAGGTGATGTCAAAGGCCTGTGATGGTGTCAAGAGAGAAAAAGCAAGTGAGCAGGACAGCCTGTGATTTTTTTTTTTTTTTCATAGTTAACTTGGCCTGGATATACTATTTTTTTTTTTGTATTCCCCTTTCCCTCCATCTCAATCATATATTCTTCTAAAATCCTCCACTTTTTTCTGCTATTTCTGCCTGACTAACCTTCTGCAACTGCTCTCACCCCTGCTGTGCCCTCCTCAAAAGCCCTTCCAATCCAACCTGGCAACACCTGCCTCCCTGAACATAGAACCACTCTGTCTCTCTGTGCATCTTTGTCTATCTGTCTCCCACCTAGTGTACACCATCATCCTCCCACACAATTTAACTACTCATGTGATAGTGTAATGCATGCTAATTTAGGCAGATGAGATGTGTAGCGGCAGAAGTGCCACATGTCCCAGCATGGCGTCATGGGCTGGTGCGATCACTCTTTACCTGGAGGAGATGCTCAAGAACAGCAGGCTGGACAGCTGGAGGAGGGGTTGAAAAAGGAAGATGGGTGATTAGGGGTAAAGATGGAAATAGGAAAAGAAACATCTCAGAATTTAGAGTTATTCTTGGTTGCTCTGAGTTTTCCCTCAGAAAATGGTACAGTGTCATACCTAATGGCATCTAAACCTTAACTCTAACTGTATGTATTTGAAACGCTGATTTTAGGAGAAAATGGAATTAAATCTACTGATTTAATGTCACATGACCATCTACTTGTCCATACAACATGAAGTGTAGTCATGTCTGTCCTGATTTGGTCCCTCAGCTTCCCCTGTTGCCTGCAGCGACTGTGTAGCTGTTTCATGTTGAATACAGGTCGGGATATTTTTCATGACACAGCAGCAGCCCATCTGGCCAGATTGAAATTCATTGAGGGTGTTTGCTGACTCATTGTTTATCTCTCTACTGTCATACTATCCTGACTGACAAGATAAGACACGTCGAGGTCATACGCTAGCACACACACATGCACACTTGCAGACCTTGAGGTAACTGCCTGCCTAGTCAGCTGTCATAGCCTTATTGATTTATAGCTCATTGGCACCTGTAACATGAATCACTTCTTGCAAGGAAAAATCACTTAACAAGTTATCAAAGTTTAGCTATTGAGAAAGTTTAATTTTTAGTCAGTCCTCCCCTAAAAAAGCATAATGCTCTCGTGGTTATGTTCTTTGAGGGTGTTGTTATACAGCTACAACTAAATTTGTTGAAAGGCAACTTGCAGATTCTGATTCAAGGAGATATCTAATGGTTAATGACGAAGAGGTGAAAATATCCCTTTAGCTCCTGTAATGGCTTATTTCCTTTCTCATACAACACAGGACTCTAAAACCCCCGGCAACAGTTTGAACGGAAGCAAGAATGGTAATGAATTGAAGTGAAGATGGAAATAAATAGCTTTAGCAGATTCCACCACAGTGCTCTGCCTTGGCCATGTGGGTCCAACTGCGAAGCCATTATTATTACTATCATTATTATTATTGAAACCATAGTGAGCTGCTGGTCTCACAGCTATCTCAGTATCACATTAAGATGCCAATCATGTCAAGTACGCAGCACTCACTTTCCCTCTCACATCTCAAATTTTCTCTCAATCTCTTTGCTCCTTCAGAAGGAGGGACTTTCACTGTAGCTCTCTTCCAGCTCTCTCCCTACTCACTAGAATAAGTGTACAATCCTAACTGATTGGGGAGAAAAACAGAGGATTGCATTAATAATTTATCATTTTCTCTCTGTGGGTGAAACAATATGATTTTCTTCTCTCTGTTTCCCCTCACATTCTCTCTTCAACACTCTTTGTCTCTTGTGTTTGGTACTCATTTTCTCCACTTAGCCTTCCTCTTGTCTTCGGTGTTTTTCTACCATCTTCACCCCTTTGCACCTCATGCCACAGGGATATTTGAAACCTTTCCAGCACTCACCAAATTTACTCCACCATGAATTTTCTTGCAGCATCTCTCAGTCCATTTTCCCTTCCTGCTTTTAAAATATGTATGACTCCCATTGCCCCCACTAGATCACTGAGTGGACAAAGCTCATTTAATGGGGCTTAAATTATGTAGGGTGAATACCAGCATAGTTCTGGCATGCAAACCAGCTGTTGAAAAGTGTTTCCATGGTAATGTGCTACGATCAGAGGAAATGTGCTTTTCGTCTTTTTACTGTGGCGTGACAGCGTTTTAGTGTGATAGTGTGCATGTCTGTGTCTGTGCGTACTGTATGTGTGCGAGTGTGTATGTGTGTGTGCCCTTTGGCAACGTGTCCCTCACATTTTCAGAGGCCAGGTTTTGATAAAGCGTCCCATTCAGTAGAGGAAGCCTTTGAAGCAGATGTGTGTGAGGACAGACAGAGAGAGAGGGACAGACAGAGTACAGTGCAGTGTAATGCTTGCTAAGATATAATGTGTGACTGTTTCGCCGTGTTCCTTGGCCTATTTGTGTAGCTGAGGTCAATCTTGATTTCCTTGAAAGAATAATTCTGGTTTATGGTCTTATTTCTGAGCTGTGACCATCATGTCAATCAGTAATACCAATGTGAAAAGGAAAGTCCAATAGGGTAAGAAACAGTATACAGGTGTAAAAAATGTCTGTTGTAAACATCAGTCACAGTTTATAGACCAGCTTCCTGCTCGTTGTTGACAAACTGTAGTAGGTTTTCCTGTGCAATGAGGGAAATATAATCTGACTAAACTAAACTGTCTGTTCATTTTAGCGTTTATGCTTCTTGCTTTGTTAGACTTTGTTGTAGCAATGTTGCCATGTCTCCAAATCACAATTTGCTTTAGTGAGTAAAATGTTGTCACAACAAAGCTGTAATAAGCGAGAATTGTCCTTTTTATGGCCAGTGGCTGACCCTTCATTCTACCAATTTATGCATTTGGACAACTTTTTCACCCATTTTTGCATACTGAGCTGATTTCTTCTCACTTGCCAAGTCCCCCCCCAAAACATGTTGACTACTGAACATGTCGCACAATATTGTCCTAAACTCACATCAAACTTGACTGAACAGGAATTAGTGAAACAAAACCCCCCATTCTGTGCTTTCCTGCTGATTTGCTGTGAGTCACTTCACGCCTTATGAATATTCAGAACTGCAGTTGGTCTGCTTTTTGCTTTCGCCCTCTGTCTTTCTTTAGTTGTCCCTCTCTTAGCAGTGGCCACCTACACGAGAATACAGACATACAGAAGCACACTTACCCTCCCCACACGCACACACACACACACACACACACACACACCCAGACACTGTCTCACTCACTCACACAATAGCGGTTGGAAAGGCAACCTGATACTCGCACCATTCATGAATATTCATCCACACCTGCTTCCGGCAGAAAGTTTTTAGCAGGTTTCATTGCCGCTTAGACAGAAGTTTGGACCTGATTTCTTTTGTCTGTTGTAAGTGCGTGCGTGCGTGCGTGTGGGCATATGTGTACGCTGTGCTTGCCCCACAGCTATTCAATGCATATAATGGGCTATAACCATCTTTATTTCTATATCCTTTCTGTCAATAAAATTCTACCTGCACACTAAAGTAATATCTTTTGCAACATAAAAATGTATTAACTATAATTGCTTGATATTTTGACCTTGTGGTAAATTATGCTTTTATTCTCCTGGTGGGACCGTACATATCGTATTTCTATTGCCTACGAAATAGCAAGGGTTACTAAATGGTGACAGGCTGATTTGTTTTCTGCTAATAGCTTGGCCATTATGCAAATCAGCCTTTTCTCGCCAGCTTTGGGACGTAAGGAGCTTTGGTCGTATACATGGTGCCTGGTGTACAATACTCACTGATCTATATACCTCAAGGAAAGCCTCTGATGTCATCAAGGAGACAACAGTAGTGATGCAACATCAGTGGAGGCCTTGGAAATCACTGTAGGCTAGAGAGAGGAAGGTTGAGGGGATTACAGTTTGGTGAGTAGGGTTTTGCGGATTGACAGTGTAGCCCCAGGCTGCTTGTGTGTGTGTGTGTGTGTGTGTGTGTGTGTGTGTGTGTGTGTGTGTGTGTGTGTGTGTGTGTGTGTGTGCATGGAGGCTGGTATTTATGCATGTAGTATGTGTCTGTGTCTGAAGGCTGTTTGTGCCAAACCTTTCCAAGCTTTAGTTTACAGCTTATTTGAAGGTGTTTGGTTTAGTTCCGCCTGTCTGTCTTCCATCTTTTTTTTTCTTTCATTCTCTTCACTTTGCACCTTTGTAGCCTTATTTTCCTCCTTTCCTTCCTTCATCCCTCACTCAATTCTTATCACTATCTACCCTTGCTTCTCTCCCTTTCTATTCCATCTAATCCTTCTTCTCTCAATCCCACCATCCCTCAGAAAGCTATCACTTTTTGAGTGGCTGTGTTAGGAGAGTTAAGAGAGCAGGAGAACATGACACTCACTCATTAAAGAGAGGAGTTATTGGCCTGGTCCAGTCACATAGCGACAATATCTCTCATACTTCCCTTTCCTCTCTCACTCTCTCGCTCTCTCACACACATATGCACCCACAGACACACAAACCACCACGCACACACCGCTTCCCAGAAAGCTGCCAGTGTTGAGAGGGTGTGTTTGGGGAATGAGCAGAACAGGAGAACACGACATGCTCATTAAAGAGAGAAGTTATTGGCCTGGTCCACTCACACACACACACACAGAAAATAGCAGGAACAACTTCTCTGTTCTGAGTGCCAGCACTGGTGGGGAAAGAAAAGAACTGACAAAAGCTGGGGGAGGGAGGGAATCAGTAAGGGGGGAGAGATGGAGGTGCATCAGAGGAAGGACAGGAAAGAAGTTTATCTGGCTTGGCTCTTCGGATGACAGTGCAGATGTCTTATTTTTTTTTGCTGTATGTGACTAGGTGGGTGGATAGTGGTGTGTGTGTGTGCACGTGTGCATGTGTGTATGCATTAAACCAGTTCCAGGATGGAAAGATAAAAGACAGAGAGGACCCTTTGATGTCTTCCTCAAAGACCATATCAGTTAAACACCAAACCAAATAGCACTCAACTTTTTTTTTTTTTTTTTAACCATGTTATTTACACATCAGAGCAACATAACAGCACACACTGACTTCAAACATGGCTGCCCACTTGGACAAGTAGATGATTGAATATCCTCAATCATTTTTCGGTATATGAAGAGTGCTATTACAAAATTGGATCAAATGGGAGACCTGCTTTGCGAAAAAGATTGCTTTTATTATAGTGTAATGTATGTAAATACATATAATCGAAATAATATCAAACTCTTCATCTACATTGATGCTTCCATTAAGTAAGTCTATCTCTAGACTGTATTCAACACTAGATGAGCTATTGAAGCATTGTGGCCTGTTCTTTCTAATTAAAGCTGTGCACCCAGCACATAATCCAAAAAAGGGTTAGGATTTTTATGCTTTCTGGTCCCTTTCTGCCTGCTGGAAAATATACGTCTATGGCTTTGTATTGCTATTGCTTACTTACATAAATCCTAAATGTATTGATAGGGCCCATGTTTGTTTTTAAAGAACATTGTATTTTTACAGTGTATTTGTTACTTTACAATAATGTTCATTAAAAAAAGAACTCTCTGTGCCGAAGAGACATGACCTGTGGTGTTAGCAGATGTCTGATTGTTATTTCTCAAACATGAGATCAATCTAAAAAGTTAAAGCGGATATAAGCCCGTAGTCTACTCTACTGTTTGTGTTGTTTTAACCTTGGCTTCTTCGCCAAAATCACTGTCCCTTGGGTGCGGCGCACTTCATTTTAAATTACGGAACAGCAGTATGACCTCATTTTGATGTGACGGCGGTGATCTCATTGCCGAGAACACATATATCAATAAACTTTAAATTGAGACACGGTTGCAAATACGTCATTGGACACTGATGGCATGTTGATTAGGTGTTACTCACATATTTACGCTGTGCTAGGTCATCAGCTGACGTTTTTAATGCTCATTTTGGAACACCTGGTCCAACCAAGCCAGTTTTTCTGCACTGACAATTAACATCAAAATTGCAAAAAGACGTTCCTCCACAGTCCGCCTTTGTTAGTGTGGCCTCTGTCTTTCACTGTGCCTCTCTCATCCCTCTCTTTTTCCTGTTAGCCTCTGCACCCCTTACCTTCTTCTCTCTGTAGATTGCTGCTATTTGGACAAAGTCCACACAAGTCCTGAGATATCTCTGCTTCTTTCGTGCTCTCATTCCCACACTGGGAACTAACATGGCGGCCAATTACACTGCTAGACAATGCTCGCCATAAATCATCTATTGGACTGTCAGACAGATGGGGACTCAGCACTAGAGGAAACATGCTCTTTTCTATTTTCTTCTCCTCTTTCTACTCACTCTCTCCTTCCTTTGTTCCTTCCTTTTCTCTATTTATGAACTGGTTGTGAATCTTGTGTTGCATTGCAGTAATGCTTTACCATATTGCATCTACGTGTCTGCTTTAGTTTCTTTTTTTAATTATTATTATTCTTTTTTAATATTTCTCATTGATTCTTCTTTCATCCTGTTCTGGCTTCATTTTAATTAGATTTCTTCTCTTACCTTTGTTGCCTGTTTGAACTTTTCATCAAGGTTGTCAGTTGTTTTTATCTTTCTCGCTGCCTCTGTCGCTCCCTTAATCCAACTCGGCATGATTTAATGACACGCCTGTTACGTGAATAAATGTTTTTGACGGAGCTTTCAAGTAGGTTTAATTGTTTGGCTCACTGGTTTTTAAGTACAGTAGGTTTTTGTTGTAGTTCAGTTGATTCATAATTGTTTGTACATTAGTAGGTTCTGCTTCTGACAACTTTCTGCCCTCTACCCTTTTCCTCTTCCTTTCTTCCTTTTCTTCTCCTCCACTGTTTTTATGAACTCTGCTGTGGTGAGGGTGTTCTTTCTATTTTCCTTTTCCCCTGCTTTATGTTTTACTTATTTTCTCTTCTTCCGCTACATGTTGGGGAGCACAACAGAGCGAAGCCACCAGGGACAAGAGGTTTTGATGGGGAGATGTAGGAGAAAGATGAGAGGCAGCATTGGGTCAGAGGCAAACACTAAAGGGAAATAAGGGAGATCAACTGAAGGGGGATTTAGTATTGCCTTGGACAGTTGTGTTAAAACATCCGTTTTTAATGCTATGAATAAATATTTGCAAATGTTGACATTCTGCAGTATAGTATAGTTTTCTATGCTTTTCTTCATGTGTTTTTGTATTTGAGGACCAAAATATACAGGAACAAGTAGAGGGTAATCTTGTAGGAAATCTCTGGCAATGTAGACGTGGATGTAAATGTGCATCTGTGTCTGATTGAAAAGGGATATTTTTTGCGTGTATTCTTCTGAGATTACATTTCTTTGTATTTCTGTGTTCACCCAGAGGTGTGTTTACTTGAGTCAGATCACAAAGAATATGATTGGTTGTGCACCGGTGTGTGTATGTGATAGGAACACGGCAGGTTCGTGATCAGTGCTTGTGCCCTCTATAGTTTAGTTTAGTGTGACTGTACTTTGCTGCACAGTGAAGGTTTTGAAGGACCATATCAAGATGATGTGTCTGAGAGGGAAAGTCTGGCTTTGTGTCTTTACATTACAGCGTGAAAAAATGATTCTGTAGGTGTGTGTATGTGTGTACAGACGGCTCTTATCTTCTGTTCCTTACACAGTGCTTTGCTCAAGGACATGTTTCAGTGGGAACACTCTCTCTACAGAGACAGAGGCAGACAGAAAACAGCCATTTTCAAAAGCAACCATTTTGGCTCTAACAGATCAGAAATCTTACAAGTATTTTGCATTTTGAAATTTGAAGCAACAAGAATTTGTAGCCACGTATGTCTCAAAATAACAACTTGACCGTGACATTGTTTTTCAACATTTTCTTGGCATGTTGAAAGGATTACACACTGACGTCTCTTCATGAACCGTGTGTTAAACCTGGTTTATAAATTCTCTCATCAGCGTGCCTCCACACGAAGTACAAGAGTGCCTGGGTTTTCTCTCAGTTTGATTTATTGCTGGGGCATCTCGGTGGAAACAACATAAATACTACCGGCCTGCAGCAATGTTGTAGCAACACTGATAGAGAATTTGGGTGTGTTAGCCGTTGTATCAGTGGAGCCTCCCTCTGGCGGAGCGTGTTAATTAAAGTAGCGCATGGCAACCTTGAGAGAGGCCTGATAACACTCAGCAATGTCATGTTTATGACTTTTGTAGGCCTGTGAAACACGCATGGCAGTGGGTTCACATGCATATTAATCTGCACATAAAGACTTGACAGACACACACAAACATGCAACCCCCCCATCTGCTGAATCAAGTCAGTACATCGTAATTAGCCTTTCCTGTTTGTATTCTTTCCACTGTTCATTTATACACTAATGGATTCTGTTAATGACTGGGTCTTGCACCATACCACCCCTTCATCCCTCCATCGCTGCCTCCATCTTTCTATCCAAGCTCTCTTTATTATGTTTACACAGGCAAAACATCAGGCATAAAAAGCTTTGCCAGCACACTGCATTTATTCTGATCAACTAGCTTATTATTGCATTTTGTTGTATAACTCAAGAGGACAGTCATGGAGTTTAGGATTTCAGTGGTTCTGATAGTCCTCAGGCTCCACCACCCCATCTGTCTTTTAATGCTTTCCCTTGAAATGTTAGATAAATGTTAAATGAGTTTTATTTAGTGTTTCCGTCATCCAGGTTGTCCAAAGAAATGCTTAACACTATCATTTTGATTAAGATGCAGTTTATGTTGATCAGCATCAATTCAATTGACGCAATACTGGTGTTAGCACCATGTTAGATCACCACTGATTTGTGTTGCAGCACTTGTAACTGCAGAAGGAGTGACAAGATGAAAATGGCTGTGGCTCTGTCAAATCAGGTTCCATCTGTGCAATACGTTGATTCCCTAAATCCATATTTATATTCCTCTACCAATAAAAATAAATGATTGATGACAAGTTTTTATTAAATGTTATATCAGACAGCATCAGGCAGTCTAAATGTCTTTAAAGCTGTAGGGATAAAGAAGACGTTGTATGACAGGATATAGATGTGTGACCTTCAGTAGGGTCCATGCCAGTGTAATAATACCTATCTGAAATATCAAGATACAAAAACACACACATACACACTGTCACACACTCGTGTATTGTTTTTGTCAAAAACAGGATGCTGGTAATTGGGTTATGTTGTCTTTCAAAGGGAATGTGAGCTGCAGTAATGATGGGATAAGCAGACTGCCTGTGTTATGTGTCAAAGCGTGATCCAGTTGTGTTTCAGTGCAAGGCATTAGAGGACGTCCCTGAATGTGATCATATCTGGGTTCTATGTGATTTCCTCTTGTCATCCAATACCTCAAATCTGAACCAGAATCAGCTGGTGAGATCACTCAGATCAGAGTCGGTTTGGTAGCATAAATAGTGAAGATGAATGGGGCAGGAACTTGGCTTGTGCATGCGATGCGTCTGTCTCTCCATTTGTATCTGTGTGTTGCTGTGCGTGTGCATGGATGTTGCATCTATATGTGCCTGATAAGGATCTATACACTCTGTGACAGCCAATATAAATCCTTTTATGAACATCTTTATCAGTCTGATGGGAGTCTCGGCACCCTGGCCCTGCTCAGGTCAGATTGTTACATCAGTGTGACAGCTCTGCCTTTACTTGTGACTCTAGCTGACAAAGATATGGATAGACTTTATTACTCCCCGCTGCTTCTAAAGCCAAATAAGCCTCTGGTATCACAACAATATAGTGGGAATTATGATAAGGCTGCATGTTGTATCAAAGCAACAAATTATGTTTTTGGTATATTGCAAGTATAAGTGAGTGTATGAAACTTAACTTTCTTTATATGATGCTGATGATTATTATATAATATTATTGATTAAAGCAACATTATGTGACTTTTCTAGCTTTCATGGAGAGAATGTTAACTGCTTTCCCTCTGATGTCTTCTGGCTGCTCTGCCTCAACTTATTGTGGGTTTCCTGATGGACAGTAAAATAAATACTTTGAAATGTAGCTGCTGTTAGCTAGTTAGCTTAGACGTACTACCCTGAGACTTGGTGCTCAAAGCACCATGGAATTGTGTTGTGCCAGAACCAGAGCCGGATGAGCAGACAACATAACTCAGCAGCTTCTATGGACATAATTAATGGCAGAGGTGAGGAGACCCAAGAAGACATTGGAGAAAGGTAAGAAAAAAGGAGAGAGTGGTTGAGCAAGAAGAGTACAACTCTGATTTTTAGTCATTGGCGAGAGGTTTGTGGAAAAAAAAAAAAAAGCTCCAAGGCAAGCCAAGCTGGGCTTCTTGCCGTTGGACTACTAAGTATTATTAGCTGGCTGCTGTGTCTTGTGTTCTTGCAGTTTCTAGATACTTGGCCCTCATAGCAAAGTTGTTAACTCACTACTTTTGACTTGTAACTGTCACCACCCTTTGGGAGTTTTATCTTTGTTGTTTGTGCCAAGATTGTGCCAGTACAAGAAAAAGAAAAAAATGTAAAAAATGTTATAAATATTGCAGTATATGACAAAGATACTGGATGAAAATAAACTGATGCATGACAGGTCTAATAGTCCAACATCTGTCACATAATGTCATAAGGTGACATTTCAAGCGCAAATATTTGTCTTGAACATGATGTGACAGTCATACATCCATAAGAAGAAATTTGCAATGACAGTATGCAGTAAAAGCATTTGTCTTTTTTTAAGCTCTGCAGTTGAATATAAGACAGACATGAAGATAGATATGACCATGTAATAAAATGAAACAGAATTAGTTCTTTCTTTCATGTCTCCAACAAAGTACAGATGTCACAGACAGTAATGGCTCGTCTCTCCTTCTCTTGGCATAACCAGGAGTGACATTTTTGTAATTACAATTCTCCTTCACCACTGTGGACCAAACCACTGCCATTACTAATTCATTCCGGGGGGATGGAGGAGGAGAGGAGAGAGGGACAGACGAAAAAGAAGATGAGAAAAGGGGCGTAAAGGAAAGGTTGGAAGAGCAAAGATTGCAGGGAAAAAAAAGAGTTTGGGGCGGGTGGAGGAGATGAGAAGGGCAGGATAAAGGAGCTGAGTATTGAGATAAGAGAGAGAGAGACAAGAGGACAAGTCAGCATTGATGCTGAAGGACAAATATAGTACATTTTGTGTGAGAAAGGAAGTTGGGGATGAACTCTTGTCTCTTCATCACTCTTACTAGATTCCCTCAGGGTTTCTGCTGCTGGTAAGGGACTGCAGGTAGACTCTCCCTTCCCTCTCTTCCTCTCCTTTCTCCCTCTGTAGTCCTTGCCATGCCGCACCAGTCCTTGTTGCCATGGTAACATGGGGCGAGCCGAGCCAAGCAACAGAGGGATGTAGGCAGAAAGACGGAGAGAGAGAGAGAGAAAGAGAGAGAGAAAGACACGTCTAGAGGGATCCACTCTTCCATTTCCGTAATCTGCAGGGAAGAGGGTGTCCCCCCTCAGGTCCACCTCAGTGGAAAAATAGATTCAAGAGATATGTTTGCTTTCAGAGAGCACATGCTCTGGGTGCACATGCTGTCATCTATCTGCTTGGCTTGGTTTTTGCATTTTTATCCTGTATTTTATTAGCATGGTTGTTGAGGCTTCACTGTTTAGTTTGGCATGTATACAGCAAAGGAATTATGAGGAGTATGCAGAGAAAAAGAAGTGCATAAGTATGAGGAAAAATGTTTAATGCAATTTGGATTGAAGCCTTTTTGAATATAAATCTGTTTCCTGATTTCTGATGAACTACTAATGCCAATGTCATCCAAATCTATTTGTGTTCATAATAGTTTTTGTACTTTCTGCTGCATATCTCCTACAATAAGGTGAAACTACCTTTCAAATATGACATTAAATGGTCAGTCATCTCTGCTGTAATTTCAATGTGAGAATGAACGTTTCAGTCTACAGATTTTAGTTATCATATAATGTCTTACCTCTTGCTAAGCAGTTTGTTACCTTAGCAGGATGTGTGTGTATCTATGTAGACCTCTTTATTGCCCCATGCCAATAGAAGCTCCCTCTAAAAGCCTCAAATGCTTTTATAGTTAGTCTCTTGGTGTCGGTTGTGCGTCTGTGTTTGTTTGTATAAAAGCTGCCAGAGGATAAGCTTATTAACGCCACTAAGCAAAAAAAAATGGGGCTGTTAATCAGATGGCATTTTAGGCACAGTTAGAAGTGATGTGTGTGCACGTGTGTTTGCGGGAATATGTACCCTCAAACAGGCAGGCATACACACAAGCACGCACACAGCACATAAACTGAACAATCCAACCAACCAACCAACCAACCAACTCATTACCGACTCTCCCTGCTTAGCAAAAGGCAAAGATAACAGGGAAGCCGGCAGAGTGAAAGCACTGCTGTGCTTATTCAGCAGCAGAACTTGACTTTTGAGACCAACATGAGTACGATTAGAGCCCTTTATTGAACCATTTTCAATAGCTGGATGGCCTTGTTTATGAATAGCTTCCTTGCTCATTCACCGCAACATTCTCAAGACATTTCTCTAGCTGGGAGTCAAAGTCCTATAGGACCTGATGTTAAAGGCTTAGAAATTATATCACAACACATATTAATAGCGGCTTTTAAGACCGAAAAGAATTGAATAACGATTCTCCTCCTTCTTGCTGTTTCAGACTCCTAACTGTTGAAACATACCACACATATTTGAGTTCAAGCTCAAACAAAGTTGAGAGTAAATTATTGCTGGACTCCATCGACCTTGGTCACACTGTGTTTCACCAACAAACAAGCAAGCTGCTTTCTTGTTAAGCAAATATTTCATTACCTACCACCGTAAGTTTATGCTTCTCTGTGATCAGGCTAATGGTCAATAACATACTGACTGTAGCACCAAAGTGTGTGTCCATATCCATGTAGAGGGAACACAGATGAATTGCATGTGTGTGCACGCATGCGTATGAGTACACGCACAAACACACATACACATAGAATAAGAATTAACCCTGTGAAGTGAGGGCGATAATTCCATGGTAATTAGTGTTCTGTGTAATCAGTTTTTATTTTCCTGTGCTGTTGTTAGGCACAACAGACAAAACAAAAGGAGGCTTGCACGCATCTCTCCCTCTCTCGCCCCCTAATTACAAACATATCCAATTAATTACACACGAGTCTCGCTTTCATCTGTGTGCCCACGTTAGAGGGAGAGATGAGAATGCAAAGCAGTCAGGCAGGAGCAGTGACACACACTAATACACAAGGAAGAAATTAATAATTAGTCACACAGTGACACAATGCATATGCACACTCGACTGATGTTGATTTGCCTAAAAGTTGTACAAGGTACTTGTGCATGGACAGCATATTTTATATGTCCCTCTGTGCATACCGCTGAAGAGACAGTTGAATTTCTCTTTGATTATTTTTTGGGTGTGCAAATAGAAAATCATGAGACAGTCCCATTGCTTGTGTCCTATCGGTAGGGGGATTAGCACACACCTGCTGTTTGAAAACAAACAACTTCACAGGATGGAGGATCCTACAAGTATCCCCCTGCACATCTTCTCTTTTATTTTCCACACACACGCAGTTTCCTGTAGCTTTTTGTGTCAGACAAGTGGCCCATCAAATTGGATAGATAGATCTCATTGAGTAGCATCATGTCTCATCTTCTAAGTCATTTGATGCTATATTTCTAGTAGTAGCTGTGGTTTACAAGCAACATACTCACTCACCATGTGTGCCTGTGTATTTTTGTTAAAGAGCTCAGACTCTGATCTTAAAAAAGGAAGTCCAGTTTTGCTGCTTATGGACTGCCTTATTTCCCTGTTTCTTCTCCACAACTTCCTTTTCTCTTCCTCTTCCTATGAGGCTTTTGCCCTCGTTCTTTAGTCGAGGAAGTAAAGCCCTTTGGGCTTTATGTTTTTCAATTACACATGCTACAGAGATTGAGTGGAGCAGGGGAGGGGATATACAGAGAAAAATGGAGAGAATGCTAGTTGTCTTGTAGTCTCTGAGTGTCCCCTCAGGGAGACTGTCCAGGTAAAGCAGAGGTGTTTGTTCTTATTTAGCGCCTGTGGCTGGCTGTGATTTAGCCTGCCCGGGGACTGTAGGGGCTGAGCATAGAGGAAACAGTCTTCTTGCAGAGAAAAAAGGAGAATGAAGGTGAGCCGAATAGAGGTGAAGGTACGGTCGAGGATAGCAGACAAAATGTAGAGTGTGAAGTAAGAGGTAGTGGAAGCGTTGACAGGTAACAACAGATATTAGCGGAGGCGTTTATTGGGAAGGTAAAGTGAAATACGAGTGCATATTAAAAAAGAGAAAAAAGCAGGGTGGGTTTCTTGGCTGTTTCATAGGTTCAGGATATGACTGCAGTGAGATTTGGTTGACTGGCATGGGTGCTTGCCACTTGTGTCTGAGGTCATTGAACGTATGCGTGAGAAAGATTTAGACAGATAGACAAAGCCTGAGTCATTGTCAAGCCTTAGTGACAGTAATGATTGTGTTCTATGCCCCCTGAAACCCTTAGGTCATAGCATTGAGCCTAGTCCTGCTCCATAGGCATTTCTGCCCCAAGGCCAAGTGTCTTTGGCTGTGAAATGGTTCTCAGTCTCACCCTCTCAATGCCAAAACCACCGTGAAGTGGACTTCAGCCTGTATCAATGACTCCTCTTCATGGACTCCTCCATTATAACCAATTCAATGGCCATGGCTGCACGCATTCACATCAGTAGCATTCTTTGGCTGGTCTAGTTCCTTCTTTTTATGAAACCCTTTATCACTGACACCCACAGAACATCAGTTCAAGGTTATTTGTGTTTTTTTTTTCCTCCAAGGTTGATTAGCCATGCATTCTTTCACTGTGTGTGTGTGTGTGTGTGTCTGTGTGAGTGCGTGCATGTGAGTGTGGAATCCCAATGAGCCATTGTGCTCTTATTTGAGTTTTGACCACCCTCCTGACCCCCTGTGATGATTGACAGTCCTTTTGTCCAATGGAGAAGACTCACCCAGACCCCCTGTTGTGGCTGCAGTTTTGTTTTGTGGATGGGTTTTGTGGAATCTGAAAAATTGTTTGAGTCTAGATTTCTTTTAGGTGTCGTTGGTTGCTCGCTCTCATGGAAGCACACACAAGTACATGCACATCCATGTGCACACTAGAGACACAGACACTCACACACCTTTGATCTTCACACACACCACTAGAGCCCTCAGCCCCTTTGCCTTTCCCACTGTCCATCCCTGTCAAGCCCTATAGCAGCCCAATAGCTTTTTGTCCATTCTCTCACCCCAGTGGCAGTAGCTTTGTCCTTCTTTAAAGCATTGAGTAGACATCTGCCTTGCATAACCCCAGGTGGCTTTGGAAGTGTATGTCAGAGCCAGTTTACTAATATTGAATACAGTGGCACACACATGTCCTGCAGTGCCATGAATCATCGAGTCTTTTCTGTCAGCAGCTTTTATTTTACAGTTAGTTGAATGTATCTACCACACAATGTACTGATGGTCATTTAAAGAGAAATAGACAAAAAAATGCCTGGAAGCATTTGTATATTTGTTTAATCCCAGGATAATAGAGTCCCAGACATCTGCCCTTTCACTGACTTGGCCCGTTCACTATCTTTTGGTGAAAGTGATGTTGCAAATAAAGTATTACCACCCAATGTCTTTTCCCTGCTTAGTTAACCCTTACCATTCACTTGGCTGGTTTTGTGGATTTCTGAAAGAAAAATTGTCAGGTTTTTACCCAGTAGTAATAATAATATTCATATCAGCAGGTAATTACAGTTCCTTCAATAGAGAGTTAATCCACATGTGCCCTCTCTGTGTTATCGGGGTGCATACCAGGGGAGCTTTGGAGGTAGGCCCATAGAAAGGCCTAAATTACTCTTTTATTCTGGGAGAAGACACACATAGAGGTTTGTGCGTACACACTCATACACGACACCCACATACTTCCGTCTTCCTGTCTGTTTCTCTCTCACACACACACATCCCCTCGTTCCCCTCTCATCGGCAGCATATCTCACTCCATTTCCCCATACAATGGCTGTGCTGTATTAGAACCGTCCCTGAACCCCTGCAGCCGTACTCTGTCCCCAGGCCCAGACTATGACACAGTTGGCTGGGGCAGAAGAAAGACCCTCTGACCGTGCCTCATTAAAATGGTAAAGAGCTGGAGGAGGATAGGAAAGCTAATCCTTCTACCAGTACCCTCCTGGAGTCCTCATCTCCTGGCCTGAGACCAGGATTGCTAAAATACATAGCCCATGGGAGATAGAAATGATAGGGCTCAAATGGGGCAGTTTAGGGACCAGGAAAGATAAAATGGATTCAGGGGTATTTTGAGTGTACTGGTGCTTTAGCAATACACAGTTATACAACAGAATGTGATCCAGGATTTGTAAATTGTAAACTACTATTGAATTTTATCTTGTGGTATTTACCATCAGTAGAGAACTTATCTATTTAGTACAAATAGTTGGATGCTGAAATGTTTCTACGGTAATTAGATTTTTGACATAACAGCCTCAGCAATGTGACCTTTAATAAGCCTGGATCCAATAATTTTGGCAGCTGACTCATCGTACAGTGTCTGTGCTTATTGGGATTCCAGATGGATAGTTTTATGTCGCTGAATGAGAAGTCATTCACAGGGACAAACGTCATGTTAATTGATTCACTAAAACTTAAAACTAAACTAATGAATAATGCAAATATTCCTGGACCTTTTCATTGTACCAGTAAATAATTGTGGATATTTGATGTTTGTTTTACAAAAGTGAAACCTGGCTCCAAGGCCAGTGCAGCCAAGTCCACACTGCATCAGTCATTCAGTCACTCAGTGTGTAAGTTGCAGGGCTTGCAAAGCAGGAGGAAAACAGGGAAATGTTGTTAATTTCCCCAAAGACTGACGTTACACAGGCTAGCTGAGTAGTGACAACAATAATCCCTTTTACTATTACCTACAGTGACAGCCAGCAAAAAAAAATGCTGTGGTATATTTTGTGGTATTAATTGCATTTATTGATTGCAGTTTAAACACCACAGTGCCAGCAACTTAATAATGCAGCAATTGATTGAATACATAATTAGTGCTACATGTACTGGTTTTACCATTTAAGCTGTATTAGTTCCAGTAACTGTACACACCCAGAACAATGGGAAAGACGTGATGGGGAAAATGGATGAGGTTGGTCAATGTGCTTACGCAGCAGGTCCACCTGAAGACTTCCCGGCAGATAATGATGCTCAGCTTTCATCCCACAGAGAGAGAAACAGAGAGAGAAAGACAGGAAAAGGGTGAGCGAACCCATCTGTCTGTGTCCAAAGTTAAAGCACTGAAGCAACGCTCCCCTCCAGACTGTGCAATTAACCCGATCTGGAGCTTGGTAGGAGAAAGGAACATTCAGCCCTGCGGCTGCTACTCCGAGAAGGAGACCCCGATGAAGACCCTGATGGTTGTCTGTTTGGACAGTATTAATGTGTTTGGCACAGCAGTGGTATTTTATGCATACCGTCGCTGTCCGATGAAAACCGTGTATCTCTCTCTTCTGTCTACAGTCAGCATTTAGAATTTGATCAATCTAAAATAGTACAATAGCTTTGATTAGACCAATGTGCTATGTGGAAACATGTAGGACAGCCTTGCTATTGATAGTTTACCAACTGAGTTGGGCGGCGTGCGGTTGGGACCATTTATAATAAAATTCACTTTCACTCACAATCCATGTAAATCCATTTACAATATTAAAAAGGTTCACTGAGGACTGTGTAAACATAGATTTTATTTCTGTGTCTCAGTCCAGCGTATGAGGTTTATTTTGTAAACTCGTATCTGAGAGTGTTTTTTCGTCCTCCTGGAAAAAAAATTGTCATTGGACAATGATGTTAGTCATATTTGTACATCTACTGAAACATCCCCTCTCTGATTCATTCTAATAATGAAACAAAAACTTTATTTAATAACAGAAATACTATTTACAGTAGCTCATACTCTCTTGCTTTAGAAAATGTGGTAAGTACATACTTGACATTTACCCATATTTACTCATAACTGCAAAGTTAATTAAATGATGCAGCAGCAGTAGAAGAACCTCGTGTGCCAAACTCTGAACTGTATTGTGTGCATGCTTTATATAATATTCATGCTCAAGTTATTGAGAATTTGCATACTGCTGTTTTCCAACTTTGCACTTTATTGTTGATGTTTCATTTTATAATTACTTTCTTGGCTGATCACAGCAATTTCACATCACCTCTCCAGTGAAACAATGAGCTTCCCACAGAGCCTGACGAATTAGCGGTTATGTGCAAGGCTTTAGTTATAAATGTTTATCATAACAGGGTAAGGCTCAGCTCGTCTTTGTATGTGTGTACGTAATTCTGCGGGCCATTTGCCAGACTGTTGATCACTTCTTTCATTCACTCATTCACAGAGCTTGCTCATCTGTCTCAAGTGACTTCTGAATTTGCATACAGAGGATGTGGACAGCAACCAAACAGCCTCGAAGGGCCTATTGAGAAAACTGTAGATGATTCAAAGCAATAGGCAGCACCACATCCTGTTAGCTGTGATTATAAGAATTATCATGGCATACATGTTAATGTATTCATTATGTAAAATTTCCATTTTTCTATGTGGGCGTGGTAGTTTGTGCCAAAGAATTATTTTCAGAAATTGCAAATTCAGTACTGTTTGTGTGTGTAAAAGCACTGCTTTGAGGACAGTTTTGTTATCCTCCCCACACCTCCCTTGTTTTTTCTCTCCAGTCCTTTTCTTCCTCTCCCTGTTTTCTTGCCAAATTAGTGTGTTGTGCCTAACATACAGGGATTGGACTGGGAGCAAAGGCTGTGATTTGGCATGTATTGTTCTGTTTGTTGTCAGTATACGATCACGGCATTTTTGTTTTGGAGGATGCACGTTGTTACCAGTTCAGCACTTTTGCCTCTCACTTGTCCTATATTTGACTGACATACTGTACTCTACTGTACTATAAAATGGTGTTGTATTTCAACAGTCTCACATTCACACACACGCACACACACAAACATAGTGCCTATGTGTCGGCCGGCAGCCAAGGCCATAGTCATAAGGCAGTGACAGTAGATGACAGCAGTAAGATTAAAGGGTGTGGGAGTTGTGAGTAGGGCCAGAAGACTGGCAGGTCCATAAATATCACATGCAGGGATGCCCCTAACACTTCATAGCACCATATCATCACCCAGCCCCATCATAGAGGATAGACCTAGTACAATGAGATTTGGATGTGAGTGTGTGTCTGAAGGAGACTGCAAAGTTAGGTGAAGGCTTGGTAAAAATGCTCTCACATGCTGTATAATCCAGAGGTCCATTTACAGAACTGGCCGAGAGGAAGCAGATAGATGGATGATTTTACTTGTTTCCAGTAACAATAACAACAATAATAAGTGAAACATTTACTTGATTAATTAATGAGTGGACTGACAGCATAATTAACTGACCACAAATCTCTTTAATTATAAACGTTTCACGCAGCAGTGTCAAACATTCATTATACATTCAACATCGAAATTTGTTGCTTTTCTTGGCTTAAATTGTGATAGATATTTTTCACTTTTATGTTCTGTTTCTATGTATGTTCAATCAGCGAATCTAAAAATTAATCAACAGGTTAATCAATGCTAACCCTAGAACCAATGCAGTTTTAACATCAGTGTCTTCTACACTGGATACTGAGCATATTTGAGAAGAAAAATGGAGCTGTAGGAGGATTCACTAAAAGCAGACTGGATAGACATTTGTGGCAGCTATTTTAGATTTGCTCTTTAAACATGGTTAAAGAAAGCACATTTTGTTTTTAAATCTCCACACACATTGCTATCTACACAGACAGGCACGCACACACACCGACAGAGGCAGCCTTAAACAGACAGACACACACAGCAGTATAAATGCTGTTTTCTCAGTGACTAAACCTTGCAGTCACATACATAAATGTTGCACTCCAGTGTAGCCACACTGGATACTCACCCACTGACACAGTCCCCCTATTTCCGCAGCAACACACATACAGTAAATACATACCCACACACACACACTGAAGCAGAGCAATAAACAGCTGGAGGGCCTTCTGTAATTAAACCTGTACTGCTGTTTGTAAGCTGTCAATGCATGTATGTGGGCTGAAACACACACACACATATTTTCTGTTGCATTTTCTGTTGCATTTCATCTCATACATTCTTTCTCTCAAGGCTTGAGTAATTTTCAGAGTGCTGCGTGGAGACGAGTGGTGCCTATCTGACTCAATTACATCATAAACACATTTCCAGGTGTATTATCGTGCTGCCGGAGCAGTTTAAATCTAATGCAAAAAAACACTGAATTTATTTGGTAGATTTTAGATCTGCTTGGTGGGAAAGTGTGTCTGTTTATACTTCTGTCTGAAGTATGAAAAGCTGTTTTTTCTCTCCCTTTTCTTTTCATTTTACTCAAATATCATGGGCTCTGTTGTTTGTGTAATGTATGCTGGTTTGGGTTTACACTTTCGATATTGTCTATGTTGTTTGTGTTTATAGTGTATCCTTTTGTGTGTTGCTTTAGCCAACGCGTGTGGGTATGTAGTGTGTGCATATTTGTCTGTCCCTAGTGAGGTGTGCTCTCAGCTCTGAGTGGGCGTTTCACAGACAGCCAAGAGACCAGCGGGGATATTTCCCATCAGTCAGTGCAGTGTGCAGTGCAGGTTAACCACTGAAGGCTCTGAAATCCATAGTTGCAGGACAACACAGCCTTCTCTCTCTGCTCCCTCACCCTTTCTCCTCCACTCCCTCGCTCTCTGTCTCCCCAGATG
Source organism: Protonibea diacanthus (assembly GCA_028641955.1). Taxonomy (NCBI): domain Eukaryota; kingdom Metazoa; phylum Chordata; class Actinopteri; family Sciaenidae; genus Protonibea; species Protonibea diacanthus. The sequence goes on along the minus strand of CM053997.1, from coordinate 11,628,640 downwards.
AATCGGAGCAGAGATGAAAAGCTTTCAGGAATGCTGGCAGACAGGCAGTGCTTTACAGTAATCTAACCTGGGGAAGATGAAAGCCAGCTGGGAAGCTGGGAATAGAGTGAGGGAGGAAAGGTGAGAGGAAGAGAAGGACAGGATAGAGTTTTGGGAAAGAAAGGAGCAGAAGGGTTAGATAGGCAGAGAAAGAAAGTGAGAGAGATTTGTAGAGAAAAGGGACACAGAGGTAACAAGAGATGGATAGTTTGTAAAGAACGCTGAGGGAATGGATGACAAAATGGTTGAAATGCTTGGAGGAGAGAGATGGGATACTTAAAGAATGAGGGAAGGGGGAAAAAAGAGCAAAACATACCTGGAAGTGAGATAGATTGGAGTGTAAGTGATTTGGGTGATTAGAATATCTAGTTATAATTAAAAGAAACTTTTGCTTTACTACTTTACTTACAATTAATTAGCCTTAATTTGACTTTTAAGCTGGACATTTAGTTTCTTTTTCTGTCATGTAAAGTATTGCAGATGGTGACAGACAAGGGGAAATAAAAGTGAAACACTACGATGGGGATTAAATGAAAACAAACCATGAAAATGGACTGCTGCATTTGGCATTGTAATTACTGTAAGTCAGTGTCATTTGGAGAAGGTGACACATAGTGTAATTGTAGCTGTCGTACAGATGACAGCAACCCGACGCAAACCTGTAGAGTTTAAATTTCAGATCCTCTTCGGTGGAACAAACTCAATTGCAATACTGCTCACTGAACACTGAAGTAGCATCAAGTGTACCACTGTTGTCACTCGAAATGGCTTTGGCAGGTGGAAGGGGAAGCTTCCTTTGTGTGTGTGTGTGTGTGTGTGTGTGTGTGTGTGTGTGTGTGTGTGTGTGTGTGTGTGTGTGTGTGTGTTCTTTGAATCATAATGTAGGTGGAGCAGGCCTGTCGCTGCTGTGACAAATCCCACCTCATGCACCTTGTGCTTCCTGCACAGAATGAGAGAATACACCACAGTAAAACGCTTCCCCACCTAATTGAAATTTTGAGGTATAAGAGGATTTCTGCACAACGTGAGCTGACAGGCTCCATTCACCAAATATCCTCTTAGACTCCTCTCTCTCTCCCTCTGTCTCTCCCTGAGAAAGAATTAACTTTTATCTGTTGTCAAGTTTTAGTGCAGCTTACACCCATCTCTATCGGAACGCGCTGTAGGTGATCTGTCTCACTTCCTCTCAATCTCTCCTCTTTGTCTCTTTCTCTCCCTGTCATCTAGGTTTGCTCTGCTCCAGCAGGGACACTTGGGTTTTGTGTTTGCTCATCATACTTTTGATATTACAGATTGTAAAAGGGCAGAATAGGTAGACTGTGAAAGAATGTGTGTAGATAATAAGATAAGAGACATGGCTTGAGAGAAAGAAATGGTAAGGACGGAGGAGATGAGGCAGAGTGGGTGTTAAAAGTGAGATGGAGAATGACTGAGAACAACTTATTAGATACCCTCAGACTGTTATATCAGCAAATTCACTACACACACTTTAAATCAACTGTCTGAAGAGAAACATAGAGAACAATATTTAAGGTATGGGTCAGTGCTTTAACATATTATGAGAACTCTTTTTTTCCACAGTGTGTGATTATGTATGTGTTCATTATGTTTTCCATGTTTCGAGTCTGTGTAATTACAAACAGTCTCACATCTACTTACACATACACGTACAAATGCAGTCGTAAAGGTATCGTTTGTATTCAAACATGCTCCTTTTATTTGTTCCCTCGTCTTTGTGATTAGATAACCAACCATCCTGAAACAACATGCTCATTTATTTATGGGGTGAAGTTATTTGACTCCCACTGTGAAGCCTCCATTATCATGCACAATACATTGCTTTTGTGCTAGGGCATAATGCATGGGCGTGAAACTCTAATGTGCTCCCCTGATAAAGAAGCGCTAATTTTAGAAAAACTTCCCAGGGAGTCAGTGAAAGGACGGCTTACGCTTGTGATGTCTTCATTGGTAGAAGAAAGGTGTACAGAGATCTTACTGACTGAGTTCACGACCAGGTTCTTGACTCGTTTAATTCTTGAGAGCAAAATGTATCACAAAACTTGAAGCAATTGCCATACCACCTAGTAATAAGCATCACTCGGAGTAATACATCATAGTATTTTTTTTTTCCGAGGAGCCCAAAAAACCTTGTTGCTGTGTAAAGGTTTAAGTGGGACAGTAACCTAATGATACAATTCCAGTGTGTCAGACATAATTCAGGGTGAGAGATTGCACCACATACAAAGACGTAGAAATGTTGTTGCTGTGATTAATGTGTTTGCCTCTGGTGGATGTTTGGAGTGAGAATAAGATGGGACAAGAAGAGAAGAGAAAATAGGAGTGACTTAAGGGAATTGCTCTGATTGCATGCAGTATGTCTGGTTTTCCAGATCACCTTGTTATTTCTATGAATGCTCTTGGCAAATGTCCACCATAAAAATCATTCTCTTGAGCAGTATTGTCATTCCAACAAGGAAACATGTACCACCTGTAATATGTATCTAAATTTTTACTCCAAAACAATCTTATTTACCTTATTTATGCTATGTACATGACCATAAATATACAAGGCTAAATCCATGAAGTTGGCAAAAGTAACACTAAGCTCATGCACAGTTCTGCAGCTGGTGGACATTGAAACCATCATATCATCCAGTTCTGCAGTTGTTTCGACACAAACCGCCTTCATGGATTGCATCCAAACCATTTTCAGTGGACATTGGCCTTTACTCTTCTTGCCCTCTCTGTCTCACCATCTTTCCTCCAATGATTGCTATTACTATCACACATGCCTCGAGGGTTTACTGCAGTGTTATTCCTCGCTCTCCCTGTCCTCCTCACTCTCCTTGTTTTTCATTTTCTCACTCTGTGCCCGTCTCTTTGTCTCCCTCTCTCTGTCCCCTGCTATGCCAGCAATGCAATTTTTCACTTCAGTGGGAAAACAGGTATAATAGAGGGAGCGCGCCAGTCTGTTTAATAAAGGAATAAAGGCAAAGAGGAGAGATGAGAGAAAAAAGGAAGCACCCTTGGGGCTGAAAACAAGAGAATATAAACACAAACCCGTGCACACGTACTACATGCACACATACACACTTGCACAGACAATAAGGCGGGAACACAGAAATTCACACCTGCTTATCTCTGAGGAATTGGTTGTGAGGTGCTTCCCTATTTAATTAGAAACTTTGGTGGGTACCTCATAAATCACCACAACATAAAACTGAAGGGTTGGCAATGAATGCTCCCCACATATACACGCTGCTGCACACACACACACACAGATATATACACACACCGGTCCGCATTAGTCCGAAAGGAAAGGTATGGCCATTGGTAATTCATGAATTCATGAGTATGTGTGATCTTCAGCTTCAGTCAGTGATCCATAGATTTAATATGTCTGTGTGCACCACTCTGTACTGAGTCTAGTCTGTATTATCCATAGAGGCTGACACCAGTAGAATATTATACCACTACCTTCAGGAATGTTTCTTGATAAATGTGTGTTTCATGAGCTTTTAAAAAAGCGTTGAAGAGTTAAAATTACTATCCTTAGATCGTGTTACTCAACTGTGATTACACCTGAGCTAAGACACAGGGCGTAGATAGTGTCGGAATGGAGCTCAGGGGTGCAGAAAGGTCACTGTGTGTATGTGATCATGCGTGCACGGTACTGTGCACGTGTGTAACCCTGTGCGTGTGTATTGATGCTTGAACTCGGGGCATGGTGTGTGTGTGCGTGTGTGTGTGCGCGCGCGCTTGTGTCTCCAGAGTTATTCTGATGGCAGTGTGTGGTAACGGGATCCAGGGTGATGTCTGCTCTCAGACAGCGTCTGGCTCTCAGCTCCCCATCTATTATTCACACACCTGGATACGCACACACACAAACACACATAAACTGCCTTCAACCCTTATGTTTCACCCTTTACTACACTTTCTTTTCCACTTTTGTAGTAGAAAGTTCAGGTTTGTTGACTTTTTCTTCCCGTTTTCTTTGTGTACATATGATTGTAAGTTTGTGTATATGTGTCTGTTTATATATTTGTGCCTATCTCCCAGGAAACCAATCACACCCTTGAAGTCAATGAACTGCTCTGTTTGCCCTGGTAAACAAGCTGAAAATTAGTATTGACCAGAGAGAAGAGGACAGACTGATAAGCAGTAAAGCAAAGATGTGGATAACCACTAAAACAAAGCATAGTCTGGAGTAAAAAAAAAAAAGGGACAAAAGAGTTCTCAAAGTCATCCCTTCACTTTGGCTAAAGTTGATCTGAGCCTGTCAGTAGGTCATTATCAGACCTAGACATCTCTTTGGGGACCTGGCCCTTCTCCACCACCACTTTTGGATAGACTGCTGATCGACATTTATAGAAGCAGAGCATGGTCCAATCAAGAAAAGGCTATTGAGTTTGCTCTATTACGATGAGAGAATGCACCCCGGTTGTGAAACACAACCTTATGTAAAGATGGGTAAAGGTCATAGTGGGGGTGTTTGTGAGATGATTCTCTGAATGTTGATCAAAGTCTGTCACCATACCATTATGTAAAGAGCCTCTATTCATTTGTAGTTCCTGAGGAGAGCTTGATATATGTGTTCTATGTAACCATGATCTAAGGTTTTCCTAACATTGCTATTTTTGTGTGTTAATCATGACCCTAGATTATCTAAGGTCACTGATTCTCCGTCTCGTTTGCTCAAAAGACAAACAGATCCTCTACTCATTATCCTCAACGGTTGGATAAATTGATGACTGACAGGTAAGATAGCAGGATGTGGTCAACTGATAAACGTACCGTTAAATTTACTTTTGTGACTGAGTGGAATAATGGCCATCGTTGTCCTTCTGTTGTTGCATGTGTTCATGTGGGACTTGATCTTGGTCTTTTACTTCGGCCTGGACCTATCCAAGCAAACATTTTAGCTAGAAGGTTCCTCTATCTGAAGGCTGCATGCCAGTTATCATGGAGCAGTATTGTGATAAACAGCCAATTAATTCATGGCCATAAATGACACATATGACATCCATAATGATAGAAAATACATTTTTATGGAGGTTACGCTAAATCGTTACAGTATTTATTAATCTGTGTTTATTAATCTGTATTCAAGTAGTTACTTCTCACAATAAATAGATCCTCAAGTTAAGAACTAATAAGAACTCAAGAACCAATTTCATTTAGAGAGAGAATAAGACAGGTGGAAGTAGATATTTCCTTCCATCTTCTCCTCTCCAACCTTCTCTTATTTTTGTGCTACCATATGTCCAGCTTCCTGGATGCTATCGTTCTCACAGGTGTGAAAACCAACATACAGCCTTATCCTCACGGTCAAGTACACACGCATACACACACACACATATAGAACCTCTGAGTATAATCTCAATGTGATTTTACTGGTGGGCTTTATTTATACTATTCAACCTGCAGAAACAGTTTGCCAGCCGCACTCCTCAAAATGAATGGCATCCAGAGCTCTGAGTTTGTGCACTGCTGTGTCGCCTGAAAGGCCAAGTCTTGATTCGACACAATAGGCTGATTTGGTGCCCTCACTACTCCGGGGAGCATGTTGACTTCATTAATAGATCCCAAAGCCTTTTAGCTCTCACACAGTAGCCTCTGGTCACAAAATATAATGGGGTGCACGCCAGTCTGTAGCACTGCCACCAGGTTGCACCAGTAATAGAGACACAGGTGGTGATGTGCGCTCAAATTATGCCATTGCCTCTGTGGGGTCCTTGAGGCCCAGCCAGTAGCTGCGTCAGTAGTGGCGGGAACAGCAGCTCTTATCACTGCAGCATAACAGGGTAAGAAAGAAAAAACAGTAGAGGAAATAATTGGTTTGAAAGAGAAATGTGCGTATGTTATATATTTTTTTTTTCGGCCAGGTATTTGTCTGCACAAAATGAGGTCTGTCAGGAGTTCTCTAACTGTCGCCTCTAACATCCTGCTGTGGCTCTAATGAGACAGCGAAAGAGGAATTGGAAGGGAAAAGACAGAGGGAAAGAAGGATGAGGAATAGAGGAATTGTGTAGAGAGATGCAAGCTCTGACATCTTCTCTGCACAGTAAAAGTGATGGAATGATGCATACTGCGAGGAAAAATGGCAAAACTGAAAAATCGATGGGACAATGAAATGATGCAAGTCCTTGAGAACAAAAAGAAGAGATTGAGAAGAAAAAGAATAAGCGATGGAACAGTTGTTGAATAAATAATAGGAAAGGGACAATTGTCCAGATGAAGCAAGGCTTGTTGCTCTTCACTGGCCACATTGAATACATTTGTGTATGTTTTGTCTTCTTGACTTGTCCACAACTCAGCATCAAGTGCCAGGCTATATTACTATATTAAATAGAAAAAATACATATGCCAACAGGCTTTTGCAAGGAGAATGAATGGAGAAAAAAGTCTGCAAAACACTTCTGCTCACATCTAACAGTGCAGGGAGTGTTTTCAGTCTAACTTGTGCAGTAATACTATCAAAAGTGAATGAATGGGTCTAACATTTAAAACACATTGTTCTAGCAGCAGAGGAATAGAGCCTGCAACCAACGTACAGGAAAAGGAAGTGAAATTTTGAAAAGAACAGGAAGAAAAAAAATAACAGAAAAACTGAGTGAGTTGTTAGGAGTCAAGCGGTCACAAATGCTCTCAAGATTGAACTGGCCATAAGCCTACAGGTATTTTAGTCAACCTCTTGACTTACAGATTGAGACAGAACCAGAGAAGGAGATAGAGGGAGGGAGAGAGAGAGAGAGAGAGAGAGAGAGAGAGAGAGAGAGAGACAGAGAGAGAGAGAGAGAGAGAGAGAGAGAGAGAGAGAGAGAGAGAGAGAGACAGAGAGAAGGAAAAAATGCGAGAAAGAGCAAAAGCAATAGTGGAGGAGGGAAATGAGTAACAAAAGCTGAGCTGTGAGCCCCCTGCCTGGTCACAGCGCTCTAAGGCAGCTCAGCAGTGAAGGGAATGATAGCAGGGAGACCTGTCACTCACCCTTTGAAGCCATGGGGGAGATTGAGGGAGGAAAGGAGAGTGGGGAGAAAAATGAGTTAGGAAGCCTCCAGACACTTGTCCCCTTTCACGTCCAACACCATCATCCCTCACAATAACATTCTTGTCCTTCTCTTTGCCTCTCTCCTTGCTTTTTCTGTCTGTCTCTCAGCAGGGGGATAAGGTTAGATTAGTAGGCCACATGGACCTGCAGGCTAACAGGTACCACACCTTTAATGCCACAACGGTCAGTCAGTGAGCCAGGGGTCCCCCTGCAGCTCTGTCTGCTAGTGTCAGATCCCACATGTGAGGTGGTGGAGACTAAAAAAGCACAAATAGATACAAAAATAAATGCACATATGCATGTTCAATCTCTAAACTTCAAATTAGATTTTTGTTTTCTTCTGACTCTGTATTTCTTTAACTTTCCTCTTCAGTTACTTTGTATTGCTTCTGCTATGATATTACCCCACTTTTATCTCACGGCACCAAGTTTCTTCTAACCCCCCCTGTTCCTAAACAACCGAGCCAAAATAAAACATCTGCAGAGGATTAACCTCAATAAAACCAAACCCTACAGGAGGGCCATTATAGAGGTCAGTATTCTGCATAGTTTTGACACTGCCAACGCAAGTCTCTGTAGTTACTTCCCTGCTAACAATGACATTTCCCTGATTTGCACCCACAAAGCACCTTCCCTCACAGTGCAGGCATCCGGGGAAATGCATTAATTAAAATCCTGCTGTGTAGGAGATATGCCTAATCGCCAACATAAAACAGAGAATAGTGAATTAAAGCACAGAATGAGTTCAGTTCCACTCTGTGGGGTTTTTTGCCCACTCATCCTCCTATAGAGAGGAGTCAAGCTGGAAGGAAAGAAGGAAGGAAGGAAAGAAGGGGGGATTTTCTTTTAAGTGTCATTAGTGTACTGAATGAATAGCAGTAAAGCATCGAGTTGATGTCATACCTTTGGGTAACTGCAAGATGTCTCCATTATAGCTTGTCATAAAACATAATATAATATGCCAAAAGACATTGTACATGTAGAAGTACCATACCATTAGTCATCTATGTGTCAGCTGCAGTACTTGTTTTAGAAACTACATTTCTTTAGTGCCTTCTTCTCTGGCCAGTCTTCCCCTTAGACAGATTAAAAACATCTGTCTGTCTTTAATTGTCCCTAATAACTGTTGGCGATGAAAAGCGAATCATGTGTGATTCTCTGCTCCAGCAATACTACGCGACCGGCCTGGCATCCCACATTAGTATGCCACATCCTCGTTAATACCCTGAGATTAATGTCAAATCATCCACACTCCTCCACTAGTTTCGCACCAGTCCATCTTGCCTAAAGCTATATATTGAAGCAAAGAATGTGGAAAAAGAGGGTTTGTTCTGGCATTGATTGACACTGAGAGATGGATCCAGTCCGCCTCCTTCCCCCCGTTCCTTCTGTTATTTCCTCCACCTCTTCCACCCCCTTTTCTCTCTGTCTGCCATATGTTTTAGTGAGCTGGACAGATTTGGGCAATCAGACAGCCACCATTGTATTGCTGTCGGTATGAATAGAATGCGTGGAAAGACACATTGCCATTATGTAGTGATGATGCGTTGTTTCTTTTCTTCCTGTTTTCTTTCACAATGAATGTTCTTCTCTGTTGTCTCTGTCTGTCTGACTGTCTCTCTTTCTAGGCTCTTATTGCATGTCCTGCTTTGCCTGGTTGAATACCTAACACTCGCTGTGGTTTGACAAAGAGGGTTGAAACCTGAGTAAAGTGTGGCAGGTCGCGTTTCAGGGGCATTTGGCATGTGGCTATGCTGTTGCCGCTCCAAAATGTTTCTGATTGATATCTTGAAGAGGGTAGGGACCCAAGAGAAGAGGAAACCCCAGGGGACATGCTTTTGAAAAAAAAAAAATTACCGAGAGATGATACCAGTTGAAATTGACGAATCTCCTCAGATAATTGTTGTATCATCAACATCATCATGATAGTGGTAGTCAGTCTTTCAATGTCCCAGATGTGGCCAACTAAATAAACAGGATTCTTGTTTGTTTGTTATTTTAACAACAATGTTTGTGTTTTTGAGATCCTGGCCGTCATAGAGTCCAGTAATGAAAATCAACAGGTTGGCAACATTTTAACTAAAATATCTACCCACTTGTTTAAAAACTTAAATGTCTGTTATCATTCATTGCTTTTTAAACTTGATTTCATGCAAACTTACAGTTAGGATGATAACCAGGAAGTAGTTGCAGGATCTAATATATATTCAGGCATATTTAACATGATTTACCTTTGTTTTCAGTTCAGCAATACTTTTAACAACACTAACAATTTACTGCAAGTCTATAGTTGTCAAACACAAACAATTTATTTTAAGGCACTTTTTATTGTAAGTACATTTCAGAAAAACAGCTTAATCATTTCATTATATCCAGCAGACATAAAGTTCATGACCTTTTTTTTTGGCTGCAAAAATGCTGGCACTGACACGGGGTTTGCCCATGCATGTTTCACAGATTTTGGTGGAATTCCTCACACAAGTGTTGTGGTAATTTAAGTTTCCCAGCATGCTGTATGACTTTGGATGACATTTTGCTCCAGCCCACTCACCTCACTGTGGTTGCATGGCTCATGTCAGACCATAGTGATACTTCAGTCAGCAGCTTATTCTGGCTTCCACCAGCAGCATGTTGGTCATGGTGTGTGTTCCAGCCATGGTGTGTTAGTGTGTGTGCCATGCTTAACAGACTGCAACTCTGTGTGACTAGCCTTCCTTTTGCCACCCCAAAATCGATGCCATAGCAGGCAAGGACACAATCCTCCAATGGCTCTTACAGTCCTCACTCAGAACCACACACACATAGTTCTTTCCCTTCAGTGATTGTTTGTTTTAGGAAGCACACTCTCAATATGCTGTGGCCAGAGGGGGTAGTTCTGACTGTGTATTTCCTGCACTTAGCCGCAACCATCATCTGCACTAACACTATTACAGTAGTATATTCTTTATGTCTCCTGAGGATTGACTAGACTAGCATTATTTTCTTTATATCTCCTGAGGATTGACTAGACTTCTAAAATGTGAACAGTCCATCTCACCACTTGATGTAAAGTAGTTTCTACATAATGGCATATCTAAAATCAATAAAAGTGCTCAGATGTGTAACCAGAAGTACTGAATTTCAAAGGGCAATTTTCACTGGAAGGAGGTTCCAGAGGGGCAACAACATTATTGACCTAGGATATGTAACGTGTCTGTTGGAATCAACCAATGACAAAACAAGCAGTCCATGTTTTGACATTATTATAACTTGATACTAGAATGTTGTTGCTGTTGTTTGATACATTTTTGGACGTTTTCCAGCTTGCATGCAATTGATTTTATTGCACAACATAACATAAACAATTAAGGCACATGTCTTATAGTTATTTTATTTCCGCAAAACATATGGATACCAGCATACGGATAATAAGATAAAGACTCCTGCATTACATTTTCACCTGCTTCAAAATTGATTCCATGCAGAGTCGGAGGAAATGCGGTAGTTTCCATGTGCTTTTGTGGTGCACAGTGCCAATACAAGGAAGCTGAGAGAGGGTACTCCTGTGGTTTTCACACCGGAATGGCTTCCCTGTCTGTATCACACCTTCTGCTAGCTGTTAGCCCCATGGAGAGAGGGAGATAGTCACTTTGGGCACATTATTTTTCATTGACAGATTCAAAGCAGAAATACCATCTGCACATGGGGTTGCACTTGTTTTTCTCTTCACCCTTAACACTGGACTGTTTTAGAAATGTACAGTTGGCTCTAATGCTGCCTCCACATTCTGTTATACTTAAAAATTATTCCAGATAAAATGAAGGATGGCCACTGATCACCGAATGTGTGAATTTCTTTAAAAACCCTCCGCAAATATTTTAGTGTCTGCAAAGAGAGAGCTGCATCAGTACTGCAAGTTTTCTGCACAAGCCACTGTCTTTATTCTGTCACCAGGGGTGGTGTTAGTGTAATTATCTCTCACAGCCACTAGGGGGATACAGTTCATGGCCAGGATGGTCATTTCACTGGAGTGTAAATTTCTCCCACACATGCACACACATATCCCGGCAAACACAGAGCTATCAAAGAAACGTTTGCTGCTCACATTTTGCAGGGCTGAGGAAGTGTGTGCTCCGTGAGTCAAAAGTGCCAGTAACTCTCCCCACTCTCCCCCGAGTATCCGTCATTACCATATGAGTAGCTCCAGCCAGACAGCGTGTGTGCGTGCGCGCGCGCGTGCATGTGTGTGTGTGAGTGTAAGCGTGTGAAAGAAAAAGGGAGAGTGAAATGCCAATGTTTCTATACATGCAAGTGCTTGTGTGAACACACTTATTTGTATGTGTGCATTTATGTGTGGGCCCAATGCAGCTCTCACCTTCCCACCACTCTGAGGCAAAATGAAGACTGTCTGGCAGTGAATGTCTATTGTGTAGTGCTAATGTGATAGTAGAGATTAGCATTGTAATCCATTTAGCATAGAGCAGCTAATCCACTTTATTACTGTTGAAAAGGAATCAGATAATATTGGCTAGCACCACTGTAGCTGCCTTAATGATTTTAGGCTGATGAAAAAATTAGTTTAAGATATATTAATAATTACTGTTTCTGACAATGAAACTAGGATTAGTTGTTTCATTACAAAACACAATCATTAGCTTTGGCTTTTCATCAAGGGAATTAAGGTATTGGTTTTGTTCAGTCCTCACTGAGTGGGCTTTTTGTTTTTAGCTGCTGTGTGTTTTTGTGGTAATAATTAGCATGCACTAGCTGCTTTTTTTAAATTTGATTTTAGAGTACTATGCACATTTTAGGTGGCTATTTTGTGTGTATGGAGTATTATTCCTTCAAAGCACAGAGCTTGATGTCAGGGGAGATGAAGTCTGCCGTAAAACCCACATGCCCAAGGTGACCCTGCTGTGTTGATTAAAAAAAAAAAGGGTGAATTTGCTATTAGATAGTTTTTATGTGCCAGTTATTGTACAAATAAGTGCACTGGTCTTTCATTATGTGTTTCCCCTGGTCGAGTCCCAGTGTGACTCAACCAGCCAGTGTTGCATGCTTGCGGACATGCTGTGCACTCCCTGGTGGCTCATTTGTTTTGTTGCTGGTCAGATTGAGGGATAATATACAGGAGCTTCCCCTTGAAGCCCCTCTGCTCCCTGGTGACTGTGGATCTGTCCCAACACAATAAAACTCTATATCAGGCATTGCCATAGACTATCTGCCCTTAAACTGGTCTCAGCAATTGGCCCCACACTTCTCTCATATACAGTGTGTGTAAGCTGATACACACACCTTCGCATACATGCACATGCTGTGAACTGAGCGCATACGCACCCGCCTCAAATTAACTCACCCTGTTGGGCAGATTAGATAACCCCACCTGCTGAATCTGGCCCCGGCTCGTGTGGAAGTTTCTTTCTTCCGACCTACCTCTCTTCTTTCGCTCTCTCCTATTCACCTTCTGTTCTTTTCTTTGCAACTGACCCCAGCGTGTACAATGGTTCCCAGTGAAAGTGTGTGCGGCTTTGATACATAGAACTCAAGGTCCTTTGAGATCAAGATCACTAGACAAGCCAAGCAGGAGGCAGAGCGCGAGAGGAAGAATGACTGAGAAACAAAGCAGAGGAGGGAGAGTAGGGTGAAATCAAGGTGAAAGATGGGGCCTGTTTAAAGAAATGTCATGTTGTGAAACTGGATATCAGTAGAAGCAGCAGGAGTAGGGCAGGATGTAAACTGCACCCTGTGTACTTGGGTTTCTCTCTTTACTATACAATAGCTGATTGTCACCACAAAGACAAAGAAAAGTTCCACGTGGATATAATAGAGCAGTTGGTGGTTGTTAATCGGTTTCTGTTTTAATGCAGAAGGTTAAAGGTTGAAGCAATTGACAGCTGACGTCAAGGTCACTGTAGTATAACATAATGTGCATCTATGGATGTGTACATGATTATACATATATACACCTCTATCTTTTTTGTTCAGTCCCTAAAGGGTTCAGTCTACCTACTTAGAGCAATTAAGGCTTCACAACCTTAAAGAGACTTTTGCTTAAGGCGGGCCAGCAGAAAGGTATTTTTAATGATATGCTGACAGAGTATGTTGTCATCAGTGTATTATAATTAATCATGAAGTGACTCACCTGTCTGCTCGACCATCTGGTTCCTGTCCAATTATCTCCCGTTTGTGCCTGTTACCTGTGAACCTTTAAGTGCTGAAGAGCACAAAGAACTACCAAGAGTCATCACAACTTTAACAAGACTCGCTTCACACCTGTCTGCAAGCCCAAACGGGTCTATGTGTGTGTGCGTGTTTGCTCGTGTATTCTACTGGGTGCTGAAAGTTGCTTGGGTAGGTGTGTGTCAGAACTGTGTGTTACTGGGAAATTACAGCCAGAGGACCAGATTTAGAAAGGATCATTTGGAACACATTCTGTGTGTGTGTGTGTGTGTGTGTGTGTGTGACGATGTAAGCAGATGTTCGGGCACAACCTAGAACACTTCCATCACACCACCAAGTGTGTGTGGGGCCAATTCCATGCACTTTCTGCTGAGTAAACACACCTAGGGGCCCACAGACCACACCTCTTGCCCAGATGTCTAATTACCGTAATCACTTTTGAATGGCTGAAACTGTGATAGAGAAAGATGAGCTTCTCGGATTCAGCACTGAAAGCCATGATGCATGAGAAAATCCTGAGGCGGTATGTGGTAGATGGGCAATTTTGTCAATAATAATGTTCAGAAGTAGATTTTTAATGACACCTTGATGCCTTATTGCATTCTGTGTTGTCCTAGATGCTGCCTTTGTTCCACTGTCAAGTCTTTCCTTGAGGAAGACAACATTATTCTTTCACGCTTTGATTCTTTTTACCTCAGCTTAGACATTTACTCAGTCCATTTATTTAGTTTAATTTTTCTTTTCTCAACTCATCACTACTTCTGGGATAACCTTGGTAACATTGTGTTTTTGACTGTGGTTGAATTTAAAATCCAAAACCAAATGTGAAAATGTCACTGACCCTGAAGTTAAAATAACATTTCTAACTAACTAAATGAAAAACCTCATATTAGGTTCTGAATGTTTATTTTTAATGCTGAGGCATCATGAGTGCTAAAATGTACAGTAAATAATTCTTTATGTCCTTCTGTGTTCTTCCAGATCCGAGTAGACGGCTCCTCTCGTGCTCTGCCATATGAGACGGTGCAAGCGGTGGAGAATGGACCCATCCTCCGAGACATGGCCTTCTCTTCTGACCACCACTACCTCTATGTCATGTCTGAGATGCAGGTCAGACACGCACACAAAACACACACATCAAAAGTCCCCCCTGCTAACTCAGTATCATAACCACTGGCATTTATCATTTTGTTATGTCACAGGGTAAAATAACCTTTGGTACAGTATAAAGGATTTCATTACAGCCTGGCTGGAGGAGAGAAAAGGATTAGATGGACTGCTGGATGCTATGACCATGTATTTCTACAGAAACAGACAGTGAGGGTAGAGCTGGAATGAATAAATGTGTTGAATTATCTGGAGAGAGGAGAGTGGTCTCAGTCCACTTGTGCGTGTGTGTGTTGGTGTGAATGTCTATGTGCATACAGTTTCACACATACACACTACTTCTCTTAGTACCTTTGATGACATGGAATGTGGAGCGAAATAGCAGCACTCTGTGTAATGGACACAGAGAGACTGTGAACACCTCTATCAGAGGCAAAACCTCGCTAAAGTAGCACCATGGAAAGCATGCTGCGCTCACATAAAGGCACACACACACACACACACACACCCATGACTCACTGTGTTAGGTATTCACTTTCTCTTTATATTACACACAAAAAGCTGCAAGCTGTACTTACATTACATTTTAAACATGTACAGTGGGTAGCAAATGTTTGTCTTATGTGGGAGAAATGATGAATTATGTGCATGTTTCATATATTTGTTGGCCATCAATGGAAACTAGATCAAGCAAGTCCTGAACCAGAAGTTAATTCAACACAGAAACTGTAAACACACAGACTTTTCATCAAGTACTCAAGGCTCATAATCAAGTCATTCAAAGATGAGTTCATCAATTAATGAACCCATGGTGGTTCTCTCTCTTTTCAGTTCACGGTAAACCCATTTATTGTTCATTATCGATGCGACTGTTATAATATTGCAAAAGCTCAGAAGTTCAGATAATATGCACATCATTCCGTCTCTCCCGCCTCTTTATCTCCTGCCACCCGTAATCACAGAAGGCCACTGCTGTTTTGTTGGCAGCGATAGCCTAGTTACCCCTGTATATTGTGTGCAGCTTCCAGAGGATTATAGACCTCTCTGGCACCATGAAAGTGTCAGTATTTACTAATGTGTAGTGTAATTTGTTTGTGTGTGTGTGTGTCTATGTGTCAATGCGTGCACATTAAGTGCCAGATAATCCCGATAACACTTTAAATATCAGACAGACAGTGAGTTGAAGGTGCCCTTTCAAATGCAGCTCTCATTGCCTCTCCTGAGGACTCAGTCATTCCATCTGCAGAGAGAATGGAAGGAAGGTAGGGAGAGACACAAGTTAGCAGAATAAGGACATTTTGGATGCTGTTTTGTCATGGCATCCTATTACATCCAATTATTCTTTTGTACAAATCTGTTAACCAGCAATGTAAGAATTTAGTTTTTTCATCTTTTGGACTGCAGAGCGTGTAATTGGGCTTGCAGATATTAAAGAATAGCAAATGAATTGTTAGGAATACTTAATTTCCATTTCTTCTCATTATGTTGGATTTCTTTATGTCTCACCATTATCGCCCAACATCATGTTACTAATTTAGCATTTTTAATTTGCATGCCAATTAGCTTATATTGAAAAAAAGAATGAGTGAACTAAGCGAGTTTTGTTGGCCAGTAGTGGTCCCGTGTGTATGTGTGTTAGGCCTTTTTAGTAATTAGTCTATTAGCCCAGTTAGAGAGCTGACCTCTACTAACTGTTTAGGAAGAACATCTGGGAATTACAATACACACAAATATAGAGAGCAGAACACAACACATACACAAAAACACACACTCACACTCATATAAGGGTGAATTGATTCAAATAATGTGTTTTTTCCACCAGTTCATTCAAACTCTTTATAATTTGATCAAAACATTTCTGCTAAATGTGGACGATAGAAGTTATTAAAGAAGTTTGATTATTTGCATAATTCATTTGATTGATATCGGTCTTTTTTTTTCCTTTTTGTTGCAATACCTTTCTGTCTCACAGTGTAAGACTGTAACTGTGATTCTTCATGCAGACTGAGACAGCAGGGAAAGTACCTGTCCTGATTTTCTGTTAAACAGAACTATGCTGCAGTCACTGAAGATGAGCCCAAATTGCTTCATCTCAAATGGAGAGAACACGTAGCAACAATATTTTGGCAGGTAACACACGTGCGCATTCCCGAATCCCAATGGTGGCAAACGCTATTAAAGCAGCCCGAGCCGGTCGATAGCAGAAGGCCACCTGCTGTTTCTGGGGCCTGGGACCCAGACACTCAGAGAGAGCGTGATAAATGGAACAAGGGAGAAATACAGAAAGAGGAAACACATGATAGAAAGAGAAAAGAGGAGGGGGGCCCACAACAGGAGGCTGAGAACAGAGTTGGTCGATACAGCTCCTCCCCTGCTGTTTTTAGCCTCGAAAACCCTCCCCTTTAGATTGGTGATGCCAGGCCCAGGGTGGACCAAGAGACAGATCTCCTCTGGACGTGACTCTCTGGAGGAGAGGGACAGAGTAAGGAGTTTGATGTTGAACTACATGTTCTCAGTATAAAGACTGCAGAGACCACATGGAGACCATAATAACTGTCATTGGTCAGTTTGAGTTGCTCATATTTTTGGTCCCAATTGATAGCGAAGATGACTTGGACAGCGTTGAGAAAAAGCTCCATAATCTTCCCTGTCTCATTAACGTTAAACAAATGCAAGCCTTGTCCTCACTGCAATCATCACTCTTTATCACAAAATGAATTAAAGAAAGTTAACATAATTACTCAGGCTGTAATGATTGCCCCGATGCAGTCATTTTTTCTTTATTAGTGGAAACATTTGCCTTTTTCAGTACAAATTTTAGTATCATCCATCACTAAATAAAAGAATATAAACATGATTACTTTGGCTCTATAAAAACTGAAAGGCACAGTCTCATAATGCATGACATGTATAATCAACTATAAATAAATTACCTTGTGGCGGGTCCACTGGTACACCTTGACAGAGAAGAATAACTCCAGCTCCAGGGAGGGGTATCATGCTGAGAGTCACACTGTACCCTGCTTGTCTGTGTCACATTATATAGTCATTAGAGAAGAAAGCTAACCAAACACAAACACACATACCCATGCATTATCGAGTACAGCAAAAACTACTTTCCGCTTTCCAGTCATTGCATATTTCTAATCCTTAATTTAATTTCTCTTCCATCCTTGCAATCTCTTTTTTTTTTCTCTCTGTCCTCCATCCTGTGACTGTCCTCTTTGTTGCGTTTGTTTTTCTTTCAGGATTATAGATTTTTGCTCCTACAACCCCTATTCATTTCTAAGGGGATTTGTGAAGCGAATGAGGATTCAGCCTTTGTGTTCTTTGCTCTTCCTTCTCTATCTCCTTTCTCTCCATCTTTATTCCATTTCTAACCCTCTCTCACTATCCATTGTCATTTTAACCCACGCCATCCCCCATTCCTTCATTTCTTCATTTTTTCACAAGTGCCTACTAGCACAGTAATCTGTCATCCATACTGTCTCATTAATCCAGTGATTGGCTGTCCTCTAATTGGATATTTCTCTCTCTCTCTCTGTCTCTCTCTCTGTCTCTCGCACACACACACACACTTACACGAGTCATCTTATTAGTGGGTTAAATAGATGTTCTGGTATAAAGAGGACAGTTAGATTATAGAATAGGCTGTGATTACGGATGTTAGGGTTGGTGTTTGAGTGACAGGGGCAGGTCAGTCCCACTGTTAATATGAGCTGGTGCTGTGTTACACTACTATGTCACTACCCTGTTAACACTGGTTCATCTGTCAGCCACAATGAGGACATTGAGTAGAATGAATGAGGTGTTGTCGGTGGGGGTCGGGGATCGTTCCATTTTTTTTTTTTTTTTTAAGTATGTAAATTAAATTACAAATCAGAAATTTTAATTTCAATTTTTTAATAAGTGCTGTACACCTATTGTAACGAGAGACATGAACAACAGCGGAATGGGAAGTTAGCACAAGGTGAGGTGGAGAATATGGATGGTTCATGTTACCATTTTAGTGTACAAGTTCATCAACATCAGTGTAGAAATGACCTTGATTTATCGATTATAGTTTAGAAAACAAAATTTCTAATCTTTCTACTTGTGTCACAATTGGGTAAGCAAAATTAAGATGCCACATGCCACTCATGGGAATATGAAAATTCATGTGAATGTAGAATATAAAAAAGTAAATTGATTGAATATGATTTTTTTTTTTTATAAGTGTGCTGAGTCTTGGGAATTTGGGAGCAGTTCAAGCAGTTTTTGTTGTATCTTAG
This sequence comes from Protonibea diacanthus, assembly GCA_028641955.1. Taxonomy (NCBI): domain Eukaryota; kingdom Metazoa; phylum Chordata; class Actinopteri; family Sciaenidae; genus Protonibea; species Protonibea diacanthus. The sequence continues at coordinate 11,610,016 of CM053997.1, read as the reverse complement.
TCATTCAGTCCAGCCTCCAGTGTTCCCATAGCCATGCTAATACCCTCCAGCAACCAAGCAAAACACATGAACTCATCATGCCAGCAACTGTTCACTCAGTCAGTGGTTAGATTTTATCCAGCATGTCCCTGCATGGTTTTCTTGCTTAAGTCATTTTTTCCTACATGTGCCAAGGTTTTTACAATCAGCACATAAACTGTTGCTCGAAAGTGCTGGGACTGCCACACTCATGGTGTTAAATTATTTATATTCAGCATAGCAAATGCAGATCTGTAAGTGTGAATTATTGAAAATGTGTACTATAGCGGGGTGAGATCGTTCAAAGTCAAATGCTTTTTTTCTGTTTTGAACCCCCCCGAGGGAAATTCGACAAGCCAATTTGTGGAAGAATCGCGTCTTTGCATCTCATCAAAGATGTTTAATACCAGAATCCTTTAATTTCTATCAGCGGGAAACTTTTTATCACATCCCTTTCAGTGTGGCTTCCTCACCCCTCTAGTGTGTGGCTGTGAGTTATGAAGGTGTTTAGATGTGCATATTATGTTGTGTCCCACTTTAGCTGCAGGCTGCTGTGGTCTAACAAGGCAAGTGAACAGAGCTGATATGTTGCAGCCATTGCTGCCTGACACACTTCTGAAAAATGTCAACGAAGTGGAGCAGACAAGGTTGGAGTGAACTCTTGGCTCACTCAAAGTCCCTTTTAAGTTTTACCTTTGTGTTTTCTCTCTTTCTGTCTTGTTCTCACGCTGTTTTTCAGTGTATTTCTGACTCTTGTAATCGTCTCTCTTTCCCTATTGCACATACTTGTAAATCTACAAGTCCATTATACTGTGTAATAGACACATACTTTATAAAATTTCTCATTCATGTGAGTCATCATCAGCGTCTCTTGCCAATGTCTTGGCTGCTGGAAACAGGCCAAAATGTGTCTGCGTAATAGAGGCCTTATTTTTACCCAGGCTATGCCCCAGGGTAAGATGATGCAGCCTGTGCAGAATTAGCTACACTATGTGTGTGTGTGGGGATGTGTCTGTAGCTGCACTCCTAGCACCTGCCAATGGGAGAAATGGCATTGCAGGCTAAATGTAAATCCTGTTTGTGCACTGAAGGGTCATACCTCACCCCACACCTTAAATGCTCTTTACCTTGACATCCATCATGTCTTCAGCATGGTCTAGTACTGAAGACTGACTCTGTAATGGGACAACATTAACATGATGTTAGGGCAAGTTGTGCTGTATGAATTTGTTGTTGCTGTTGAGTTTAGCAGGCTTCAGCTTTTGGGTGCTTGTTTGGTAAGCATAGACATACCAACAGTGACAGCTGGTAAATAAAATATGCCTGGTGCAGGAAATTCTCATCCGTAAACTGAAATTAGTAACCTGCCACAAGATTGTTTAACTGTTTTTGTGTTTATGGGTGGCCTTACCCTCTTTGGAATGGAAAGATAACGGAAAATGATTGATTGTATCCGAGTCATTTGTCATGCGCTGTCAGTCCTGACAGTGCAATAGATGGCTTTCTCATTTGACCTCTGAGAACGTCAAATGAAAACAATATTGCACTTGCAGCCACCGGGCCACTCTCCGTTAACTGAGTTTATGATATAATACCGTTGGTTGGTGGTTGACGGATTGAGTGGTGCGTCAGCTGTGACGAGGCAGTAGGTCGTTGATGTGTCCCTCGCTTCATTTGACTCCCATGTCAATCTGTCCTCCATCCAGCCGGAGAGAAAGAGAAGTGAGACGTGTGAGGGCAAGAAAGAAAGAGACAGAGGTACGAGTAAATGAATGAATGACATAAATGCGATAATTAATAGATATTAAGCAGGTAGAAAAGAGAATAAGAGATGTTTAGAGGTGATTTTCAGAAGAAATAGATGGTTGTTTTGCGACTTGCTGTTGTGATAACAGCAGGTCAGAATTTATTATTCCTTTCCACTGTGTATATGGATAGTGATTTCACTTTATCAGGTTTAATGATCTTTGTTGATTTGCTTGCAGTCATCTGCAAAATTTGAGGATATTGGATTGGAGACATCTGCCATCACAGACAGCAATTTGTCTTTGACACATGTGCACAACATTGCTAACTTACAGTGTGTAATTAAAAATCACCAAATAACACCACATTACATACATTTTACCAGTATGATGCACTAACTAATGAACAAACTCACACTAGGGAAGGAGAAAAAGACAGAGAAAGCCTGGGGGAAAAAAAAGAGAAAAGATAAGAGAAGTTCAGTGTGCCCTACAGGCTGTAAGGCAGGATTGGACTATCACTTTAATTTCCCTCTCTCTGTTCATTTGGAGTAGTGCAGTTTGGCTGTAGGTGAAATCCCTGTTTAATTATAAGTGGTGGGGGCAGGAAAAGAGTAGGATAAAGCGAAGAACAGAGATGAGGCAGAAGAATTAGTTAATAATAAAAGTCTCTGCAGATTTAGTAAATGATCACTTTCCCACTGCAGGTTGACTCCAAGGCCCCTGGCAATACGTAAAGAGGAGGCGTGACGAAGAGAAAAGGAGGAGAGAGGAAAGAAAAACAAAGTCAAGCTTTATCACCTCCTCAGTGTAGTGATGAAGATCTTGAAGTAGAAGCCCTGAATTCACTTAAAGCGAAGACTCTTCCTCCCTCCGTCCCTTTCACACTCCTCTTCCACAGATACAATGGACAAGCACTTACTGTATATGTACTACCTAATATAATTTGATGCCATTGTGCCACTACAGAAAATGATCAAGGACATCTTCATTTCTCTCCCCGCACATTAAGACATCAAATAAAGTACATCTGTGATCTCGGCCTTTTTTAAAAAGCGGGGTTATATTCAGCAGCTTCAGTGTCTCCCTATTGTGAAAGGAGGAAGAGTACAGGGTGTAATGGCTGTCATTTGCTCACCTGAAACTGGAGGGAATTATAAATGCCATGCGGCCCATCCTTTGTATTTATCCCTGCTGATATGATAGCGTAGCCATAGTGAAGAGACAGTGAGCCGTAATGGTTGCCCCTCTGGCAAAGCCCATGAAGAAGATTGCATGAAATGAATGTGATATCGAGATGAGAGAGACAAGGGGTGCATTGGGTCGTTTAGCCACCAAATCCCTCAATTTTTTTTGATAAAAGAGGGGACAAAAGTGTTGCCTGTTTGGGTGTGTGTGCATTTGTGTGTGTGTGTGTGTGTGTGTGTGTGTGTGTGTGCCAGATAGAGAATGGAGGCTCTGGAGAGATGATGAATGTATGATCTTACACACCTCAGAGCATCTGAGTGACAGAGAAAGACAGACAGACAGAGGGAGAATGAATGATATCAGGATCCGTGCTCTGGAACAGAGGATTCTCATTGGGAACCATTGCTTCTGCTGGGTTCTGAATGCGGTGTGTGTATTTTATCTGTTGAGAAAACCATTTCCCCAGATCTGGGCGTCTGAGGCCTCGATAGGCATCAGGAGGTCCCTTCTAAATCTGCGTGTGTTTTTTGTATACGTGTGTACATGTGGCTGGTGTGTGTATCAGCAGATCTGCCGCCGATGAAGTGTTAAATTATAAGGCGTTCAGATATGGTGGCATTGTTTGCTACTGTTCTGTCTGGGTGCTTAACTTTTATGGCAGATCACAAGGTGACAAACCACTCGACGCGGTGACATAGCTACATAGATTACATAAACGTGCACACTCACGAACACGGAGAGATTGTGGTTTCATAAACTCATGATAAGACTTTGGCAGCTGATATCCTTCTATAGGCTAACACAATGGCCTTTCTGTTCTGTGACTAACAGGTTATTTAGCTGGCAGTGGTGGATCTTAGGAGGAGGGGCAGGCTTGGTGGAGAGTGACATGAAGGGAGGGAATCTATCATGTGAGATGGAATGAGGATTACTGTTGAGTTTGATCATGTGCACACACTCTTGTGCCACTATCTCTCTAATTCCATCTCAAACTCATTCCCTTTATCTACCTAATGCAAATGTGCCGCTGCACAGTTGGGAGGGCAAAACATACCAGCTGATTTTTTTTTTTTTTCTATCAACACACACACAGTTAACACATAAAGATGCACATGCATTGTTTTTAATCTGTAAAAGCAGGCCGGATTCCTCTTGACTTTGGCAAGGAGATACACCTTCTGAATTTATTTAGCTGTGTGTGAATCTGTGTCTGTGTGTGTGCACGTCAGCCTGGGTATGCTATTTATAGCATTTGGAGAGATGCACAGAAAAGACATAAATGTAGAGAGCAAGATAGTGAATGATGTATCAGTGTGTTTTTAAAGTATCTCCATCGTGCCAGCGTGTCAGTGTCTGACTTCAGTTGACAGTGTGTGTGTGCGCGCCGTTGTGGGCCTCGTGCATCTGCGTGCACACGTGTTGAAATATGACTTCCACTGCAAGTGTGGGCAAAATTGTAGCAGTGACTCGGTTAGTTTTTATTTGAAAGAGAGAGCGAGCAAGAGAGGCTGAGATGCAGGCAGAGATGTGCTGTGTGATAGTCTGTGCATCCGACAGAGAGAAACCGCCATCAGTGCCAGGCTGCGCTTTAGAGATACCACTACACATAGGCGTTTCTGATCTCTTGTTACATTCTGCCGTGCCCTACATTGGACGGTTTAATTACGGTACTTTTCATACCCTGTTATTGAGTCAGTAAAACGTGGTGCGAATACAGGTATAATTGCATCACTTATATCTGCAGGTATAAAGAAAATAATATGAACCTGAGCATCCATTGGAGGTGGTGTCGAAGCTGTGAAGTAATTTCAAAATTGCCTCGATTCCAGATATGTGCCCATCATCACTGCCATAGTGTCTTTTAAATGAGGCACTAGATTTACATCCTCCTGAGGAAGCTGTGATGATGCTTGTTGCATGTTTTTACCTTAGACTTAACGTTAACGTTAACGTCTACCTGCATCTAAAATTCATTTCAACACTGAAATTCCAGTTAGTGTGCAGGTGCATACACAAATACAAACATACACACGCACACACAGAGCCTTCCCCTTATCATAACCCAATATCATTCCCACACTGATGATGTCGTCTCTCTTTCCTGGCTGTCATCGGTGAGCAGCGTGAGTGACAGCGGTCATCCACCAATGACGGCTCATTAATCAAAAGTGCCAGCAACACCTATTATTGCACCATGCTGTTACCATGGCGACGAGAGGAGGGGATGGCTGAGAGCTACCTCAGCTTTGCCCCTTGTGCTTGGCCACTCAAGGCCCATGCCAATCAGTGCCAGTCAATGCCAGTTTGAATTGGCAGGGCTATATATCATAATAGATGGACTGCTCTCCCAAGTGGCCAAGTTTCCCATATGGAGCCAGTGGAGAAAGATGGAAGCTGTCAAGCAGTTACATTTTCATGAAAATCAGTGCCGATGCAAAATACTGTGCAATCGCTTTACATATTAGTTTGGTATGTTTGTTTTCGCAGTGGCATGGCCCTAATTAGTGTTCAAAAACAATAATTAAGCAATAACGTGTGTTTCGAGCAAAGATCTCATGTATCACTGTTCACTTCTCCACCTACACATACTTTGTGTTGTATCTGGTCACAACAAGTTCTATTTCTGTCCTATTCTGTTGTCTGAAGTACTCTGATACATTTCTAGTAGAATCGAAGCAGCACTTCTGACCATGAAAAGTGACCATTATCCAGTGATTCATATTCCCAGTACATCTTTATTTTCACTCTGTTTTTTTCCATTTTGGTTTACCTGGAAGCATTACGCACAAGGAATAGAAATTCATTATGCTTGTCTAACCTGAGGAGGATTTTTGTAAGTTGGCAAGTAACTTAAAACAGTATTTTGATGCCCTGAATCAGTGTGTTCATTGGCATGGATTCACCCTTTTTTTTGCACTCACTCTCTCCCTTGCACACATGCATGCATACACACGTGATTCTTTGAAACATTTCAGTTTTGCAAGGTTGGGGGGATTTCACTTTCACCATGTGTCTTGTGGTAATTTGATCTTTTAGTATTTATGCTCATCATTTTGAAATCCACCGTATTTAATCCTTGTATGTTTCTCCGCAGCTGTCAAGGGTGCCAGTGGAGGCCTGTGGTCAGTACTCCACCTGCAGTGAGTGTCTTGGATCAGGGGATCCCCACTGCGGCTGGTGTGTCCTGCACAACATGTAAGTACGACTGGAACTGTCATAGACGTGCACACACACACACACACATGAATACAAACGCACCTGCACTTCAGTATTTCGCCTTTCGGTTTTCATTTTTCAGGCATACAAACACTTTTTTCTCCCTTCCTTCTAGTCCTTTTTAAACATACAGTACTAACCAGACAGCCTGGCTCGGGGTTGGTGGGGGGTGGGGTGTTTGGGTTGTTAGCCTCCCCTACCTCCATGACGCCTGGGCCCATGCCCAGTACTCCATCCCTTGCAGCCCATGAGCATTCAGGGACTCCTCTCACCAACCCAGGCCAACTCTCAGATTGCTTTCCTGGGGCTCGGCATTGTGCCAGCATCCCCCCTTGGATCCATTACCAAACCTAACCACTGGCATTGTTTACCAGCTCTGAAACCAGAGCCTGGTGAGAGCACAGACATTGCCAGGCCTCTGATGGGCACCACTCCAAACTTCAGGAGTTGACACGAGGAGAGTGATAGCTTCTATTATTGTAACTAAACTGGAAACTGTTCAATGAGATATATCTGAGATTATCTTATTAACCACAATTGACTCACTCTCTTTTGTACTAACCCGCTCTCTTTCTTCTTTTTTTTCTGTTGCTTTACTTGCTTGTATGTATGCCAGTCTGAGTTATTCTCTCACATGTCAAACTCACACACATCCCTGCTGTCAGACCCTTGTACCTCAAGATTGCAGTAGAAGATAGTGCTTGCTGGGGGCAGGGAGATTTCCCACTCCACTGTAAATTGAAAATTGGTTTCTTGTGTTGGTGCTAGCCCTTGGGTAGAGTGTATGTGTGTGTGTGTGTGCGAGTGAGTGAGACTGAGTACATTTAGGACCTTCATCCCTGCTGGCATGAGAGGACATGGTGAGGGGAGAGAAGCAGTGTGAGCAAGAGGAACATACATACTGAAACCCAAAAAGGAAGAATGATGGACAGACAGATTGAGAAAATAAGAGAATGGTGAAAATGAAATGAATGGTGAAATGACAAAAGGAGAAAGGCACAGAAGCAGAATAGTAGGGAACAGTAAATTGTGAGAAGGACAAAAATAATAATAATAACAATAAAGCCATCAGAATTGTCATCCTGGATCCAAAATTCGAAGAGTAGAAGACCTTTAAAAGAGGAGTGACGTGAGAAAAGACCTGAAAAGGTCTTTGTGAAGAAGTGCAAGTTTGTGTGCAGTAGAGTGAAGGAAGGAGAAATAGAGGATGAATATGTTTGAGGTCTCCAGGGTAAAAAGTGCATTAGCAGACAGGACACACTCTGATGGGTTATGGGTCACATAACAGAGGTTAGAGGCAAAGTCTCTCTCACACACACACACATGCCCATGCATGAATGTATGATGCATAAACCCAAAGTTTGTTTAGAATTTGTCATGTACTGAACGCCCTCTCTAAATGCTCTATACCAAACATAAATCACAACAACATGTTCCAAGAATATTTAATTTGAAGAGAATTCATCTGAAGATAAAGAAACACATCAGTGTAAACAACAAATTAAAGCCAACCAGCAGTCAGCAGTCATGCAGATATTTGCCACTTTAAATGTGCTTCCAATTAAAAAACTTAAGGTTGTGCGACTGTATGTGAAAATGGTCCCCATGCAAGTGAATGTTATGTGTGTGCATGTGTGTGTCTGTGTGCGTGTGTCTATACAAGCCCATTAACACCCTGGACATCCTCCCAGTCAGGGTAAATGGTTGGCCACAGATTGGCCTGTCACACTTAGCCTGATAGAATCAGCTCACCTCAGCTCACCCCTCTCTTCACTCACATACACACAAGGGCAGGCGCACACTTAGGCGCACACATACCTTTCTTGTTGGAGAATTGGTGTCAAGTCGCCAAAACGAGAATAGAGCCCAGAGAGAGAAAGAGAGAAAATAACCAAAACGCCACTTTAGTCGATCTCAGGTGTCTACGTGTTTGACCATTACAAGGGCAGAAAGGGAGCTCACAGGTGTGTTTTGTGTGTGTTTGCGCGGACACCATACACGCACACACATTTAGTGTGTCAGTTGGACAAACAGTTTTGCTTCTCCTTCACCCTTGTAGCACACAGACACCCCAAACACGTAAAATGCGCAACCTAGTGCGACTGATCTGACTGACCACAGGTTTACCTTTCTCTCCTCATCGCTCTCCATCCTCCAGCTTGTGAATTCTTAATGCGTCTTGGTGTAACTGAAGCTCCCCTGAGCGTCACCTTTACCAGAGGCAGGACTCCGCTGTAATCACCCCTGTTTTCCTGCTCCATGTCCTTCTGTTATATTAGCCACTGTTAGTTTTTGGCACCTGAGATAGTTATTGTGTTAGCCCCATTTACATAAGTCAACTTACTGTAAAGTTTAAGCTTTACCTGGAATTTACAATAACCTGGAAAAGGACTGTACAACAGTAAGACAAGTGAGATTATACAATGAAGCAAACTTTGCTGACTTGTGCAAAACACTGAAGGGCAATACAGCAATACCCAATATCCTGAATTAGTTAGCTAGACATTAGCAAATGTCTCAAATGCAGAACACTTTTGGAGCAAAATATTCAAATCTATCCACTCCCTGTTTTTTCCTTATCTTTGACACATGTCATTAAATATTGATTTACAGATAAAATTCAGCGTGACAGTCTGTGAAAGATCTTTGCAGTGGAGTATAGGAGCATATTTCGTGAATGATACACCGGAAATGCAAATGTATGTGCACACATACAGTATAGGTACATATACTACCACACATATACAGTACGCCGCATCAGTGCGTCACCTCTTCCCCACAGGTTAGTTTTGTTTATTCTCTTGAGGATGATTATAAAATAATTGGCTTTCTGAACACACATTGAGATGACAAGGTCAGGAAATTTATGCTTTGATAGTCCCTAAGCGAACACCATTAGGAAATGGCTCAGACACACTGTGTGTGTATATCTCTCATCCCCATGCCCCTCTTATTTAAAGACATGTTACACAAGGTCAGTAGTGGTGCAAAACCATTAATAGTTGATGGAGCACACCCCAGCAGGTCCTGCAAACATCCAAAGAGAAGAAAATCCACATAGCACATGGCTAGTCGTAGTGACAATACAGAGGAAGCACACTCAGTAAATGAGCTTTAATAATTTTAAGAAAACACTTGTAGATTTCTTTGTCATTGACCTCTGTTTTTATCATATTTGCCCTCTCTGAAATCAACAGAATTTAACTGTCAAACATTCATAATACTGCCCATCCTCCAAACCCCCCTAGGAGAAATAGGCAACAAGTGTTGTAGTATACAATTTAAATAGGCTGACAGATAAAGAAAATTGAAGAGAGAAAAGGAGTCTTGTGAGGTAGATAGTGTGACCGTGAATTAACAATGCATTAAGTCTGTCCTTGGTGAGTAGGTCTAACACATACAAACAGTATACACATACATTAAACATAGCCCTTCTCTCCAGGTCATATCAAATGCAATATAACCAGCGTGAGCTGAACTATTCGATATTCAAAGCGTATAAATATTCATCCTATGTCCTTCATCCTCCTCTCACCCCCACTTGAGTATCTTGACAGAATAACATTTTTATTCATCTTGCTCTAAGGAGTGACTCAAAAAAAAAAAAAAAAAAAAGAATCATATTGGATGGGTGTATTGTTAGATAGCGGCATTGGTTAGGTGGATGTTGAACCCCTGAAGGGACTTAAAAAAAAATAATATAACTGCATTAATTGGAATGATGGACACTCAAGTGTAGTTTTATTTTATGGACCCAAGAGCATTTAAAAGGGGGAGTCATTGACTGACAGAAAAACAACACAGACTTCAGCTGCCAAGACTCCACTATCCACTCATTTTTACTACTGTATAGTGATGTTTAATAAACCACTACTACAAAATCCTCTCATGTTTTCCTCCATTTCTGTGATTGGCCAGGAGTCCTTCTCAGCCATAGCTTGAATTGATTAATCTGACATTACAGAGTCTAGCCAAAGGGAAGACCAGTGAATGAGCATCCATAAGTGAGTGGCAGCATTTTGATGCCCACAGGGTTAGTTCGCAGTGCTGTGTAGTAAAGGGACAACAGATGGATGTTTTGTGAATTTTAATGAGTGTTCATATTCACTGCAGTGCTCTGTTGTGAAATGCTTTTGGACAAGGTTAAAGATACATCTACAAAGAATTTAAAAAATGTGAAAAACGGGCACTGTGCCTAGTACACTGAGTGCAGACCAAAGGCTTAAACAATACATCTTTAATTCCATATAGCAAAAAGGCCAAAACACAAGGAACCCTTAGAATCTCTCCCACCCACACTTATTTGTGCTGGAAGGAGGAGTGTTGAGGGGAAGGATAGCATGCGGTTCATCTTCAAAGTGTTTGTCCAGATAGTTTGTTGTTCCCAATCAACCTTGAAATCACCTCGCTGGTCTGAGAGCAAACAGAATGCAAGCGCTCTCTCTCTCTCTCTCTCTCTCTCTCTCTCTCTCTCTCTCTCTCTCTCTCTCTCTCTCTCTCTATCAGCATTGCCTTTATTTACTTTATAGATCGGTGAGAGGAGCTGTTAGAGAGAACACCAGGGGAAGAGGAGAAAGGCAATCAATAGTACAGGGGAGGAAATCAACAGGAGTGGATAGTGCACCTGTGTGTGTTTGTGTGTGTGATTGCAGTTATTGCCCTTGACAAAAACTGACCATTCATTTAGAAAGGCAAATGTCTTAATTTATAGACATATATATACTCCTATTTATCCTATTAACTCTATATCCTATATGTCCCCCATGTGTTTTTCAAGTCCTATAGAAAACTTTGTGTCAGATCCCCCCCTGCAGTTAGCCCTGCCACTATTCGAGTAAACCTGAAGCCTCACCTGTCAACCAAACTGTCTTGGCCTATCACACTCATGTTCTTTTCTGCTGAGATGCACGACTTATGCTAATGCCTGTCTAGCTCGGCAGGTGAAAGGAAAGTCTTCACTCATATCAGCCCCGCTTTTCATCATTCTCCTTCTTTCCACTCTTTTATCACTGACATTGGATGTCACACTCTGTCAGTCAATGGAGAGTCTCACAGAGGACTCGTACAGAAGATTACCTATAAGGGACTGTGTAAGAAGCATAGTGTAGGACGGTGCACAGAAGCAAACATAAATGCATACATGCTTATGTTGTGCATATGTATTTATGTATTTATTCTACACCCCAGTATTTAAACTAAATTAATGGACAAACACTGCTTATTTAATTATAGCATCCGTGTTTTATTATATATGAGTATAGACCTAAAGATAGTATTTGTAAACCACAGAATATTATGGTAAAGCCACTCACTTTCTAATTGTGTTTGTTAATTCAGCAAAGCCATGGGGGTTTGTAACTTTTTTTGTTGTCGTATTTTTTTTGTTTTGTTTTTTTTATATAGAATAATGCTAGTCTGACATTTTCCTTTTTCTGTGTGGTTTCCATCCACTCTTGAACCTCCCCAGATAAGGCAGGGGGCATTTCTGCAATGAGACAGTATGCCAGAACTGTTACAGCTATGTTATGGATAAGTTAACTTCCCTAATGCCGCTCTGTCAGCTGTCAGTTTTGTAAGTGGTTAACTACACTGTCAACGCGCCTGTCATGCATGACAGCCAGACAGATTGGAAACCATATTTGGGGAAGTAGCATTGTCAAAATGAATGTCATCATATTTGGCATGGATGTTGAGAATATCTCACATTGCTCTGTGATATTGGTGTCAATTTGGAACAAGTGGTGCTAATGTTGCAATATCTTCACATTAATAATTGGTTTGACATATCTCAATCTCTGCTTTTGGCTGCGATAGGCGTAATATTCCCAGAGTGCTGAAATCATTTTCTCTTTCTCACTTTTTCTCACTTTTCTATTTCTCTGTCTACCCTCTTCCTCCCGTCACAATCATTCAAATCACACTCCATCTCCAGCAGGCTTATCATACAGATTGTTGTTTGTGTGTGACCACACCTATTTATGCTTCCATGAATCCACTCAGACTGTATATATTTATTTCAATATGTGTTTTGTTGCATTGTACCCTATTATACATTTTTGCTTGTGCACACATGTGATCCACGTGTGTCAGATCCCAGTATGAGGAGTGTTTTTGCCCATAAACAGCATCTCTCTTTTACTCCTTCAAACTCTGCTTTTCCTCTCTTCCTCCAAACACTCATAAACATTGATCCTTCGTTCCCGAAGTGGAACAGGAACAGTAAAGTCATCTGAGCCACGGGCCACAGGCAAATAAATACCTTCTCCTAGTTCATTAGAGAAGACTTCTCTATGCAATCAATAGTAAACTTCTAGAGGTAAATTGTAATACACAGGGGAATCCTTGTGAATCAGTGGACCCAGACAACACTCTGGTAGCACTTTGGGTTATCAAAGGAAGAGATAAGATGAATCTAAATGCTTTGATGAAGTTCTATTCTGGAAGCACACAATCATACTTGATAAATAGTTGTCTCACACATGTACAAGCTTATTTGTATACCAAAAAAGTTCAAGAAGTCATAAGTAAACACAAAATGGCTGATAAAACTTGCAAGTCATGCTGCAAACCTCCTTGTCTTCTAAATCCTTTGTTTTCCCAAGACATCTTCGGCGCTGTCAAATGAATAACCTTTTCAGAGGGAAAAGCTAATTGGCAGATCCATTGAATGTGTTTTTCTTTCTCGCTCTCCCCCATCTCTCTCATATTAATTCTGCACTGCCGCTACCTGTCGCTGTGTCACAGTCATCCGTTACCTCAGTGTGCTCATTACTGTGGTATGCCACACTAATGCTAATTAAACTGCAGTGCCACAATTAGCATGCTACCAGGGACTCGTGTTTGGTTGTGGTGATCACTAGCCTCCCCCTGGAGATAGCCGTAAGTGCTTTGAAACAAATTGTCAACAGAGAAAGGAGTTGTTTAAACCAAAAGAAAGTTTTTCCTCCAATTTTAGATTAAGACATTAGGCCAGCCACCTTTTAAGTAACAACATTAGCTGTGGCATTATATTAGAGGCCAAGCTAGAAGTGAGTATGTGGATGCTGCTTTAATAATAAGTTATATATGTAATTGCCTGTTTGAATGCACAATAGTGGTGGTGTTCTTTAGTGTACTGTATAGTCTACATTTAAACTTGCCAACTCTTACCATGTTTTCTCTACCGCTGGCATCATGGACTAACTGAATGAAAATGTCACCTACACACAACTGAAATTAGTGTATTGCTCAAAGGAAAGAATGAGAAAAGCTACAAATGAATAATAAAATGAAAAAAAAAAATCCAGTGGTTAATTTATTTATGATAATGAAAAAAAAAACATGATTGGAAAACAAATTGCTTTGTGGAAAAATAATTTAATTACTGGACTTTCTGATTCAAGATGCAAGGACAGAGGGGAGATCATAAAGGGGGGAAAAAAGATTGATGGGAGATGATAAACAGCAGGATTGTGTTATCATGAGTTGAACCAGATAAGAATAAAAAAACAGATGCCAGTAGCTTTTAAACCAACTGCTGGACTATATCAACATATCCAGACATTAACAGATTTCCAATGAAGGGAAGTTTAATTTAGGCTTCCCATGTGTATCCACTGCACTTTGAATCTCCTCTGAGATGCATTTTACAGATCAGAACATCAATAATGGTAGACCTCAATCAATTTCCAGTTCCATTTATTGATTTTTTTTTTGCAGTGCAAAAGATCTGGCTTTCCAAGTAATTATTGATCTAGAGCTGTTTAATCACAACTTAAGCTACTTTAGTAGCTTAGAATTAGTTGCAGCCATGACAATGAATTGCTCAGCTTAATATTCCCAACAATGGTATTAAACACTGCTAAAAAAATAACTTCGCTAACTCTCAAAGTTAAACTTATTCAGAGTTGTTTTTTTGATCTTGAGATCCTTGCTGTCCTCTGCTCTGATGTCTGTGCCCAGGGGAGGATGGCCATCCCCTGAGTATGGGTGACTAGTTTCACCCTTTCCCCCTTTACCACCAGCCTCCACCTTTTGCTGGATGCTAAAGGAAGTTGAGGGAAGCGAACAAGGCCAAAAAGTGACAGGGGCATCAGGATGGAACGGAGTTCTGCACCTCCTAGTTCTCTCTCAACTGTCACCATCATAGTATGAAGACGCGTGCGCGCGCGCACACACACACACACACACACACACACACACACACACACACACACACACACACACACCAAGCTGTCTAGCCCCAACACATGCACAGGCACACACACAACAGCTGCATGCCCACTTTTAAGTCAGGACCATTGCTCACTGTCACCTATTGTCACCCTACCGCACACAGGGAAACACAGACACTCACAGCGGGGAAGGTGTCTGCTTTTGGTTTCTTTTGTCCAGCAGAGCATGAACCAGACACAGGGACTGACATGAGACAGAGAGGATGAATGTGCTGACAGTCAAAAGAAGTGAGGTATGTGGCAATACCATGCCATGAGATGAGTGAGTGGGACGAGAGAAATAGACGTTACATAAATTCTCAAAAGAGTGGGGATGAGAAATCTTTAAGTGGAGAGCATGAATTAACGTCTAGGAGCACGTACTCTAGTTGAGGATATGAGTGTACGCACACATATGGTTCATCTTGACTATGATGGAGAGCAGCTCTGGGGGAGGGTACTCACCATGTTATATAATCCTACAATAATCCCTACTGATTGTTCAGTATTAATATCAGATAGCATTATCACTGAGATTACTCATGCCTGCCAAAATAATATAATGACATCATTAGTATGTATCTGTATGTATAGATTTACTTACAGGCTGGACGCTTTTGTGTGTTTATTGTAACGAGAAGGCATTTTTTGTTTACACCACTAATTTCTTTAACCACATTGCATTATCTCCAGTGTATCCTTTAGACCTTTCCAACATGTTGTATGCCTTTGATGGACAAATGAAAAGGCAAGAAAAGATTTTTCAGGGTTTTTTTTTAGCACTATGCATCTTTCCCTGTGCGAGTTATGTATCAATATACCATATGGACAAGCCCTTTGATCTGTTTGTCTGTAGAAATGAAATCTTCAAAGTAAAAGAAAATGGAAACATCTCGAATATGCATTTTCCAGAAGCTCTTCACAAGCATTCTGTATGTTACATGTTGATTCTAAAATATGAATCTGAGTGTCCCCTTAGTTCGAATACAGTAGGCATCATATACCACTAATGCACACATTAGTCAGAAATGAATCACATTATTTTTATAGTTGCGTGTTAGAAAGCATACTCTCTCAGGCCTTATGTCTGACACAGAAACCTGTATCCGAGACCTGCAAGTGCTCTTTTCTCAAGCATAGAAAATGATAGCAGAGTTTCAATGTGTCTTCTCATTCAGAGTTAGGAACTGCCTTGTGGCTTTGAATAAACACACCTTAACTCCACACGATGGATATTGATTGCCTGGATCATTAGTATCATATGCTGCCATCTGCAGCTTCACACATGCAGGGTCATAACACAATATAGAAAAGATAAAAGCCAAGTGCACCATTGAGATTCTATTGAAAAGCAGCCCTCCAGTGCCCTGCACTATCACCCTCAGGGGCACTTATGAAAACATCCTCAACCTGGGGACTTCAATCCACAAATGCTTTGGGATAATACTGTAGATGCAATGCAGTGATATGTCATTGTTTTCCCTTGTCAGTGCCTAGGCTTTTATTTTATGAATGTGAGGTCAGATTGTGTTTTGATGTAGTAATAAATGGGACAGTGATATATGAGCCGTTTGGAAATGTTCCAATACTAGCTTTCACATCCTTTCCGTCTGTCTCATCCCATCTAGGATATCATGTTAGTTCACCTTTGTCATCATTAAATACAAAGAATGAGTAATCCTAGAACTCTGATGAACATTTAGGACATTTAAGGACCAATGTGTAGAATTTAGTGGCATCTAGTGGTTAGTTGGAGATTGCAGCCCCCTCATGTCACACTAGCTCTAGTTTGGAGCCAGTGTTCAGTGTATCCATTCTGTGCTTCTATAGAAACTGTAGATATAAAAGGCGCAAATGCATCCAGTTGGCAAAAACTTTTTCAGTTTTCATCATACATTCATGAAAACACTGTTCCATATTCTATAAAGAGAACCCCTAAATCTTATGTACAAGGCCCTTTAAAAGTAAAGAAGTGTGTATATATGTAATAGTTAGTGGATCATGAACTATGTTTTTTACCCCTTCACCTTATTTTGTGTCAACAAAATCCTTCATTATTGCCTGTGTCTGTTTTCAGAAAAAAAAATCATAATATGATTCAATAATTCAGGTAAATAATTCATAAAAGCTAATTTTGTAAATGACATCTGCTTTGCTCTCACACTCTTCAGTCTTCCTGCCACTCTCACACACGGACACCAGCATACCTCTGAGACAGACAGATAAAGATGTTTAATATAGAGAACCTGGCCTAATGGCATCTTCAGGGGTAGCACTGGCATCACATATGCTAGATAAACAGCCTAATAAGCCACACCATCCCACCATTGCATAGCTCTGCCAGGGGATCGTTTGTTTGTTTGTGTGCACGTGAGACAAACAGAGAGATAAAGGAAGTCGGTTGCACAGCTTTTGACAGCTGCTAAAATTGCGTTGTGGAGTGTGAGGCACCAAAAGTCATGGCAGAGAGAAACAGCTGCTACTTGTTTGCCCGCAAGGCCAGATTGATACTGCTGGTCACCATTTGTGTGTGTGTGTTTGTGTGTGTGAGAGAGAAATATTATGGATATTAGAAATAATAAGTGCTAATAGCACTCATTTTATTCAACTTTTTATATCTTTTGATTGCTGAAATCAGGCTCTCTGACTGCTTCACACATACACACACACACACACAAACACACACACACACACACATATACATATATATTTGAAGGATCATTTTATCTCACATGGTCACCTGTGAAAACTCTCAGCGGCAGTGTTACTGTGTAATTTTCCGCTCAGCCGGTGTTCTTGCATTGGTAGTACGTAAAGGGGATGGCTCAGAGATTTCTAGACTTGGGGGCAGCAGCTCTACAATTTCTGTGTCTTTGGTATGAGCTTATATGTGAGACACAGATTGTGTGTGTGTGTGTGTGTGTGTGTGTGTGTGTGTGTGTGTGTGTGTGTGTGTGTGTGTGTGTGTGTCCACAAACGGGAGTAACAGGGTCATGGCCAGTGGGCCAGGTAATGACTCTCCCACTGGCCCCTCCATGTGGATTTCTGCTCCGTGGACCACCACTCTTAATGATAGCACATGGGGACACACTGACTGTTGTGTATGTGTGTGTGTGTGTGCGTATGTGTGTCTTTGGTCACACGTATGAATGAGAGGATATAGTCAGGCCGAATGTAGATGTGTGTGATTTGACTGAGTCTCTGTGACACAGCTCTTGCTCTACAGTACCTTATGCATCCTCAGGCTATTAGTATGTATAGGATTCCATATAGTGTCTGATGATGCATGGGGTAGTATGGTAATTGGGTTTCAGTTACACCATAAAATGCCTGTTTGTTGTGCAATGATTTACCACAAACAGCGCTGTAACAGCAGGAACCCAGTTGTGTAGTATACACCAAAGACTTAAAAAATAATCTTGTAATTTCTTAGCAGAAGATGTTTATTTCTTCTGTTTGTGTACAGGAATATGAGTGTATATTTTTGTATCTTTAGTATGTATATAGTATGTGTACACATATTCTTTTTGACATATATCTGGTGTGTGTGTGTGTGTGCGTGCATGTACTATATGTCCAGGTGTTTCCTCCAGTGACATGAGCATTTAATAGAGCTGAGCATGGCTGGACCTCGGCTTTGTGGGAATTTAATAGCTTTCATTTCCCAGACTGCTTGACCTTCTCCATGCCTCACATTAGATATGCATTACACCTGAAGTCTCACATGGCCAGATACATCTGCACCCTCTCTTTAGTATATTCTTTCTCAGCTCTCCCCTGAGCCCTGCAACCTGCGCCCCACCGATACTTGACTAGTTTCAGCCACAAGGGATCAAGCTTGGAATTATACTTTGTCAAAATGCCTTCAAAATACCAGACTGCTGTACGTTTGATACTGACTTTGGTAATTGTGTTTACTTTGTGTTGCACTGAAGAGTGAATTTTATTCTTTTATATACTCTTGACAGTGAGTGGTTTGTAGTTTATGATTTGTAGTCTGATGTATGTCACAGGGCTTGGATTGAATTTGAATCAGAATTTCATGTTTTCTGGTCTGTGTGCACATACTTAACAGAATAATAAGCTCATTTTGTATTCTAAATAATGTAGTAAATGAATCATCAAAAGGGATAAATCATGATGAATATTGTGTGATGAAATATATTATCCACAAGACCATCTAGTTTTGAATGGCCTTGACGGCCTCATCATCCGCAGTTGCAGAGGCTGAAAATCCTTCTCTGCCCTTTTCTTGGTCTCACTCTAATTGTGTCACCTTATCAAAAGCTCTGAGAAACAAGAGTGCAGATTACTTTCCATTCAGGGCCAATCTAATCCTTTCAGCTTGCGCTCTCATAATGTGTCATTGCCAGTCAGTCAAACAGCACTGCACAACAACAGTGTTTACTAGCCAAATGAATAGATGTTGGACATCTAATTCGCCACAAAAAAGATGGCCCCAGTCAGGCTTTTTATGACTGTTATTTGAAATCTAAATCGCTTTGATTTCTGGTTCTCTAAATGGCCTATTCTTTGATGTTTACAAAGGGTGGGATTGTTTCATATTGTTACAAACGATGCAATCTTTTTTTCTTTCAAGGTCTGTCTGGATAGTAATTGAAAACAATTATCCAGTGCTTTGCTCTGATAATACCCACCTCTTACATCAGCTAAACCATGTACGCCATTATCTTCAATATCCTTTCCACTGGAGCCCCAAATCAGCCAGAGCAGCTACATAAATTCCCCTTCACAGTGGTGTGGACGTTTGGATTAATCCAAATCAATATGTGTACATGTCTAACACATTGGTGAGGGATTCAGTCAGGAAGCAAGACCACTTCTTAAAGGAAAACTGATGCATGTTAGCTGATATTCCCCGCTATATCATTACTGTAGGTTTTTAGGATATAGTAGAATGATCATAAACTTTGTGTTTCATCTTCAAAATGCATAGTTTCATTGTGGGAAACACGTCTTCAAACACTGACACTACTTTTATTTGATTTCTTTCCTGACATACACCCCAGAAAGTCCAGTTTGAAGGCTTCCCGAAAGCCAAAACACCACACAGTAGACCATCCTACTCTCAGCCAAAGTGTATGACTGACAGAATGACAGTAATTTTCTTCTTTGTCAGTGTTTGTGAGGTAAACAGTGTGTTGGCAGATGGCATTGCATTGTACCACAGTCAATTTGACTCAGGACCATTTTTTCATACTATTCTGGATTTTGTGGCCCTTCTACTGCACCATTGTGGTGGTGGCATTGAACTGAATGAGAAAACCCTCCCTTTTTTTTGTTTGTTTGTTTTCAGTTTTTGCCATTGTCCAACTCCTAGAGAGGTAGAGAGATTCAGAGAAAAGCAAAAGCCTCCCTCTTCTGCTGAGTCACAGTCCCTGCATGGTCTGTGTCCGGGATGTCAGAGCTAATAATTCGACCTGTTGGCTGTCTCATCCTTCCCAGCAAGTCTGTGACCTTCTGACTCTGAGAAAGAGATGAAACTTACAGTCCCTGCAGGGCTATATGCCATCTCCAGAGAGAAACAGGCCATTCAGCTTCCTATAATACAATGTGTTGGGTTGTACTACCACCTTTATTTATCACTAATATAGCATAACACAAGTCTGTGAAGAAGTACATACAGAAAAAGCTGGAATTGCAAGATGTAGAATCTGGCATAGTATGGCTGAAGGGTCCGACAAAGACATAAGTGAAGCTGGAAATCAGTCCGTAAGTGTTTGCAATCACTGGTCTTTTCTTCAGATTGATGTTCTTTGTTGCATTTGAGCAAAGCCATTTGTTTGTTTGTTTGTTTGTTTGTTTGTTTTAATGAAAATTTCACTGTGCATTTGCATAACAAGCTAAACAAATTGGCCCCTGTCCACTTCCTAGAGCAAGTGATATACCCTCTCTCTAATGATAATATATTAACAGGCCCCAGTCCAGTTATGCCAGGTCTAGTTGTTGCACTCATTAACTCACACTGCCTCATTATGTCTTTTTGGCTTGTAACTATATTAAGATACATTATAAAAATTGTGGGCTGTAAATCTTTGCACTCATATTTATTTCTCATAAACATCATGACTCACACACATAAAAACCTAACCTAAAATGTTATTTGGTGTGCACTTGACATTAACAAGTCTTTGTTGAAGTAAATAATGTTTACTCTGATGATTTCTGTCACACAGCTGAAGTGAAACTGTGGTTGTGTCCAAAATCACCCCCTTTACTCACTTTCTATTCCCTATATAATGGACACTCATGAGCAATAAATTGAGATTTTGGACATCATCATTGTCATTGTTTTGCATCATCTCTGAGAGGTGTTAAGTCATTCAGCTTTTCCGTTCCATTGTGGAATCTATGGAAAAATGTACACACTGGCTTTCAATTAAAATGATGGACTGTACTGTACATGTAGTGCCCTATGTATTAAATAGGAAAATCCATTGACAATTGTAACATTGTAACAATAACAAAAAATACAGCCTTGCAAATAGAGCCTTTCTCAACAGTGTGTGTATCTTGCATGTGTAAATAGGATGGGAGTTATTTTATAAAAATGAATAAATCATATTTTTAGTCAATATTTATGTTTTGAGCTGCCTTTAACAAAAACATTTCCCCTTAACTCTATCCCTTTTACAGCAATTACAGATTTGTCTTTGAATATGGACAGGAATACATTACATAGTTTTTTTCAGAAAGATCAATAAAAGAAATGCTGAATGCTGAGATTGTATTGAGTTACAGTATGTGGAACAGAGGCTAGCCCGACGTCATAACTTTGGCTCTCTCCGGGGTTTTCTGAGGTATAGCAAGAATTTACTGTATCAACCCTCACCACATCTCCCATAAATCAAAATACTACTTGGGATCTCTGTCCAAGTCTCAGCAGTGATTCTAGCATAGCATCACTCTGGATGTGGCAACCATAAACACTGTACAAAAGTGTACAAAAGGGAAGCATTCATAGTCTCATATGTACTGTATACTGCATTTTACATAAGATAAAGGATAAAATAAGAGAAGCATAGCTGTTTAAAAAGGAGAAACTAAGACAAGACACAATCATATGTGAGTCAGTTAGATCAGCTGTACGAAATCTGACATTCCTATTCAAATTTTTAATGAACAAGAGTTAAATAATTTATTAATATTGAGAATGATCTGTGCCTGATTTGTAGGTGAGCTAGTGCATATCATCCAATGCCAGAACATGGCCAGACTATTGACAAGATAATAAACAGCACAAAGCTACAACCTGGAAAATTACCAGTGAATTAGAATTAATAGCATCTCATTTACACTGTCAACAAAGACTGTAAATTGAGAAATGTTGGTTCATGACTAGGGGCTTTTCCTCTTGAAGTTTATCTCCATACACAAATTATTGGTCTTGTATGACTGCATTTGATTAAAGCTAATCTGAGGGCATCTGGGTGCCTTATTCCTTTATTAGGTGCTTGATATTAATTTATTGTTATCAGTATCCATTATTTTGTTCTTTGTAATTTCTTTATATCATTGTTTTACCGTGCTGCTCTCAACACCCCAACAACGTAGATAGATGCATATTTACTGTGTATGCGTATCTGTTTGATAGAGAGAGAGAGGAGGAAACAGACTGACTGGTATAAACCTCTATTCATCCATTTATTATTCAGTGGTAATGATTCAGTCACTTATAGTGGTGATTCACTAGGAGAGATTGTGCCAGTAAACACAAATAATGCATTACTGCTAATCTTTCTGGCGTGAGATTTGAGGTTTTCTATCAAAATACTGACACTGTCCAAGGAGTGAGCACAAAGAAAAACATCATTATACAAATATTCATAAAAATAAATAAATAAAAACACATACAGACACCAGACAAGCACATACAGAAAATGTCCTACTGGACCTCTTTTTACAATGTTATTCTTTCATGTGTAAACAACAGACCTGTGAGTATGCAAGGTAGAAAACGGTGTGTGTATGTTTATGTGTATGTACGTGAAAGTGTGTATTTGTGGGCTTCTGTGTACTGTTTGCCTGGGGGTACTTATATGATGTGGTCTTATTAAATCAGTGCTAGAAAAGGAGGAACAGACAGGAGTGATAGAGGAGCACAAAGGAACTCGAAGCGATTAAACCCCTACTCAAACCGGCTTAGCAGTGAAAGCTTCACAGAAAGCCAACAATGGTTGCCGTCCCTTTAAATCTTGCTTCTCTTTCGCTTTCTTTTCCACACTCTCTCTCTCCCTCTCTTGCACTATTTACCCCTCCTCCTGTTCACTCCCTCTCTCAAACAGATTATTTCTTTTCTTTTTCTTTATGTCTGTCTTCTTTGCGGCACGTTAGGCTGCTTAACTTTACAATACTCATGTCAGGTCAAAACCCACCCTCCCTCAATCTCCCCAATTCTGGATAAAAAGCGTCTTGCTGCATAAGGTATTACTGTATCTCAGACGTCAACCACCTCCAAAGTCTTTTATTTCATCTGTTCATTACGACCTCTTCCTTTCTTTTCATTCTTTTCTTTCTCTAAAGGAGTTTTAGGCCACTCTATGGATTTGCCAGGTTGTTAATTGCACAGCAAGTTTTTGTCTAAATCAATAGGGGACTTGCATAAGTTTATGAGGGGATTAGAAGAGAACAAGAGTGAGTGGGTGTGTGCGCTTGGGGAAGAGTAGAAAGTTGAAGTTCTATCGCAATTCTGCCCTTTTGAATTCTCACCGAATTTCTCACGAACATACATTCATCAACAACTTCAAGCTTCATGATTGTTTTGTCAGCTGTAATATTTAACGTTGAACATTTCCTCTATAAATCTTTGGTGGGAATGAATTGCATTAAAAACCCATTTAGATGTTCAGACTATGGGGAGTTACCCTGCAGTATGTCAAAGGATAGTATTTGGAACAGGAGCCAGTAAATTCTTCTGACAACACAAAGGGTCCAGTCCTCTAACTCCCCAAGCCACTGTAGTAGACTGGATTAGACCACCTGGTGTGGTATTAAGAGATGGAGGAATCCATCCCCGACCCCCACCAACATCCACATCTCCACCTGCACTTGGCATTGCCCATGAATGCCAGTCATTAAGACAGCATTACAAAGACGAGGCCTACCTGTTTCCCAAGGGACCGGCTCCACTTCCATGTATAGAGAAACCATTGTTTTAAATGCCACTGCTCCCGCCCCCTGGAGACTGGGTTTCCATTCACTGGCCACTGTAGCTGGTGCACTGCAAGAGAGGAAATATGATAAATGTATCTAACTCCGTTTGTCGGGGAGCGGCGGGGCATTCTCTTTTTCCCAGGTGCCAACAGGTGGGAAGGGGTAAGCCCTGGTCAGGTTACTAGATTCATGTGTGTATGTGCATTTGTCATCCATGAATAACACCCACTCTCTTGTGTTTTTTTTTTTTTTCCAGGTGCACCAGAAAGGAGAAATGTGAGCGCTCATCAGAGCCCCGTCGTTTTGCATCAGACATCAAGCAGTGTGTGCGTCTCAGTGTCCACCCAAACAACATCTCAGTGTCCCAGTTTAGTGTCACGGTGAGTGGAAACAGATTCCTCATCTAAACTAAAGTACAAACAATAACCTTTTTTTCTAAAGGGCACGTACATTATTTGCCTCATAAGTTTCCTCTCATTGCAGTTTCATATTTTTCATCTGTACTAGTTGTCATTACTTTATTGTTTTGCTTGTTCCATTTGGAGTCAAATTTTAATTAGAAGTGATTCAATATATTTTTTGTTCATAAGGAAGAAATGCTTCAGCAAGCATTTGTTTTAGTTGAGCCATATTGCAGTAAACAGAGAGGCTAGCTGAATTAGTTTCTAGTGAGAAAATCTTGTCTGGCAGATTGAACATCACACACTCAAGAATAATTTGTAATGCAGTGTAATTATGCTCTAGATACTGATTAGTAGCCAGTGTTAACTCCATAATCCTGCTTTATATCATTTTGCCGCCTGCCAACAGACATCCTTCAAATCCTGACTTCACAACTTTCAGTCCTGTCCAGTGAAATACTCTCCCAAACAAATGTCAACAATCATTAACAGCGCACACTTTAGCTCAGCTGTGTTTATTGTGATTGTTGCCCACTAAATGCAGCACTTTTCCCCCAGGACATTTTTTTCTAATGCAGCTGCCAGATTTAAAGGGTCTGAATGGTTTTTGATTGTTTAAGTGTATTGATTAGTGTGCAAGGAGCCGTGATACATTGCAACAAAATATGTCTCTGCAGGAATTGGAGAAATACAAGCACTTTTTCTTTAGTTGCTTTCCATAGATTTCTTCACCTTTTTCCAGCAGCGTCTCTGTTTGCACTCATACCTAGAGTTTGTTACATAATACAAGTTCTATGTAATTTCTCATGTGATACTATGCGTTGGTTATATTGCTATATAAAGACCCAAATATCTATATTTTTTTAGCTGCATTAGTTGCATTTTGGTGGAATTAATCAAATGGAGACCTGTGGCTGTTGTCTCACTTTATCCCATTGCACTTCTCCATATTTCCCCTCCACCAAAGGCCCATTCTGATTTGAGTTATTTCTCACTGGGATAGAAACAAATGGCTTCTTATTGTATGTTTTGAAGTAGCTCTGTAGGTATGTGTCTACACCCGAAGGTGTTTGAATTTCTGCATCCCCATGAGAAGACAGACATTCCCTGAATACATTGTGTCATTTTATATCTTCTAAAGCTTGTTTTTTGTTGAGTATGTTGAAAAATAATTAATTTCAAAGGTTGTGAATGTTGAATGAAAATCCCACTGACCTTAACCACCTTAAGTGATGTCACATTTCAATTCCCATTACCTATTTGATGATGGTTTGGAAATGGCTTTGAATCTCAGAGACCAAGTGCATAAATATCCAATATGATTTTCTAAGGTCAAGCCTGAATGACTATTTCTCCATCCGTGTTTGCCATGAGTGTCATATGAGAGGTGTTGATTTTCTGAGGTACATCTCTGCATCACTCTAATGATATTCATGGGGGGCGTGTGCCTGTGTGTGTATGTGTGTGTGAGAGGGAGAGTGAGCCTTTAGAGAGTGTTTAACCTTTTCCCAGTGAGCAGGCTTTACCCAAAGGCTATGCCACACATCTCCCATCCAACTGATTGCAGGGCAGAGGCTTCTGCCAAAGAGACAGGGGCTCCTCCTTGACCTTTGTGGTATCAAATATTTGTTTGGAAAGATAAGCCAAGTCATTCTCGAGAGTAACAGAGACACTCCATTGTTGAAATCAAATCCATTCTAAGAAAAAAGCTATTATTTTCTTGTACATTTTATTCCATATGGGTGTGGGCGTGGGCAGATATTTCTGTTAACATGAGTAGGTTATTTACATATTTATGCATCCCTGCTGTGGCTGGGCTTAGCCGTGACTACTCTAAATGTAATTGAGGAAACTCAAGGTCTGGCTGTATTCCCTCCTTAAAGAGGAAAATAAATTAAAGTGAGGAGAAGAATAAGGTGAGAGGCAGAGTGAGTAACAGAATAAGAGAGAGAGAGGATATGTAAGAGACAAGCACACTGTCCATTTTATGTGGGAAGCCGTGTATCTGTTAACACTGGCGCTGCCGTCTTTTCATTAAACAGCAATATAAAAACAGCACAGGTCACCCCTGCTCTGCCAATGAGGCAGCTTTCACATCACAGCACAAGTGTACTATGGACCACGTTTCAAATCAATGCCTGGACCAAGGCCTACTGCAGCCACACTTTTCCATCAATATGTATATTTTGGTCTTGACCCCACTCCAGCTGCCTCCACAGCCCTCTTTTTTCTCTCTTTATTCAAGGACAGTTGTTTTTTTTTTCTCTCTTTTCCTCCTGCTCCACCTGAAGCCATTTTTTGCTGAGGTGCAGAGAGAGCTTATGCAGCATTTTCAAATGAAGAGGGAAGATTTGCATTCTCCATTTCCCATGGAGTCCCCTTTTCCCTCCCTGTCCAGTAGCCTGCATGCCTGCACTTTCCTCTCCTCCTTCCACTGTGTCAGTCTTCTCCTCCATCTTCCTGCTATTTCTGTCCTCCTCTCTTTCTGTCTTGCCTTTCTTCATCCTGCGCTTTGTTTTAGCCATCTATATTCCGTTGGCTCCTCTTACTACTCATCCTTCCATTTACCTTGACTTTCATAATTTCTTTCTCACTTGGCCACTTGGTCACCTTGGTCAGAACATTATGATGGAATGTTCAATATATACAGCTCATACATGCCACAAGGCGTTATGAGAGGCGGCAAGGAAGGTAGTTGTGCTTGTGGCCATCAGATACTTTAAGATGGCGCTAGTTTTCTTTTCGACTCAATCTATGTTTTTCTACATCAGAGTCTTGTTTGTCTGGGCAGGATGCATCAGATCACTGAATCTCTAACTCAAGAGTCCCCCTGTTTCTCCTCTGGCCACTGTCCATCCTGCAGATGGATCTTTACACAGCTCAGAACTTGCAGCTGTGCTTCTCATCAACAACATTGTGTTACTATCTCATATTTGAAGAACATATTGGCTTCAAGACTTAATCTGAAGTGCTCACAGATGTGGGAGTTTGAGCTTTGTAGCCTGTTTGTAGACCTAACTTTGCATTTCATCTCTGACCGTAGTCACAGAAATAAAATGGAATTGGTCAATGATTTTCAATGTGTGCTGTCTTGAATGTGAATCTGAATCCACCCTACCTTTGTTTTTTACCATGGTTCACCAGAGTATCAAAGCTACTGATCACTTTCATGAGCTCATTTCATTATTCTTTTATTATACTTGCAGTCCATGAAGTTATTCTAAAGGAATATTTAGTATATTATTGCACAGAATACTGACAACTTTTAACACCCTTTCCTACCTTCCCTTCTCTACAGTTGGTGTTAGAGGCCCACAATGTCCCAGAACTTTCTGCGGGTGTTAACTGCACCTTTGAGGACCTGGCTGAGATGAATGGCTTGGTGGAGGGTAACCGCATCAAGTGCTCCTCACCCGCTGAGAAAGAGATGCCACGCATTATTGTTGACAAAGGTAAGGGTGGTTTTTCATCACTGGGTACATGACATCTACACTTTTTTATAATCTGGAGGAAGCCTGCTGTCAAATGCCATTATTTGTAATATTAAGAACAAAAAAAGTCAATTCCAGCATCAACTGCAACTATAATTCAACATTAGAGCACGTGTTAAATACAAACATACATGTCTGACAGGGAGCTACACATTCATCCGAATGTTTCCCCTTTAGTGAGAAGCACGGTAGTCCTAGGGCCATGAGTGTTCAATGAATTTTAGTTTTCTCGTTGCCCTCGGCAACTCAGTAGACCTTGAAGCAATGCCCTAGGACATGTTTAGTAATTGAATGAACATTAGTTATTAGGCTGCTTTGGGATTTATTTACAACTCAAAGTTGTATACTCCAGAGGGAGTGATGGGACCCTAGTTAACCCCAGTGCAAAAAACAATAATATCTAACTACACAGCTAAGTGTTTTTACTACAGTATTTCATCTAATTTAGTGCCTGGAGATTACACAGTCCTTGCCGACTGTGTCACTGTTTCCAAGAGGCAAACAGCTAAAACATTTCTGATGATACTCATTCCACAAGCGAAGAAGGGAAGATGTATTTTTCTCTCACTAATTCCTCTGCTCTTAACCTCCCCTCTCTATGGTCGACTGAGCCTGGTCTAATTGAACAAAGTTCCCATCTGGGAAGGCCTGTCCCCAGGCAGCCAGTCCTTCATCACCAACACTCATTGTGTCCCCATGTTGAGATAATAATGATGCCATCTCCTTCCATACTTCCACGAAAAGAAAATATGAATAATGAATGAAAAGAGAAAATAGACAGAAAATGAAGGCGATCCATCAATTATGCTCAAAATTTACACACAAAGGAATGCTGTTACTGAATGATGAGTTTAGACCCCATCACTGTTAATGTAGTGATTCTAAAGAAAATTGTATTACCACTGAATTGTGTGTCGCTTGTAAAATGTTAGATATGATTTTTTTTAGATAAGCCAAAAACAAACCTTAAATATAACCTTAAAGGTCAGTGTGTAAGATTTAGGGGGCTCTATTCACAGAATATGACAAGAATTGCAAATAATATTAATAACTATGTTTTCATTAGTGTCTAATCACCTATGTTTTTGTTATCTTAGAATGAGCATTTAATATCTACAGATGATATTGGTGAAGGGATGGGAGGGGGTTGCATTCAGCAACTACGCCACTAGATGCCACTAAATCCTACACACTTCTCGTTCAAGTGCAGAGAGCTGAAATGAGCAGACAATGATGCAATAACAGTGCCTGAGAGGCCTTTCAGGTCTCAGCTTTCCACATGCATGAATATTCACATTTTCCTTCATTTGCTTCACACACACACAGTACCTCTGCAATAAGGTAATCCACAGATAGACAACACACGGTACAGATGTAAGGCTGACAGAGAGCCTGAGGGGTCTTTGGGGAATTAAAAGCGTTTGTTTAATGTTTGCCATGTCAACCACATGTAAAGCTGCACTCATCCAAACATAGACGTGTAAATATGTACTCCATCTTTTGCTCAGTCTTTATCCCGCATGGCAAAATGCACCTTCTCCTGTTGCTGTAAGAGTAAAATATTCCACATTTTTGCATATATTTGAACTTTTCATCCTCTATTTTTACTAGTTCTCATTAGCCTAAGCTTGGTTGAAAGAGAGAAAAGAAGGGAGAGCAATGGACAGAGTGAAGGGAGAGGGAGGGATAGATAGTGCTAGCAGGCTTCAAGGTAACATTTAGGTGGCCTAATTAGGACAGATCCGTTGTCAGCGGTGCTTTACTGTGATTGATGAATGATTCCTTCTTTGTTAGAGAGATGGAGAGAGACACGAGGGAGAAGAAGGAGTCACGGTGTGGAAGCGAAGGAGACCTGTGTGTAGAGATAGAGTGGGGATGAGAGAAAGAGAGAGAGAGAGGTACAGAGGTAGTGTAGCGCAAGAGTAGTTAGATGTGTGGATGTGCTGTTGAATTAAACATGAACTCCTTCATTAGGGCCAGACAAAAGGACACACCAAATACAGATGAGGCGCAAGCTCACATACACACACACTTACATATACACACACACACGGTTTCCGTTTCATCTTCTTCCCCTTTACCTTGTCAAAGACACTCTCAAAGACTTTTCCAGGGGAATATTTTTCATCCCAAGGGAAATGTGTGTGCACCAACTTTTATTGTCTCTTATAAGACGGCAGGGATAGAGAGACTTAACCCAACAAATCCCTTCTACTCTCCTCTTCCCTTAAGAAACTGCCTTTTACCACTGCAACAGGCTGAGCACCTGTGGCTCGTAGCAGTGCAGTCATCTTTTCTTCATGGGAAAATCCAGTGTGAATAAATACTGAAGAAGATATGTGAACAAGTGAATAAAATTATTATCATAAAGGCAGGGGTTCTTTAAAAGTGTCTACCCACTCCTCATGCCGTAAGTTAGATGTGACATGCAGTCAGCATTGTAACACTGTTTTGTTTCTCCTACTTTTTCAAAAGTTAAATGAAAATGTCGATAATGGGCTCAGTAAATGACTTCTGAAACAAAAGCAATTTTTGCTTCTGTTCTTTTTATCCTCGTTTTACCTGAATACAAAACATCTTTCTACCTCTGCGAATCAAAATATTAATCTTGATCTATTTTCTCTAGGTGACCACCAGATTGTGCAGCTCTATCTCAAGTCCAAGGAGACTGGCTTGGCATTCGCAAATACCAGTTTTGTTTTCTACAACTGCAGCGTACACAAGTCGTAAGTCTTTGTCTACTTATAGCTTTCATATGCACTTCTCTCTAGCTTGTCATAATTCCAATCCCTTCACACTGATGGAAAAATGAAATTGATTGTTAAACTGTTGTATTGTATTGTATACATAAGTAAGCAGGCATATTGAGCCTGAGTTCTCTAGTGTATCTGCTGCTGTTCAATACTAATTCAAAACACTGTTTTCCTTTTCTCCTTTGCTCTCTATTAAGGTGTCTGTCATGTGTGAGTAGTCCTTACCAGTGCCACTGGTGTAAATACAGGCATGACTGTACCCACGACCCTCGCACATGTTCCTTCCAGGAGGGCCGAGTCAAGAAGCCTGAGGTGAGTCCCAAGCCAGGGCTGGCGATAAAGGTTTTTACATTAAATCCAATTATTCACTCATCAGAATCACTCTGTTGGTGCCGCTAGGAGAGTTGAATCCTAAATAGAAGGTTGAGCCTGTAGGTTCAAAGAAAATCAAACTGTAGCTCATTAAGACAATGTCCAAGAATTCTCCTATCTTTCAATGCTGCCCAGTTCCAGCCAGGCTCTTCGTATTGGGCCAGCTCAGTAATAAAACATGTTGAAATAAATTGAGGGGAAATGTTTGGCTACGTGAGACTAATAGCCATCATTCTAGGTTTCACATGCAAAAAGAGTTATGTTAAAAGGATTGAGACACCTTTCGGCTGTAGTGCTTCCATCTGGCATGAGTCTCTTGGCATGTCTCGCTCTTGACTGCACATCAAAGGGCAGTGGAAACTAATAAAACGGAGCCATTTCCCCTCGCCTATCCCTATTCCCTGCGACAGCTTAGTCTGTGTGAATTATCAATAGTATTGGCAGCCAGTTCTATTCCCGTCGAAGCAGAGCCCACCGTAATTAGGCTGCTCTGCTGCAGAGGACAAGCCACTCAATGGAGGGGGTACATTCAGTGAATGCCCCCAACCCGCCCACTCCCTGTCCTATGAGGGGACTCACTCTAATTTAGAGTCACCGCCACAGTGGCGGCCTTCAGGGCCAGAGCAAGGAGGTAAAGGAAGGTTTGGGTGTGTGCCCATGCATGTGTGAGTAACCTCTCGTGCGAGCCGACGGGTACACTGTGTGTGTACCAGCTTGTTTCTAAGTATTTGTGTGTGTGTTTATGTGAATACGGTTGTCCCTGTACCCTGCCAAATCACTGTAGTTTTCAGGGGGAGGCTTTTACAGGGAGTTAGTGGCCTGTTAATCCTAGCCTGAGGTGAGCTATGATGAAGATCACTAGTGCTCATGTCTGGGTTGGCAGACGCTGCATGACGGGCAGGGACAAGCTTAGCCAGATTGCCTCCTTTGATGAGCAGTCTGCTCTCAATTGTGTTATTCCACCCATGTTTCCCCCAAGCCATTCAACCTGCGCAGACAATATTATTTTCTTTTTCCGCCTTTTCCATTATCCTTTTGAACTGTCTGCTTAGTCAGGCCCAAGTCTGTGTCTTTGCAGGTTTACTTTTCCAATTAACTCAGGGGCTGGTGGTCAATATTGACTGAGGATAATAATGTGTGAATCCTCTCCTATTGTGCTGCTGACTAAAAGAAAACCATAAATAAAGCAAAGGGGATTTGGTATTTGCACATTAATGACATCCCTTTTTTGACGTGTTGTTTCAGAAAAAGCAGGTGTTTTGCAGGCTTAATGAATGTTAATTTGCTTTTAATTAACCCCTCAAATCCAAGGTCATGTATTTGCTGCCAGATTGCTGATATCCGCTTTGAATTAATGATTTAGACACACAAGCACATACAAGCTTAAGAACATGCAGACACACGCACAACTATCCATGGAATCATTCCCAAATTTCACAAAATGCAACAGGTCAACTTTGCTCTGTCAAATAGAATGGCTGCAGATGACTTTTTGTGTACTATTACAATTAAGGGATTTCAGGCAGTGATCTAAATAATCCCTTAACACTATGCTAATGATCAAGGCCAGGGATATCTCCCTACTGGTTGAGCTTGTTGTTAGTATGCATGGCAGGACAGAGTCAAAGCCAGGCCTGGGCCTACAGTGGATGCCTTTTTATTCATGCCAGCAATGATATGGGCACTCAGATCAGATGTTTGCCTGTTGGCACATTAACCAAGGCCACGTCCCTGTTTGCCCTCCACATCTCAAGGACTTAGCGTTCTGATGAGCCTTACTGACAAAGAACATGCAGGCAGCCACACTCGGTTACACTGAATAAAAAGCCAAAAGTTATTCCTCACCACTACAGTTGCATTGATTATATGAAATAGGCTGTGTAAACAGTGTTTGTTTACCTGTATATTTATCACTTTCTTACTGCATTGCCCATCCCTAAAGTGCGCACATAGCCTTACCCAAAGCAACAAAAACTGAGGACACTTTGCTTGTTGTCTGATGGAAAGCACAGGAGGATATTTCCCCTCTTCTGTCTACAACGCAGCATGTGCATATCCTTAGCTGCTGCCAAGCCTTTCCCTAATATATTCAGCTGCTAGGAAGATACAAAACACACTAAAATATGAATGTTGCTTTAATTATATCACCAACCCTCAACACATTCTTGAGTTAGTTGTCTGTGTTGTGGCGATCAGTGCCTGGGAGTTTATTTACCAGGAACTTATTGATCAAGTGATCAGGATAATTTCATTAAGGAAGCTAAATGCCACCTGTAATAGCTGTTATTTGCCAATATTAGACAGTAATGGTAGAGAGAGGTGCTTTAGTTCGATTTATAGACAAATCGATGTCATACACAAGTGAAAGATGGAGGACTTAATAATATAATCAAGCTACTTTAGCATACAGTACAGATCTTCCATGGTTTCAGGAAACCAGGATCTTATTTTTGTCATTCCTTTTTGAAATGATATTATAAGGTCAGGGAATAGAGCTACGCTGTGAAAAAAAAAAAAAAACAATCGGATGATCATACATGTTTCATACTTCCAGATTAGGTTGATTCATTCGAAGTCAAAGGCAAACAGTAAAATGAATATGGTAAGTTGTCTTTAGTTGTCTGTAAATGACGATGTTTACAGACTACTGTTCTTAGAGTTTTTGTGTGTGAACACAGTTTTCCTGCACACTTTATTTTTACCTTAAAATAAAGTGGCTTTGGTAATTGGCAATGTCCCTGTGTTCTCAGATCTCAGCAGTTAGTTTAGTGAGTAAAATGTTATCACACATAGAAACGATGGCCAGTCTATTAAAGAAATGTAATAAAACTTAATGTTCCTTTAAGAACAGAGGACAGAGGTGCAGGAAAAGCAAAAATGGCAGGGAGAAAAGAGGGAGAGAAAAAAAATTAAGGCGAGGACAGAACGGTGGGATAGAAACAAGGTGAGGAGCAGCAGGGAAGGAGAAAGGATGAGCACAGAGCGGGAGACTGTCTTTGCCCGAGGCTCGGTATGAGATGATAAAACGGAGGCCAGTTCAGGGGAGCTCTTCGTAACCACAAGGTGTGTGTGCGTGTGTGTATGTGAGTGTGTGTGAGTGTGTCTATGTGTACTGTATGAAAACTTAAGATCCTCTTCATCTTCACACCTTACACTGCTATAATTATGGGCCTCTCTCTCTTTCGCTCTCACCGTCCTCCCTCCCTTGCTTCAAACTATGCCAAGGGCTTTTACATTCACAGTTCCCACTCCGCTGCCTACTCTCTGTCACTCTCCCTATCTCCACCCTTCACACCTCCCACCAGCCTCCAATTATCAGATCTAAGTAGGTCCTGGAGAAGAAAAGAAGTCAGGAAAGAGAGGAGGGGAGAGAGTCACTAAGAGGGAATTGATAAGAGAAATGAGAAGGGTCAGTGAGCTAGGTAGGACGACCAACACAGCATGGATTGGAGAGAAATAAATGAAGGAGGCATAACGCATGAGCAGGACAGAGAATTAGAGATGAGGTCAGAAAACAATGGGTCAGTGATGGAGAGAGGAGGACTAAAGGATAATTACACAGAGAAAAAAAGGTAGCAACTTAGTTTTTAGAAGTCAGGGATTACTGTGTGGTATTATGTGGTTATGATGAGTCATGCTATTGACGGGTACTTTTTTCTTTCTAGTGTGAGTCCTTGATTACATGACTGTAGGACTGTCAGTGAAGTTCACATCCTCACACAAAGGCACATATATACATGCATAAACTAGTCTGCCTCTTATCTAGACATGCGATGTAGTCTCTCTCGCCTCCTACTGACAAACCTGTGCCAGCAAAAGATGTATCAAAGGGTTGTCATCCAAATTACAGATTTACCTTTTTTCACTTGCCTCTTCTGGTAACTACCCATGCAGATAGTTTTGGCTAAAAAGCAATATTGCTTTCCAGAAACAGTTTTCCGGTTACTCTAAATAATCTACTCAACATGCTGTCATAAACTGTCAGGCAGAGGTGTTAATGAAAACTGTTTACAGTTAACTCTGTAGATTATTCAGAGAAACTGGAGCTGTTTCTGGAAAGACATGCTGAATTTCAATGTGCAAATGATGACTGCAAGGCAGCGCCTCTAGAGGTAAGTAAGCAAATATTTTTCATTTTGGACTTGGACATCTTAAAACTGCACTAATAAGAAGCCTTCTGAGACCACCATGGTTCCATATGTCACCTCTCCACCACACTCTCCTCCTCTTTATCCTCCTCTTGGTATGATCACAAGTATGGAGCCAGACTGAGTGAAGAGTTGTACATTTTAATTCATGTTTTCTCTATGAGAACACACAGCTACAGTATATGCATATTTATGGAGGTAACAGCCGACAGCGTCACTGCCAACACCATCATCAGTAGCCAACTAGCATATACATGTGTGTTTGTCCAACCCACTGAAAGCCCACTTGGCCTGAGGGTCTGCTGGCAACATTCACAGTGTGTTATGTTAGTGTATCTGAGTGTGTATGTATATGTACAAACAGTAAAATCAGAGCTAAGTGGAAGAAAAAACATGGCATACACGTTTGCTTGCTTGGAGATTTCCTGCCACATTATGAATTTTTCATTGTTGTTGCAGCAAGTGAGGCATCTGTTTTGTGTTCTGTGCTTTCATATTTGTCTGTTTCTTCTGTCACAAAACTTTAAAAGAGAATTACAGTTTTACTGATTTTGAAGCGTCATGAGAAATGACAGTTTGTACTCCTGGCAAGGTTGACAGTGTGCAGTTGTGTGAGTGTGTACAATCTGTAGTAGTAGGGCAACTCTGTTTCACAATTACAGAGCTTTAGTTAATGGAGGTAAATATGCTTGCATGTGTAGTGTGTTTATGTGTGACTATGTAAGATCATTTAGCTGAGATATGATATAGATGGGTACGTGGAGCGTAGCTGTAAAAAAAACAAATTATTCTGATGTTAGCGTCGTCAAGGGAATTGTGGAATGTGTTAATGAAATGGTGAAATACATACTATATATGTGTGTGCGCGTATGTGTCGTCCGGAGCTGTTGTAATTTGCTTTTTTTAAGTTTTCTCCATGACATGTTGTCATGAAGGCAGATGATGCAAGAGATGCTGTCTGGCTCTGACTTGTGGCATTTATCTTATACTGTAATGAGATTCCAAGGCTGCAGTTTGTGAATATACTCACACGTCAGTGTGTGTTAACCTTGAATCTGCCAGCATTTACAAGAAAGTGTAGTCTGGGGGGTTTAGGGTCTCAGATACTTTTTAGCTGTGATGCATGTGTGTGTGTGTGTGTGTGTGTGTGTGTGTGTGTGTGTGTGTGTGTGTGTGTGTGTGTGTGTGTGTGTGTGTGTGCATAATGCTTTCACCTCATCACCATATGCCACTATCAGTATAGATCTATAGATCAGATAGGTCTTCAAGATTTAGCTTTAGTCACCATGTAAAGTCATACTCCAGTGCTTCCCGTGCCTTCATTTTCACAAAGCAGATCAAATTTATTGTCCCTATTGTTCAAGTGTATTAACTGGAAGAGATGTGATTAAAAATGGATTGCATCTCTCTTTGCTCTCCCACTCATTTTCATTCTCCAAATACGACCCTCCGTTCTTAGGAAAATGAGATTTGGGAGAGCAAACACGCATGCACCACCTCTTCCTTCCTCTCCTCCACTGCTGAACTCGCTCACCCTGTTTGTCATTTATCTATAATGACTTTGTGAATAGTGTCACAGAGTGTTCCCCCCCCTTTCTCACCACGCAGCCACCCAGTCAGTCACTCAGCCTAACCCAATCAAGTGGCTTTTAATGAACTTCAAACAAGTGTTATCACCCAGTTCAACGTGCGCTATGCTTCACTCCCCCCCCGGCTCCAACCATGCGGGGGCTCACCTTATCTTCTCTCCTTCCTTTCACCCTCTTTCCTTTTGCCTCTTTGACATGCGAAAGCTCCTCCTGTCGCATATGCTTAATGGTATTTTTTGCCTCTTCCAGTTACTCTGTTCTTTTGTTGTTCATCTTTCTAATTTTGCTATTTCGCATCCTCTCTCTATCCACCACTCTTCAGCAGAAACATGAAACAGTTTAGGGAAGCACTGTTCTCCATTTACTATATTTTTCTTCCTTTACTTCTTTCCTCACCTTTCACTTCTGCTTGTCAGTCACCTGTTCTGCTTTTTTTCTTCCTTTACTTGTTTTGTCTGGCCTTACTTTTTGTCCTTCCTTTTCTTTTCTCTGTCCATCTCTGTCCTCCCCCTTTTTCCTCTCCCCCCTCTTCATCTTTCAGGCAAGTAATAGGTGTTCTATATTTAGGCAGCTACTCGCACCTGAATTGATTGGCTGTTAATTTTAGAAATCCAATTGCTAAGTGACTCATCTCCCTCTCTCCCCCCTTCTCTCTCTCTCTCTCTCTCTCTCTCTCTCTCTCTCTCTCTCTCTCTCTCTCTGTCATTCATTCTTGGCTAATTACGGCACAGGAAGAAATCAACCTTATTTTGATCCATCAGTGGCATCTTTTCTTCACGTGAACAACATGTGCAGAACAACTAAACTGAGAGCTCATATCATTTTTGTATAAGTGTCTGTTTCATTGAATCATTAATGGTCCTATCCTGTGGATAATAATGCTGGAGTACCTATTCAATTGGTCCTTCACTCAGAGTGAATGTGAGCAGGTCCTCGGACTGTCTGACCAACAGACTCAGTTGATCTTGAACTATTACTAATATTAGCACTAAAATGCTGACAACAGTATGCACTGAAGTGGCTAGTTAAATCAGTTAAACCAGTGATGATGACGTGCTGTACCTACAGTCATGGCATAAATGATGAATATTGATAGCACTGTGAGTTTACAGTAGTCTGTAAACCAGACATGTTATTTGAATATTCCAGGTGCAATTAGCAACCATTCCCAATGTCTCTAAATAGATTTGAGCAATGTTGTTGATGTTCACAATATTCATATTAATATGATGTAAAAAAAAAAAACTGGCAATCTAATAAAGCAAAGTTAAAGCGGAGCTCATGTAGCTAGAATGTCCTCCTAACAGAAGAAAGATGTGTACTTGTATACTATGCACCTAATAACATTTCTAGTAACTATCAGGTGACATTACAGGGTGTCCTCGAGTAACATCAATCTAAATGCAATTTAAAGACTTGTATTTCAACACTAATCATTTCTTCTCTTTCGTCTCTCTTACAGGGGTGTCCCCAGTTGCTGCCTGCAGATAGAATCCTTGTGCCAGTCAACGTGGTGAAGCCAATCACCCTACGGGCAAAGAACCTCCCCCAGCCCCAGTCTGGACAGAGGGGGTACGAGTGTCTGCTGACCATCCAGGGGAACGAGCACAGAGTTCCTGCGCTGCGCTTCAACAGTTCCTCAGTGCAGTGTCAAAACACATCGGTAAGAATGAGTGTGTGTGTGCCGTGTGTGTTTTACTTGCGAGCTTCTGTAGGATATCATCATTGACCACCAACAACCCACACACCAACACAATCTCTATAAAAACGCTCCATTTCTATAAAGTGTACCTATAAAATACACATTCAGCCACATGCGCACACACACACAGAGTCCAGCTGAGTCCTCTTGTAGCTAGACAGTGGGCAGATGAGACAAGAGCCTGACTTTGTCTCTCCTGCACAGCCATCCCTGCGATCATGCTCCATTCACTGACTGAAGAATACATCGACAGCAATGAAAGACTAGCATGAAGAAGGCTTTATGCTGGTCTTGATGCTAATCGTCTGTTGATACAATAACATCTCATCTTCCTGTCTATCTTCATCACTCTGACTGCGTGTGTGTGTGCATGTCAGTGTCTATGTGTAGAGGTGTCTGTGGGATTTGTGTGTATAATCACAGTACAATCCAAATATTGTACTTTGATTGAGCAGTGAAGG
This sequence comes from Protonibea diacanthus, assembly GCA_028641955.1. NCBI lineage: Eukaryota > Metazoa > Chordata > Actinopteri > Sciaenidae > Protonibea > Protonibea diacanthus. The sequence continues at coordinate 11,571,566 of CM053997.1, read as the reverse complement.
AGGGAAACTGTAATTTAGCAGAAAATTATGATTCTAGTACCAACCCTCTATGCTGCTAGTGTTACAGAACCAAATGAAAAAATATTCTTGTCTTTGAAAGCTTTGTGTGTGTGTGTTTGTGTGACACTTCACATGTGTGACAGCCACCTGTTGATGATGTGTTTTGCATTCAAAGGAATATTGTGATGCCAAAACCTTTTGGACTTAAGAGGGTAATAGACAGTTTAAAGTAGCTCAACAGCTCCTCTACCTCATACACATGCTCTCTTCTCCGTCTCTCTTACTCCTTCCCTCTCTGGTTGCCATGGTGATAGTATTTCTATGATGGGATGGAGATGAGCAGTCTTCCCGTGGAGCTGACCGTCATCTGGAATGGAGATTTCAGCATCGACAACCCCGCCCACAACAAAGGTGAGGATGCACAGAGTCGTAGTGTACACGCACGCACGCACACACGCACGCACGCACGCACACACACACACACTGATTCACACAAACACACACACGCACGCACATACTTGTGGATACATATCAGCTTTACCCACAGTTCTGACATACATCACACATACAGTGGACATCTCTTACAAACTCAAACTTCACAGACACATATAGACGCAAACACACATTAAAGACACTGCCTCCCCATTGTTGCCCTTGGAGCTGGTCTCCATGGCAACAGGCGGGCCGTGTGCTGAGGTGCAGTATCCATCCCCTGATGTTTTCGTGTAGAGTGGTTAACTTTAACACATCCTCTTTTCTAACACTCTCTTTCGCTGTAGGTCTATCTTTCCCATCCCGTCTGTTTCCATTTGTCTATACATCTCTCCTGCTCTTCTCCTGCTGTTGTCTGTCTGTCTCGTCCAAACTCTTTAAATTCCATTTTCGTGCCTCCTCTCATATATTGTTTCTTTTCAGCTGTTTCTCTTATTTGCTCTGTCAACACCTATTTGGGAGTTTGGCAATCTATTCGTCTTTGTTGCTACTGCCTCTCCTCTTTACTTCATTTCATTTTTCTTAGAAATTCAATGTGCTTTACAGGCATGAATTCTTGAAGAGCAGTAATGAAAAAACATATTGACAGCTGAACAAAGTAATGTCAATAAATAACCAATAATAAGAAAAATTAAACTGCAATTATGAATCTAAGTACTGCCAAATTATGATTTGAGGATGGATTTACAGAGAACAAATATGTTTAAGATATCTTTCACTGCCTCTCATTTCTTTTCCGGTCCAACTCTCCATCTACTCACAGTATATATGAAATGACAGCTCGGTGTTAAATTTTTAAGTATTCAGCTGCTGAGCTTGATTTAGTTTGTCCACTAGTGATCTACCACTGTGAGTGATCCATGCTGGGGCAGTAAAACTGCTGGATGCTGGGGGTTGTAGTTCTCTGTCAGGAAAACATCTAATTTTAACTAAAGGCAGTGGAGTCGGCAATAAGAAACAAACTGTTAAAATGTGGATGATATGCCAACATAACACTATACTGTAAGGCAAAGTTTATACAGTGTTTGTGTGCATGTGTGTTTGAAACTAATACAGAGAACAAAACATATCCTTGAGCATGACTGTAAAATCAAAGAAGCAACAAAAGTTGGAGGAAGCGAAGGAGATGCCTGAACTAGAGAATCCTCTGCCACCCGCCTCCTACCTTTGTTTGCCTGTGGGGGGAAGCAGCTCCCAGGGCATCATCTGATGGACAGATCACACATGCATCAAATGGCAATTAAAAAGAAAATGGCTGGCTCGTTGCCATGGAGATGATATGTTAAATCTGTGGCGGATGAGCTGTGGTGAGAAGCAGCAGTGTCGGAAACTCAAAGAGAGAGGCAGGGAGAGGGAGTATATAGAGATGAAGATAGATGGAGAGATAATGAGACAAAGATATGAACTAATGTCGCTCTCAAAATGCTCAGTTTGTTGTTTGCATATTCAAACAGCAGCTGACAGACATTGAGAGATTCTGGTAAACAACCCAAATTTTAGTTTGCTGTCTGTTTTGAAGTGTTTGTCCGTCACTTTAGAGTATTTTGCATAAAATATATTTGCAAGCATTTGCTGTTCTGTAATCATTTGTACAAAGGTTTCTTACTTGAGCTCTCTGCTCTTTCTCCCAATGTCGTTATTGTCTTCCCTTCCTACCCCCTCATTTTCTTTCCTTCCTACTCCCCGTTTTGTTTCTCCCTCCCGCACAGTCCATCTGTACAAGTGCGACGCCCAGCGTGGAAGCTGCGGTTTGTGTCTGAAGGCGGACCCACTGTTTGGGTGTGTTTGGTGTAAAGGAGAGAACCGCTGCACCCTCAAGCAACACTGCCCCCACCCCGAAAACCAGTGGCTGGAGCACAACGGCATCAACAGCAAGTGTACCCACCCACGGATCACACAGGTAGTGACACACATGGAGTACACACCTTACATATAAGCACCTACAATGCCGGTATTGATGCAAGAGTCTTTTAACTCAAAGGCCAAACATAAACACATACACATAATTACAGTGCACTTATGGGAACATACTTATATTCATCACCTCAGAGACAGTGTTGTCAGTTGATCATTTCAACATAATGGCATAAGCTGTGAGTCAGCACCAGCTATTCATTTTGACAGCTTTTCTGAGGAACAATATATTTTACAGTGCAGTTACACATCTCTTTCATCAAAAGTTTGAACGGTAATGATATAGCAGGATCACAGCAATCATGTGAATTGGCCGTTTTTAGATGTATTTTCTGTTAGGATTTACTCATCTCTTACTTTCAATGTGAGCATACAAACACTTGGATAGTAAGACCTAGAAGGAGACAAATCATCCTTGTTCTTGCTAGTTATCAATCAACTGCACAGATGTCCACGCAAACCCCCACTTAACCCAGTGTGCTCCTGTAGACCACCAACACCGTGTGAGGCAAATGGACTTGACCTGTGCAAGATATATAAAAGGGGAAATAGCAGAAGGGATAAGGGTCAACAAGATGAAGGATAAGAGGATACAAAGGAATGATGGATAGAACGATGCCCGGATGAAGGGAGAGGAGGATGGATTGGGTTTACATGAAAGAGAGGTGGTGATGGATGAGTAGACTCAGTCAGAATAGAGTCACATGAGGCTGAAGGGGTGAAAGAAGACCCCTACACCCTCCCCATTTCTTCCGTGATGGATATGGTGGAAGGTCCTTTCTGCATCCTTTTTCCTGAGGAGGAGAGTTGGGAGCAGATGGTGACTGACTAGAGATGAAGGGATGAAGCCAAGCATGGATAAGGAGGAATCCCCTTTAGTGTCCTGTGGAGTGATAGGTTTGGATGGAGAGAAGAGGGGATACAGGAATGGAAGAATAATTCCTTCTCTGCTGTCCACTCCCTATATCATCTGACATAGACCAGTATACATAAAAGTGGCCAATCTCAGAGGGCATTCACTGAAAGCAGCACTGTAAACCCTTTTTTTGAATGTGCCATGAATCTAACATGAATAAATCAAATTTCAATCAATCAAATTTTATGGGCATAGCCCAAATTCACAAAACACATTTTGCCTCTGAAGGCTTTACAGTCTGTACAAGGAGTGACACCCTCTGTCCTTAGACCCCTGGTTCGAATGAGGAAAAACCCACAAAAAGAAAACCTGTTTTAACAGGGAAAAAAGGTGGAAGAAACCTCAGGAAGAGCCACAGAGGAGGGATCCCTCTGCCAGGCGTGCAGTGGATGTCACGTGTACAGAACAAATCAACAGAAACACATTGTACAATAACCATGAATGATAGAATGATTACAGTAGCAGTGGAACCTGTGATAGAGAGACACAGATGCACAGCAGCAGCAAGTCATTAATTAACTATAAACTAACTATAAACTGTAATGGAGATATGGAAATAATGTCAGTAATAATATATGTAGTGGGTGTCGTGCAAGATCACAGCAGCAGCCACGATCCCTGAGAACGAGAGAGCACAGAAACTCTGGGGAAGAAGTTTAGTTAGTATGATGCATTGACATGCATTAATGAGACATGTATGTTTACAGATGGTGGTAGAGGGAGAGAGGGAGAGAGAGGGGGAGGAGGGAGGGGGAGTCCACGGCAGTCTAGTCCTATTGCAGCATAACTAAGGGATAACCTGAACCAGCCCTAACTATAAGCTCTATCAGACCCAGAATGGTAGTTTGTTCCACAGAAGAGGAGCTTGATAGCTGAAAAGCTCTGGTTCCCAATCTACTTTTGGAAACTATAGGAACCACAAGGAACCCAGCATCCTGACAGCGCAGTGTTCTAGAGGGGTAGTAAGGTACTATGAGCTCTTTTAGATATGATGGTGCCTGACCATGAAGAGCTTTGTAGGTAAGGAGAAGAATTTTAATGATTTTTTTTTTTTTCATGAATTTTCACAGATGGGAGAATTTTCCAGTTTCTCCTGGATTTCTTCCAAAAGAAGTAAAACTGGAGTCAGAGAGACACAGGAGACACTGAGTTAACTGGCAACTCTAAAAGAAGGGATTTAATACTCATATCTTCTATTCATTGATAACCCAAACCATTATTTTTATCCAGGCAAAATGAAATCAGCTCTTGTGGAAGTTGATGTGATATTTTGTTCCTCATTGCACTTATTAAAGAGTGTGGATCAGTAAGGTGCACTCAATCGTTCCTCCACTCTAGTGTTTGTCTTCACCCTGAGCTGTGGATTTATTCTTGGAGATGGGCCCTGTATTTCTCCTTACATCCCTCAGGCTGCAGCAGGGACATATTGCAGCCTTCTCACGTCCCCCATAAAAACTGTCAGTGGGTGAGGAGTGAGGACTTTTCCAAGACGGCCGGGGCCCTAATGCATTCTAATACGCTTCATTATAATGACATCTCCCATCAACAATATGAGAGGGAGAGACTCACATAGGAAGATGGAAAGAGAAAGGGAGAGTGAGCGAGAGAAGTGATTAAGCGTTTGCCTCTACCCAACCGTCAATTATCTTGTCAAAGTCACAAATCTAATCAACGCCTCATTGCGTCTCTCCCTCTCCCCCTCTCTCTCTTTCATTCTTTTGCTTCTTCCTTCTCCTTCACAATTTCTCTTTAAGTCTTCCTCCCTCTCCATCCTCCATATTTGCTAATAAATGGAGAGCCACAATGCATTGTGTGGAGTCTTTTTAATTGCATGTATTGTAGTCCCGTTCCCAGAAGGCTCTTTTTTTCCATTAAGATATCAGCAGGGAGCCTTATTAATCAGAGACATTGAACCATACAATAACGATATCTTCCACATGGCAGCCACAGGACTTGTGTTGTGCATGACCTGGCTTGCATCTGTCATTCCACTGGCTAGTTCCTTTCAATCCCAGCTACAGTAATTCAAAAACAGATTAAAATAGTTTGATGTGGTAGTAACATAAAGATGTTCATACTACAATGACAGTAACTTCAGACCATAAGATAAAGCCACACCTCACTCAGCGGCTGTGAACACCGCAGGGGGTCACGCTGTCATCTATAAACTGAGCAGAGAAGCAATGAGAGCCTCAGCCTCAGTGAAAGTCCTTGGGATCACTATTTTTCAGGGGGATGGTGACACAGCACCATTAAAGTGGGGCTCCTGTCTGCAACATGCAGCAGGGAGGACTTCTGTTTGGCAGAGACAGATAGGAACAGACTATTCTGTGTCCGTCTCTAACATCCATCCATCTGGGCCGGCCTGATGACGTGCGCACGCACACACACATGCAGTCTCACTGGCCAAAAAGTAATTGTGTGAGTAAAGTGCTGATGGATGTTGGAACCGCCTCATCAACAATGAGAGATGCTACTGATAAATCAACAGACACTGATTACTGCAAAGATGTCATCGAATGCCAAGTTTTAAGTTAATCTTATATAATATATTGTTGTGGTTTTCAGTGAATACAGGATTGAGAAATGACAGTCTCTTGACCCTGAGTCTTGACCCTTTAGCTGTAAATGGAGCTGTTAAAATGTCGTTTGTCTCTTTTCTGTAGCCATCTCCCGTCTTCCCACCCTTCAGGAAAGTCATTTTATTCTGAGAGTTACATAATATGTGAAGAGAAAACACCTTACAGTCATCCCCAAAGAATTGTTCCCCTGTTTGTCCTATTACACCTGAGTTGTCTGTATTTTTTATTTTTTTTGCAGAGGATCCAAAAGACTGGAGGAGGAACATTGTAGTGTGATTGTTAACACTCTTTATCTCACAGAATTTGCGGTGTTATACATTACAATAGGTTTTTATCTTTTCCTGAAGAAACATGAGCCAGTGTATGCATTTGAGTATAAATAAAAGCTGATTTTACAATATAAACATAGAGACAAAGAGAAAGAAACTTATCGAATGGTGTCACTTCTTGCACATCAAAAATATTTCACACTTGGGTTTTAAATTAATCTGCCTCTCTCCCCATCTTCTTCTGCCGTATACTGCCACACCATATATTGTCAGCAAAATGCTTTGCGCAATTAACTTAGCTTGTGTTTTGGGAAAACAAAATCAAATATCCAAAATCATCAGCTTTTTTGAAATTTCAACAGATCACCCCTCTCCGGGGACCGAGGGAGGGCGGCACACTCGTGACTATCCGTGGTGAGAACCTGGGACTGGAATTCAGAGAGATCCAGGGAAATGTGAAGGTGGCCGAAGTGGATTGCACCCCCATACCTGAAGGCTACATCCCTGCTGAACAGTGAGTCACATTTTACAGTGATGACTGAGGTAGCATCACTAAGTAATAAATAGCACATCCTCACCTAGTCTCATTTTACATTCCTGCAGAGCAGCAAGTTCCATCTGAACAGCCTCCACTTGATAGCAGCTATTAATAGCACATATAGTCATAATTACAGGAGATAATGAGCTTTGCTGTACAGTAAATCTCCATTTTGTCGACCATATTGTTGTTTCTGCTCCCCCTTCACTTGCTGTAATATCACTGAAAGCACTTTGACTGCAGCTGAACATTTCGTGCCCTACAGGGAGCAAGACACTTGAGTCACACACCGATACAACACTGTTACCTGTGTTACCCACACAGAAGAGCCAGAACAAGTCAGCATGACCAACTGATCATGAGTCAGAACTCACCGCAGGATGTTTGTGTGCATGCATGCCTGTATGTGTAAGGCAGCAAGAGAGATGTTGAGCGAGTAACCGAGAGACATGACCACTACACTAATGCTAAATTGCCCTAATCCCCGGACCAGAAGCAATTGGAGTTTGATTTAACTACAAGTCACAGGGTACAAGAGACTTGTATGTGTTCTGCTGTGGGCAGCAAAGAACAACTCAGGCCTCCATATTTCATAGCAGCGTGCACACACACACACACACACACACACACAGCACACACAGTCCCATAATCATTTTAGAAAGTTCAGGAGGTTACATTTAGTTGACATTTGAGTTTAATCCAGAGCAAAGCAGGTGCCGTCTATCAAATTATTTTAAACTAGTTTAAAGTTGGCTTATCAACAGACCCAGTGCTTCTTCTGCTAAGAAAGTAAGTTGTGTGCCAGCACTTTCTAAGCAAATGCTGACCTAGCAGAAGAGGTAGCTGTATTTGAGGTCATATGTAAAAGGATAAAGACTTTTTCCTTTTTCTCCCACGAGTTTGCAGTGCGCGGGATGTGAAGTCGCTGCCAAATAAAACATTATTTTATTGAGTTTTAACACAGGTTTGTAGTCCGTCCTTATTACATAATCTGCTCTGCATTTGCTGGAAAGCAAACTGCAGCAGAGTTTTCTAAAGGTTTTTGTATAAGCATTTTTTGTCTGTGTGAGTATGTGTCTAGTATATCTGTGTGTGCCTGTAGATGAATTTACATATGGTTTTTTTTGTGTGAATGTGTGTTTCCAGGATTGTGTGTGAGATGGGTAAAGCAGAGAAAAGCCAGTACACTGGGAATGTTCAGGTCTGTGTCGGGGTTGGAGAGTGCAGACCAGAATTCATGGCAAAGTCCTCCAAGTACTACTACTTTGTGGTGAGTCTGTACTTTCAGTATCTGATCTTTGTAAACATTTTAACTGAACTAGAGGGTTCCCTCTAACTATGTGTAGGTTAAAACGACTAGATGAGGGATTCATCACATACAGTGATGAATTACGCCTACATGAGCAGGAAGGCACCCATGCTGCATATGTCACCCTGTGCATGTTAGCACTTTGCTGGTTGTCAGTCTGTGTTCTCACCTACTGTGTTAATACTGTATGTACATGTTGGTTTTTCATGTATATTTGGCTGTGATCCAACATGGTTCACATGGTTCTCACCAAGAGTCTCCCTCACAGGATTCCTTTCATGTGTGTATCAGTGAGTGAGACATAACTGGCAGTTACTAATGAGCGCAGAATGAGAAGAAAACACTGAGGATTATTAAAACATTTTTTTCTGACATGAACACATCAAAACACACATGTAACACACAATTAACTAGCAGGAGTCGCTCACTCCAAAATAAATTTGCAGTAGTTGCCATTATGTACTCGTTTTATGCAGTGATATTATTTTACTGCCATCTATTAATGGGTGCTGGCCGGAGGTTTATTTCTCAATGGGGTCCCTGTACAGGATGATATGATGTTAGGTCTAGATGTCACACCACACAGCAGGCTGGAGATGAGATTATAAGAAGGGCAAATGAACTAGAGGAGGATTTACTTTATGCCCAGCTTCCAGTGGACATCAGATGCTGCTGTGTCACTTTAATATGAAAGCTTTCCTCCACAATATAATGCATGTAAGTGGGATGAGTACAGGTCTAAGGTATTTCTAACTGAGAATGCTCATTCAGTAAATTTTTGATGGGATAATCTAATCATATAGGAGCAAGTTTGTGTTACATCCTCTAATTTTAGAAATACTTTGCCTGTCACTGAGGTAGAAAGGATGCTTATTTTTAACAAGGAGTTATGAGTGGGGTAGGAAAATGCATTGTGAATTGTTCAATAAAGCTTACAGCACATACTAGTATGGCTCTGGGTCATCTTTACCCTGTGCATTTAAAGCAGTTTATGGTTTATTTTCCTACTTTAATTAACCTTGATTTCACGCTCTGATTGACTTCTCAACCTCTGCCCTTTTTCTCCAGATCCCAAGGATTAGCAACCTCAAGCCTAACCGAGGGCCGGTCTCTGGGGGAACCATTGTCAACATCACTGGCAGCCACCTTGACGCTGGGAGCAACGTGTCAATCATGTTTAAGGACAAGCCATGCACTTATCTGAGGTTAGTGGGGAACAAGCCAGAGCTGATCCTGCCAGACACACTTAAACAGTCAATTAAAAGCTCAGTCAAAGCCAATGTTAGTCAAACTACAGGGAGTGAACTCATCTGACAGTTCTCAGATTGTTTTTTTCCCACATAAAGACAATAATAGACATCATGGGAGGAAGAAATGGTTGTAAGGAAGGAATGATGTATAGTTTTTTTTTTCAATTAGGAAGCTTTAATAAAATGTATTTTGTTAAGGGGGAATTTAAATATTATTGAGAAAATATCTAGTATTATTGTAATCCACCACTTAACACTGATCAATGCACAGCTCTAAATTCAGTCAATAAACTATCTAACTATGTCCACTTAAGCAACCATTCAACTGTATAAATATTAAATTAATATTGGTTTTTGAATCAATTAGTAATCTCCACCAACAGTGATAAACAACTGAAGAGATGGCTCCTGACCGTCTACGCAATGTAATATATTGTTGGATAGAAATCTATTTTATCATCTATCACCTATCATCACTTTAGGAGGGGTGGACAGTGGCTCACCTGCAGAACTGATGCTTCCCCGCATGGCTATGGAAACGTGTCCGTGTCTGTGAGCATAGACAAGGCTCATCTCCAGAAAGACCTGCGGTTTGAGTATGTGGAAGATCCCACCATCACTAAGATAGAGCCAGAGTGGAGCATCTACAGGTATGGTACAAATGCAGTTAACGTTTTTTTTGTGGATAGAAGCAGTTTGTCAGAAACGGACAGAAATGAGCAGCAGAAAATGTGGCCAGTTAATAAAACATTTAAGCATCTACAACTGGATAATAATAAAATCCACAGCATCATAATTTTGCACCAGCAGCTCGAGCAAATGTCCAAGCAATAATATTTTATATCACCATCTGCCAAAACAATCTGAACAATCCTTTTAACCTTGTTGTCAATCTCTGTCTCTCTCACACAGTGGACATACCCCGGTGACAGTGACAGGAACTAACCTTGACATCATTCAGACACCACTCATCAGAGCAAAATATAACAACCATGAGACCCTGAATGTAAGTGTATGCAAACCCAAGCAATGTGGGTTGCTTTGATGAGGCTGCCTTGTGGTTCATCTTGGTAAAAGTAAATCCAAGGTCAAATAACTACTTTGTTTTTTGTAACACTGTTATGTATATATATATATAGTTTTTGGTGTGATGGGTATTATACTGTGTGTGATTTTGTATATATTTTTTGTTTTGGTCCTGCACTAAAGTAAATTAACTGAATTAAATTAACATACATACACACACATGGTCTTTACTACCACCGGTGTTCCTAAGTCCCTAACTTCTCTTGTCAGCGAGACGTCCCAAAGGAAGTCAGCCATAGTGAATGTCAGAGTAATTTTCTTTTTTTCCAGAGCATGACTAAATGCCTCAGTGCCACTTTTAGGTAAATGGGTCAAGGAAAAAACTCAGAACACTGAGAGGGCATTGTGAAAATCAACAGGTTGCAATTGAATTAATAGAGAATGATGTCATTCCTCTCCACACCTTTGCAACAATAGGGAAGTTTTGACACCGAACTAAAAACCACAGAGATTGGCCCTTATCAAATTCTTCTATCCTCTATTCACCCTTTTACCCAGGGGAGGATAGATAAAGCCATACAAGGGTCGCTGTGATCTGATTGAAAGAAGAGGGAGTAACAAAAGGTGGTAATGCTATCTTCATGGTCCATTTGAGCATGACCTTACACCACGTTTAGCATCTGTGCTCACATATGCCTGTAAAGGGCATTGTGTCTCAAGCTACTGTAAAGGCAGCATGTACTTTGGACCAACATAAATTAAACTTGCCGACAGATAATTTGCCGCCACATCTCACTTTTTCGGTCTTGCATGTCTTAGCTTTGCACTGAATGAGAGAGACTCTATGATTAACATCCATATGTGCACAGAGAGGATTTTGTAGTTTCTTGTTTTTCAGTTACTTTTCTCCATCAGTGGAGGATACATGTTTGTGAGGTCCCAAAGACCTCGCAGGATTTGTCAAGTTTGATGTTCAAGGAGCCAATTAGAGTGACAGGCAATAGTTTGAGTGGCCGCATGGTAGAGGTTACTGTGGAAATGTGATATGTCTGTGAATGAGACAGAAATGTCTGTGAATGAGACCTATGCTGGTGGTTTGTCAATGCCCTGACAGGCAGAGAGAAATAGAGATGTTAGAGGGATATTGAAGGGCGTGTTACTTGACACTGACAGATCAGACAATCTCTACTTGTTTATAAAACTGACTTAGAGATGTGACTAAAGAAGGAATAAAAAGGCTGAATTTAAATCTCATAACATGTCAAATTAAGGACCAGGGCAAAGCCACAAACAAAAAAACAACACAAAACAAGAGATGAAAAGATGCAAGAGGTGCTGTAATTGAGCTGCAAAGTGGTATAGAAAAAGATGAGTGACAGAATAAGAATGTGGCAAAGGGAGAAGAAAAGATCACAGAGAAGAATAACAGGACAGGGAATAAAGAAGTGATAAGAGGGTGGGGGTGTCTTTCTGGAGGGTAATGAAGGAAGGGTAAGACCTAGTTATCACTCCTGAATCTTCGTACATCAAAGCCTGATTGTGGCTAGACTGCACACACTCTCCACCTACACCTCATTTGGTAGCTTTCTTTGAGGAATATACTCTTAACAGGTTCTTCTTTGCACTTTTGGAAACGGAGGAGCTTCCAGTTTGAATTGAGTCTCCAGTGGGCTTAGTGAAATGTAAACCTGTGATATAAAAGATTCACAGCAACTGCAACTGGGATGTCTTGGCAAATAGTAAAGTTGGCGTATGTTCAAGTGCCAGAATGTCGGTGCTTTGGTTGTAAGAAGGTATGAGTGAGGTGATAGGCAACCTAAAATTTTCAGTGTGAGGTACATTTAAAAACATTATACTGTATGAATTATATGAATAATGCAGACATATTGGACCTGTTCTTCTCAGAGTATATTCAGTAAGATGCAAAGCACTTAGCAAATGACAAAAATAAGCATTATTTTCTGTAGTTTCTTTCAGTTTTCACAAAGCACTTCATGTCATTTGCAGAAGATACATCCGTTCATGAATATAACTTTTCCCCATCTCTCTCTGTCTTCTGCCAGTTTTGCCAGGTGCTCAGCCCGACATCCATGCTGTGCCAGGCGCCAGAGCTGCCCATCAGTCTGGCCAGACATCAAGAGGTGCCTGAAAGACCTGATGAGTTTGGCTTTAAACTGGACGATGTGCAAGCTCTGATGGCACTCAACACCACCAACTTTATCTACTACCCCAATCCTGAGTTTGAGCCCCTTAGTGTGTCTGGGGTGCTGGAGCTTAAACCTGGATCACCCATTATACTGAAGGTGCGACAGATGATATTGAGTGGAATCGTACTGTATGATGATGATGATCAGATGACTATTTCACAAAATTCAGTTTTATTATTAATGATTCTGGTCACATTGCTATTAAAAGCAAATAAAGCAGAACATGTATGAAGTGATTAAACAGTCCACTGCACATATCAAATGTATTATTTAAGGTGACTTTGATTATGTGTCATAAAATCAATATCAGAAAAATAAATATTGTGATATTGATTTCAGTCACATCACCCTGAACACCAAACATATATTGATGACTGTAAGACAATCTGAAGCAAACCCACTGTCAGTGTTCCTTTTAGATTAATATTAATTGCACAGACAGCTCTGCATGTATTAATCATATTCATAGCCATATTTCAGACCATAATGTAGACCTATAGCATATTTTTATGTCATTTTCTAGTGTCATTGGTGTATATATAAATTAGCTGTTTGACCTCTGACTCTCTTACCTTGCACTGACTCAAATCATGCGTGAATTCTCTCCTACAGGGGCGCAACTTCCTTCCGCCAACCAATAGTGGTAATGGAAAGCTGAACTACACAGTTCTGATTGGCGAGAAGCCCTGCATGTTAACAGTGTCAGAGACCCAGCTGCTCTGTGAGTCACCCAACCTGACAGGTCGACACAAGGTCCTGGTAAGTGACACACCACATGCTCACAAAGACGAGAGAGAGAGAGAGACAGAGAGAGAGACAAACACATGACAGACAGACAAGCTATGGTGGAGAAGACAGACACACCTACAAATCGATTGACAGTTTGACCGACAGACAGGCATTCCTCGCGTTGCTTTCTATCCATCTTCTTGTCGACTTTGAGACAGACTCGCTCTAATTCAATCAGCTGTGTGGTTCCTGTTACTGCCCACAAGCAGACAAAAGACAAACAAATAAGCCTTCAATAAGAAGGATTAGGGCCCCGGCAAACTCAATAAAGATTCCATTTGTGGTTTTAAGAGGGACCACTTTGAACAAAGCGTTTCCTGATGTTACCACCTGAACCCAGCGTCACAGAAAGAGATGGACACATTACTGTAAAACAGTTAGTGGACGCACAAATAAACAGAAGAGTGTACACATTTGAATCGTAAATCAATATGTCTGTCTGTTGTAGCTTTGATCTTGATTTTGAAGAAAGAGAGATGATTTCTAGACCTAAAAGCGAGTATTATATCATAGTTTATGAATATTAATGTGATATTTTTCCACTTATTTCTTTATTATTGCTAAATGATATTTCAGTGAAGCTCTACTCTGATTATGGCTCTTGTTTATTGAACCACTTGCCTTGTGCTTTAAGTATCCACAGAAGATAATATAGCTGGATAATAAGGGCCTTCATTATGAAAACTGTATATTTATGTACATGCAGTAATTATAATCTTCCTCTTTGTCTTTTTCTGTCACAAGGCGCGTGTGGGTGGCATCGAATTTTCCCCAGGTGTTGTCCACATAACATCTGACAGCCCGCTCAGCAGCACAGCTATCATTAGCATTGCTGCAGCAGGTGCCCTGCTCATCCTCGTCATCGTGGTGGTGCTCATTGCCTACAAGCGAAAGTCTCGTGAGAGTGACCTGACCTTGAAGAGGCTGCAGATGCAGATGGACAACCTTGAGTCACGTGTGGCTCTAGAGTGCAAAGAGGGTAAGAGGGCTGATGTGTAAAGTTATATGGATTATGCGTGTTTTGTCCCCAATAGATTCAGCAAACTTGACTACCTTGGAAATGTTCTAAACTTTTTGAGTTATTTATTTATCTGTAGCATACTCATTCAGAACAAAATATCTATATCTTTTGAAAAGTTTTCTCTATTTACACCTCAGTTAAGAATGCTAAAAGTCAACTGTGGAATCCATTTGTTGTGTGAAGCTTATCAGGTATGACTGCAAATAAAAGTATCATTTCCAGCGTGAAATTGTTGAGTGAGTATGTGCTAAACAGATTTGATAGTATTCAGTATCGCCAGCATACAGTGCTGCCACTTTAGCTCTCATTTCATAGTTACATAACTGAAACTGATCAATTGACTGTAAACAATCTGAGATTATAGGTGCTATAAAAATACTATCATGAGATAACATCCTATGAAAAAAATAACTGGTATTTGTCTGTGGTTCATCCATCAGCTTTTGCAGAGCTCCAGACAGACATCCATGAGTTGACTAGTGATCTGGATGGAGCAGGAATCCCCTTCTTGGACTACAGGACCTACACCATGAGGGTCCTTTTCCCAGGCATCGAGGAACACCCCGTACTTAGAGATCTGGAGGTATGGTAAAATGTTTCACTGCTGTTCAAACTCTATTACACATGGAATGTATGCCTATTAAGTCAGTATCTGTTTAAATAAAGGATGATGCTATTTAGATTCTGCAGATGTCAGATTGTGGAGAGTTTTAATGGTGACACAGGAAAAATACAGCTGTGTTGATCAGCAGCTCTTAAAAGAGAAGAAGTTAATACTAATTTCCCCATCAATTTAGTGTCCTACTACCCGCTGAATACTACAAATAACACAAGTATGTACCTGTTCTCCAGTCTCTATCAAATAACAATCACAATGCAATTAGCCTTATTTGAAAAGAGAGCAAAATGAGCAAACAAATTAACAATGCGGTGGGTCACAGTAGGTGAAAGTGACGCCAGTGTTGTTTGTGTTGCTGTCTGGTAAACAAAAGCCTTTTGACGGCCGACAACAACACTTTTCCCAAATACAAACAAGGCAGCCCTCAAATCAGGAGCGCGCTCTCATTAATAACTCAGATGGTATGAGACGCTGTGTGGTTTTCTCTCTCCACCTCAAAAACAAATTAAAAGTCAATCAGAGGGAGGAAAGCAAAAGCAAAAAAAATCAAGTCATTTATCCCCAGTGGTGACATTGATAGACAGCCATAATTGAGCAGGTCGTCTTGTTCCATTAAGAGAATGATGGACCCCCATTTCACTGCCCTCGGGGTTGGCCACTCTATCCCTGATGAGAATTTCCCAGTAATAAGCAATATTAATTATGTTTTAATTGGTATAAATGTCGAACTGTATAAGGAGTATAATGTGGAGTAGGAGCCTAATGAAAAAAGCAGCAGGCTTGTCTTATGCGGCTGATAGCTGCTTAATTGTTATTGATGTGTTGGAGACTTTAAAATTAAGTTTTTGACTACAGGCTTTATGTAGTTAGAAATACGACAGTTTATGAAATGTCTGTCTAGGTTTACTGAAACAATGGGGAATTTACTTACTACTGAAATATTTAACAACATACCAGTAATTCAGTTAAGATGAAAACTACAGCGAGAGACAGATCAAAATATGGCATGTGTCAGCTCAATAATGCCTGCTCCTTGACATTTTATTTGTTCCATGTAACTGTTAGTATATTCTTAGAGTCAAAATAACTTCCTTTCTCTCTTTTTTCCCCAACAATTTCACTTTACACCTGAATCCTGTTTTGCTTTCTGCTTTTTCGTGATTTTTCGTCTGCCATTACCTTTCAGAATTCCCTCTTGATCTTTGCAGAAACAATTCTATTTCAACAGTCTTTGTTGTTTTACTTACTTCACCTGTCAACCTGCAAAGCTCAAATATTCCAGTGTTCCCACGAAGACTGTGTGTAGGTCAGGACAGTTTGCTGTTTTTATGCACTGTCGCTCCATAATCCCAAGAGACGTGCGATGGTACTGTATAATATATTTGTTGGGTCTGTAAACCAAACATTCACAGTTTATTTGGGTTGATACAAAAGACACACACACTGGTGACTTTTCTTAGATTACCATGTGTTCCTGCATTCATACCCTCAAATATACTGTACATGCACAAAAAAAAAAAAAACGCAAACACTGTACATATCTTGTCAGACAGTATGAAATTAGACTTGTAACTTAACAATAGCTCCCAGCAGATTACAAGGGCTTCCTTCAGGAAAGGTAAAAAGGCTGAACATATGCTGGTTGACAGCTGCATTGGGTACAAAGAGATGCTGTCTTACCGTGAGTGCTCTTGACAGATAAAAAAAAAAAAAAGGAATCTCAATAGGTGCCATTTATGGAAAAAAAAGGCAACTAAGAAGGAAGCATGTGTGGTAAATGCCTATATAAATGGTGCAGGGACAATCTGGGCTCAGACAAGGGGAATTCACATCACTGCACTCCCTTTCTACTTGCATTAGTGTGGAACACAGCGCCATCAAAGTAATAAACATTCCCTCAAGAGGCTTTGTGTTTTCCTGCCTTTATTCTCAACCTTCAGACTAAATGTAACAAAAGCTGGGAGATGTTAAAACTCCTCATCTCCCAACATTCTTTTTTCTTCCTCTGACTCAGTGCTCTCTGTTTTCCATCCTTATTCATAAAGTTGATGTATTAACTGATAATTACACTAATAGAGGAAGTAGAGAAAATTATACATGACTTAATTTATTACTTTTATAATTTACTACACTGATTTCAATGTGTTTTAGTGCGTACTTAAATCCAGTATGAGGCAAAGAGCTAATAATACGTTCAAATGAACTGATGACTAATTAGGTCTATATGTCATCGCCTTGAATATGCCACAAAGAATGTGTACTTTTTTCCCTCCTTGTTATTTTTAATGTGTCTCGGTCAACTGAACATTTCTCCCGTTTCCTCACAGGTGCCAGGCTACCGCCAGGAGCAAGTTGAGAAGGGGCTAAAGCTCTTCGGCCAGCTCATTAACAACAAGGTCTACCTGCTGTGTTTTATTCGTACTCTGGAGGCGCAACGTGGCTTCTCCATGAGGGACCGTGGCAACGTGGCCTCACTTATCATGACAGTGCTGCAAAGCAAGTTGGAGTACGCCACTGATGTCCTGAAGCATCTGCTGTCTGACCTTATAGACCGCAACCTTGAGAGCAAAAACCACCCCAAGTTACTGCTCCGCAGGTGAGATGCAGGCACTGAAAAGAGTTTAAATTTACTCCTGTAACTGTCTAACAAGTGCACAGCTTGAAGTGACTATTTTTGATGTAGCTGCTTTTCTGCATATTCTTAACCAAGAACGAACCATCCCACCCAATTTCCCTCTGATAAAAAGGTTCTATGCCAAAAATTTTAACACTGAACAGCTGCAGCACACATTCAGCTTCTCTAAACTTGTATTTTGCTTGGTAACAGATAAAGATAAAGGTTTGTACTGCTTGATGTCAACCCTTTACTC
The DNA here is from genome assembly GCA_028641955.1 of Protonibea diacanthus. NCBI lineage: Eukaryota > Metazoa > Chordata > Actinopteri > Sciaenidae > Protonibea > Protonibea diacanthus. The sequence goes on along the minus strand of CM053997.1, from coordinate 11,553,764 downwards.
TCAGGAAAAGGATATGCTTCTAGGTGTTTCCTATCTGCCGTTTGGATTAGCTCCCATGACCTTGAATTGCTAGCTCTCACAGAGAGATGCAAGAGTGCCGTGCACATCATTAGCAAAATAATTACGATTAATTAGCAGCAAATTCAATTTCAAATAGCTCAAGAGGAAAAAAAAAAAACTCATTTATGAAATAAAGGGAGAAAGTGAGACTGTAAAAAGCTTGCACTCTAGCACAATCATGATCCTCCCTTGAATTTGTAGTGAAAGCCTTAATGCCACGCACTTGAACACAGCACTGCATGTGATTATGCTTCCTGCCCGTGGTGTTTGGTAAATGTGATGATTACAGTTACTTGAGTAAACCGGCTTCCTCACAGCTGTTGTGTGTTTGTGTGATGTGTGCCTGCGTGTCAATACATATATGCACACAGCATTGTATGTTGTTTTGCTTGGGGGTCGTCAGTCAAGTCTTGACACCCCCCGATGATTTGACAGCCATGTCAGAAATTAATTTGTCTGTCTAATTTCAATTATTCTTCTAATTCTAATTCTCCCTCTGGCTAAAAGCTCATCTCTGTCTGTAAAGACACACATATACCACGAGCATATATTTCACGCAGAGAGAGGAATTAAATGAATGCCGCTCGTACCATCCACAAGACGGTGGGCATATTCACTTCATGAAAGCCTGTTTATACTTTACTTGGTGATACCGAGAGAGATTAATGCTGTCTGGGCAGGAGGCATGATTAATTGCAGCCAGAGCTCACCGAGCATGGTGCAGCCACTAAACAATAGAGTTAACCGCTGATCCTGGCAGCAGATACAGCATAAGAGATGGCGTGTAGAGCAGAGAGACAGGGAGAGGTAGTCAAGGACAATGGAGACACTTGTGTCTCAAAGTGAGGAAAGGCGACTCCTGGGACACGGAGGCAAGAAGTGAGATCAGCTCTTTGATCACTTAGGTTACATGTCACCGACATGTTGTATTTGTTGTTTTATCGTTGATTCATGTCACATCAGAATTGGATTTGATCATGAATTTAAGCTGTAATTCTTACTGGAAGCAACTCACTAACAACTGTTTGAGCGCAGTCCAAACACCACATGCTGTCTTCTATCACACTTTGTTTCCACATTCTTTCTCTCCCATTGCTCTGTCATTGCGGAAGAGGGAGAAGGGAAACCTGGGGGAAACGCCATCATATTCAGCCAGCACTGGAGAGAGAGCACATGTTTACAACACATGCACGCCCAGTTTGATTGCCCATTTGTCAAACACGAGATTGCGATGGTCACTGATCAGACTGTCTTCATCTCATTCTTCCTCCTTGGATGCGCTTATTAGTCCTTCAACATCCCAGCATGCATTTCAGATGTGATGAGGCAGTGTGAGCAAGATATGCCACCCCATAGTGTGGGCTGACTGGCATGTCCTTGGATAGCGGCTGAAAATAGCCCAGATACACAGACATGAGGCTGTGAAGATGAAGCTTAATATTGTCTAGGAAAGATAGCACCCCTCCCTCCCTTCTTTTCTCTCTTTAATTTGTTCTCTTTCTTTCAGCATCTTTGCTCATTTTGACTGTTATTCTCTCTCACACCTGCCTCTGTCTGCTCACTCTCCACTGCCCCTCTCCTCTATTTGTCTTCAGTTCCGATGCTTGTGCCGCTTATGTCACACCATCACTATCTTTATCTCGCTCTTCCTCTCTTATACTCGCTCTCTCAATCTATATTCCCAGCTCTTCCTTCCCTACTCTTCCCCCCCTCCCCTGTTTTCTTGATTGCTAAATCAATGCTTAAAGTGCGTGAGCAGGGTGTCTCTGGCACAGCATCTGAGCACGGCTACCCACTGCCTCCTCTTCCAAGAAATCTGTGTACGTACGTGTGTGTGTGTGTGTGTGTGTGTGTGTGTGTGTGTGTGTACACGTGTGTCTTTTTCCTCTTTCCACACACAAACACACATCCTTCCATCTGTCCCATCTCAACCTGTGCTGAAGCACAACCACCAGGCAAGCTAACTAACGAGAGCCTTCCACAACCATCTGTCGCATTCCTTGCTGCATTCTCCTCCTTTAACTCCTCACTTCCCTCCATCGCTTCATCTCTCACTTGCCTCCCATCATGCAGAGTTAAACAGCCTGTTCATAGCCTTAAGTTTTGTTTGGCTGCAGCTGATGCGTCAAAATATCAGTTTTTGTATTGGTCAGTAGATGAAAGCCCAATATGTTACTTTGTCGATCACACCCTTTGCTTTGGCTCCAACATTGACACACAGTCATCACACAGGATTATAGGACCCCTTATTCCACTGAAAGATTAATCTCTGTTGTGTGTTTGTGTGCGATTAACCTTCAGAATGAATATATGCAGTCAGTGTTAGCAGCTAGCCGCACTGTGAGACTGTTTGACACTTATGATGATCTTCCTCACCGGGAGCCAGAGTGGGAAATGGAAATGATTCCTGACTTCAAGCCGTGCTGTTCTAACATGTGACTAAAGCCAGGGGAAGACTCTGCAGTTATCACGTTTGATTAAAACAGTTGTTTGTGAACATAATGAGATGTTTATGATGGGTCCTAAACACACCAAGAAAGGGCATCTTTACTTACTTAATACAATGTCAAAATAATCACTCAATTATATAAGAATTTTTTGATCATTTGAATGAATCAGTCAAAGTTGCCAGACACTCTTGGTCCAGCTTCTTAAATTTGCATATAAAGATGCTTCCTCGTTTTTTTGTGTTGGGCATTTGCCACAGTTGTACACTTAATCTGCAAAATATCTGTAGATAATCACTGCAGTGAGGGTGGATGGGCGGAAGTTTGTTAGAATCTTGTTATGGCTTTATTGGCTAGATTTCATGCTCACATCTACCATTAAAGACTCACATTTCTCCAGGATATTTTTTTTTTCCAGAAAATCTAAGTGCCTATTTCATACAGATATACAAATACATGTTACTGGCAGCTACAGCAAATGTGTGATGAAGCACGGATTCCTATCAACCCTACTTCAGTAATCAGGGGGAACTAAGCACTGCCAGGTCCCCTCTGCTCTAGATCATTCTCAATGCCTACTGCCCCTCTGACTGGCTGCCAAATAGGCAAGTCTGACCATGCCAACACGTCACGGCACATTTCATTACATTAACCCAAACATAGGTTATGCCGTCTGAGCTGAAGCTGAGGAGAGTTTGAGAGAAGATTGTTTGAAAGTTGTAATACCAAATGCTAACGTTAGATCTTAAAGCAGCTCCGTCACAGTGCCATTTTTATCCTTGGTCCCCATAGACCATGCTGTGATCGAGAATGAGCATAAGCAAACTGGTGTGGTCGTGCCAAGACTTCTTATTACTGCAGGGCTGGCACCCGCTGCCAGACGCGTGCACAGACACACACACATAATAAACACTAGTCAGCACACATGGTAATTTCTGAATACATACGCAGTGGGATTAATTTGTGCTTTTTGCACGCTAGCCTTAATACAGCCACACACTTGTCCACTTACACAGGCACACATAAACACAATATCTATTGGAAGTGAGTAAGGAAAAGGACATTTAAAAAGAAGAAAAGGGAAGGCCAGACTCAGCCAAGCCATTTCTTCTCAATCTTTTCTTCATTTTCCCTTTTCACTGCTCTCTCCCTCCTTCCTTCCCTGTGCACCTCCTCCTTTCTCCATGCTCCTTTCATCCCTTTGATAGATGGGCTACATTTGTGGAAATGGAGAGGATTTGGAAATGTGTATGATTACAGGATCCAGAGTGGGCACAGCCAGAGGGAGGTAGGAAGACAGCAAGGACACATGAAAGAAAAGATGAAAAGTGACCTTGCTGACCCTTGGATCTGTGGACAGAGGAAGGGCGGGAGGGGCGGCAAAATGAAAGTCTGGCACAGTGAGAAACAGGAAGTTAATCCCCCCCAGGTGCTGTGCCAGTGTTGGTGGGGGTGCGAGGCCAGCCTACTGGCACACTGGACATCATGTCCCCCTTCACGCTTCAGTGTGGAGCCCCTTAAAGAGGCTGCATTAATGGTGAAACGTGGGAGGGCTGCAGGTGGCAGCTGAAACATGGGGCAAAACCTATGCACACAAACTCACGCACGCGCACACACATAAACACAATGGACACTAATCCTGAAATATTGATGCTTATGGTAGTTGCTCATTGTAGTTGCAGAGGGGAGGGGTGTGTGTGTGTGTGTGTTTGAGGTGTTCTGACAGATTACCCACACACCCCTGCTGCTGGTCAAGAAGGTTGCTGTCAAAGGATATCCGATCCTCGCCTCTCCTCTTTCTCCCCTCGCCACCACCGCTGTTGTTATTATGTATGCATATTAGCCATTCACACGGGATCAATCACACCGTTGGCCCAGGTCAACACATACACACACACATACGCAGATGTACACCATTTTGCAACACCAGTGGAGCATGGATGCCAGACGGAGAAAGAGAGGGAAATGTATTCATTCACTTTCTATTGTGCACGGATCGAGTGTTAGTCCAGTGAATAGGCAAGGGAACGCTTGATAATGAGGCCAGTGTTATTACAGAGCCGCTCCAGCCCCTAACGACATCAATCCACTGGGATCAAATAAAGGCTTTTAATTGCTTTGCCTCATATTAAAATCCCCGCCGCCGTAGACGAGCTGCCCTTGGCGTGCCTGAGCATAAAAGCCATCCAAAAAGATTGTCTGTAAGGCCATCATATAGCATGCGCAATGGCTCTCTCAGTTCATGTCTTTGCAATTATATTTGTGTAACGAAAGCCTATTAGCAGCGGTCATCATTTTTAGCAGAATATTTGATGATGTTGAATATTTATGATGGTAATAAGAGCGTGGGGGATCATATGGTCGTTATGTGCTTTGTGTCTATTTGCAGGACTGAGTCCGTTGCAGAGAAAATGCTGACCAACTGGTTTACATTCCTCCTCTACAAGTTTCTGAAGGTAACTTTCAAATGTTTGTTTTCAACTTCACTGAACATTTTAAGCTCCTGGGAAAAAAAATGACCACAAGTAGTTTAGTTCTAAACTGCATTGTCTTCACTGGTGGTTAAAAGTTTTGTTTTTTCTATCAGCTTTTTGAATTGGAATAAGTCTTCAGTCTTGTATATTATGCTACTTCTCCTGCTCTGTGTTAATCTTCATTAAAAAGCCAGTCTTCCTGTCATAACTGCCTCTAAGATTCATAAGAGAATTAGCTGTCCTACTACAGGGCATCAGTATTCACTAAAAGTAAAATGTACCACTCATCTCTGTTCTTGGGTAAAAAAAAAAAAAAAAAAAAAGCCAGTTTTTCTACTTCATCTCTTCACCCATCCCTTTACTGCAGCTGGGAGGAGAATAAAAATAATGATAAATGGTCAATCTCTAGTGTTTTATAAACAACAGTGTTTTCAGGAGAGAAGATGAGGGTGGCTCTTTTATGGCATTTTTCACTGTTGAGCAATCAAATCTTCCCCAACCTCCAGATTCATTTTAGCAAAGTGTATATATTGATAGGCTGTACAATTTCCTTTCATTTATAAGAAAGATAGAGTTTGGGACATGATGTTTATAAGTCTTGCTCAGCAACTTTGGAGGCAAGGCAGTCTGGAAAACATACAAAAAGCAACTACAACATTTTAGGTAGATATTTTCTCCGACATTATTAAACTTTGCTGACATCGAGTCAAGTGCAGAAATGGCTTCAAAGTTTTCTTCCTCCCTCCAAACTTTTTCTCTAAATCTCTTTGCAGGAGTGTGCCGGCGAACCTCTCTTCTCCCTCTTCTGTGCTATCAAGCAGCAGATGGAGAAAGGACCCATTGACTCCATCACAGGAGAGGCACGCTACTCACTCAGTGAGGACAAGCTCATCAGACAACAGATTGACTACAAGACGCTGGTAAGGGGTTCACCTGCCCCAGGGCCCAAGGGCTAAGGGGGGACACTTAATATGCTTTCAGGGAAGACAAGAGAGAAAAAGGGTGGTTATGGGTTGTTGGTCATGAGATGAACAACGGGACATTAAGTTGTCGTTGTCACGCTTGACATGCAGGGGGCACAGGAGTGGCGACCTCACTTCCTGTTGAGACCAGAGCTGTCAAGGACGAGAGCAGGGCTTCAGGATGAGGAAGGAGGAAATAGATTATGCGTATCTGTCTGCACAAGCGGAGAGATGCTGAAGCTCTCTTCTTCCTCCTGTCGTCCTCTCTCCGCTGTATCAGCAGCAGAAACTCAGACACTATTTAGTCCATCCGTCTGTCTTTTCTAGTGCCACATCTGTTTGTACTCATTCTGTACATTCTGGGCATACAAATTTTCAAATGTCCAAACCATGTCCTAGAAAATTTGCTTCAGATTGGCCTTTTACAAGAGAAGCACCAATACTCCGCTTACCACGCAATTTTTCGCAATATAGACATGCAGAAACTACACTTTATACACTTGACATTTTAAAGGGAGGCTTAAATTTTATGTCTACTGTTCATTTACCCTCTCTCTTATAATATTTATTTGTGTTAATCTTGTAATTGAGGTATTTCTATCCAACACCTGGAGGCAGTAGTGAAAGAACTGATGAATATCCTAATAATATTATAATTAGCGGGTTTACTGCTCATCAATTCAGGTAGCGCATTGCTTTCTCTCTTCAAGCTCTGTGGAAAGAGCACTTTCCCTGGTGAATGATTTTTTTCCCCTGCAATTCTCTCACAGACCCTTTGGCAAACACAAAATTATTGCACTAAATCAACTTTGAAAGATACTTTTATCTTAATATTGCAAGAATCCTTACATATTGATACCCAGAAAATATTTCCCACATGTGAATTAACCAAAACTGTCTTTTAAAACAACATGAGAGGATATTCAGATATTGTTTCACCAGCAGTTCACCAGCCTTCCCCCCTTCACAGTGTCAGTCTTGTGTCTGTTTCCACTCAAGGTGGTGAACTGCATCCATCCAGAGAATGAGAAAAGCCCAGAGATCCAGGTGAAGGTGCTGAACTGTGATACCATCAGCCAGGTGAAGGAGAAGATTCTTGATGCCATCTACAAGAACGTCCCACACTCCCACCGCCTAAAAGCTTCTGACATGGACCTGGGTACAAATCTTTGTCTTGTTATATCTAAATAATGTGAACAAATGTTCGACTTTGAAGCTTTATTTTTTTCCCACATTTTAAGCTTGTAGTTGATTAGACATCTTGCTCCCACACATGCCTGTAGTTCCCTTTCAGCTTGTCAAAACATTTCTATCCGTGCTGTATTTCCCATCTATGTGCCTGGAGGAACACAGGCTGAACTTAGACACCCATTGATTTTTACAAAGGCTTCCCCACCCCTCCAAGCCTCTCTTAAAAAGTACAAGTCTTCTTAGATATAGAGAAGAAGCTTTCTTTTCAACCTCAGGAGACTTGACTTCCTGGCTCTCTCAGTCAGATGTCTGAGATTGGTCTCTCGCCTCCCCAAACTTCCCATCGATCGACTCTCTTGTCGACTAGCGTCTGAGTCACATGATTGATCAGCTAATCAATCGAGACGCTCAGTGATCTCTTCCCTACAAAATCATTTTCCTAGTGTTCTTTTTTTCCTTCCTGTCTTCCTCCCTTTACCCTGAGTTGTTCAACTGTATTTCTTGGGTAACTCAATTGTATCTAACATGGGTCTAATATAATTGCAAATTACTTTAAGGGCCCCTTTGATAGGAGAGGGTGCAATGATGTACGTTCTCTGCATCAAGCAGTCAGGGGATTTGCTACTCCTTGTGTGTGTGTGTGTGTGTGTGTGTGTGTGTGTACACAAAACATGTACACAGACATGCAGTCTTGTGAGCATAACAATATTATCCATGATTGTTTGTTTGCCGATACCTACAGGCTGTCTCTGCACCACGTGCCATGCTTTTTATGGTTTAATATTGCCAGATGGATTTTTTGAGCCCCTGTTGTGTGTTTGTAATAGCATATCTATAACCAACCCCAGATTCAAGATGGGCTGAGTGCATACCATAGGGAATCAGCCAGTGTGATAGCTAAGTGAAGAGATTGGTTTAGCCTTTTGACGACATTCCTGGATAAAATTGTTTTATGGCCCCCTTTGGGCAGGATGTGTTGTTCTATTATTGTTTTATTACGAAAGGGAATTGGAAATTGTGAGGGTTAGCTAGCCGCTTGTGCTGTGTGTCTGTGATTGTGAGCAAAAGAGAGAGAATGAGTAAATGTGAGCTCACAAGAGAACACACATATGGGATTTTTTCTTCAGTGCTACATCTACCATATGTATCTGACATGCTAGACAGATTAGAAGAAATATCTCTCCTGTCCATAAACAGACTGCACATTCTTGACACTATTCTACTCACACTTTTTTTGTTTGTTTTCAAATCATGCTGTTGTAATTAACATTTCTGGTCTTGTGCTATTTATGCAGATAAAAACGCTTGAGTGGAAACAGGTTGTCCCTTTAGTTGATTTGTTATTTTGAAACACATTTTAACTTGGAAGAGAGGTGCTCTAGATGCTCTCAGGTGATGTCAGTGGTTCTCATGATCTCTGACACACACACACACACAAACACACATGCGCATACAAACACAGACTGATTGCAATGGTTGATAAGGATAATGGGATTGTGCCAGGCCTGTCCTGAGACAGATTGTCCAGGAGTGTTGTTATCCCAGATATTGTTTTTAATTCCCTACTGCTGCAATCCACAGTCCCCTGCAGGGTTTTAGAGAAGATGAGGCCTGAGAACAAAGAAGCGGGGCCCTGTGTGTATGTGTGTCTTTGTGTCCCATGTCGCCAGTAACAAATGTGTGTCATGCATCTCTGTGGAGTACAACAGTCACCTTCAGCCTTTTCTCTTCACCATCAGCCTCCATACACTCCCAAAAGCCCCTGTCTCTTCGGCTGTATGCGAGTAATGCAAGCCTATACACACTCCTCCTGAGTATTGACTACTGGATTTGGGAATCCGAGTATTCTCAGTCTGCTCTGGTCCCACACCAAGTTTATTCTTTTATTTATTTGTTTCTGTCTCTCCTTCACTTGTTTACTGAGCCTCGACTGGAGACGGCCACTCATTTGCATCTTTATGGGAAGATGTACTGTATAGACAAAAACAACAGGAGAATCTTTATTTCCTGCAGTTTTTTCAGATGCCAACACAATTCTGGTCGATCCTCCAAAGACAGGTCTCGTCATGCGCCACAGTGATTGCCGCTTTGTTTTCCTGTTTGTGATCAGAATAGGAGATGACAGTGGCCGACACAAGTGGGACACACAGCAGGGAGACACAGACACGATAACGTATTCATAAAGCCCATGATGTCTGCAAAAAGAATAGAGGAATCATCTGCTTGTTTGTTTTCGCGATGGCTTTCCATTTTCACTTATGATAATGTCGGTGGGGCATTGTGAGATGTTTCTATCAAAGCTTTTGTTTTGTGCTGAGGTTGCACAGATGTGGAAAGTCTGATGTATATGTAGTGTAGATATAATTTTGCTGTAAGGTCATGTAAATTCCATTGTGTTGTTTAATTGAAAGACATTGTCATGTGCACTGTTACTTGCTGAAGAGTATGGAAATGAGTAGATGTGCAATCGCTTTATGTTTACAGCTTTCTAGTTTCCTCATATCCTGTTGGTGTGGACATTAGTTTGGTCTGCTTCAACCACAGCTCCAGACAATGTAAGAGCAGCTAGGCAGGGGGCTTAGAGCAGGAGATGGTGGTTTGACAAGGGGAGAGCCGGGACCAATAGCGTCTTCAGAGTACAGAGCAAAAGGACCTGTGCTGCAGATAGAAAAGGAAGCGCACGAGCCTTGGGCATGCAACTGTAATCACACCCATCGATCGCACCAGCGAAAGAGATGGAAAGCTAGAGGGAGTGTTTCATTCTAAAAAAGAGCAGTGTGGGTGATTAATTCAACTTTTTCTTACTGTCTCTCACATGTGCCTTTTCTCTTTTAGTTCTATATCTCTTTGCCTTTCACTGCTACTCCTACTCTTCAAATTTAGTGTTTGTCTCCTCGTTTTGATTTTATTCAGGCTTTTCACGATTATATGAAATGATTGTTCTGAAGAAAAAAAATAGGTAAAGGAGATAGTGACAACTACATTTCTGTCCCAGTTACCCACATTTAACATATATATATTTCTTTTAGATTTTAACTTAAACATATTGGCTGTCACTGCAAACATACCCTTAAGTTTTTATCTCCAACTGTTTATATACCTTAATTACTGTCGTCGTTATCATCATGCAAACATCACAGCAAGACTTTATCTAAAAAGTAAATGTGGTCAAAGGAGTGACGTCACATGAATATGGTTGGCTCTATCCTGATTGTTTTTTTTCTTTGTGGTTGCAGAATGGCGTCAGGGTCGAGGACAGCGCATGATCCTGCAGGATGAGGACGTTACCACAAAGATTGAGGGTGACTGGAAGAGACTGAACATGCTGTTCCATTATCAGGTATCTATGAGTGTATATTCTGTTATGTATGCATAGAGTTTATTTTTGTCTTTAAATACCAGTTAATTTGGGTCTGTGATGTGGGACACCCATACAATAGATGTGTGTACTTTTTACACTTCTTTTATTTTAACACTGACAGAAATGTGTTAAAGTTATTTAAGTAAAGTCGTTGAAGTTTTGGAAATACAAAGGGTTTGTAAAATTTGGGATCTCACACAAAGGAGAAAAAGAAAAGAGAGATTGTTATCTGCAGAGACTTAGCCCTCTGGAGCTTGTAATAGATAAATGATGTCTTTTATTTGAAGACACTTGCATATTCTTTCTTTCAACAAAGGTACAGCTGTTTTCATCCCATTTCCAAACAAAGGTACACAAACACAATGCTGAGATGTGCCTTTGACACAAAAGCCTGATATTTAGTATTTTCTTGGGTACTTTACTTATTCATTTCAGCTCTCTCTCTTTACCACCCATCATGCCTCTGTCTACAGTATGCCTATCTGTCTCTGATGCTGTCTCAACTCACTTCAACATTTCCCTCTTAGGCTGTGACCTGATGATCTTCACTAAGCTCAAAAACTTCCTAGTGGACAGTTCAGTCAAAACACTATTTAGCTGTGCAAGACCCGAGCTGACAGACACTGACTACAAACACAAGTTATCTGTCAGGTGAAGGGGAATGAGGCAGGGTAAGGCAGAGAAGTGACCAACAACAGTGACACCTGGAAGTAATCCCTAATGTGGAGAGAGCTCAAGATAAAATCTGATGTGCTGGCTAAGTGTCGTCTTCTTTCTGAAGTGGATTAGTGTTACAGAATAGACACATCAGTGATCACAGAGACAGCCGGTAGTGTATGCACGCACACAAACGCACAGATAATAGTACAGGGTAAGATTGTAATACAGACATTTAATAATAGGCACATGAAGACGTGCATAAAATACACATACATCTAGCTCATTGGACGCAAAATGCTTTTACACTGTGTCAGACCAACACATATCAGCAGGTGTTTTGTGCATCATTAGTAAGGACCGTACATCCAATCGACCAGAATGAGACTGAATGGAAAAACAGGCCTGCTTTGTCAATATGCTGTTAATAATTCGAGCAGCTAAGCGAGCAGCCACTGTCCCCTCCAAGTGCAGTTTGCACGGTGCCTAAATTAAATGTCAGCGTCAGCAAGTGTCAACAAGCTTGGAGTACGAGGCGCGGGTGGAATGGATTAGGGAGCTGATTCAAATCGGAGATAAGATAATGAAGACAGAAGTTAATTCATTTTTTCAGGCCAGGGAATGAGGGTGTCTTATCCTTGCCTTGACAGACCAAAAAAAAAAAAAAAAAACAACTCAAAAACACTCAAAATTTGTCAGCAGGCTAAGCATAAGGAGGAAGAACCACAAACACATTCAGACTTCAGCAAAGAGCATCTACAATTCCACACTTAACATATCCAGATGTGTTTTTCTAACTTTATTTTACAGAGATGTTGTGGCTTAAGTTTAAAATGGTTAAATATATAAATCTTTTGTTGAAGATCTTGTCGCTTCACTAATCAAATCGATTGATGCACTCTATTGATTGATGCCAACCCAGATGTGCTAGTATATTTGGTCTCAGGATGTCCTCCAGACATGTTGTCTAAATATTGTTTGTCGTATTAGAAGCTAACATGAACGACCAGACACACTCAATAGAATCATGTGCTGTCTTTTATTAAACTAATCAGGGTTGATCTGCCACTCGTCAAACTCACCCGCTCACTCTGCTTTCAGTTACAATGTGACCGTTTGCATCACCAAATCAGTGAAAAGTTGTATTTCTTGTTCAGGACAACAGCACATGAATTTGGCATTTGTGATATCAGATCTTTTTGTCCCCATAATGAGAGACATATCTCTCCTCCTCCTCTCTCTTTCAGGAATCTGTGCTGCGCTTTATGCCTTTATCCTCTCCTGCAAATGTTATTTCCCCAAATGCCACTCCTCCTTTTCATTATGTTCTATTGTGCTTGCTCATTTTTTCTATTTTTTTTCCATTCAACATCTAAGAGCAGTGATCAGGGAGCATGCTTAAGGGTGTTGGAGAGTTGGGGGGCTCCCCACAAAGGAATAACAAGATCTGCCCTGTGGGCCTCCTGCTTACAATAAAATAAGTGTATTATGCGAAACGAGCAGATTGAGTGACTGGGTGATATAATGATACAATCTTAATAACACCCCCCCCACACACACACACACACGTGCACACACACACATATACATATATGCACAGAAGCCCCCTGGTCCTTATTCGATGTCCCATCCACCCACACTATGATAGAGATCACTTCAATTAACCCTGCCTTCCCCTTCCCCTGCAGCACGGGTATCCAAATTATGCAGAATTGGGGTATACTGACTGTGTGTGTAGGTGTGTGTGTGTGTGTGTGCGTGAGGGCTGGGAAAGAGTACATCCCAGTTGTGTTAATTGAATCCTGTTTGGCTGACTGGGGAAGGAGGAGTGCATGATTGACTCATTCATTCATACATACACACACTTATTTACATAGACCAATACAGACAGACACACACACACACGCACACACACACACACACACACATTGCTTCATTCTTCACACCTTCATACACACACTCTCAACCACACATACACACTACCCAACCCTAGAGGAAAGGTATTATTGAATAGAGACTGTGGGACATCCCCTCTCACACAGGCTTGTATGATGCTCTGATAAACTCTCCCTCCCCCTGTCAGTCATCATATATGTGTGTGGGCTGAACCGAACACATACGGGTTATAAGATATTCTGTTTATCCACATGAAACCAGAATAGATGGAGAGAAATATGGAAGATGACAACAACACAATGATCTATCGGTTTTCTGATTGGTTATGTTGGAAATCTGCACAAATGAAAAAACCAAATCTCTGCAAATGGCTTTTGTTTTGAATAGTCATTTGCATAATACGTGTGCATCTGTTTTTCAGGTACCTGATAATGCAGTAATGGCCTTGGTTCCCAAGCAAGTTACAGCCTACAATTCAGTAAACAACTCCACTGTGTCTCGAACCTCTGCAAGTAAATATGGTAAGCTGATCACTTTCAGTACATCTTAAAGTTTCAAGTAGTTTCTGTGTCAGAGAACCACTTTACCAACAGACCTGTCATATTAATATAACATTAATAAATATACATCTGCAGGACAGACCAGTGTTTATGCATTAAAAAGGATATTATCAGACTTTAATGACAACATGACTGGCTTTCAACCATTTTTAACATTGGTTTTAAACTATAAAACTAATACACATTGCTCCTTATAAGCAAACATGCATTTGATCAATAATAAATCAAACAAATCACAAATGTAACAATACAAATATCCAATATGAATCTATCAAATACAATATTAGAAAGGCGGGGGGGGGCATCCCCTGCATGACAACAGTGACAGACCTAGAAAGACAAGACACAATTTATAGTACCTGAAAAGATTTAGAAAACATAACAAGAGACCAAATGGACTTTTTCTTCAGTTGTTCTGGCCTCTTGAGACGCCAAGTACTTCCATGTGCCAGTGTTTTTCCGCCTGTCCGTCTGCTTCATGTCTCCTTGAACCTGAGAAAGCATCAAGTTAGTAGCTGATCAAAGGGCCAGCCTCGCTGGCCACAAACACTTCAGACACATCAAATGTGGTGCCACATTATTAGCATTGCCTCATCTCCATACGGTCTCACCTTGCTTCCGCGGCTCCAAATTAGACCACATAGGACAAGGTCCAACAGAAAAAGGAGGGGATGCCAGGAATATCTCCCTCCACATTTTTTTAAGGGATTGACTTCAAACACAAGTGTGATCCACTTCACAACTGGCATGGTACTTGAGAGTGACTTTGAACTCTTTCTGAGTACAATGGCCAAATACTGAAGAAAGAGACAAGGCTGAATTTAATATAGCGGCTGAAGCGGGAGATGAAGCAAGAAAGAAAGTTGTGGAAAAAGTAGAGATTAAGACAAACACTGTGTAACATGTTGAGTCAGACCATGAAAAGAGAAACTTTTGCGTCTTTGATGTAATATTTCCATCAAAAACCACAAGGAGAGAGAGAAAGAAAAAACACCTCCTTTGTGTGGAGCTAGATCAGAATAGAATCCAACCAGAAATCTCTCTCCTGTGTATCCCTGACTCTGCATCACCCTCAGCTTTCTAACTTCTTGAATAAATAATTAACAACAAAATGAATGTACCATCCTCTCTCCCTTTATACAGCGACCCAGCTCACATCCTCTTGCTCTCACACAACCTCAAAAACAGCACAATTAGTGTTGCAGTTGTCCAGCGTCCCTGAAAAAATAGCTGTACTGTGGAGAATACTTGACACAGGTCTTGTAACAAAACTCTAATTAAATATTGCTCACTGAAGTATCCTATAGGAGAGAAACATTTACAGTTGATCATGCTGTAATCACATTTGAGCAATTGACATACATGCCCACTCTGTATCTGATGTCTCCAGCTGTCTCTTTTCCCCCCGAACTCTCTCCTCCCGCTTTTCTCTCTGGACAGATTGATTTCTGTCACGGTGAAAAACACTCTTTTTTTCACTTCTCTCTCTCTAAACCGCACCCACTGATCAATTTTTTTCACACTGTGTAAACATTCATTGAGCCATGTGTTTGGAAATGTCATCGGCACTCCGGCCATTGGGTGGGCCATACATATTTCATCTCGTCTGACACCTGTTCGATTTTGTGTCAGCCAGCGATGCCATGTCTCGTCCCTAGGAGAAGAAGGCATGAAAAATTAACCATGCACACTTTCTAAAAGTTTCATATCCAATCTCCCAGACCTGTAAATTGGGACTCACAAGCTAAAAAAAAAATGTATTCTGTAGCTGACATGCAGGTTATGGCTTTTCTTTTCCTCTTTGGTGAAGCGACAGGCTTGTATTTTTTAGCTTGTTTTTTAATTTGTTTCTGTGTTTGTGCTCCTTTTGTGTTGGCTTTCTTTTCCTATTGTTTACCTCACACTACTCTGATTAAAGTTTAGATGTGACTTGTTTTTCTCATTTTGTAGCCAGGGGAAAATACAACAAAATTCATCTTTTTATTTTCAGCATACACTTCACAGATCTTTGTAGGTGTACACAAAGGTTAATGAGATAGAGTCCCTTTATATCATTTTAAGAAGTTACAAACCAGTTGAAGTTTAACTCATGATAGAAGAAAACAAACACTGATTGGACATTGTGGTTTTGTGACCTTTTGATTTACATCAGTTATATCAGTACTACATGAACTAATACATGTTGTTCTTTACAGAGAACATGATCAAGTACACTGGAAGCCCTGACAGCCTGCGTTCCCGTACTCCTATGATCACACCTGACCTGGAGAGTGGGGTCAAGGTTTGGCACCTGGTGAAGAACCATGAGCACGGAGACCAGAAGGAGGGCGACCGCGGCAGCAAGATGGTCTCTGAGATCTACCTGACAAGACTTCTGGCTACCAAGGTGAGCCATCTGTGCATTTAATATATTAGTACTACCGTATCTGGTGATTTATTTTTAATGCTTTCTTGTGTCTCACACTTTCTTTGGTTCTGGAACATTTTTCAGGGTATAACAAAAAAAGGAGTTTAACTCTCTGTCCCAGCAGTTACATTTTTAACTACTGTATGTGGAAATGTTTCTTTTGTTGAGCAGTACAGCAGGTGAAAGGCTAAAAGGTCACTATAACCTTCACCATGTGTTACCGTGACTCAGAAAACCCTCACTTTATTTAAATATTCATGTTTACTTTGGATGAGTCATCTCAGTGGAAAAGATTATTCAAATGTTTTCCTCTATCCCCTCAGGTGAGAAAGAGAAAATAGATATTTCTGTTTGTTTTCTCTTTTCATTGCTGTTGCGTCGACGCGGCAGCATATCAAAAAGGTGAAGAAGAAAAGACCCATGCAGCTAGCGAAGGTGTTTCTGTAATGAAAAAAATGATCAGGCAAAAATAGAAAGGGCTATAAAATGAGTCTTTTTGAATGTGCCTTGCAACAATAGCCTCCAGGAAAAAAAAAAAAAAAGTTAATTTGGTTTGAAGGAAAATGTGACTTTGATCTAACAGCTGAATGCAAATATCCAATCCAGTCTGAACGCGCCTCCTTCCTCTTTTTTCATCAAGACATTCACTCTATCAGACGCACAGAGAGGCGTACAGGAAAGGTAAAATAAAAAGCTAGGATTTGAAAAATGTTACGGTTGTAATTTTTTTGATTCAGGAACATTTCAGTTTGTTTTTCTGATCCACTGCCCGCCTTTGTTTAGCATTTCACATGGAGATCATCAGCTCAGTTCTATGCATGTGGTGTAAATACATGTTGGCAGGAGTCTAAAACAGAGAGCCTCACAAACACACACAAAAAAAAACAAAGCAGGAGAATAAAAACATCCATTCCTGGATGTCTTGTGCATCAGGCCACATGAGACTTGTGCCGCATAGGTTCACAAGCAACACTAATCAACAATACACAAAAAGTCAGAAGAGACAGTAACGTCAATTATGTAGCTATCTAGGAAGCTCACAACATTAGCTGGCGTTTGCCACCAAAAGTAAGATTGCACCAGAAAACCCCCTGAATACACTGACCTAAGAAAAGTGTATTTTATTCCCTACAACTTAAGTGAAGTTTATTTCTAAGAGGAAGAACTGTCTCTTTTTTTTAAAGTTGACCACACATGGATGCAGTTAAATATTACTTAACATGGCAGACATCACTGATCACCTCCCTCTGTGTGTACAGAGGGAACTGATCAGTGATGTCTGGAGAACTAATGACTGTGCAGATGTGTGGGCAGATGAGCAAAATCAGCCGATCAATTAAAGCAGATAACTGAGACGGTGACAACAACAGGGCAGGAGAGGTATGACAGTGTTGGTGCAACAGGACATGATAAGCCACGTATGAGAGAAACTAATAAACAAACACGCAGTAGGCTGCAGAACAGGAGGTAGGAGGACGGAGCAGCCGTCACCGTGAAACATACTGTACCTACACCTACACACGTGCACGTCACCTCTCACCCTCTGCACGCCGCTGTACTTCCCCGCCATTATCCCATTCCAGAGTGCAGGAAGGTGGCTTCTGACTGGAGACAGCACATCATCTTTCCAGATGGATTGTTTTCGTGAAATAACCAGTTTATCTTGGCCGGCCATCTTTCTTGGTGAGAAATGATTGAGCAGACAGGCAGTGTAATTGACTGCGTTTGGCTTTCACCTTGCCAATAAATACCTCTCCCTGGCAACGCCGCTGACGTCTCTCATATTAGCTCCATCAGTGTCACTCTGACTGAGTGTGGGTACGGGGCGTTCATGTGTGGAGAGCAGAGGGGGCACGGGGGAAGGATTGCATTTTCTATCCTCACTTGTACACACAAGAATGTGTGTGTCCATCTCTACCTCACCGTGTCTCCTCCTTCGTTCCTCTATTTCTGTTGCGAGCTGCATCTCCACCATTCTGATTATTTGCTTTCCTCTCATTTCAATGTGGAGGCAGACAGCATCAAAACATCCATATGACACATCGTGTTTAGAGTGTGGTCTAATGACAGGGTAGATGGTCGTGGGGAGGGTGTGTGTTGGCAGTTTCAGCTCCACCAGGGAACAAGAGAACCCTGTTGATGATGACAGTGTTGATGCATAAGCCCCCCTTGAGATGGAGGATGACGTAAAATGTCACAGCACTCAGGCACACGCAGGTTTTTGGTATCTGCACACACATAGAGTATGCATGCCCACATAAAACGTTAGGTCCTCCCTTGCCAGCTAATGCAGACTGTCATTTGGAAGGCACGTGGGCTTGATAAAGAGATATGAGATTCCATCTTCATAGAAAAACGATAAGCTGTCAGGAATGTGGGCCACATTAGAATTATAGCCGTGATTGTCGGACTAACAGGATTCTCTCCTCCCACTCTCTTCTGCCTCCTTTGACTCAGTGATTCGGTCACCCGCTCCAACCCAAATTGGATTTTTATTTGCCAGTGCCTGTACACACCTCATCTGCCACACTCAATGGCCTCTTCTCCTGATAGGAAACCTCTGTCGTTTCATTTCCCATCCCTCGGTCTCGCCTTTTCCTGTGCATCCCATCAGCTCATTCTTTACAAGAGGATTAGATTCCCTCAGTCTCTGTCTCTCCTCTCTCTTCTCCTCCTCCTTCTTAAAGTCGCCAACATTAAATCAAATTAGGGTCAATGGTGCAGTGTGGGAGCTAATCCGGCAGCACAAAGAGGCTTAGGAGATGTGCCTCCTGTTCCCAGATATTATTAAAAGTCAGCTGTGAAATAACAATTTCCCCCATCAAAGCTGCAAGCAGATTTAGGGGCCAGGTCTATGAGATAGGAGTCAGACACATAAACATCGGAGCTAGGGGACAAAGTGACATGCACGGCACAAGTCAAACTCACGCAGGTAAAATATACACAGGTTTATGCCAGTCTTTCTGTCCACACAGCCATTGGTATGTTGGAGAATGTATTAGAGAGTGACAGTCTCATTCACTGGTTATGTGGGTCCCTGTTTAATTTAGATGCTGACTCAACACACTTAAGTTGTAGAATTGCCAAGTTTTGTAAAGCGCTGTACTTTTTTATATTCAAAGTAATTATTATTGTTTTTTTTTTTATTAAGTGCATGGTTTTGGGCTTAATGTATTCAGTTTTTCATCTTCTCTCTCCTTCCTCTGTAGGGTACGTTACAGAAGTTTGTGGACGACCTGTTTGAGACCATCTTCAGCACAGCCCATCGAGGCAGCGCCCTGCCACTGGCCATCAAGTACATGTTTGACTTCCTGGACGAACAGGCCGACAAACACAACATCCATGACCCTCATGTCCGACACACATGGAAGAGCAACTGGTGAGTTGAGAACTTGAGCTTCCGATGCGTCCGGTGGTCATGAACACTTGAGGCTGTTACTTGGATCTTTTGACAGACACAAAACTTATTTCATAATTTGTACAGCAGTGTGGTGCCTCTGGCTTAGTTCATAGCCTTTTCTTTCTGCACTGTTGTTTAAGGCACTGCAGATATAATCAGTACATATTGGCAAATTTCAGATGGCATTGCCCTGGTATTGCCCTGTGTCAGTGCCAAGCTTCACCACACGCCTCTTCCCTTCCTAATATCCATTAACCACAGGGGCGTGTAATCTTCGTTAAAGCCAACCACAAGGGGCTAATCCAATTGGCTGCCAAGACTTTCCATCTATTATCATGGATAACTGGGCCAAAAAGCGCCTGTCACTGTGGAAATCTCCATAGTGACAAATTTACGCTCCCAGGTGGAGGAAGTGCACCTCTAAATTAATATCTACTGATTAATTTAGACCATACTGACCTCTCTGACTGCACCTTAAAAGGTTGGTAGGGGTTAAATAACCAACAGTGCGCCATAACGCAGTGAGGAGAGAAATGAAAATGTGAAGAAAGGGAAGTGAACTCAGTGGGAGTTAAACGCACACTAATATCTCATTAGCCTCCTGGCCTCTGCCAAGATCCCAGCATGCATCACTCAGACCAAGGCCCAGGGGAACCATGGAGATGGGAGGATAAAATTGATGTGCATCAAGGGACAAATAGAAAGACAGAGGGAGGAATGGGAAAGGAGAATCTAAAGAAGGGGGAGAAATATTATTTACTTTACGCTTTAGTCCTAATTTTGGTCCTTTACAGCATCTGCGTTATTGGGCCATTTGCAGGGTGTGTGTTAAGTGTTTTCTGAGAGCACGAGTCGCTCTTACATTAGACTTTTAATGGAATGGGCTCTCACTAGAGGGCCGTGAATGAATAGCAATTTATCATAACACACCATCACAAAAAGCCACTTAGATTGCACACAACGGTTTGTGCTGATGCCACCACAGATATCTTCTCTGTGTGGGATGTGCATATTCTTGTGTCTGTTCTCTTCTCACTGTGTGTGCTTACCTCTAACCTTTAATCATCTCAAAAGAGTGCAATCTTGGCTGCAACAAAAGCCAACATTTTGTCTGATGGGTAGAGAATAATAATGCCAGTGCCGCTCCCATGCTGGGCCCCCGTCCCATTAAACCTTCCAGGCCCATCGTCATCACACATGCCATTAACTTCAACCCCAACCTCCCCTTCAGGGTTTCCCCACCATCTGTGTGCCACTCTACATCCTCTGATGTAACCCTTATTAAAGTATCCCCCTGCCTGTAGTGCTTTTTTCATGATCTCATATGATAATGATATACATTGTCATATGAGATCATAACATTTTTACGTGTCTTGATTTGCATAACCCATACTCATGCATGGCATGCTCCTTCAGAGCTGTACGGTACATTTCAGATTTCTTAAAAGACACCTAAAAATGACATCCAGGATTTATTTTAGCCCAAGAAAGTATCTGCGACCCCAATCCAAGGTCATCCTCCACAACAAACTAGTGATAGCAATAGCACTAAGTAATCTGTCATGTGTCTGTGAACTTTAATTATGCAAATTAAAATTCAGTTTAAATTTTAGTTGTTTCTGCATTGTGCAACAGAACTGTAATGTGTACTTCTATGTGTGTAAAGTTAAGAGTGTGCATGCATGAGTCACTGGCTCCGAGAGCATCTCCAGATGGTATCTTTTGGATTAGCGGCAGTGTGTCAGAGTCTCCTCTCATCCTCACTCCTCTGTATTTGGTGTGTGTGTGTATGTGTCTCCATCTCTGTGTGTTTGTCATGTCGGGACGCAAAAGATAGAATTTTAATTATTGTACAAAACTGGCACGCACATCCCTCTTTTCTGCATGAAGATAACCACCTATCTGCTGTCATGCTACAATCCCAGCACACTCAGATTGTAAAGGGCATCATTAAACTTTTAGGGTTATGCTAATTATCTTATCGTTATTATTATATTATTAAGTTGTACGGTTCGTAATTTACATAAAGTTTTCAAATTGTTTTAAGCCCTTTGTCTTGGCGTACAGCTTGTTCAATAGTGGACTGCAACTTCCCATTCACATGAAAGGTTGTGTCTCTTTGCCTACCAAGGTTGGAACAATGCCCGGTCAGGTCACCTTTATAAAGCTGTTAATTCAGACCTTACGTTGCTGCGTGAAAAAGGTCAGGCTTGGTCAATTCCCTGTCTGTGCTGTAATGCCTCGAATGGGAAAGCCTAGATCATAACATCTGTGACCCTTTGCCTGCCAATGGCAAGCAACTTTATTAGGCCTGTCTGCAGGAATGGGACAACATCCCACAACTACAGTTTCAAGGACACAAAGTGTCAATCAGTGCACGTTACCAAAAGATGTCAGGGAGACTCGGTTGGTGCAGATGTACTTCTTTTGTGTTTATTTGCAGTACAGTGGCTGTTGAAATATTTAGAACTGGGCCCACAAACAGCAAATAGAGTTTATAGTAGTGCAGTTGTTTTGCTCCTTGGCAATTAGGAAATTTTGTCAACACAGACTGGTAAGTTTGACAAGTTGGTAAGGATTAGCAGAGTTGATTTTAAATGGGCTAACACTCTAAGAACATAGTCTGATCCACAAAAGATTTACGTACACCAAACACTATTTAGTGAATACAATTACTGTAAGAACTGTGTTGTATGCTGTCAAATACTTCATATTAGAGTAGTGGGTAAAGGTGGTGTTTTCTTTTGTTGTTTTTATTTTAGTATATAACACTTCATAGTCCTAAATTGGTGGATTTCTTTTTAGTCTCCCAGCATAATGCCTCTACAACAAGAGATGCCCTTGATCTTGGCAGCTGATATTTAAGATAATCCCTGACCAAAAGGACCGATCATGGCCATCCTTCAAATTCCTAAAACTCCCCAGCATGACTTGCTTTAGAAATTCAGTGCTTTGCCTATTTTCATCACAATAGATAAAATGTTTAAGTTATTATGGTGATCATTTTAAATGCACAGAATCATGTGGGGAACCTGCTGATTGGAACAGCACATACCTCAAAGCACGGGACAGCTGGGGCAGATTGTCAACAATCAAGGATGGACAGCAGTGGTGTTAATATCCCTTTGATCCCTGCACCTAATCCCACTAGATTCTTTGCTTAGATTAATTTTGAAGTCATAATGCAGAGTTTTTTCTTCCGCTAAATCCAAATCCTCTTTTGTTAGATTGTACATCTGAATGGCTTTGTGGGTGGTTGTGCTAGGATGAATGCTTAGTGGGATGGTAGGGGAGCACTGGAGGTATTTAAATGATTGCATTTCAGTTTGGATTTTTTCCCTTTATCCTTTGATATTGTGCCACACAGAGGCACTCCTATGCAGACTAGACTGCAGTGTCTCTCCTGTTGATTTGTGCCACATCAGCTAAAAGCGCATAACCCAGAGAATAGTAAAGATACAGAGATCCAGGTAACACTCGGCTCTTTCTTAATACCACCTGAGCCCTTTCACTGCAACACACAGATAATGGTGGCCCTATATCTATTCATTTTGGCAGAAACAAGCCCTGCAAATAAACAGACTTGTATATTTTTATTATTCTGGACAGGCACAAAATAGGACCCACTTGCACAAACAAGGCAATATGAACTGTGTCACTGTGCGGCCCCCAGCGAGGACCCCTGGACACTGCTGGAAAAAATGAGAGCCAGCCACCACCTGGTTTTAAAGATAAAGGCTTTATTGAATTGAGCACACACATCAAATAGAGCACATCGGCAACAGCAGGGCCTGTGTACTAGCTTTGCAAAGTGAATGAATCCTCGTCCCCCTTCTGGCGCATAATATGCTCATGTCTATTGCCTGGCTGGCTCTAGCAAATATAAAAATGTCATTTAGGGACTTAATCTCAGAGCAGTTCAACCGGACACAGACTGTTGTTTTACTTTACACTCTTTGTTCCTGCTTGTAGGGCTATTTGACCATTCTGTCACAGAGATGGAAATGAGTAAAAGTAATTTGTAAGACAGGAGGACTAACACGGCAGAGTACATTAATATGCATAAAATAATTTGGTCTCATTAGCTCGTAGTTGTTGTTTTTAACAGATGGCATTTTGGTTACAGGTGGCACTATTTCAGTTACAGTAAAACACATTAAGACACTAATATTAAATATTGAACATTAAAACTTCAGGAAAACCTTAAATGGAGACTGGATGCAGCACATTAATATGCCATTATTTGACTGTAAAGAAAAAGTCTGAACTTGTATAATCAAACTAATTTGCCATTAAAACACTAAGTTCTCTCTTTCCATCTCTCTGCAGCCTACCTCTGCGTTTCTGGGTGAATGTGATCAAGAACCCCCAGTTTGTGTTTGACATACATAAGAGCAGCATCACAGATGCCTGTCTGTCTGTGGTGGCCCAGACCTTCATGGACTCCTGCTCCACCTCAGAACACCGCCTTGGGAAGGACTCACCCTCCAACAAGCTGCTTTATGCCAAGGACATTCCCAGCTACAAGAGCTGGGTGGAGAGGTGAGCTGTTGATAAAATGTACACATGTACACAACAAACACTGGATGGATGGAGGGAGAAAGTGTGCGTAAGAGAAAGTGGGCTCTTATGTGAGTCAAAACATCAGAAAACCTGCATCAGCCATGTTTCATTTCAACACACACAACGCGATGGTAGCACTGTGATCTATGGGCCATGAAACACAATCCAAATTACAACACAGTCGGAATGGATGGGAGCGCCCAGGGCTCAAGATCTACAGTACAGAGGAGTCAGTGTGTTGGGAGGCTGCAGACACGAGTGTGGGGGAAAAAAAGAGAAAGAAAGCAGTAGCAGTAATTTGTTAAAATGAGAGTTTTATTAAATTTATTTGTCAGCAGGAGAAGAGGTCCTGAATAAAAGATGGGGTAGTGTGAAGCGGTCAGAGTATTTATGTGTTGGTTTCTTCGTCACAAGGCAAGCTTCAGAATGAGAATATACAATTTGTGCTGCTGAATGGGTGAAACCAAATGAGGAGCTTCAGGCTCAGGACTGTACTCATTAGTCCTGTGTGTGTCTAGAGAGTGAGGAACTGCTGCTGATTCATGCATGGATATGTTTGGATGGTGTAAGAGTGCTGAGACTGCTACTGTAGGGGGCAGCACAAGCAGAAATTTTAGCCTGTATTTAGATATTGCTTAAAGTCCTCACAAACAAGGTTCAGTCTGAGATTTGTGGTGTACAGTATGTGAATGCTTGGGGACTTTTTAAGGAAATGCTGTTTATGTGAATAGCTATAAATAGCTACTGTCCTGTAGTGTGTGTGTGTGTGTGTGTGTGTATATATATATATATATATATATAAATCATGTTTGGTGGAGCAATACCATCATCAGTGAACACCCCACAGTGGAACTGGTTTATTCAGTTGGAAAAGCCTCAGTAATATAGTAATGACCAAGTATGGGTGGATCTACTGCTGCTTCACTCTGCTGTCCAACCATGACAGAGTATGGGTCATGCCAGGGAGAGGATTTAAAAGGCAGAATGCAGCAGTTATTATGAGGACTGCTAAGGGAGAGGAAAGGAAGTGAACACCATAGAGGTATAGAGGAGACGTCCTCTTTTCCTCTCACCTTCATGCTCCAGCTTAATTGTAAGGATAGGACATCTTTACCTGGTGAGTGTGCTAATGGAAGCCTGCGTCTCAGGAAGGAAATCTCTGCTGCTTTTTCAGTGCTTCTCTGTAGAGACAGAACACATCGGGCATCGAGTTTGCACTATACTGCAGTCAGTCTACAAAGAAAACCACTTTAAACGCTAATAAATGACACAAGTCACCAATTGGACAAGAGTGCATTTTCAGCAGTTTTCCTTATATTTGGGGTTTGGAGGCAGTGCGGTTGGGCAGAGCCATGATATCCCACAGAGCTTTTTACTTGCTACAATATGTTGATGTTATTAATTTGGGGCTGTGAAGTGAAGCGGGCTAGTGAGATATTGACACTTGCCTTGAATTTGATGTGGGAGTTGTTGGTCTCCAGACAATGACAAATCCATCACGGCTGTCAAAACATTATTTGTTTACAGAGTGTTTGCATATAGTTCAGTAGATTTGCAAAGCTAACAATTTATGGCGCTTTTTAATGGAGTACAACTCATGCTGCAGCTCTTATTGCAATTAAACAATGAAGATCTATGGTCTTCTATAGGCTGCTTGTATTCAAAAGTTTTGTTTTTATTTGGCAGTAGGTTTTGTGAATTTGACAGGAGAGAAATATTAGGTAATTACAGATGAATGTTAAGATTATCTTAACAGTATTACTGCCTGAAAGCACATTGTATTTTACACTGTACTTTAAATTACCATAAAAGCAGTTTTTCCATAGAGATGCTTTCACAAATTGGTCACAGAATGAATGCCTTGCCCTCCAGTACCTTGTATGAATGCATAAAAGACAGACAGTTGACATACATGTCTGCAATATTTAAACAGTTATGCTTGAAAAAGTGATCCAAAATAGCAATTGATTAACTTTAGAACTATAAAGTGTAGTATAACAATGGAAATAACCTCAGTTATTTCCTTCCCATCACTTTTTAAAAAAATCCCTTTTTCCTTAAACAAGCACACCTGGTCTCTACACCAACAAGCCCCTGCTAGGAGCCCCCTACAACTGCCCTGCAGCACTGAACAGGTGTTGATGTGTGTATGACCTCTGTGCAAAGGTTATGAGCAACACCCACCTGCCTTTTCCTTTGCTCAGTTTGCTCCGAAGACTTGCTTCCTGGCAAATGCAGCTCTCCTTCACACATGCCCAGAATTACCCAGCCAAACACTGGGCCTGTCCTCAAGCGGCTGCAGCTACAAAAATTTAATATGTAAATAACCGGTTTTAATTAACATAGCTGATAGGGGCAACACAGCTGCTGCTGACAGTGACTGATTACCCTTACCTCAATGCAGTGTATGTGTTTTATTGTGGTGTTCAAGGTTGAAATCTAAGGCCTGTCAATGTTTACCATGATTCCATCTTACTTACTATGCAACACACTTGTTGCCACTGTGCTACATGCATTAGTTACATATCTTCAAGGAACTGCAGAAAGTAATGAGTTCAGAGGACAGCAACAGCAATATCATTGACCATTTTTCTAACATTGTTCTCAGCAGTAAACACAGTCCTAACATGGCTTTATTCTTTGTTTCATTCCTTTTAATAGGTACTACTCAGACATTAATAAGATGCCAGCGATCAGCGACCAGGACATGAATGCCTACTTGGCAGAACAGTCACGGATGCACATGAACGAGTTCAACAGCATGAGCTCTCTCAGTGAGATTTACTCCTATGTGGGCAAATACACTGAGGAGGTACGTAATACTGAGACTTACACTTCTTGAACACACAGCTGTGTCATTATGATTAAGATTTAATACAGTTTATACCCACTGATGTCACTGACTAACTGATGTTTTTCTTTGGTAAGAAGAAAAAACAAGTATGAATATTGACTTTTTGCCCTTTGTAGTGTCTCAACCCATCTTATCAGGCTGTGTACAGGCCCAACACACTCCATCAATCAATCTGGTAGCTGCAAAAGCAAAACTATCCAAAAAGCACTAGTTTCTGTTGGTAAAGCTTATAACCAAAGCTTATTTAGACGATTGTATTAACAGATCAGCTCTCTTTTTCTTATTTGGATTATGGTGGCCAAGCAGTAAGAGGACAATTTTGAGAAGTTAGAAGGATGTGTTCCTCCCACCTGTGATGGAAATTACACTTAACAAACACCCACTCCCTTCAGGATTGAAAGGTGTCTCTCAAAAGTTTGTAGCTTTCTTCTCTGCGAAGGAAGGCAGCTTTAGTCAGCTCAGATTCACAGCAATTACAATGGATTCCAATATCCATCCAGACAGAAACAAAAGGCATCAAAATTGTTGCCTTGCCAATAACTTGACTGATGCTCTATTTCCTGTAATGGTTCAGCTCTACAAGTATTTAGCACTGTTGTGGAGAAACTAAAGTAGGATAGAAGAAAATTCCATTTGAGAAGACTCTACAGACGTTTTAAGTTTTATGGCTGTGTATCTACACTGACTAAAGCTTCCGTTCTCTATGAGGAGGAAGCTACTATATTTTTATAGCCATCTCCCAAGCATAAATGGATTGGATGGATAGTATTGTTGTGTTGTTGATGTTGAAAATATGTTTTTTTCAGTGGAGTATTCTCTAACTATTTAGAGTTTAAAAAAGTAAGAAAATATAAAATAAATTGGAGCATCTTATTGCCTTATATTAGTTATGATGAAATACCAGATTTGAAAGTATTGGTTGCAGTTGTTATGCTGAATCATTTGAGTAATGTGTCCGTGTTTACCTCAATGTCCCATTGGCAGATTGTGTGCGCACTGGAGCAGGACGATGCAGCCAGGAAACAGAGGCTGGCCTTCAAGCTGGAGCAGGTGGTGGCCTTCATGAGTCTGGAGAGCTGAGGACCGCACTTCCCAGGGCGCACTGGGAAGAGACCCCATCAGAAACCGAGCCGTGCCTGAGCGAAGACCTGTCCCCATCTTTTTCATCATGTGACTTCCTCCCTCCGCCTTTCAAAGATGACTTCTTCCTTGACCTTTTTTCTGCTTCCCCTTCCCCAAGAAATATTTTGTTTTCCTCATCCACTCTGCTGCATAGACTAGTTTACCTGAATATATCTGAAGGGTGGCTTGGGGCTGAGGTTGACGTCCCCCACAGTGCAATGCGGGGGATCCCTCAGCTTCACCACAGGGAGAGCTTCAAGGGGTGATTGCTTGAAAGCTGGCCATATTGGCATACTTCAGTCCCCCTGCTGGAAGAAAAAAGGGGGAAAAACATTTTTATGTTGCCTTCAAGAATTTACACTGATAGGTAATTCTTTAAAAACCACAATGGTGGGTGTCCATTTTGTTGAGAACTTTTTTTCAGAAATAGGATAGTTAAAATAAAACCATCTCTAGAGTCCAGTTTATTGTAGTTCTATATCCAATATACGGAATCAAGAGGAAACATCAAAACTGATGACTGCAAGCCAAATGAACACCTCTGAAGAAAATTAATGCAAGAATGGTTTGCCAAGTTTACACTGTACCTACAAGCGAAGCATACATATCTGCGAAATTTGGGGCGAGTCCAGGCAAACCTAGAATGTTCTTGTGTTCTTTCAATGTAGCTGGAGTTGTATTTAAGAAAAAGACTGATGGGGGTTGGGAAGGATTAGTGCTTCTCTGAACTTTTCCTTTTATTCAAATGTGACTGACGCTAAAACTTTACAAACCAGAGCATCCCCAATCTATACCCCTTTGCAACATTCGCACATTTTTCCCTGCCCAGCATACATTTACTTCAAAGAAAATGCTCATGATTTCTGCTTCCATCTGGCTTATGTGGCTACTGCAAAATTAACCTATTAGACAAAACCCCTGGAGGCCCCGACCCAAGTTGGATCCTCCGTAAGAAGCACACAAACAACTCTGGAAGACAGTGTTTTGACTGCTAATCCAAACACCAGGAGCAGTCCTTGTCCGGCTCTTGCCACTTCCAATCTTGTGCCGCCACTGCGACGGTCTATCAAAGCACACACACACATGCACAGATACACACACAATCAGCAGCTGCCCAAGATCCTGACTGCCCAGATATCTACGCCAACCCTGGAGGGGGTAATGGGGAAGAGCTGACTGAAATGTACTGGGTAAGAAACTGCTTGATCATTAAAAATAAGAAGAATGATTCAATACAGTGCAGCCACACGATGGCTGACTGCTCCCTAAAGGGGATCTGTGGTGAGAGTAGCACTTCTTTCCCAGGATGTTCTTATTTAAAGACTATTGTGTGGAGAAATCAAACGATGGACTTAGTCGGTCAGCCAAAAACCAAAGGAGCTTGAAATTTTCAAAACGGTCAAAAATGTATTTGTAAAGTGCCACTGAGGAACTGACAAAAAAGGACTATGTAAAAGACAACCACTTCTGGGACAAAAAAAAACATTGTGACTGGAACTTTAAGAAACCTGTGTGATTTTTCTGACCTCAGTGTGTCGAGGTGAGAGGCTCTGTGGGCGAGGTGATCTGATCCTCCTTTCTCTTTCCATCGTCCCGGGTCTCTCCAGCTCTCGGCACACCGTTCACCCTTGTGTCTGGCTCCTGACTAACCAGTTTTCTTTTCTGTTTTGCACAAGCGTTGGAGATGGTAGCTAGTTGCATACGGCAAAACCCCAACTCTTGAGTGTGTAACTGTTGAGGCGCTCTTGTCTGTATTAGTGTAGTTGTCCTCAGTGGCGGCAGGGGGCGGCCTTCTCCAAGCCTCAAAAAAAAAAAGAAAAAAAAAAAAGAAAAAATATTAAAAGTACAGCAGGAACCGAACAGGAAGTGTTCATCACAGCAGGATAAACAGAAAATGATAGACATTAAAGTAGATAAGACTTGTTGGAGAGAGCGATTGAAAGAGAGATGATGGAGGCGCCCTCCGTACCTTTTGACCTCTGCCCTTTCTTTTGCCTTGACAACGTGCCCCATGTGGTGATGTGAATGTGTGAAGACCGCCCTAGGTCCACCTTGGGTCCTTTATTGGCTTTTTAAGCGCATGTAAAACGTAAACAATTTAAGAAACTTATTTAAAAAAAAGTGAAAAATAAGAAAATTAAGCCTTGCAATGATGATGTGGATGTGTTCTTTTATCTTTCTTTTGCTTGGAAGAATCGAGATGGAAAAAGTGGATTGTTCATGTAATAAAAACTATAACTTTCGTTTAAGGTGGAACCTTTATCCAGTTCAGTCCCTACTGCAGAACCTCATGCCCATGGTTTTTGTGAAGTGTTAGATGCTAAATAAAACAGATATTATATACCCTTGCATGTTGACCTATTTGGATGGTATGAAATGGAACTGCCTTGCTCAAAGATATTTATATACTTCTACTACTATTAGGGACTTTAAAGTCATTTGCAAGCCAACTGTTCATTTTAACATTATGGATCTCACATGAACCCTGTTTTGAATTCTTGTCCTGTTGTCCCTCCATTCCAGGCCATCAGTGTTTTGTGACAGCTGTGTCTCATTTGTGGTTTTAGTTTTGGTACACAGAAGATGCAAGTTGAGTCTTGCTCTGTCTTTGCTGCTATTACATCTTGTTTTTCGAATTGTCTGCTGCATTAGATTGATTATTTCATCATGATAACTGCTTTTTTTTTTTTTTCTCCATCCGTTAAGCCCAGAGGAGAAAAGAAACATTTTGAGCGATTAAAGCCCTGTTTTCAAGTAACTAAAGATGGGCACAATCCATGAAAACAAACAGATGTTGTTTGACAAAGGTTCATTTCATAAAAAAGCAACAAAAGACTGCATTATTTGCCACCATGTGTGTTACAGAATACAAATGTTACTATCCATTTCATTTTTTTAAAAAAACACCTGGAAGAAATAATGTATACATGTGATTTATCATACAGATAAACACAACTTTCTAATAAGATGGGCACATTAGGCTTGATAGTAGACTTATGTTTAAGAGAGTTTGGCAAGTGACTGTTTCTGTCTTAGCCCTTGTGTCAAATGTATGTGAGATATCCAAGTCATTGTCCATAAATTACTGTCTGCAGGTATACAGTATGATGAATGTCTGTTGATTCAACTAGGAGGGGTATATTCACAAGGTTTGCTGGACAAGTTGCATAGTAAACATATCAAACCTATTCATATCTGTTATTGGAAAAAGAGGGGAATAACGATTGATTTAGAGACTGGACGATTAATTCATGCACGCCTGGCGTTAATATTGTAAGAAACTAAAACCTTTAGACAGTTTCAAGAACCTCTTTCATTCATGTAGCCAATGTATACGCTGTCTAGATACCCAAAGTATCCCCTCACAGCCATGTGTTAAACACAAGGTGAGAGTCCTGCACTTTCATTGTGAATCTGCCCCCCAGTGTAACATCCTGTCTTTCATTTCTCCTTGCCCCGTCTCCCTACCCTGCAACAAAGGTTGTCTGCTAGTAGCCACCCCGTGTTGCCAAGAGCACAGATAAAGTTTCCACCTTCAAACGTTTTGTAGGAACTAAAAATGTCCTCCTAGCTCAGTGTTATAGCAGGTGTTACAGAAACATGCTAGAAAAGACTTTTACTAGACCATATTTGAAAGATAAAGAGTATCTTATCGAGAGGTAAAAACGAAACCTGGGGGATATAAGGCGAGCTTCTCTAACTTTGTTATAATTAATTGTATACCTGTGTATGTAAATATAATGCATTCCTATTTTGCAGTCAAGAACAAAATACTATTTGTAATATAGAATAAACTTTATTATGAAACCAAGCATTTCATGATTGTCTTTGTTCTTTGTGTCTTGCTGTATCGTGCTGGAGGCTGATTGACAGCAGCTACATTTTTATTATGCAATATATGGACAAATATCAAATGTTAAATTAAAAGTTACATTAAAAAAAAGAGATACTGGAATGTAAAATACTATGGTCAAAACCAACTCGGGCTCTGTCACGGCCACACAGTCCTGAGATCAGGTACAGTCTGAAAACACTTGTGTGGGTGTACCAGGCATTACAGCTGCTTTAAATTAACTGGTGCAAGCCTTATGCTACCTACACACCATTTATACGCAGCATTATATAAAACTTAAACCAATAACCAATGACAAATAAAAGGGGACAATAGCTGTGAATTCTTGACACCTACAGACTACACTGTGTGTCATCAAATACCTCCAATTTTCCTTTCCATCCTAGTTACGGGTGCTACAACAGCCAGACTGTGTGTTCAGGGCTTTTGAGGCCATCTCAAGTCTCACACAGTGTGCCAGACAGTGTAAAAAAAGAGAGGTTGCATAAAGATGTATAATAAAGCCATTTCTATTGTACTCTAGAATTATAATTATTTTTTTGTACTGTCGACTGCATGCCTGTCAGGATGCACAAGAACAAATCCTTTACTGTTTATAGTAGAAGAAGGACAAGACTTCCATGAAAAAGAAAGCCTTCTGCTTTTTAGATGAATAATTGTCCATATCATTTTAGACTTGGTTAAGTATCCAAATTATTCAAATTATAGTTTTATCTAATTAATTCAATGACCTGATTTTCCACAGTATCACTGGGGAAGATGAAGAAACTTCCATCTTGCAGGGATGGAATAAATCTTCGCACCAGGGAAGTCATGCTTTGACTGCATACACTGAATAGTCAAATTATGAATAATATCTAAATCAGCATCCAACAGTCATACATGCCTTTTTTTTCTAAGAACAGGAGCCTAGCACACAGTGATGAAATTCAAGCAGCTTTCCTACCCAATGACAAAACCATCTCACACTGAGCAGGACCAAAACAAACATCCCTGCAAGATGGAAAAAAACTGGCCAACAAATGACAGACCCATGGGGTCCACACCCAATAAAAACATGAAAGCAGAAGAGGACTTTTCGACTCAGATGCAACAATACCAACGGTAAAGTAGGTGGTGGCAGTATGCAACCTCAAAGTAATGACTGCAGTCTGCCATGAAACAGAAAGAAGAAGGAACTTAAAGTTAAAAGAGAAGGTATGAGGACATATTTCTCAGTCTAGCTTCAGAACCAAATAGGTTTCAGCACAGTAGTTTTAGCTAATGGGGCACAATGTTGCTGAAATTCACACTGTTAACATAGAGCGATGGTCTGTCATACCATGAAACAGCTTTGCTCAATATGAGACCTTTATATTATAGCAAATATGATGATTTCTTCTTGAGTTTGGTGCTCAAATTGTCATGTGGAAGGAGCCCACCCCCCTACTTAATGTGTGTGTGTCCCAATGTTAAAATGAAACATACGCCCATGCCACGAATCAGCTACAGTCAAACACTTGATTGGCTTGGTGCTGATAGTAGCAGCAGATATTAAATTTATGGAGAAGGGTGTTCATGCATTCATGTAGATGTGCAGTTGGCATCATTAAACCTAAACTACTATTTTCCCAACATAAGTTTCTTAAAAAGTTTCAGCCAACTCTTCTCCATCCTAAATCTTGATGAGAAAAGTTTAAAGAAAAAAAAAAAACTGGATTGAGCAGAGCTGAATGTAAATCATACAGATGTAAATTCAATACGTCTTCTTAACTTTGACAACTTTTCCATTCCATCTTCCAAGTTGGATTTGGTAGTTAGAAACTGGCTGATGAATTTTCTAATTAATGAGTAAGCCTGGCTCACTGGACCTGGACCTCTCATTGTGTTTGGCTCTAACTCAGCCTATTACTGTACTACTCCAAGTAATGCAAATGCCGCTTAACTCCTAAGTTGCGGTGAAATCAGATCCATGAGGTAAATCCATGGATCTTATTTATGCTGTCAAGAGGCAAGTTACAAAAGCTTCTCTGGTTTAATGAGAGGTGTTTCCTAACATGATGTAACCCCTAGTTATTATAACGAAGGCAAAGTAAATATCTGCTGCCAAAATAATTAGGAAACAGCAGCGTTGGTAAAGATTAGTTGGACCTATAAGCTTATTCCTCCAGTCTAGCAGACCTGAAGCCATTTAGGAAATCAGAGGGAAATCCGTGCCTCGAAGCACATATCGGTCTACAAGCAGCAGTTCAGCAGTAAACACAAAGGTTTATTTCATTCTACAATCTGCATTATTCAATATCATACATCAAAGGCAGTCAAAACGCACTTTGTTGTACTAATTTTCTGAACTTTTCAAGTGGCGCATCAACTTTGTTATCTACGAAACACACTTTCTGTGACTTTTTCAGCATAGCATGTGGCATAGCCGTACAACAAAAGCATCCCAGCGCAACAAGGCCATCTTGAAACACCTCCCCAGAGACACACGGGACTTTAAAAGTCAGAGGTAAGCTAAAAAAAGACAGGTAAATGGAAAACAGGAGTGACAGATGAGGAAATAGAAAGTTCTGTGTCGCAAAGGAGGCCAGGGGAGGTGTGAAGTGTAGAAAACAGAGTGACAACCCGCCGGAGGGGTATACCCATAGATGGGAGGCTGCAGCACTCTGGAAGTCTGAGTGGCTGACGGGGACGAGAGATTGAATTGGCCCAGTGTCACCCTCCATATACCAACCAGTGAACTGGGAGTAATGGGTGAGAAATAGAAAGACGGAACGTGGAAGGAGAAAGAGAGGTAGGGAGAGGAGAGGGGGGCCACCAAGTGTCACCCTAATTTTCTGACCAGTGAGGTGGGAATAATGGAAGGGAGGAGAGAGGCAACTCTGAGGGGTGATGGGTTGGGAGAGGTTGGATGGAGGTAGCGGAGGGGACTGGATGATAGAGAGCCGGCTATGATTGCTTCGCACTGGGGGTGGTTTTCCACACTCTCATGATCACCGCAGCCCTTTCACCCCAAACCCCCACCCCACTGCCATCATGTCCACATGACGTGATGGGGCCATGGAGGAGAAAAAAAAGATTAGAAGGTCTGTCCACATGGAGATCGAGTGATGCACCGACGAGGAGGAGATGAAAGAAGTTGGCAATCAGTGTTAGAGGGCATGTGGGGTTATGGGATTGGATAATCGATAAGGCTAAGGCTGCAGCTTTGGGGACTTCAACCCATATTCATCCCCTGGCCACCTCACCTTAAAAGACTTATCTTCAAGACAAGAGACTATTAGATTTACTGTCAACAGAGCAATTCAAAAGATTAATATCACTCTATCAGCTGCTGTTCAAAGTTCCCAAAATAAATAAAAAGAGACATGTTTGAGTAACAGGTCCAGGAAGGAAACTAATGTTACAGAAAAGCTGGATTGCACATTTAGCTCACTTATCTTGGAGTATAAAAACACTTCAGGCTTGGTAATGGTTTGGCCTGGCTAATGGTGCCGGTCTGTCTCGAGTTTGTGATGTATCTCGAATACACATTGGCTCTGGAGCATGAAGACGGCAGGAGAGGAGAAGAAGGGGACGTCATCTGAGACTTTGATGTGTCAAACTGTAGAAGGTGCAAAAAGCTCAAATCTTGTCTTATCATCTATCTTCTTTGGTCTTTATATGTTTCAAAAGGTTGCAGCATCTTCAAGTTTGCTCTTCTTTTACTGTTCACACCACAGTGTTTTCAAGCTCTTTCTAATGACTCAGAAGCAGTATGGCAGTCAGTTGTTCCTGTGCAATTACTGTTTCAAAATGTTTTGGTTTTTGTAGTAAAATACTAGTAAAATACTGCCAAAAATGTTTTTTGTAATCCCTGTCCTTGCCAGAAACTGTTCAAAACATCTGCTTATTGCCAGTGATTTTGAGTTTTGGAGCCAGGTTTCTCATGTGGCTCCTGTCATGTGGATAACCGGCTGCTGTGTCAACTACCTGACTGGCAGGCTGGATGGATTGATGATGAGAAGTGTAGCTTGGACAATGGTTGACAGGTCTAATTTCAGCAGTGGACTGGAGATATTGACAACTGCACGCAAGCAGATGGGAGCAATTACTGATATTCGTCCATTCTCCTCCGTCTGCTCTGTCTTAGTAAACATTTGGGGTGCTGGTGGCGGCTTGGATTGAGCGGGAAAGAAACCAGACTGACTCAGCATTACAACCAGAAACACCCTAAACACTACAGATGGAGAATGAAGATACAAGTCTATCAAAAGGTTTTAGAACAAACTGCTCGAACACTGAAGTAACCTTCGAGCTGAGTCAAGGTGCAAGTCTACTGGAGTCAAATCAATGAGTACAAAGGAGTGTGTGATAATTCTTCTTCATTCTATTCCTGCTTACTCCACACAAAGCTAATATTAAGAAAAACTGTCCAAAAAGTCCTGTTTATGCTCAAATTATGATACACGATTATGACCAAACTCCATCTTTGAAAACTCCTCTCCAACTGCAACACATGATAAAATCAGTGGCGTGGTACAGTTATGTTAAATATTACCATTGATCTTTCACAGTCCTTCCTCTCCACATACAAATACACACACACACACACACACACACTACATGCACTGAAGTCTCTCCTTTATGGGCTCCACAAATCTTCTCCTCCACTTCAGCTCCTAATCAATAACAACCATGCAATTCCTGCTAAACTGCACATTTGCTCCCCGGGCTCCAGCACCATATGCTCTCACCGAAACACAAATTACCAGAGCTGTGTGAGCCTATACAACATAGTAAATTGATTATCTTGTTGAGAAAGTACATTGAAATAATTATTACTTTATTGTCCACTGTTCATAATGAATTATAGCTGTGCAACAGACAGGTATGACTCCAAAAATCCCTCTGCACACAGCATGTTGTAGGATCCAAAAATGTAAATAAAATAGAAAATAAAATGTCCAACACTCATTTATATAGTACTGAATCAACCAGTTATGACCATATCTGAAGAAAAAAAAATCCCCCATCAATCATTGTCAAAGGAATCAGTGTTTCTGTGAGCTGCTCCAGTGGGACAGCAGACAAAGGGCAGCCTTCTATCATAGTCAGCCACCTGTGGGCTTCTGTCTCTGGCTCAGTCCTTATTCCCACCATGTTAGCCTGTCTGCAATGAACAGGAGCCCATCAGCTGGCCTTAGTGCTGGCCCGTCTCAGTGGGGCCGACTGCTGCATGAAACACAAAGAAGAACTCTGCCAGGCACAATAACAGAGATTAACACAAATGCCCCCCCCCAAAAAAAAAAAAAAAAAAAAATCACACCATACGTGAACAAAGCCTTGCACGTTTTTACAGCTTCTCCAGAACCAACATTATGAATATGAATAACCCTCTGGCCTAGACTTCACCAGGCTGTGCCATTCTGTTCTACGTTCAAGCCCTCAAGATGTCAACACAGAGACAGAAGGGCAAACTGAGAAACAAATCTGACAACACAATGTGGGCCTACAAACGGCTGCATTAGCCAGCGATCCCGGGCTAAAAAGAAAAAAAAAAAAAAGCTTGTCCTAGCATTGTGCAATGCAGCAGTTGCATTTGCAATAGATCTCGACACAGACAGGCCACATATTGAACAGCTCCGATTCCTCCGAATCATGACCATAAAACATTTGATATGGATCAAAATAAACATTGAAAAATGGAAGGAAAAAAAAGGTAAAGGTGCAAGACTGTACTTAATTATTTTAAGAGAGATGGAACACTTTTCAATAAATTCCAATCTAACCTAATTGTGTTTGTGTTTGTGTATATATTATATACAGTGCATTTAATAAGATGATTAGTACAACTTGTGTTGTTTTATGAAGACTCGTGTTAGCTACCTAACTAGCCAACCTGGAAAGCTCAACACAACCCTGTATGTCTTGCCTTTAGTCTGGTCCTGACAGATCAGAGTTCAGTCACAGCAGTTACTCACTAGCTAAGCCTGTTGCATGTAAATAAAGAAGAGAAAGAAAGAAGAAAAAGTAATTCACCTGCCTGGTAAAACTTTCAGCTAGTTACACCAATCAGAGATGCTCTTACACTTTAGGAGTGTGGGTATATAATCTTGTTTATTGCTTCTCTAGGACCATATACGGTCTTTTCACATATCTTGTGGTAAATCCATGGATGGCTAAGACATTCTAGCATATCATCAAAATCGTCAGTTCAGAATGGGATTTTCACTTCTGGAACCTAATTGTTAAGCTCTACAAATGTTCATGTGGGGAACTCAAAGTTGGCATTTCAAGGGGCTGACTTGTGAAGAGACTTGTGACGACAGATTGCTGAGAGGGTACAGATTGTAGAGGGGTAGAAATGATGGCAGGAAGACCGTCCTCTAATCCAATTCAGCAGCAGCCATTTGAATAATTGATGTGGGGACATAAATTGGTCCATTCCAGATGTCCCCTGCTCCCTTAATCAATACTGATTCCCTTAATCAATGGTTGGCTGGCCAGCCCAAGGCTTTGGCTGTTCTCCCCCCACACGGCCATGATGCAGCCAAAGCTTCCCACAGTCCGAGTCACAGGTGGTTGGCTGTAAAGTGGCTGTTTGCGGTGATATGCTCTGGGTAATTGAGGCTCTTACCCGGTGGGGTTGGGGTGATGAGAGCGGCAGTGGGGGACTGCAGATTGGTCTGGTGTCTAGAGGAGGCACATGACTTCCATTGGGAAATGACTGCAGAGAGATTCCAAGACTGTTTCGAAAAGAAAACTTTCATCATCCACAGAATGACTTGATTAATTAAAATACAGAGGAGGGATGGGTAGGTTGGAAGCTATGCGATATGGGAAAAGGGCACGGAGAGACTCTTGTATTGGTTCATGCTGCATAAATAACCTGAACCTGCTCATTTTCATGCTAATAATCTTCAACCGTGAGGACCGACAAATGTGGAGTACACACACAGAGGCAGATAATGGTGGGCAGGGGGAGCAGCGTGCCAGGATGCCAGGACAGAGTGGAGCATAGCAGTGTGTGACAGCTGGGTGGCACAGCTGGGGGAGACAGATAACCCTCAGTCTGTAAGAGCTGACAAAACAGCCACATCCCTCCTCAGAAGACTGAACATAACTTCACCTGGCTCTGCTCCCTTTCTCCTGCTCCCTCTGCTGCTCTTGTTGTCCCTCTAAATGCTTCTCTCTTTCAAACCTTCCTCTCATTTTCTACCTTCACAATCCCAGCGCCCGTTACATCCCTCAACCTTTCAACGTCCACTTCATATCTGTCTCTTTTCCAAATGTGGCCCGCAGCTGACAGGATACCGTCAGAGTGCACCTGGCCAGGGTAGTCCTGAGGCTGTCAGCAGGACATTGCAGTGATCCATCAATGTTTCCTCTTTTTTGGCCCAAAAACACATCTGTGTCTGCCCCAGACTCAACAGGTCACAGCACAGGACGTAAATAGAACAAATTTCACAATGATTTAGCCAGCGAAGCAAAACATGCTGCAGATAATGAAGGGTACATATATCACATACTAAAAATCTAAGCTGTATGAACTGATTTTTAGGCTCTGGTGGGTAAAAAAAACATCAAAGCCCTGACATGTTATCAGATTATAAAGATATAATAGATCACACATCCATCAGAGCAATATTTGAAGTCATGTTTATGATCTCCTGGTAAATATAAATCAAATTTTCCTTTCCTCTCCATTTGGTTTCCACCAATCTCTCTCTCTCTCTTCTGCTTTATATTCAATATTCTTTACTGACTAGTCGCTAACTTTTTCTGTCTGCCATTTGGTGTGGTAAATATAGCATACAGTGGGTTTATCTGAGCCTGTCTGCAGAAAATAGCTTTACAGGGGGTTGTTAGAGGGGCTGTGACTCAACCCTGAAAATGTGCCACAAAACTACCAAACAAAAAGTTAAAATAAGCTAAAAAAAAAAAAAAAAAAAAAAAAGCACCTCAAAGCTAAAGAGTAAGTCAGTTTTCTATTACTCTTTCATATCACACAGTCAACTTAATGAGAATGCTAAAAAAAAATCCTAAAAAGAAAAATAATAATATTGAATTAAATTTTATTAAATGAATCAGAATAATTCACATCATAATAAACCAAATCCTGCCAATGTTGTAGCTGGTGCAGATATCCCATCTTACTAACACATGATACATCATATTAAGGTCAGTCAGAAACAGTTTGCTAGCATTATAATGGGCTATTAAGGTGCAGTAAACACTGCTGCCTGACCACACAATATGCATAAGTAAGCACACTTGACTGTATGCATGTTGGTCATATACAACACACGTGTGTAAGCTGTATGTTTGTATGCTTGTGTATGATATATGCAGTGTTTAATAGGCTCCTCTCTTAAACACAGCCCTTGGCTCTGAAGCCCTGCTTGGAGCTGCCTGGCTCCCTGACAGCATCTTTGGAGGAAGGTGTTGCCTTAATCGATTTACACAGCAATCACAGATCTGCACGCGGCGACCTTCAACAAGTCCTTGAATACAATCTCTCTCTCCTCTGATCTAAAGCCATCCGCGGAACGTGATTAACGAATCGGCTGTTTATGTGCACGTTTAACGTCACAATAACAACAATTTGTCAATAGTGCCTCTGCAGCAATTATTATTACACTTGTTGTCTGACAGGATGAGAGGAGGCTACATTATGTCTGCCGTCTTTAGCAGCGAAATGTCACCTAAATGACAAGCAAATCACTTTGAATTTTTTAAAAACAGAGCAGGAGCACACGCAGGGAGGAAGAGACAGTGAATGAAGGTTGTTTCTTTTGAAGTTGTTAAACATTTAAGATTGAAACCGAGTCCCTTTTATAAAAAGGCAGCTGAAGAAATAATAACCTGAGCTGTCTGAACCACCAACTGCAACAAACTTATAGTAGAGCCCTATTATTTGTGACTGCAGTAGAAAAGCTTTCAACTTCACACTGGTATTTCCTCCCAGTTCTATGTGACATAAATCCCTATAATGTCTGCTGTTTATTTTACTGGGGGAGAAAAAAAAAAAAAAAACTGGATGAAGGCTTGCTGTATTCTGTCAAGGAGGAGATATGGCAGAGCGAAACACTTGTTGTGAGACGCTCGCTCACTGTCAGTATCCATCTGTTTACCTCGCTGCCAAAATGGTGGTGGTGATGGAAAACAAGCGTTCTCTTCAAAGGCCATTAAAAATGAATGAGGAGACTGAACAGATCACACCGGGCTTTCCGAGGCACTTAGGCCATTTTATGCCTCAGGTTGAGAGATCACCACTCCCACTGTAAAACATCGCACCATAACAAGATAATATCAAATCCCCCGCTGATGCGAGACAGAAACACACACACACACGCAGCTAATGAGCTAAGCAATTAACTTCCAAACGTGCAACAAAACTTTGTCACTGGGGAGATAAACAGACCTGCTGTCTGCGCCCGAGGAAGTATAAATGATTGCAACTCTGCTGTAATCAGTCTAAAGAGGGGAGAGCAAGGTTTGGGGGCTCAATCTGCTAATCGATCATCTTGACACAGGTGTTGACAACCTGTCATCGGGAGGTGGCAGTGTTATGTCCGACAGATCGTCACAGGAGCGCATGTGACAGATCTGGTGTTGGCTTTGACGCCTAATGGGCCCACAGGTCACACCGCAGCCAGCCAGAGTGTCATTTAGAGGTCCAGAGGAAAAAAAAAAAAAAACACAGCCCCAGTGGTATCGTGGGTCCAGTGGGGCTGGGTGAAGGTATGTCTGTGTGTGTGGATTTTATTTGTGCGTGCCCTGACTGTGTGCAGATGGAGGGGGGCTGTCTGTAAGGAAAAAAAGAACAGATTGACGGAGCGGAGAGGGAAATGCACTTTTCAAATGTCACCTTGCTTTGCCACCCTTTACACCGAGAGGAAGAACAGTGTGAAAATGGAGCACGGAGAGAAAATAGCTTGAGGAGAGAAGAAAGAACATGACTCTACTCATTTTTAGAACTTCATGGCATATACTAAACGCAAATTCTATTCTTGTGCTATGCCGGTACGATTTTAACACCTTGTACAATATTTTAAGATGCAGACTCTCTTAAACCTCACCACACCCTTTTCTCACTTACTTTTTATCTTATCATACAGTCTAACCATACATTCAGTCAGCAATGAATGGCATGGAAAGAGAATTCCACTAGGTTAAAACTTTGCTAAAGCTGGTTTAAAGTTCAGTTTTTTGGACAATCATGATTTGGACAGCATTGTAAACATGTCAGCATGAGTCCTTATAATTAAATGCTGCAGAAACAATTGGTATATTCTGGGGCGCATGGTAGCCGGGTGGTTACAGTGCATGCCATGTATACTGTCACTGGTTCAATTTCAGCCAGTGACCTTTGTTCCTTTGTTGCATATTATATGCCAGTCACTGTCCCTTAATATCTTGCTTTAATCTTAACCAATTCAAAAGTACGACATGCACTCACAATCAGGACATGACCATGTTTATAATATTTTGTTCAGTCAGTGTACAGCAGCACCAAAAGGGCTTATTTCTTAAGACTTTTATGAACAACAGCAAAAGGATGACACATCATCAAAAACAATTGCTCATGTTGCCATAATGAGCTTCATTGGGTTTGTTGGTTGGAAAAATAGCCTCATCCATGCTTGCATATTTCTCTGCCATCTGAAAGCCTTCAGCAAAGCATGACTAACATATTTGTAATTAGACAAGTTTTGGCTTCAGCTGAAACGCTGCTCTTACTCCCTGCATTTGCACAGAAACAATTAAATTTTTGTAAACTCCCTTGAGAAATAAATGGCGTAAAGTATATCTGACCAAATTCCAGTAACGTCTCCCTCTGTCCTAACCCTTCCCTCCACCCAGGCACTACCAACCTTCCAGCACACGTTTTGTGATGGTGATAGGTATATTATTTACATTAATTATCGTTATTGTTACTAAAGCATGATTCTGTTGATAATTATTGATGATTTATGATTCACTTGTTAATGTGCCTTGTTTTCAAAGTTTTTCATTCACCAGACAAAAAAAAGTTTGATTTGTTTTTTTCCATCTTTTTTTTGTGTTAAACTAATGATTCTCATGTAGTTCACCTACCTACTATTTCCTAAAACGATTCACAGAGAGTTACAACTGACCTTCAACGTACAGCTGAATAGCTTTCTAAGTAGTGTACATACTAATGGTGCATAGCAGCTGAAAGAATTTGAGTGTTACATCTGTCACACGATACAGTCTCTCTGCTACAACAGAGTACAACACATAATTGAGAGAAAACCTCATATTATAGTTCAACTGGGAAACCTCACAACAACAGGGTGCCTTGTCACTTTCTGAAACAAAACTGAAAGCAGTAGGAGGCCGACACTTTCTGAACATTTTTCCTCGAACTTGATGTAAAACATCATGAGGCAAAAGAAAGATGTGAAGGAGAATGCATTAGGATTTTGGGAAAAAAACAACCATGGTCCTTAGAGAACCCGACTCCTACACTCGGCTAAGTAAATTTTGTGATGGTGGATGTTGGTGACATGGGACTGTGGTGAAACAGCAATGTTCAAAAGATGGACTATAAAAAGCACTTGTAGGCTATTTAAACATGGTCAACCTAGTGAAAATATAAATAGAACAGAAAAATTGGTGAGCAGCTGAACAATCCATGACCATTTCATCAGAGTTTAAAATAATAATGAATGTGTAGTGATAGACGTCTCACAGAGGAGAAGTACATATAACCAGGATATATTTGTCTATCTCTCACTGCTAACAGACTCCAGTCTGCACTGATAAATCACAGAACTGTAGAGTAACCTCAGGATTCGTTGAAGTTTTTACCATATTCACAGGTTCTCACTGTCTCATTCGTCCTTATGATCTCTCTCTGCATCACACTTGGGTGGGTGTTTAATGACTGGTTGTTGCTGTCTGTTGCTGTCACACGGAATTGTGAGACAGCATTGTCTCCTTTCCTTTGGTAAAGGATTGTCCAGTGTATCATGAGCTAAAGGAGATAAGAAAAGAAGCATTCGAGCACCTTTCTCTAGCCTTCAGAGAATTCAAACAGCTCTTATCGTGGCTGCCACGTAAATACTTCCAGGTCATTTCACCCAGTTAGGAACCTTCCAAAGCAAAAAAGAGACTATTCGACCAGAACTAGTTGACTTGTAAACCATTTATGAGAACTGAACTCAAGTTGTTCAATATACCTATCCGCAATTTCTATATTTTACCCTCTCTTTCATTGGGAAGCACCTGGCTGGTGAATCAGATCCATGCAAACTGTTTTAAAAGCATATCACTGATCCCAGCTGAGCGCTGCGGTGTGATGTGTGATCTATCTGCTCTGTGCCAGAAAGGAAGTTTGACACCGGCTCCCCCCAAACTTCAAAAACACATCAATCAAGTCAGTCAAAAATGTCAGAGACCTTCTACTTGTCATTGTGGGCTACTTTGTGGTGATTGATGGTCTGATGGTCGTCTCCCTCGGTCCCTACCCTGCTCCCCATCCCCTCTCTTACTCATGCATCAATTTGCACACCATGTGAAAAATAACAAATGATAACGTTTTGAAAAATGATTCACAATATCCTCTAGCAATTCAGATAAACAATTCCCTTTTACTAAAAGGAGGGAGCAAAACAGAGACAGACAGCGACAGAGTGAGAGAGAGGGAAATGTGCCAGCATCGCTTTCTATATTGACATTTATGGCTTAGAGGCTGTGAGAAAATGTACGTGAGGGTGACTGCCTGTACGTGTATGTGTGTGTCTTGAGAACAGAGGATGCTTTGAATATTTGATGCATGTTGAAGGCTGCAGTGGCCTCTATAGGCAGT
This sequence comes from Protonibea diacanthus, assembly GCA_028641955.1. NCBI lineage: Eukaryota > Metazoa > Chordata > Actinopteri > Sciaenidae > Protonibea > Protonibea diacanthus. The sequence goes on along the minus strand of CM053997.1, from coordinate 11,509,158 downwards.
GTGTGTATACAAAGACCCATTAAGCTGGGTTCTCATGGGGAAGGTGTGTTAGGGAGAGATTCAGGCTGCCAGTACTGTCTATACACATATCTGTCCATACTGACTCAGACTGGCCTCAATATGAATACCCTGGAGGCTTTCCCCCCCTCCTCTTCCTTTCTTCCTCACTTATTTGTCTTTCACAAAATCTATTCAACTCTCTCTTTGTCCATCTGCCACTTCCCAAAATGCTGTCACTCATTTTTCTCTCCTCTTTTAGCTCTCTTCCTCGCGTCTCTGGCTAACGCGATTTGTCCATTTCGCTCAGTGTCCACATGTATCCTCTCTCTAGCATTCTGTTTTACATGCTGTTACCTTCAGTCCAGCGCTCCATAATGCTGCTCCCCCCCGCTCTTTCTTTCCCTCCCCTTCTGCCTCATTCCCTCGCTCGGCACTGTCAAATGGTTTCATGAAATGAGCTGGAGAGATGATGAGAGAGATTGCAATCCTAATGGTATGACATGAAGCATTGTCCCAGGCCCCTTTGATAAATGAATTTCGCCGAGCACTTGCTCTGTGGTGAACCATGCTAATTAGGCTCTGCAACCCAAACAAAGATGTCTCCTGCTAATTGAGGTGAGGTCAGAGGGATTGAGGAGAGTGTGGACATGCCCGTGACTGTGTGTGTGTGTGTGTCAGTGAGGGAAAGCTCTAACTCATCTGTCTGTAGGCTGCTTGTAAGTGTGTGTGTTTTCATGTGTGCCTGCTGGGAATTGACTTGATACCCCCTTCGGGGAGCCGGTAATGGTGGTCTTTCCCTCGGAGAATTTACTTTGTGGCTGGAAACAGAAGGTTAGTGGATGACCTTGTTTCCCAAGTGCAATGTGACTTGTCCCCTACACTGTAGCGTGGTTACCATCCTACTTTTGCCATTATAATTCTAGTGGGGATGTGTGTGAGGTCAGTGCAAAAATTGAAAAAGCAAGGGCAAACCACTCACTTCATACTCAAATTACATAAGCTCACTTGCACATTGATTTCATCTATTCATTGAAATGGATCTGTGATGGAACAGTGGGTTGTATACTGACCAGTCCAGTCTCTTAAATAAACATTATTGACATGTTTAGAGCCAATCCAGACGACCTCTGGTGTTTAGCCTCCTATCATTGATATTATTGGCGTGTTTACAATAAATGAGTGGTTGCACATCTGTCATTCCCAGGATATCCATATGTTCATGATTGATCCAGAAATAATCAGAGAAATGCCTTTAGACAACAATATGCTCTCAGGTCAGTGGGGACGTGACAGAGAGGCAGGAGGAGGACTGAAGCAGTATGGATGGGCGGGATTCAAGGAACAGGCTTTTAAACATAAATCATTATAGAGCACAGTTTTCCAATCGAGGCACAAGACGTGTGTTCACATTTGAATTCAGAATGTGTATCACTGCACTTTTCTGCTTAATGGGGAGGTGGGCTGGCACACACACACACACACACCTGTGTGAATATATAGACAATTGCTGGTTGTTGCTCTGAAAGTTTCAACATATTGCCCAACCCTATGACGTTTCAACAAGGGCATTTAGGCAGTAAACAAGATCTGACAAGTCACAGATCTCCCTAAAGTGGATGTAGGAAGGATTTAGCTAACAATGTCAGTGCTAGTAGTTGTACTGGCAACATAATGTTCAGCTGAAACTAATGGCTGGTGGCAGAACATTCAACACCCTCAAAAATTCTGTTTATATGAAGGTTTTATCAACATGTTTGTTTATGTTATCATCACATAATCTATATTGTCACTCTCAAAATATTAATATTGGTGTCAAAGATATCAGTTTGCACAAGTACACCTACCATGTTTATTAGTTACGTCCCTGTATGTCAGTGGACATGCAGGGAATCCAAATTACAGCTATCAGGTAATTTGAGGTAAGACAAGGTAACTTTCTCATTAGTGGTATCAGTTGCCATAGCAGGATTGTGTGTGATATTTACATACTGGCATCACAGGAGCCGGCATTCTACCATTATTATGAATCTGGGGTCAGGAGAGCAGCCGCGACACATTTTTGACAAGTTCCTCCCTCAGTGGTCGGTTTCACAGAACCTTGTGCAAAGCGTCGTCTTGGTAACTCAAGGTGCACTATCTCATTTGTCAAACGGGGTCGGGAGTGTAAGGTTTAGATGGGGGGAGGAACTAATAGCCATTAAAAATGCCCCACTGGGAGGGCTCATGCATATTTAAGTGGGTTAGATTAAAGGTTGGTCGTCTGGAAGTCATGTGTGCCAACCAAGACCGAAGCCTCTCTGTGACATGTCATTAACCCATTAATTGACTAATGGGTGGTGAGGTTGCAGATATGAGCTAATGTAGCCATTTCTCAATGCAAATGTTGCCAGTTTGTGCATACTACGCTCCAGCAGTTGGCTGTAGAAGTGATGAGCACTGACAAATGGACTTGAGGTGAAAAGGTCAAACTGACACTTGGATCCTTGAGTGTTTTTGTTTTATCTAATACTGCAGGCCACCCAGACACTTGCAGAGTACAACTGATTAACTCATGGGGGTTTTCTATTACCTTTTTATCAGTTAGTCTTTCTAGCTTAGAGTCAGCTACGGACACTAATGCAGGTGGCATCATCTCCAAAAAAGATAGTGGTATAATCTATGGTATAGCAATGCACTCATCTGATCTGACAGACTGACCTTTGACATTAAGCGGATGCGCTCTTTGTCACATGTGACCAAGCCATATTAAAAATATAGATTTTCTATTAAGATGGTTATAAAACTGTTTCTCATTAAAACCTATGGGGATGGAGGGCACCTACTCACTTTTCAGCAACACAGCTATTTTACATAAAAAATTAACCTGATAAATCTCTGTATAGAAGGATACCCTGGATTTACATGTTAAAATCCTACTGTGAGGAAAAACTATAGATAAAAATATGTAGCAGACCTGTAGATCTGAAACTTAAGTCTTGGGCAGCAATGCTTTGTAACTAACTTCAACTCACTTTTGTTCAACAGACATAATTCTATACTCTTCTAGTCTTTTTTCCATCTGCTTGGTCCCACCTCTCTGTGCACTCCCAACATGCATGTTGTTGTAAACAGGAGTAGGAGTGGAGACATTTCCTCACCTGTCACAACTGTCAGAACGTCTGTATTTGTGAGTGCCTGGTTGGCTTCTGTGTTGCTACACGTCTGTAAAGACAACCACCAAACTCTACCTTTCTATATGCCAAAGTAAATTATAGGGTTTTGTATTTACGTGTGGGAGAGTGAGTGGGAGAGGGCGAGATTGGTCTGCCTATGTGCATAAGCGTGCAAGTACAATATCTCTCGCATCTCAAATCTCCTCTTAATCTTGTTATAATTGCCTGGTGAGCCCTGCTATCCTCCACCTTAATGCCTCCCCTCTTCCACCTGACCTTGCTACTTCACATTTACCTCCACAACAATAGAACATTTCACAGTTCATGAGCCAGACACAAAACATCAGAGTTAACTCTAGATAAAACCTTGTACTTTTTTTTTTTTTTCCTTTTGAGTAATTGAGCTTTGTTGTGGAGAAATTGCTGAAACCAATGATCAATGGTGAGGTCAGCAGGGAAGAAAGTGTGAAAGGAACCTCTGATGTCTTATGCTGTAATATTTATTGACAATTGGCCAAGGAGAATTAGAGACACTCAAAGAACATCAGAAGTACCTGAGTCGGTTTCACATTCTGCTGAACTCACACTGGTGGTCAGACTTTAAACCTCTACAGATAACACCACAAATACTATACGCCCAGAATTGGTCAAAGAGAATATTTTTACCCACATTTTTACAGCACATTCTAGTCTGGAGACACTGTTGTCTGTTTATATAAAGAAACGTCACGTCAAACTATTATATCTAGGAAGACAACATTAGGTCTCTTTGACCCTGGCCACCATACATGAGCTCAACGTAATTTTGGAAAAAAAAAAAATCACACTGAGAACTACATCTGCTAACCCTCCAGCCCTCTACCGAAGGCAAAGACTTTGGCCAGGCAAACTGCAGCCTCTCTCAACAACGACAAAAGTCTGTTTAATCGGCATGACTCCAGTCTGAAAGACCGGCCAAATTTGGGGAAAGGCCCAACACTGATGACCCATGGGGGCAAGCCTCAGAGCTGGGAGAGAATTGCTCCATCTCAGCCAGAACCAGTGACCCAGCTCGTCACGCTTCAGGGCGGTGACCTCACTGACCTCAGTCACCACCTGAATTGTCCAGCAGTAAAATGTCAGCCTCATACAAACATGGCAAGACAAACGCTTGATTTCTGAAGAGTTTGATGCCAAAGTTCTTTTTTGGTTCTAAAAGTTTAGTAGAGTTGTCTTCTAAAATTATCTTTCCAATTGTTTTTTTTTTTCTTCATGAAAAATTGATTCTATTTCCATAAATTTCTGATTAATTCAGAACTTGGTAATCTATTTTTTAAATTGTATTCACTTGACTCACTATTATTTTCGTAACTTTTGCTTTTGGCAACCCACTGTGCACATTATACTGTTATTCTAGTGTGTGCTGTTTTTGTAATTTTTGCACAGTGTAGAAATCACAAACAGTAAAAAACTTTCTGACTTTAGATTGACTTCAGTAATTTTCCCTAAACACAACTTAATACAAAACAAAATTAGAGAACATTTCTTTAAAAAAATAATAATAAAACCAAAGAGAAACCTAGTTCATGCAGCATGATTTCTTTTTTATCACATTTTCCACAATATTCACACTGTGTGTGTGTGAATGTGTCTGTATCTATGCGAGTGTTTGTTAGTATAAAATTGAATAAGAATGTTTGGGGACCGGAGAAAGTGCAGAGAGTCCAAGATGCCTGAGGAAGGGAGATAATTGGGTGTGGAGATGCTTAGAAGCTGCTTTTGTTGCCATGGCGATAGACTTGTAAACACTGACTGATCCAATCTACTTATAGAGGACAGAGTAGGAAAACAGTGAGATCGACAGAAGTCCGTCAGACAACCACGCGGAGAGAATTAAAAGAAAACTCAGCCAGACAAATACATGCAAAAACATTAACGGACACACTGACAACCTTTCCTGTGGCCAGGTAGAGACTTTGTGCTGGGGGACAGTGTTGTTCCAGAGAGATTATGAGGTACATGGGTGGCACAGATCCCATCAGGGCCTTAGGCACGCAAGCTAAAGTCAGTCAAGTCACTAACACCTATGCAACGCCCAGGGGAGAACAGACCGAATTACATTCCCCACATTCAATCTCTGAGCAGAGCCTCAAGATGCATGTGTTTCATGGAAATAATGTAGAAATGGGAAAACAATGAAATTGAGGAGATTATACTCTCTCTCCTGCCTCATCAAAATTCTGCTCCCACTCGACCTATGCAAGCATTTTCGGAGATGCTACCTTTTAAGTGGTAACCTTGTTTCTGGGTACAAAGAACACACCTAATTCAAACTCTTCGGGGATGGGGGCCACTCAGTTCAGTAAAATGGAACATGCTGAAATAGCATTGCATTTTATATGCATAATATTGAACATGCTGCACACACTTCCAAACAATGGTGCTCCTGAAATATAAAAACAAAACAAAAAAACAAAACACACACACACACACACACATTCCTACTACAAGCTGTGTCCCAAGATACTACAAGCTTGGGACAAGAGTCAGTTTACTCATAACGTTCCAAAAAATATTTGTTTTTCCCCCATTTTCTTGAGTTGTATGTATTCCTCAAGACTCATTCCTTGAGAAGCTTGCTTCCAAGAAGCTTCTAAGAAATTCCCAGGACAAGGACAACCAAGATAAGGTTTGGGTGGAAAAAATATGTTGAAATTAATTTCCTTTCATTAATGCATATTTAATTTTTGACTGACTCATTTTGCCTGAAGGTGGGCAAAGTCTTAAACGTTTGGTTTGGTGTTCAGTACTGTGGATTTGAGTGAGGAAGATAAACCTTTTTAAACTTGAGCACATCAAAAGTGCGCGGATGGACACCTTCAGGTCACCTTCATGATTAAGAAGAAGGAAAGATTTATTTATTATTTATTATTTTCATTTGTGTTTTTATGCATTTGTGGTGGCCTTTTAATAATTAAATTTTATATTGCCAAAAGTTATCTGGCTGCTCTGTGTGTGCCCAGCCAATCTACAGTATCGCTGCTTTATTCGGTTTAAAAGCATTATTCAGAAGCTAACCAGATGGCAGGGCAGCAGTGAGTTTTCTTAGAGTGTCTGTCTTGATGTCAGGAAAATTAGCATCTTACAATGTAACTGCACAGCTGTTTTAAGCGTCCATCTGCATATCCCCATATTGTATCAACAAAAGATGTTTTACCTATATGAAATTTAGAAATCTTTCTTGCAACACACTGAGAACATATCCATAAACAATACGTTCATTCCTTTTCTGAGAATGTGCGTCTGTGTATGGTAATGGAAGGCGGACCACCATCTCCATGTGTCCCCTCCATCTGTCGCCTGGTGAATCATCGAGTCTAGGGGCCGTGATCCAGCCTCCCAATATGTGGGATTGCTGGAGGGAGTGAGGAGGGGTGGGTCAACATCCATGTCACTCTAATGGACATGGGGCCCACGAATGGGGTGGTGTGTGTCTGATTTTCTTCATGTATGAATGAATGATTGAATGAAAAGCATTCATATAACTGCAGGCACTGTTTTTGTCAGTAGGTCTCCCAGAATAGGCCGTGACCTCAAGAGTTTTGCTGACAGACAGATGGACAGAGCGACACCGGCAGCAACACAGACACTTTCCTCAACCCGTAGCAGAGGTCATTAACTGGGACAGTGATCCACAACAGCAGTCATTACTGTTGGAACCGTGATCCCAGTACTGACATGCCATAATGTCCAGGCTGTGTATGGCTGTGTCAATAAGACAGAATGACCCGTTTCAGTGGTCATTACATAGAAGCCAACGGGTCAGTGGCTTTGGGGACTGATGAAGGGAGACTGGGAGGGAGTCTGAGGAACAGAGGGCAGCAGACACATTGTCATGGTCTGTAATTACAGGGCAGTGTCCGTTCAATCATACAATTGGTCGCTCAACGAATGTGTGTAACTGTGTTTGTATGTTGTGTGGCTGTGGCTCTGCGTGCCCCGATTACTGCGTGTCACATAGCAGCCCACAACAACACAGTGTCACCACCAGCTTTGGAACATAACGGAGTACTTCTGAGTTATTTGTATGTTAAGTATTTGTATTTTATGCTACATGCTTGCTACATTTCAGTGGAAAATATTGTACTTTTTACAATTATTTGACTGAAATAGTTATTTTGTTGATCAGGATTTAACATAATAAACCTATAATGAGCTAAAAAAAAAAGTGTGAAAATTGTATGTTATTTTACAAAGTCGATTAAACTACATAATAATATAAAAAGCAGCTCTTTCTCAACCAGCTACAAATTTAAAAGGCTGATTTCACATTAAGGCATCATTAGTATAACACATAATATAACAATGACTGTAGTCTGGCACACAGGAAGTAAGCTGATGATAGAAGCCTGCCAGTGGCTTCACTGTTTCATTTCAGCTATCTGTGTGTTACCATTTTCTAAAGCTCTGTTGCTATTTGAAACACAACAACCAGCTCCAAAGCCAGCGACCTTTAAAAAAGGTAAGATAAAGTTACATAAAACAACCTGGTTTTCTTTTAATGGACTTTAATGAACATGTTTTCCCCAACCATGTTTTGCAAGAGCACCGATGAGGCATCCTGCCCAAGACAACTGTTAGTTTAAAGAAATACAAACAAGCCAGAGAATTTTCCCCTCTACCAGAAGGACAACGGGTGCAGTCAGACCTTTCTCAAGTGCTGACATAGCACTGTGGAGATAGGTCTGGCTATGACTACTCCTACAGTTACTTATGAGTACTTAACTGAAATACTTATTAAATTAACTTAAATACATATTTTGCGAGTAGAAATGAATATAATACAGTATTTTTACTTTTTGGTTTTGACACTATTAATTTAGAATAGAAATTCTTACTCCACCACTGCTGGCCACTTAACATTCATGGCAATTTCCCTTGTGACTAATCCTATATTATAAAATTGTGGAGCCTGGCTCATACCAAACAGCACGCCGTCAGCTGCCTGACTTTCCATCTGTTCATCAGATCCTTTTCTCAATTGTGTTGGCGGTGCTCAGAATTTGATTGCAACCTCTTAGCACGCTGCTTTTTTACGTGTTTATTCCAGCTGTTCCAATCCGATAGGCAGCTGGTTTTTGTGTGTTTATGTAAGGTGTGTCTGTGCATGCTTGTGTTCGTGACGGTGTTTGTGCTAGTGTTTCTGCGGATGTGTATATGACAGGGCAGAGAAAAGACAGAAACAGACATACCGTGAGCACAGCATTTGTTGTTAGTGACAAAACCAGGAACAACAAGCTGAACAGTGGAAAGCATGGCTGATGGAGCCGAAGATGGCAATTAGGAAAGACTCTAGGCTATGAAATAGCTCAACAATGCCATCACTCCTCAGATACTTTGCCCAAATTCTTTTAAAAATAACATATTTGGGATGGAGCAGTATATCGCTTAACAACACGAATGAGCCATAGCTCTGCTGATAGTGAAAATTAAGCTGCTGCCAGAGCCTTGAAGATGAGCTCAGGGAGAAAGAATAACATCATGAGAAGAATTCTGAAGCGCTCTCACGGTGTTAAAATGCAAAAGCTGACTAATGCCATTACATGGTTTCACTGCAACAGGCAAAGAAGGGGAACTTTGACAGCCAATGAAAAACAAACTCGCCTCATGAGATGCAGGCTTGTAAACAGGCTTTGTGTGCCAGATTTGTATGACTAAAGATGTGCCACTTAACTCTTGGTGCAGGTACAGATTGTAGTTCGCATACCAAGTGCAAAAGAGGGTTGTTGCAGTGGCTCAAGGCACTGCCCTTTTGCTCTCTTTGGCTAGAGTCACCTTCTGGAGCAAACAAGTTCTAATTATTATAATTATTACTAGTATACTGCTGTTGCGACTGCTGTTCCCGACAATGCTTCACAGGTGTGTGTATTATTTCCACATTAATATCTAAGAACCACAAGACAGATGTTATATATTTTGTTTGGTTGTGCACTCGCATTATCCTAAATGATTCAGCAATATACAAATCCAAAGAAATAGTTGTTCGATACAAGGTAACAGTAACGACAACAACTCCCATGATCCCACGATACTTCACAAAATCATCAAACTACACCTTTTGTTATTGTTTTTTTTATTCACTTATGAGTAGACTAACAAAAGATAAACAAGAGCGGATAAAATGGACAAACGTACAGGGTCAGCAAAGCCATGTCTCTCTGTTATTATTCTGATGTGAGAGCCCTTCAGCAGCATAAATTACATACTGTGTGTTTAAATGTGACTGAGGGTGCCTTTTTAATTTGGTTGCTGCCCCCCACTGTGTCAGTGATGCCCCTGGTGCAGAACATTATGGCTATATCTTTTCATACGCAGAGCATGTTTTATCATATCCTGAAACCTAACTAAACCCAATTAAAAGAAAGCATGTGAGCATCAAATAAGCATGAGTGTCCAGGGCAAAGCCAGACACTTTTCCTCATGATGAAAAGATCTGATCCGACAGCATTCTACTAAATTTTGAACTGAATACTAATAATTCCCCCCCTTTGCTACTTCATGAAAATATATCATGTGGTGTTAGAGCAGCTCCTCATGTTGAATTAAATTTCTCATTTATGATAGTCAGCCATATCTTCAGTCTCGAGAGAAATTTACCACATTTTGGTACTTTCCAAGATCTTAAACATATAATTAATTCAATTTCCTTGTCAGGGTCTTTTTCTTCTCTTTAATTAATGACATATCTTGAGCTCCATAAGCTTCATCTTGTCATCATCAGAATTATGACAGGCATTGGCGACACACCAACAGAGAAACACAAAGAGCTAGAACCCAAACCTTATTGGATGAAGTGACAAGATAACATAATTGACAAATGATTTCACTTTGCATGCATATAATTTAATTGTTTCTGGACAGTGGTTTGCTTTAGTTCCGTCTGGTCTAATGAGATATACACAAAAAGCGATTAGCATCACTTGCTGTACAACCCCACAGAGCTTTTTATGAATTCATTTTACACAACACGTCCTCTAATTGCTGAGTTGAACTGAAACTGCCAATGCCAATCATTAACGCAACATAGTCCGATTTTCTCTTCACCTTTATCCTGTCTGGCTACACTGTGTTTTCGTCTCTTCTATTCTATCTCTAAAATGTATCTGCACCCACAACATAATATTCTCACTGTCATAAACACAATCTCAAACACATTCTGTTGAGAAATAATGCTCCCCTAAAAGTCAATCATGGCAATTAGACACAAGTAGGCCGCTGTATGAATTTATCCACACATTGATGTATTCATTGACTCAGGCCAAAGATGGTAATTAAAGGTTCTTAGTGGAGTGGTCTGGGGTAATCTGGGGCCAGTTAAAAGCCTTAACGCCCTGCACTGTGGGGCTTAATTGGTACTGTGCCATTTATATGATTAATAACCAACCAAGGTCTGCCACCTAAAAAGCACTCTTTACTCTTGGCAATTCATTACAATACAGGGTACTCTGGACTCTAATGAAAAGAAAATGTGTTGATACAATAGCTTGTTAATTTCCAGAGATCATATTTGCTGTGATCCTATTCGCTGATTATCAATCAATTTCACTGCTATCTGGCCTTGGGGGCATGGCGGCAATGTACTGTTTTATGGTGATATTTTGCTTATTTGTAATTCTGCTGATGGACAAAAGGAATCATTTGGGGCTTCCATTAGGCACACAAAGCAATGTGAAATAGCATTTAGAAGCAAATTAAAGAGACATGAGAAAATAGAAAATGTTAATGGCTTGGTCTTATAGATAAAGAGTGGCCTAAAGACATTTTTCTTTCCTTGTTTTATTAGGTTGTGTGTGTATGTGTGTCACAAAAAGTGCAAATACAAACATACTAATATGATGATATGTACTGAGGGAGCTTTTCTTTCACCCTGGGAAAAATAACATGTATGTGAAAAATGTATCTGATGAAGGTCTGAGGATTGATAACATAAAAGTACAGGGTGTCAGCTTCAGGACTGACCACAAATCAGCTTTGAGCATAAAGCATAAAGACAAATATAATGGACTCCGCCTAGTGTAGAAATGGATTATTTCTTCCTTTGGAAGCCCAGGCGGTAGTATTAGAAATGAGGGTATTTATTGCAGGACTGATATATAACATTGTATTAGTTTTCACTAGGTGAATCTCTGAAACTCTGTACATTGCACCATCTTTGGCAATCAGATGAAACCTTCAATGCATAATAACATTGACTACTTACAATCCACCTGTGTTTTGAATAAATGCCAACAAAATGAGTTGATGAGTACAGAGGTGGCATTAAACAGATGGAGCATCTTAGAATTATAACTAACAAATGTCCTCCACAATATTCCATTAACTAAATCCACTCAAACAACTGGACGAAGTCTATGCTGAAATAGCTATAAGCGACAGATTCTTCTTCCATATCACTGCAAACAGTAATTACCTCAAAAAAACACATATGTTTCTACTCAAACATATTAGAACTCATTAAAAAAAGAAACAAAAAGCACAAGTCTTCTGCTGCCCTTTTCTTCCCGTGTTTTTTCCTGCTGTTTCACCCTCCTCTTGTCTCATGTTTGTTCCTAGTTTGTCTCTCTCTGTTTGCCTCTGTGTGTTTGGGTGCTGGGCGTGGCCTCTCTGCTGCCAATCATCCTATACTACTTAGTGGTACTTTGCTGCAGCCAATTATTGCTGTTGTTTGACTTCTCCTGTAATCTGAGTTCTTGTCTCCTGGTATCGCCCTGCCAGTCTGCCTGCCAGTTTGCCTGCCTGTCTGTCTGTCAATCTGCTGCCACATCCAGCTACCACCTGTCTGTCCACACTCCTGTGGGGTTCACACCTCAGCCAGGATCAGACCCTCCCCTACTCATGGCCACTTGCCCTCATTCCTCACCTGCAGACCCCCAGCTAAGCCAGCCCACTACCAACTAGACTGATTCTGTTGTTGTGGTATTTGTTTTGGGGTTTGCTAGCTCTAACACAAGCATTCAGGCCTCTACTATGTACACCACACATACACTCGGTGGTGTGGTGAAGGATGACTCATCGTCCTATCACTTTTTCCACATCTCTGTAGACCAATGCCTATGGCTTTTGTGCCACTGAACTCTCAGATGTGCATTCATCTTTGTAATGAGGCGTTTATGCACTGCAGCCCTACTATAATATCCTCTCTATGTAATTGTCGATGGACTGCTCTTGCTGACAGTCTGATCACGTTCGGCATTGACATTCTCAGTCACCCTGAGGGAGTGTTGCTCCTCTGTTTTTCCTCACACATTGCACTAATGCACAAGCATCACAGTCATCAAATGTGTACCGTCGACCCATATTTACTGATGTGTTTCCCATAGATCTGAATGCAGATGTCACTTTAGTCACTGTTCCTATTAACACTCTAGCCAGTTGAGCAGTCTTTGTGACTGAAGCTCCTGCCAACAGAATGGGGCTACAACTGATGATTATTTTCTTTATTAATTAATCCGATGATCTATTTCTCAATTAATAGATAGTTGATTGGTCAATAAAATATGAGACAATTATGAAAAATATTGAAATGTTGAAAAGCTGATGTACTCAATTTTTTCCCCCCACAATCCAAAGATAATGTTATAGAGGACAAAGAAACCAGAAAATATTCCCATTTCAGAAGCTGAAATCAGAGAATTAATCTGTGACAACTCATCCATAAATTGACTAATCACGCCCATTTTACCACAGAATAGAGACTACGTACTCTTTTATGAATAATTGTCTGCAGTTGTATTTTCAAAAATCTAAATTAAGTCGTGGTGTGAAGGACATTAGTGAAGTAGTAATTTAAAAACCACAGGACAACATTCAGCCCTAATTGTATCTGCTATTGATATACTGCTGCAATAATGAAAATATTATATTTGGTGAAACATTCATGTTATGGTGGTTGGCTGACTTTGTAATTAAGGCTTAATTAACTCATCGAGATTGAGTAATGTGTCACAGTGGTGATGTACTGTGTGTGTGTGTTAGTATCCAGTAGCGATAATTATCTCAAAATGTCATCATCTCAATCTAATCTAAGGCCAGGATCTGATGTCTGTGCATGAGAGCTGGACTAGCGGAAACATGGTTAAAAAAAAAAACAAACACACCACAGTTGACCACTCACTTGCCTCCACATGACTATACAGTATAATCAAAAATTCTACCCTGACATCGTCCAGTGGTGGTGGAGGGTGGGGGTGGAGCGACTACTTATCAGCCCGGCCACGTCTGCCTACTCGACCGTCTTTGCGTGTTTCACCATTCTGCTGCAATGCAAAGCTCTGCGAGGGGAAATCAACTTCAATCAGTCACGCTTTCCTGCTGCGTCTGGGAAGAGAGTCTACACCTCTCAGTTTTGATGAACAAGGACTCGGCTGTGTGATTTTAGAGTAAAGAGCCAAGTTCTTGGGCCTCGGATTGTGCCCAACTGTCACCTTTCCATCAAAGGTGGAGATGTATGCGCACACACGTGCTGCTTATCACTTCTCATGAGGAACGGCGACAAATTGGATTTTTTATATTATCATAAATGAGCTGATTTTTAGGGCTGTTGCACTCATAACATAATTTCCTCGAGCTCAATTGATATTTGTGTGTGTATATTTACAGTAGGGCTTAAATGTGTATGTAAGTGTACTCTAGGGGTGTGTGAAGCAGCATTTGCATGTGTGTTAGCTGTAGATAATTTTATATCCTATTTCCTCCAACTATAGGTGAGGCTCTGGTGTCTAAAGAACTCCAATTACCAAGACCTTTCCTTATCGCCGTCTATTCTCAACCCACGTGTGCCATCAACAATCATCAGACCTTAATGAATTCACCCACATTATTTGCTGGGTTTAATGACCTGAGACCCATGCTCTCTCTATGAACGAGACAGACCTTGGACAGTCCCACTTAAAAAAGCAATTACAAAGAGTGTACAAATCCTCATTTCCCATATTACATCCTACTCTATTTCCAAGCAAATAGCTTTAATGAAACTAAACATCTACAGTACAATGGATAAGCTCTGGATGTTCAGTACTGACAAGCGCCATAAGAAATAACCAGTCACCAAGAGCAAGGCTGCACCACTGCATATGAAAAAAAGCAGACAGGTCCTCAAAGAACTGTAAGATTTGAACCATGTGAAGGGAAGAAACTGTTTTACTGTTCACACTGCAGCTGTCAAACTTGAATATGGTAAAGTTCTTTGAATGTTTTTTTTTTTTTTTTTAATGTTCATCACTTCTTGTGTATGTAAAAGTGTATTTTTAGTCACTGTAAATGTTCTGCTTGAGACCAATACAAAGTCTCTTGTAGAACTCAAAGGTGCACCCTTTCATGTTAACAAAGACAGCTCTGTTTGCATTCAGTAAATATATATTATTTGGTCAACAAATGACTTGAATAGAATTCCTTCCTTCATAAATCATGTTCAAGGCTGATTTTATGGCATTGTTTAGCTCACATTTTTCTTCTTTACATTTGTTGCCACATTTGTTATATTTTTTGGTGAATTACCACCATCAGGGGAACAGTGTAAAAACACAACAAAACAGGGACATTTGTCTTAAACCACTAGCTGTCAAACTCCATTCCTCAACTTTTTTTTTTTTTAAAGTTAGTGAACCTCACATTTCATGAGGGCATATATGTAACATTTAATATATTATGGTGCTCAGGTCTTAACGTCAGGTCATACAGATCTTGAACTTTAAAATAATAATTTGTTATCTGCTGTTGAGTGTAGTTCCAACACCTTCATTGGCAACGGTCCTGTCTAATACATGAGATCAAGTCCACTGGCACTACATCTATTTCTGAAAGGAGAATATGACCTGGACCCTGAAACCATTTATGAGTGAACCTCCCATCCCACACTGTTTATTCCTCTGTTGTTAAAGTTTCCACTCAAAAAAAGTTACCTTGTTTTTTTTCGAATATATGACGCTATTTCCCCATTCACTCATAGATCATTGTCTTCTTTTAAAAAAGTTTAAAAAGGTGTTTTTTCAGATGAAACTGTTTCTTTACAGAGCTGTCAAATCACAGAATCAGTAGTCTCTTTTGGTGCATAAAAGGCTGATAAAAAGAAAGCCGGAGAAAGCATAATACTACTGGCAGAAGGAAAAAGTGTCTTAATGAGACCAGAGGAAATAATGATGGTGACCAAAGATATAGAGAACACAGACAGAGCAATGAGGAAGGATAGTGATGGAAAGGGGTACAGAAAGATATAAATTAGACTACTGTGGAGGAAGAAAAGAGCAGCGAGGAAGTGAGAAATAATGGTGGAGACAGAAGGAGAGAATGAGGAGAAGAAGCAGCAGCAGAAAGGGAGGGAAGGGATATTAACCACAGAGCTGAGAGAAGGAAAGAAAGAAAGAAGGGAGAGGAGGAGGGGCAGAGAGTTGCTCATAATGGATTGATTCTCACATTTCTTTGAGGGCCTGTTCTTCCTGTCTCCTTCCAGATGAATGGTAATTGCCCCGCCGGCTTTAATCATGTGTTGAATTGGCAAAAAAACAGGAGGAAAGCGCTTCTACAGCAATTGAGAATCGATCGCTCTGGAAGTCGACCTATTGCTACTCCGCTTTATCCCACATCACACGAGCACACGCTTTCTTACACACACGCGCGCGCGCACAGACTAACGTGCACACCCATGTCAGAGTAAATGACACAAGCACTAATTACAGTGATGGCTAGGTGGAAAAGAGGACAAAAAAAATGATGGTGGGAGGGTGTGGACAGGAGAAAAATGGAGGCGGTGAGAGAGTTGAACAGTGGGGTGCAAGGCTCACATCCTGGCCTAAGAGTGTCAACTGCATCAGACAGAGAGGAGGATAATTGTTTCATCAAGGGTGTGATTGCCATCACTTCCCTTATTCTCCACGAACAAGGCACCTTTTAAAGCTAGGGTTGGGAACGCTGGAGAAACTAGCATGAGAATAGATTTTGAAAGCATCCAAATGTAAAAAAAAAAATCCCACAGCCTCCCATCAGGCATCCCTCCCAAAGCAACTCCTCCAAAAATCATTTTAATGTGCAATGGGTGCGTAGATTGCATGCAGGTAGACAGGCAAGTAGGCCAGCCAATCATTTCATTTGGGACGACTGAAATGTCTGAAATTTCTAGAGCATTTGATTTATTGATCGCTGTCGGGATGTAAAGAGAATTTCAACAAATATAACATGAAATGCATCTGAAGTGCGTTACCTACCCTAGCTTTAACGTTCATGGTTGCATTCTGACGAGCAGATACATTGCAGCTTTTTGTCCTGCTCATCAATAAGCGAGAAGCTTGCAGGTCACAAAAATGTGTTGCTGTATATACCAAGCATGTCATGTTTGTTTCAAATTGTTAAATAAATGAACACTGTTGTTAACAAAATGATATCACACAGAGAAAACCGAACTCCAAAAATCTGGAGGCTCTGTTTGACGGCCAGTGACAGAAAAACTGTCAGACACGGCCAACTTTTCTGGGCCAACCAACTTGTCAACTGTCCACACACTGGTTGGGTTTTCCTGTTTTCCAGCTTTAACAGGAAATTAATTTACTGTTGGCTTCTGGTTCATTGTATTCCTTGCAGAATAAATGAAACCTTTCCATTGCAGGTATCATTTAAACAAAAAGCAGCACAAAATCAATGGGTTTTATTAGGATTTGATTTCTTTAACCCCCCCTCCCATACTTTGACCTTTAAAGGTCGCTTCCAGTGTTATAGAAGGCTTTGCTTAAATCTGTCAATCCCATCATTATATAATGTTTTCCCAGTGTTTTGATGTGTTTTGATCTCGATTTGTTGAGATATTTGATAGTTTTACACTTCTTATAAAGAGCCTGACAGCATAACTATATCTAGAAAGGAAGAACTATAATTTAAAGCTATAATTCTGCAAAGTTAAACCTTAACCTTTGGCTGACATAGTCATCTCACTTTAGTTTATCTTTTGACCTATCCTGGTGATTGACTGACTGATTTAATACTTTATTTTAGACATAAATTCTAACAAATAGGTAAACTAGAAATTTTCATCATTTTAGGGCTGAAAAAATAAGTTGAGTCGTCAGTCAGACAGAAAATGTATCTTTTCTAACAAACATGTTAAACATTCATTTGTCTCAGCTGCTCAGATGTGAAGATTTGCTGCTGTTCTGATATTTTTTATGATACTACTTATCACAAATAACAAATAACTCAAATAACTCACAAATAACTCACCGCTCACTTTGTAATGTAATAATAACTACTTTAATAATGTATACGTTGAAAGACTGGCAATACCTTTCAATAGATGTTGTATGTAGAAAAGGTACAAAAATCGCTCTAGGATTGTCTTTTAAGCACACAATTATAGTGCAGACTTTACATAACATTGCATGGTTAAATAATTATGCTGTGTCTTCAATTTACAAGAGGTTGGATTTTTATGTGTGTGTGTGTGTGTGTGTGTGTGTGTGTGTGTGTGTGTGCGTGCGTGAGTGCGTGTAGGAACTCTCATCTCCTATCCGAGCACAGACACTCATCTTCTATCTGATGAGGATATTAAAGCTCTCTATTATTCCACCCCCTTTTATGATCGTGTCTCTGTTAGCATTAATTACCCCTTGCAATCAGGGGCCCCTCCGGGGCTGTGGCCCCTTATCAGAGTGGTTGAGTGGTTGGATTGAAGTGGGGGGGAATGACTTAACAGAGGGCTGGAGGTTGGTGGTGGTTGATGTGGCAGGTCAGTTCATCCATTTACACTACATTAGTCCCTGTTGTCGATTTGGGGTGTCAGTGCTTCTGCCAGACTATCACCATGTGGTTACCTGCTCTGAAGACAGGAGCTGAAAGGAAAAAGGGTCTGCTGGACTGGTGTGAGCGCATCCTCTGAATTGGAAAGTCCGTGTTTCACCAATAAAGACTGATGGACAAGGTGTGACACGGAGACCCAGCCACTTAACGGGCACTAATGGGTGTACCAGATTACCTGTCGAAACCAACCCATTGCCATCCAAATCACCATCTCAAATTGATAGCGCCGGCAGAGCCACAAAAAAATAGCTCAGATCAGCCCACTCTCAACCTCAAATCTGATGGCCTCCCTCCTCCATTAGAAATGCCATTTTCCCACCGGTGGGTTTCAAATTGAGTTTGGGCATGCTTAATATTCCACTGCTTTGATACCTATGGGCTGCGTGTGGGTGGTGTGTGACATTATTCATCATTTAAGTATAGAATATTAGATTGTGTCAGTCGTTCCAACTTCATACTGCCACATGGCAAGACAGCGCATCATAAATCTAGAAACAGACCACTGGTAATTCATCACATTTCAGAGACAAAAAAAGAGTGGGACGACTGAGTTCTCCACACAGTTGGAAAGACTGAAGCGGTTCACAATTGTAAGATGTGATGTTTTTTCAAGCAGAGGGATAAGTGTACTGGTGCTATTGCCTCAAGATATTCTCAGCTTGGAGTGCTGTGACGCAATTTAACAACTGTGAAATCAACTTTCAAGCACACAGTGCCTCGAGCCATTATTAGAGCTACCCCTCTACTAAAGGTATCACACCTAAGCCTGTATTATTGTGAATCTGTTTCTGTTCATCAGAGCCCATACATCACAGGATTTCCTGTGAAGTATTTTCATGTGAAATGCTTTAGATTTTTAGAAGCACAGGAAAAAAAACAAAAAAAAAAGAAGGTGGCTGGCTTTTCGAGGGACAGAATCTGTCATGAAACTTTCCGAAAGTTCACTCTTCACAACAGGACTTCACAAAGTCGTGGACTTTTCTTCTTTAATAACTGATTCAATTGCTAACGTCTATAGAAGTCTCATTTTGAGTCAAGGCTCAACAGCTCAAAGCTCAGAGGAAGAAAATCCACAGGTGCTCAGCAGCATGTCATAACAGCCACTTAGGGAGGAGGTAATTGAACATAAAATGGCAGTTCAGTGCTCATTCATTCAGTGACGAAGAGTTTTGTGAGAAGTGCTACGCTACTAAATTGTTGACTCTATTCGCTTCAATCAAGCTCAGTGTTCAGTCATTACACCTTATGCAAACACTGAATGTTATATTAGCTATGAGGTTTAAGCCAGGGACACAAAATGATGATTAACAAGGCAGCAACAGGTGAAGTGCGTGGCTCAGTCTAAACACAACACATAAGGAACACAACAACAGGAGCTATAACATGAGCATTATCTCTATGCAATCGTTGTATTCAGATTATCATACTATTTTACAGTGATACTCTGTTACCTTTTTTCATGAGGTTTTGCTCCTTTACTTTTTAGCTTGTTAAAATCAGCGGATGAGTGGATGATACATTTTTTTATATGTTTGCATCAAGGGAGTAAGAAAGTTGAGAAGAAAACAAGGCAATACAAACACAAAAGTAAGCTGTGGCCCCTGGGAAAATATGTTATGATGTAGGTGGCATCCCCTAAAAAAAAGAGACATCATATTCATAAAATTCTTTAACCACCTCTAGAGGATTCAATTTGTACCACTACTAGGTTTACATAACATCTCTAGGTTGCAGTGTCACTATCCAACAGACTTCATTACACATTTGTGCTTAAGTAGCCCAATTTACACCAGCAGGAAACAAAGTGTTACATGTGCACATACATGAATGTGTGTGAAACATAATGCTACACTCAGCACAACAACAGGGTGGTTGCTTGCATTATGATGGCTGCCAGGGTGAGAGCCTTAATTACACTCCACACAGTTTGCAGCATGGAGCCTAATAAACTCAAGTGTCAATCTCAAACTCATTTAGGGGCGAGAAGCCGCATCTCTGGTTACATTAATCAATGATACTGAGGCTGAATGGGAACATGACACTGTGATAGATTCCCCCCCTCAGCTGATAAAGTTAGGAGAGTTTGATGTGGAGTAAATCTGATCATAGGGTGAGAACGATTAACACTCCCTCAGCTTTTGCCGAGGTACGCTTGAGCAAGGCACTGAAATCTAGAAATTATCTAGATTGTTCTGCTTCTGATCTCACACAAACACACTGTAAAAGTACAGTAATATCCACACCAAGCAGATCAGGACCAGAAAAGAAAGAGATGGATACTGTAGATAGATAGATAGATAGATAGATAGATAGATAGATAGATAGATAGATAGATAGATAGATAGATAGACAAAGTTCACCTGTAAATGTTTCATTTACTTTACACATGCATGTTATATTATGACGTTGAGACAAGCACTTGAGTTTAATTTTCAAGTACTGCTTATTATCTTGGAGGTGGCATCAATCACACAGAGTCACCACTCTAAATGTTTTTTTGAAGAAGGGAAAAGAGAGGAGAGGCAGCTCATTTACAGAGAGGCCGTGAGAGAGGGATCAGACTTGAGTCAAGTATTTGTCCTGACAGCAGCATATTTTTTAAAAGTTGGATGGATTTGCAAATGAAGTAAGCATCAGAGGGAGCATACGAAATGAAAAAATAATAGCATTAAAAAAAACTCATCTCCAATTCCAACTAAAAATGGCCACCAAGCTCCTTGAGGTATTATTGAAATACTTTAGGGCCTGTAGGCTATCAACAGCCCAGTCTTCATCAGTTTATGCATAATGTGCTTGTTGCCTGAATGCAGGAGAGAGGAGCCCGGTGAATTTTGATCACTCTTTGTATTATCTTACTTGTCATTGTCAATCATGTGTCTCCATTTTCTCTTCATCTCCCCCCATTTTCTTTTTCTTCCACTCCATAATCCATTATTCATTTGTTCTGAGATTTACATCTTACTCTTCTTTGTGTTCCCACTTTTTTTCCAAAGGCTCTTTCACTCGAGATGGATGACAAATTGATGAACATTTCCAATTAAATGTTCTAGTTTTATTTATTTATTTTTAGTACAGACTTGAGACTTCATGTTGGCATTCTGTTCACGAATATGTCCCTTGTAGTCTTGCGTTTTCTAGCAAATGCTGGCACTCACTATCCCACATCTGTCATGGTGAGACAGTACAACTTAACAGACTGTAGGTGTGGGTGTGCTCCTGCCCACACACACACTCTGCCTGGTTTAGGGTTCAAGTCTGTGCCAGTTAAACATCAGCTGCTTGAGCCCTCGCAGTGCTCGCTGTAAACCAGGCCAGATGGCATCATCCACCAGGGAACACATGGCACCTCATGACAGTGCCCCCCTAACGGCAGCATCCTCTCTGAATTATAGAGGCATGTGAAATATGGAAAGCTCTTTCTTAAAATTAACACTTCAGTGTACTTAATGAGATCGGGTATCTGTGCAGGCTGCGGCAGTCGCCTCTTGCCACGGCATCCCAAGGTGGCATTCTCCTGGCTGTATTTCAACCATCTCTATTGCATTTCGAAACTTTATCAGTAGCACGCAGGCCTCGCCTGTGCTGGGAGGGCACAGTGTGATGCTATCAGAGGGCACGTTAACTGCTGCGTTAAGCTTTAATGAAGAATAGATTACGACATTAGGATGCAAAGCACATACCATCCCCATGCTGAGAGGAAGGACCGTAATAGGCCCGATAAGAGCTTTTTCTGCTGATCTCACACAAGCATGGATGGTCTCCAGGGGGCTGTTTTGGCCCAGCTCAATGTTTACAATGCCATTCATCACTGAGACAAGTTTTGTTTGCTGACTGGGTGTCACAAGCAGTTACATGCACATAAGCAGGGCGTCCATGCACATGCCAACATGCACATATACTCGCACTCTCACAAGAATACTCTACTCTGCAAGGAAGTGATGCATCTTGACCTTAGAACCTCCAATCACTCACCTACCCACCCTTGAGATAAGCAGGCTCAGGTTCAAGTCCTCTTTTGTTCCCTAATTAACTCTCAGAAGTCCCCTTGACCTGGATTTTACACTTGAAACCCTTCAACATTATACCAGCTCAGACAAAGAATTATGATAGCGTCCTACATGGCAAACCACAGCTCCCAAGTGGTTTGGAACTATTTTTTGCACCTTCACTCAACAAGCATATATTTACACGTGCACATATCTGTTAACTGATGCCGACATTGGACATAAAATGGGTCTGTCCTCTTTATTTAAGACATCATAGTTGGTTGTTTCTCCTGGGATTTTCTGTTATGAACGACAGCATCAATATTACTTCAAAGCACAACAAACATTCCCCAAAACATTTCTTTCCTATAATTTTCCTGCGTGTCAATAAACGCCAAACAAAATCAAACCCATCGCAAAGTTATTTCCTCTCATCTAGGCCCATCATCATCCCAGCCTCCTGTGTTTTCTGCTTTCAAACGCCAAAGGTCAGTCTGCACCTTTACAGGGCTGCTCCAATTTGACTGGGACTCACTTCAGTCCATAAACATACACACATTCTGCCAGTGAATGATGACATACATCAAAAGCTGTCCATCACCCACTAATGATCTTGACAGAGCATTAGTTGGAAGGTATGCCAGCTCATGGGGAGAGATAAAATAGAGACAGAGGGGGAGAGATAGACAGAGACCGAGCGAGTGTGTATGAAGAGGATGTGATATACGAGATGGTGTAGACTGTTGCACCTTTCATCATCTCCTCTATAAAGTCCAGCCAGTCATGAAATGAGGATGTTAAAATCCTACAGCAAACACAACCATCAAACTGTACAGCTAGCTCCCAGACAGCTAACATTTCTGTATGGATGACTGAAACTCTGATCGGTCCACAATTCAAACAAGGTTTGCAAATTCAAATATTAAAAAAAAAAAATGAAGATAATGCACAAGACTGTCACAGTAAAAAGGATGTGAGGAGGAATGGTCATCCAGATTCTGTGAAGACTGCAATGCAAATATATTAAAGAGCTCAGATTTGAGCTTCCTGTGATGCAAAGGAAATGGATTCCTAACTCACATTAAGTGTTCAGGCTGCAGCACAATATTAGACACTGGCCTTTAAAAGAGATTGATTTTGTTTGAGGACAAACTAATCTATATTCTTTTCATCTTTTCAGTATTCATTGCTTTCCTGGCTCCGTCAATGAGATGGTACATGTGGTCAAATAACAAGAAGAAGTTCTTCAATGTTTCATTCGGATGATTCTGTTAATGTTCTGCTATCCCAAATTTCCCTAATAACCCAAAGGGAGTGAATGTGACATGTACTATGTTCCAGTGTGATTCATCCTCACTGTTTTGTACTGAGATAAAAAAGAAGAAAAGGTCAGTATCTCTGGATGTGGAGCGGGTGCATGCGTGCACATGTGCAGTGGGTAAGTGGGATTTATGGAGACAGTAAACCCACGGATGCTTGTCGATGCTGCAACTCCTCACACACACGTACACACACACACACACACACACACCCTACTACTCTACCTCCCCTAGTTTACTGCAATGCGCCAGCAGTGGTTAGCACATAAGCACTAGGAGACAAAAGAAAGACAGAAAGAAAAAGAGGAATACAATCAGAGCTACAGAGAGAGAGAGAGAGAGAGAGAGAGAGAGAGAGAGCACAAATAATAGAGCAAAACACTCGCTGGTAGTCTACTGCTGTGGACTTTCCTTTCCTCTCCATTGATTCTTCAGATACATTTTTTAATACACCCTCATCAATAGCACTGGTGGTCTGACAAATGCATTTTTCAAACATTTGGCAGTCAATAGTCATTTAGTCTGTATCTTTGTCCCTTGAGTAAAGGGTCTCGATCAATTGAGGTGATGAAAATTCAAATAAATCAGAAACAGGAATGAAGCGGAGCACTGTTCTGTATCCAGTGGAGCAGTGCAAGCGGCTGTATGAAAAACCAATATGTACAGCTATCTCTTTCAATGGGAGATCAGTTAGAGCTGTGTGTGTGGTGGAGGAGCTGCAGCTAGCTGGCTTAGGCATTGTTAAAGCATCAGAGGGTCAATAGACTATTACAGACAGATATTCTTCTGTTGTGTTAAGGCGCTGCTAGAAACAGATAAGGTGTCTACATGTGGTGGAGAGTGATTGAGAGGTAACAGGCTACAGGGGAGCTGCCCTGCATCTGTTCGCTCACTCAAGAGTGTAAACCTATCAAATGTATTGAAACACCGAACATAGCATGCAGTGTGCATACATGTCAATGGAATATTCACACCACCATTGCTGATTTTATCTCAATGACAGGTTGTTCAGTCTAAAAACAATCCTGTATTAAAAAAGGTTGACTGAGATGTGTTATTTAGGTTTCCTGTGAGACTATAAAATACAACTGAATACAAAATGGATGATTTTAGACATCCAAACACTGCACAGGCATTTGTACATGATACTCTCTAGACTGAACAACTCTGATATTAACAGTTCCATTTAAATAAATGCAAGGGCTCTATTTTTTCTTGTTCTTAATTGACTTAAATATGATGGATATGGAGTAAAACAAGGGTAAAGGATTATATTACATATAGTACATATATATACGCCACTGGGGCACCTACATATTGATGGGATGGATAAACTCTTGTGTGGCTTCACATTCTCAAAATGGCAGACAGGGAAGGAGGGGACAATAATCCATAAACAAGAGACTTTTTCCCTTCTGCAGGCACCTTGGAAGTATCTGTGAATTTTCATTCATTTTTCATTTCAACACTTTTCCAGAGAAACGATAGGTCACTAATATTTGACTTCAAACATTGGGCTCCATCCACTTATCCATAACAGCCTTAATTGGATCTGCGGCACAAAAGAGAACACCTTCAGTGTGTCTGTAACTGAAAGTTGTTCTGCGTTCCTCATTGCAGATCCCATTCTGCCATACTGCTACCATTTAAACTTTAAAACTGCAGGACAATTAGAACCCATGGAGACCTAATTACAGCCAGGACCAAGGCTCCAGATTCTTCTAATGGAGCAGCAGAGCTTGTCCCCAGGGCAAAATCTTCTTGCCAGTTAATTATGCCATTATTCTATTATTCCAGACTTACAGAGGGGGGCAAAGCTCAGCTTGACCTCCAGGACCCAGAGAGTGAAGAGAAGAGATCCCCTGTAGAACCACAGAGCCCTGGATGACTCCATGACTCCCTCACTGCTCCTTCTCCACCTTTTCCCCTACCTCCCACCAATAAACAGTGAAGAAGATGAATAATGAGATGTTGGCCCTGGTCCAAATTAAACGGTACACTGTCCACACTGGTAATTTCCCCTCCTTCTTCACGCCTAATAAATTTAGTTACTTGCGGAAGACAGCAGTGGGTTTTGCAGACGTTGATTGTGAATATGAATTAAGGTGGAGGTGAGGAGGTTGTGGATGGGGCAAAGAGGGGGGTTTATCATTTCTTCAAAGTTTTTGGAAAGAGAAATGCTGGCCCTGCAATATAAAGGATCAGCCCTAAAGTTTCAGTTGTTCTTTTATTATACACACATATAAACCATTTAGGCCTTAAGGCTACCTTGATAATATATGTATTCAGAGCTGACAATATTAAACTAAAATGTCATGTGCATGCAAGGAGGATACCCCTGACCCTAGATCATCCATCATAAAATGCGGTACCAAAGACAACACAGATCCTTTATGATGAATCGCACATTTCCTTCTTTTCTTCCCGCTCCCTGAGAGAGTGATGTCACTCAAAAGACTATAATGGACCTCTAATGAACTCCAAATCCCATGCCAGTACATTTACACTGCATTATCGCTTCCTGACCCTTGACCTCCCTGTGGAGTAGAGCGGTGAACGCTCCTGTCTGCAGAGCTCAATCAGTCATTATATATGCATTCACACAGACCGCATAGAATGGTGCTCAAAGACAGAGTATTATATGCATAATGGAGTGTGTGCAAGTATATGTGAGTGACCAATATATATTCCCAACCTTGTTTCTAACAGAGTTTACTTACTAGCTTCTATGCTGTTATGAGGACCTCTTTTAATAGTTAAGTGTAATGTTGATATGTAGCCAGAGTTTATATGAGAGCAGTAATACATGTGCCCCAGGCTTTAGAGCAGCAGGGAAAAGAGGAAGGAAATGTCAAAGACGAGAGCAAAAACATCAGGGAGGGGGCTCTCACTCTCTTTTTCTCACACTCTCTCTGTACCTTTCTCTCTCACTTCTTCTTTCTCAGTCATAAAGACTGAGCGCAAAAACAAAAACCCCCAGAGAGGGATCCCAACCCTCGCTCTTAACTGCTTTGACAAATTTCCTCATCAAAACCTGACAAACACTCCATCAAAGGCGAACCTGTCTCCACATTAGTCTTTCTTAACAAATGATGTGCCCGATGTTGTGCCATGGCCAGAGAGAAATGGGAGAGGAGGGGTGAGGAATGGGATGCAGAGTTCAACTAATTGCCTGATGATGGAATTTTAGTGTCTCCTTCATTATAAAGCAGCTTCTAAGTGTTATTGATCTTAGGAGGGGTGTCTCAGAGTCATGTGGTATTAGAGAGCCCAACTGCTCTGAGGCCATGCATTATTCAACAGGCATTCTGACACGATGCCTCGCCAGGCCTGCCAATTCCTCTCAGGTGGCCTGGGAGTAGCCGAAACTCTCAATCCACCCCACCCTACCTCTACCTCATCACACACACACACGCAGGGGCATATGCATCTCTTATTTGCAAGCTTTAACAAATAAGATACATGCACACGTGCACAAACATACACAGTGAAAACACAACAAGTCTCGACTCTTCCCCTCTGACTAGAGGTTGTAGATTGTTGTTTTGCTCTCTGATCGACCTCACACTCCACTGAGGGGTTAATCTATAATGAACTGACTGATGCTGCCATCGCCTTCTCTTCCCAACAAGTCATTTATGGACATCAACCTTTTCCCAGCAAGCCTACTGCAGACAGCATCTGAGAAGAGAGACTGCAGGAGACACAGAGGAGGGAGATGAGATTAAATCAAAGAGAGAGAGAGAGAGTATGACACAATAAGAGAAAGCTTGTCCTCAACCGAAAGATTACATTCCAGTTTGTCATCTTTGAACCAAACCAGCCAGCGAGATGTGAGCCTTTCTTTCAACAGAATGAAAAAAATATAACTATGTGTGCATAAATAAGTATTAAGGTTAATATCTCTCCACTAACTAAAAGCATTAAATGATCATTTGCCACCATTTTATGGAGCTTTGTTGAGAACATAGCTCCCCAGACTTGACACACAATATAATCACAAATGCAGTTGCAATATGTTTTTCTTTCCTGCTATAAAACGCAACAACAACAATGAAAATGTTGCCCTCATTCAACAGGATTCAATCAGGAACAATTTTTTAACAATTTAGGTAAAATTTATACAAAAAAAGCTTGTTGATCTAAATTTACAAGATTATAGCAGACAGTTCAGCCTTGTCTCACTAAGTTGGAGTTGCTATATAATATTCCCATGAGATGTGCACAACCAAAGCACATCTCATCCATATGTCCATTCATCATTGTTTAGCCCTGGTTTCTGGTAAAAGGGGCTTAGTCTCATATAATGTATCTTTGTTTTCACTGATTGCAATTATCTCGGAGATCAATTGGTGTTATCAATACCTTACAGCAATTAACATTTAATATCCTTCCACAGCCACTTACTCCATTAATGGCTGATTGATTATGCGAGGCCTGGGAGCCCCGCGGCTGGGAATGGCATGGATCTATTCTGTCTGTCTGTCAAAAGTAAAGGCAGGCTGCTCTGCTGCAGAACCTCTGACTCCAGCTAATACCGTATCGATATGGGGTTACTTCAACCAGAGAGGGAAAGATCAAGAGATCCTGGAATTTCTTTTGTTTGCAGCTTGCACGGTTCTCTCATGCCACCACCGTTATTTATTCCCCCTGCTTCCTTTCTCTCCCTACTTGACTGTAAGCACAGTGTGTTTTGCTTACATTTCACCCTCATATCTGCCACTACTCCGAAACACCCTCCCTTCCACCCCTGCAGTTCTTCATAATCTAATCAGCAGTGATGTATTTTCAGAGCAAGAAGGCACTGCTTTCCATTTCAATCAAATTCAGGCTTTTCAGAAGAACCCATAATGCAATCGTTCCGTACAAAATTCAGGCCCAATTTAAGCCATATAGACTGCAGATGACTGATAAACACTCCACTCCACTCCACTACGCGTCACTCTTCTTCTTGTGGCTCTACTTTCCTGCAGTGCATTGTCATTAATAAAAGCTAACTCTGTGCCCTTTCTCTCTTTGGAAATAGTACAGGCCAACTTTATATTGGCAGTATAGGTGGACAGGGTAAGGAAGAGGGTGAAGAAATGCAGAAGTTAGGAACCCTGACAGGTGCGACTTTGCTAAAGAAATGTAATTGGAAGCCACGACAAGTCTCAGTTGGGTGGACAGGTCCCAGAAACAGGCTCTCCATTAACAAGTGAGGGGGGAGAGTGGAGTGGAGAGGGGTGGGGTGGGAGTAGAAGGAGATTGGGAAGGTTTCGCTTAATAAACACTTTGTTTTCTGCTGACGATCAGAGGGACAGAGCGAGGGATACGTCGACAAATCAATAGACTGATTTGTTCCGGGCTCTCCATGTTCATCAGACCTATACTTCTCCCTTGAGGTGTGGATAGACTAACTCCAAAAAGAAAGGATGAAGGGAGGGAGGAGGGCTGACTGGAAGGCGAAGCATACAAGTGAAATCAAGTGGACAAAGAATAGAAAAAAAGCACAAGAGTTGAGAAGTCAGACAGGCAGACAGACAGATGATGATGATGGGAGGGGGTAATGGATGGAGAAAATAGTGATGCCGTGGGAGTGAAAGAGACTGTGAATAGTAAGAAGAGGAGTGGGAGAGGATTTGGATGGGCTGAGGATCAAGTACGAAGGTAAACGACAGCAGAAATGGTAGGAGGGGTTGACTGTGTAGGCGACATACAGAACAGGAAATCCCTTCAATCTCCGTCGGATCACTGGCTCAAGAACCAGCCCAAATACATTTCTCTATCCTCCTCCGTTCTGAAGATAGATAGACAAAACAGGCAAGCACACACACACCTCCCTCATTACTCCTCCTGACAACCAACACAGGTTTGTCTAGATATCTTAAAAAGAAAAAAAAAAGTCAGTATTTCTCCATTCCCTGCTTATCTCGCTCTCAGGGCAACTTTATTCAAGAAGAGATGATGAGAGGAGGAGGGGAACGGTTAGATAATAACATAGCAATTTTGTGTCTTCTCGACAAAAGCTAAAGAGGCCCTGGTGCATAATGGCAGCAAGCAATTGTATCTGCAAAGATTTCCATTGCCATTACAGCATTGTTCGCCATTGTCAGTCAAAAAGCTATAGCGCCGCAAATCACTCCGCCTGTGCCTTCGAGGTTCTCTTGGCAACAGAAAAGATGCATTATTGCTCTACAGTATATCCAATTTGACTAATAATTGCACAGCTCATAATTGTTCCTGCCTCAACTCTCACCAATTAGCAATGGACTTATACCCAGAGAGGGATAGTTTTACAGGTCATGAACCCACAGGAAATTGCAGTGATCTTATCAGTGTATGATTATTCATTCAAAAAAAGGGCCCATAACGACCATTGTTTTGTTTTTTACAGCGCCTTTATTGAAGACTTTGATTTTGTGGGAGTGAATCTCAGTGTGGAGGCTCCACTTCACCTTTACCTCATCATCAAGTTGTAAATTACTCCTCAGGGCACAGTCTAGGGGCAAGATGACTCTAGTAATTGTCATAGACACATAAGATAAACAGAGAATTAGTAAAGAATATGTTACTTTATAATGGAAGAATACTAACTGAACTGTCACTAAAGCGCTATCCAAAGAGCCAGTGATTTTGGTTTGGTTTGTCAACATCATGCGTGACAATGCAATATTGTTCCAATACAAGTAAATTACTATATCTGCAAACAGTCCAATACAAATCAAGCAAAAGAAAGTCTTTGAAAAGTTTGTTACTAGGGCCTTCACTTTCTTTTTCTTGCCACCTGCTTCCATCAATAATTCCCTGGAGCTTTTCTCCACAAGGTGAGTGGGGAAAAAAAATGAATATGATAATAGTAAAAATACACAAAAGGCAAATCTGCCCACATAAATGAGAAACACAGCCATGGGGTGAGTAGATAAGAAGCAACACATAAATGAAAAGTGTAAAGGTATAAATGTTCCACAGACTGCAGGTATAAATATGTATTATGAACCTGCTCCATTGGTGCATTGCTTTGGGCTTCCATTCTTCCGCATGGAAAATAGCCACGGATGCCATGTTTTAACCAATCAAATTTGCCCCTGGGCAGGTCGTTTTTGATGCAGTCGAGCACAGTAATCTCAGCCAATCCTTTTGTGTGACTGCTGGGGCTTTTGGGTCAGAGATGAGGGGAGTGGTATGAGGAGAAAGTCACCAGGCAACTGCAGTCATAGCCTGTGGCTACAAATATGCAGTAAAATGCTGCAAACTACCGTTTCTGTTCAGGTTCATCATTGCAAGTTCACCTGCTTGTTTTGCAGAAGACCTTTTTTCATATTCCCGCCATGTAAAGGAAACTTGTTTACATGATTTCACATTGTATTGTCTCACATTTGGGAATTTATTAACAGCAATGGGGCCTGCGAAATATGATGTGTGGATTTTCCTAAACAGCTAGCTGGTGTGTTGAGTGTAAACAGATGTGGGGTAAAGTTTTCAAAGAAGGGACTTATCTTTGTTTGCTTTTATGCACTTTCTGTCCCTCAGTGTGGCCCAAGCTATTTGGTAAACACAGAATGTCTAACATGTATAACAGGTCTGTGAAGTTCCTGTTGTGGTAAAAAAAAAAAAAAATCTAATATGATGCTTTGCCTGATTAGAATAAAGGAATGGAAGCAAAGATGAAATGGTGGGTTGACAGCAACAGAGTCAAATTCGCAACTCCACAGACCAAAAGTAATAGATGAGAAAGGCTGGTTGGCACTCTGTCAAAAATAGAATTTTTGAAATGCACATTTGCTGTATCTATACTTTTTTTTATTGCAGACTAACAAGAACAAATGTTTCAGCTAATATCAGTCTGAAGGCCTTAGACATTTGCTGTGCTTGGTATTTTTTATGCAATACAAAAGAATTACAATACAACAAATCTGAACTTCCAAAGACGATCAGTTAGTATCCACATGTCAGATTCTGTTGGTTTAAATGCCCCGGGGAAACAAGAGTGCTTTCTGTGCATCTTAATTATTGGATTTTGGGTAACCTGGTTAATGCTAATTTCTGTACTAACCTGTTTGTCAAACATCATTGAAACAAGGAACACAATTTCCGAAATCAGGGAGAGGGATTATGAGAAATCTCATTAACACACCAGATTTCTGCTGGGGAAACAATATTTCTCGTCCATTTACTTTCTTTTTTATTATTATTTAATGGGGACACGACACTGCAGACGGGGAGTGTATCATAGTCAATGTTCCATTAAAATACAGGGTCAAAGGTGTTTGCGTGTACGTGTGCGGGTAAAGGTTTCTGTGCACAAGAATTTATGTGCGTGCGTTTGCGCATGAAGCCATTTTCATGCGAATGCACTTGGTTGCATTTGTGAACACATACATAATGCAGGTCAGCTAGTATGCAAATTACAACAAAACTGTTATCCTGTTAGAGCTTGAAGGACAGAAGTTCAAGCTCTGGGTGCTGCGTGCCAAGCTAAATGTTACTGTTTTTGTCTGCTTGAATGTTTATTCCCAAGCCAAACTACCTGCTTTCAAAAGCCTCTGCATGTTTACTTCTGACAAAAGTAAGAAAATTCTCTGTTGCTATGAAGTTTTATGCAGCTACATAGATTTGTGCTGTGAAGCCACCGAACAAAATGACAATATACCAGCAGGGGTTTGAAGGTTTCTGTTCAATACTATCAATTTACTGATTACATTGATGCTGTGAGTGACAAGCGAAACAATGCAAAACCAAAGGATCAAAGAGCTATTATTGTGCATTGTGATGGATGCTCTTATGACAAAACATTTTGGATGAATATCTAATGTTTATCTCTAAAACACGCATTGTGTGTGTTTTCTCATGACAAACAATAACCATAAACAGGCTGTCAACGTTTGACAGAACATTATATACCCGGTGCTGCTTTACAAAGGCCTAATAAATAGCATCAGTTAAACACTTAACACTGGGAATAATTTAAGTATAACCTTATGACAGCAGTCGAAAGCTATAGATACATTTGTTTTTTTAGCTGTTTGCTTGAGAGAGAGATTGTTTCACACTAACTGTACAATAGTTGACACCATTCTCCTTCCCATGGATGTCAACATGAATGGATGAACGCATCACTGCAGAGCTGTCATCGGTCGCTGAATTATAAACTGGAAAATATGGCCGGTAAGATGTAACTTCTGCCAACTTATCTACTTAATTTAGTTGCTGGAAAAATATGAAATGAAAGAGAAGCCACACGGCTGTAGAATTATGCTTTACTTTATATCCACAACACTTATTTTAAAATAGAGGTAGACGGAGTTAGGCAGTTTTGAGATTTGGCAGGCTATGCTATCATTAGTCACTACCCATGCCCATTTGCTGATTGGTCTGGCTGTCCAAACCGAATAAGCTGATTCACCAGTTTTAGTTTAAGTGAGTTTAGGGGTGAAATGCCTTACTGACTTGGCAGTGTCTCATGTGGCAGCTGTGAGTGAACTTTAATCAAGCAATGAAACTTCAGTTAACTGTGAGCATATGGAGTTAAAAGTGGCAAACACAGTTGTTTTGCAGCAGGTTCAAGAAAATGCAAACTTTTTTACAGAAGTGGTTGTTGGCTACCACCGATCTCACGATCACTGTCTATTTCCAGCATTGGTACTTTGCTCAGATGTGCAACAATCACGCACTACACAACTAAAATCCAGGCATACAATTTCTCCACAAATGGAGCATAATGTAATGCAGCCAAGACATATTGTTTGCTTAAGGGAAACAGCAAGCATTGCTTTTAAACACACAATGTATGACCATGGTGTCCCAATCATAGTGTCTAGTAGTGCTGCAGTTCAAATAAATCTCAGGGATGAAAAACCATATCTAACACAATCTTCATGTCTAACAGGGAAAAAAGGGGGCTTAATCTTGTCAAACATAGCACAAAGCAATCAGAGGGGCTGATCTTTGATGAGGGAGATGGATTATAATCAAATAGAGGCTCAGAGTCTGGCTATCATCCTGTGGAATTAACTGTGGCTGTGGCACATCCACAGACCATAGGGGTGTAATGAAAGAACAATATCGGTAATATGGAAAGGGGTTTTGTGGATGAATGTTTTACTTTTCAGGACTGCTTATGTGCAATTGGCAGAAACAAGTTTAAGAGTGAAATAGGAAGACGACTTTCTGGGGATTATGACTTCCAGTAACGCCAGTGGCAAAAGTGATTCTGTCAGTGGCAAAAGTGATCTTAAGGAGACTTTGTCTAAATAAATTGACTTCATGGGGAGAAGGTGTTTAGTCTGTATGAAAGCAACTTTGCTAGGAGACATCTAGAGTGCTGGATTGATTTTCTTTAGATGCATAAAGAATTTAAAAACACTTTTAAAAATTAATTATCTTTGGTTTACAATGTGAATCTATGACAGATTGTTTTCTAAACAACAGCAGTGTTATTTCATATACACGTTCTCACATTCACACTCGCACGCACTCTGTATTGTCTACCATCCATGATAGAGCTGAGGAAAATAGTTTGGCTAAACACTGGACAGACATGCAGATAATCTCAGCAGTGGATCAATCAGTATGGTTACACAGCGGGCAATCTGATTGAGTCCAACCCCTTGATGAAATGTGTTGCATTATTTATAGTTACCTGTAGGAGCTATTCATTACTCACCTTTCAATAGCTGACACACAGTGATGGATAGTTATCTTGATTGAAGAAAAAATATTCAATGCGTGCATTACACCTTTTTAATGGACGGTTAGATAATGCTGAGCACCTGACTTGTTAGCGAGAAGCTCCCTAATTAACATCAATATTCATCTGATGTGTCTGCAAACAGAGTTCAGTTTCAGTTTCAGTTCAACTTCATTTGTTTATAGAGGCATGCATTCTTCTCTATCTTAAAAATTGTGCTGAAATGATTTATTTGGATTGCTTTTAACAAATGAAACATGTATACATGCAGTATGTATGCAGAATTTAAGCCTTTATGTATATATTCTGAACTTAGTTGTGCCCTTGCACGCGTCCTTTGTATCCTCTCCCCTAGGCCTGAAGTAATTGTCACGGATGTCAAGTTAAGAGAGAGAAAAGGCAGGGAAGCAGAGGACCATATCCAGGCAGGACACAGAGGACAAAAGCCCAGTCAGATACTGCCTTGTGGGGTTGTGTCGACTATAACAGGACCCTTCTCCTCCAGAGATCAGGAAAAGAGGCCTTCGGTTTTCGGTGGACAGCTCTTATGTGTCGCTGGGTTTCATCCGGATATGGTATGTGTATGTGCTCAGACGCAGATTTGGGTGATAAATTGAATCAGTGTGAAATGTGTCAGAGTGGATGAACTGGTCATTTTCAGTCAAAAATGTATGTAGATTATAGTTGCTGGATAGTTGGTTGTGGATGACATGGCCCCTGTGCTCTCCGCATGTGTTTATTGAGAAGATATTTACTCTGTTTATAACAGTGTGCAGGTTATAATTTGTTTGGACTGTCTTTATGACACTAACACAAACTGGAGATTGCCAAAAAACACAATCTGTAGGAGCAGATGAATTAGTGAGCACGCTTTCATTTTCTCCTTTTATGTAAGGTGAGTAAAGCTCCCAAGGTGCACATACTGTATATATACTCCCCCACAGCACTACTGCACAATCAAGCAAAAGCTATACACAAATCTTAACCTTTATACACTAAAGCCCTCTTTCCCCCTTCAATGCACACACCTATAAGTAAATAGGAGATGGAGGACATGTTTGTGAAATTGGCTTTGAGCTTTGAGCCCCTCAATAAGTCATGGGTTGAGTCAAGGAATTTGGGTTTGTGGCAGCAGAGACACTGGAAAAAAAGATAAACATGCTCAGCGCTTTCCTTTTAGGGTTCATTACTCTGCCGTCCCGGGTGAGCCAGAGTTGAGGAGAGGAGTTAATTCCTACCGAGTGAGAAAAAACACATTAACTGAGACCTATCCATCTTCCCAGTGCTGACACCTCCATTTAAATCTCTTATTTCTAAAGGATGTAGAGGGAGAATCGTCTTCTCTATGTATGAGCCTGCACGTGGGGTGGGGAGGGTGTAAGTGTGCGTGATGCCTTTTGCAGTAAAAATCTTTCATTATGATATTTTCAATTTAATAAGAGGCCAACATTTCCTGCTCTTTTGAAAAATTAAGTGGCATTTTCTGTGGATTAATTTTACACATCTGGGAGTATATTTTATAATGCTAATGCAGGTTGCTGTGTTTTCATTCGCTCCAGGGAGTGAAAACTGCAATTTGGGGGTGGGTCTCTATTAATCTATCCAAGGCCCATATTTTAAACATGGGCCACATTAAAATTACACTTGACATTTCATCAACATGAGGTCTATAATACCTTTAGGGCAAACTAAATGTAAAGATGAAAAATTATATTAATAGTTGCAAAGTCTTTAACATGAGCTCAATCTTCTCATGGAATCTTTTATGAGAAAGTTTTTATCTCTCTTTCGAACTTTTCAGTCTCCTCCGCCCTCCCATTAATCTTCACTTAAATCTCCCACTGCCTGCTGTTATATATGCTAAGTGGTCTTGTCATTAGGTCCCGAGTTACCTGGTGTAATGAGCAGCCTTAGAAATGGATCTACTTGCTTTAATCAAATCAGCCCCAGGTGTCACCAAGCTCCCCAACGAGACCAGCTTTGTGCCAGGGTTGCCGAAATTATGCCCCATTAAAAAAACAATGCCCAGCTCACACACCTTGAAAAACACACACTGATTAGCACTAATCAGGCAAAGAATTAAGAGTGCTGGGGAGCCCTGGGCAAACAACATACTGTAGTATTATTAAAAGAGAGGCAAAGTGATTGATGTTGTTAGACATAGAATGTGTCATATATTGAAGTTCTATGGTACTAAATAAATATTTAACCTGTTTAATGAACTTGTTATTGCACCACTGCTGGACTGATAGTAATGCATTAGAAAACCTAACAATATAATTAGGCAAAGGTCCAGTGTGTAACATTTAGTATGATCTATTGACAGAAATGGAAGATATTACTCACAATTATGTTTTCTTTTTATATCTACAGAGGGAGCAGCTCCTCTTACATGCAGCCTCCATGTTTCTACATTAGCCCAATGACCAAACACTGTTTTGCAAGTTTCATGGCCACTATAGGTTCTCCTACATATTTGGAGGAGGAAGTTGAGGCAATCAGTATTCAGCTGGTAGCAATCTGCAGCCTCACCACTAGATACCACTAAATCCTGCATGCTGAAACTTTAAGACAAACATCGGGAAGCATGTGATTTTACTCAAGTTGTTATTCAGTTCAAGTTGTTATTTTTTTATCTTAAGACACATTCATCCTTTCATATGCTTTGGATGTCACATCATCTGATGTGTCCATTCCATGAACATAATCAGATATCTCCACACATACACTTTGATACAGACAATGGTACAGGCACTTAGACAAGAAGAGGTTTCAACCCACCTCCTGCCTAAACCTCTTTACCATGAGCTACTTATATTCAGTTACCAGACAACCTCACCGTGGTTACACAGGATGGATACATAACAACTTGTGCGACTACAGCAAACACAAGAGCAAAATCATATTTGCAAGTCATTGTTATATTCGCGCAGAGGATAGTAACACTCAATTATCACATTTAAAATTAACACATTAACGTTTATCAAGCTAGGCTCATCAATTTTAACAGCCTTAAATGAGATTTCCAGCAGTAGATATGAAATGTTGATTGATATTGATTGTTTTAACAGCTGTAACATACTGACTTCTCACCTGATTTTTCACAAACTACTTCCGATTCAAATAATGAACACTTTCCATTAACTGAGCCTCTCGTGTATCGGGATCGAAATCATCTGGAGAGAAGAGGTTTTGTAACTTCACTCTGTGATTGTGAGTCAACTGTGCTTTTGTCGTTGAACAGCGAGCGATCTGTCTTTTCACTCACAAACAGTCTTTGATGGTACAGGCAGCAGCTTAGAGAAAGCACCTTAACCAACAGAGAATTAGCATGAAGAATTAGCATTAATTAGTGACAGCTAATTAATCTACTGCCAGTGATGCTGGTTGTTTTAAGAGTCAGTGCTGCTATAAATGAGAAGCCATGCTAATGTTACCTGCATGCTTTCAACACTGGCATTTGCTTGATTGATTTTAAAAAAAGGAGACATACAAAGATATTTGTTAGCATGTGAACTTATTTAGAAGAAATAACGCGTATCAATCAGAAGCCAATCGAGACTTGAGCTGATCCAAGCATTTTTTTATTGGCTTAACAACTATATAAAGCCCAATCCATTTCCAATCCTTCGTTTATTTGCTCTGGGTACCCCAGCTGTTACAAAAAAAATGCCCCTTTGAGCTCTGTTACAACACTGGAATGTCTCCTAAAAAGTGAGCTGCATAGCAATGAAGCCAGCAGTTTTAATTAACTCATTTTTAAAAAGCACTCGAGTTGGTATTGGCATCGAAAAAAGTGATCAGAACATCCCTGTCAACAACGGTACAATTTTAATGTATAATTCAATACCACAGTTTTGAATATATTTCTGAGAGCTAATCTTAAGTCTGAGTTGAAGTTTCACTTACAGTGAAGTCATCATTTATGACCCAGCAGCTTTTCTTGAAATATCAATCTTCAGGGGAATGCTAATGTAATTACCAAACATTTTAGGTTCCTAACAATGGAGAACATAACCTTAACAACATACTATTGAGTAGCAAGAAGCATAATTCATTTTCTTTTTCTGCTGAGCAAGAATTAAACACCCATGGTACATTGATTACTACAAATCTACTGTATTTGGCACAGCTCAAATTATACACACGTGCACATACTCCCACTGGACCTAACCTTCAGGGAAGCAAGACTTGCCTTAACAAAGTGGAAAATAATTTCCAATACATATTAATGAAGCAGAGTTGAATCGATGCCCTTGGAACTTTATGAGAGCGTGTGCCAATGCAATGCTGCGACAGCAGCATAGTATATGTGTGGCTCAGATTTTGGGATGGGGTGGAGGACAGGGGTGCTAGCAAGCTTGGCTCAACAATAAGAGCCCTCATCTATCATGTTGCCTCACAGGTCCATGTGAGTGACCCTGACAATGAAAAAGCCTACCAAGTCTGCATAGAAGGACTAGCAGTGTGTGGGTGCTTCATTACTGTATGTGTAAGCAGTTTTAAATGGTGAGTTAATGATTCAAAACACAGACAGAGATCCCATCAATGATGTTTGGATGTTCAATCGTTCCCACATGTACACACATATTTGTGTTTACTTGTGTCTGCACTTGCACATGGACACACATATATATACACACACACACATATACACACACACACACACACACACACACACACACACACGCTATAAAATCCTGCTTTGGCAGCACATCGCCCGGACCAGCTTGTTCATCAATGGCCGAGAGTGTGTATTGAACAGAGAGAGAATTACAACCCCTGCAGCACTCGTGGATGACACAGCCACTTACAGCTTGACCAATAGGCCATTTGCACTCAATGAATCAAATATTTAAACACATTAATAACTAAGGCCACTGGCTACTGCAGAGGGGAGAACAGTGACAGCCAATCATAAATGTGCACACACCTGTAATTTAAAATTGCACCTACAGCCACAGAGAAGAAAAAATGTAGGCTTTTGCAGGCTTTTTGGTAATTAAGACTTTTTATTTGACACAGCAATGTTTATACATGCAGACCCTGTTGTTTTTTTTTTCCAGAAAAGAAAGACACTGGACTGTAATTAAAAGGCATCTAACTGTATGCACGCACGCATGCACACACACAAAATGCAGCATGGTTGAAGCTTGTTGTTATTCCTGTGCTGCGCTGCCACTGCATGATCATGCTGATACCCAGGGGCAATTTGTTATGGACATCAGAGGAGCAGTGAAGGTCACTAGCAAGACAAAGTATCCAGCCAGCCTATCATGGACACTGCTGATTCAGCACTCCCAAAGACATCACCTGCCCATGTTTGAGGAAAGAAATAAGGAAAAAGAAAAAGAGAGAAAAGGGACTGGAGCAGCGTCATGATGGGACATGCAGGCAGGGGGTAAAAGTAAGAAGAACTACAGAGA
This sequence comes from Protonibea diacanthus, assembly GCA_028641955.1. Lineage (NCBI taxonomy): Eukaryota > Metazoa > Chordata > Actinopteri > Sciaenidae > Protonibea > Protonibea diacanthus. Next base: position 11,469,786 of record CM053997.1, on the reverse strand, counting down.
ACAGTAAATATCATGGAATCTAATTTCCATTTAATATAACAGGTCATTTAACATTGTGTCAGTTTAAAAAATGTCATCAAGTCTAGGGTATCATCTTAATCCTAAACAGTGCTTGTTCTGCCAACTGAAACAGAGGAAAAATAAGACATCTAAAAAAAAATCTAATCTTGACTAACATAGTGTCCGGGGCTTTATGGTTAGCAGAAGGGGATATAATTAAAAATGAAAACTCCAAAGAAAACTCATCTGAGGACTTCTTCCCATTCATCATTTCATTCATTCAATGCAATTATGTGTAAAGGCCAAACATATATAAAAAACAATCAGATGGAATTTCAGACTCAATTTACCAAAATAAATAAAATACTGAGCCATCGGACTGATATTGAGCTGAAACAGTTTCTGCATAATCCATATCTTAGTTATCTCAAAGTCTCAGATTCCTCCTCTCACTTGCCTACTTTTTGATTTATAGAAGTTACAATTGGTAACCCTCATGGGCTAGTGGATCATCGTTGGTGAACTTGACCAAATGTGACAAATTCGTCACAATTTGTTTGTAAAATGTATAAAACAAAAAGAATATCGTCTTCAGAGAAAAACACACAAACACACACACACACTATGCAGGAACTGATAAGGGCACAAATTCAAAAGCATAAGAGACATTTCTGCTTGAATCAGGATATGAAGGATTACAGGCACCGTGGCCCTTTGATCATTCTAATTAACACACACACAGCAGTGTCACAACCCTTAGCTACAACTTCAACAGTCAGCCAAAGCTGGGCACATATCCACACATATCTTCACAAGTAGGATTAAATTGGCCTGTCTTGTCATAAACTTCATTTTTTTTACGACTAAAAAGGAAGGTTAAGTTTTGGTGAAATTATAAAATATTTGAGGGTGACAACATGACCTCAAAAAGGCACTGGATGGAATAAGGCGAACTGAAACTCTTCAGGGCATGAATGAGTGACACATATTCTGAGTAAATGTTTGAAGGAAGATTGAAAGAACTGGAAAGACAGAGACAAGGCGGGAGTCGGAAAAACTTCCACAGGGGAGAGGGAGACAGGAAGAGCGAGGAGTATTTAGGTCTCTTTAGTGCTGAGTTGCAGCCACTACTTGATTGGGTGCTTTGGGAGGAAATGGAAAAGCTCTCCAGCCAGGTGCTTATCTCTGACCAGAGCTTACAGAGTCAACCAACCGCCAAACTGCTTTACCCTGACAGCCAGACACTCACAGGGTAAGTTCCAATCAGCCTGTGAAGAGCAATGTCCAGGAAAGATATTTCCACCAAGCTAGTGTAACTTTTCAGTAGCAGATATGTGCTTTCTAAACTTCTCTGTGGGTTCAGAACACTGACATTTATGTTTCAAGCATCAGGAACTCCTATTTCAACATTTTCCCAAGGTACCAATTGTGTGAGATGGCAGAACGTTGTCACACAGGTTATGACATATCATAGGTAGATGGCTCACAAAGGTCTAGTTCTGGGAATAGCCTATGGACAGCCACAGCATCCTCACTCTTATCAAAAAATATTGTAATCTGTTGTGGTTGAGGGGTAAAGCAAGCAGGAGAAAAGGTAGTGAGCCAGTCCAGATGTCCACTCTGAACGCTGGAAATCACAGGCTTAAAATGGGCAAGCAGTGTAGGTGCAAGAGGTTTCAAGGGCTCAAAATGTTGGTATGGGACAGCTTGTTGTAAAATCCATGTTAATCAGACAGAAACATTTTCTCTGAAGCAAAGAGCAAGGTGTGTTTGTTTTTATAGGTCCTGATGTTAATAAATAATTCCTTTTGATTTAAAGTGGAGGAAATAATCCACAGTCAGGAGTTCACACACCAAAGTAGTAGACAAAATGCTGGCTGTTATGTAATATGTATGTATGTAATATCTTCCAATAGCAGTGTTTTCTCCTCTCCTTTCTCTTCTCTCCTTTGGAACCCCTGTGGCCTTCTGGTTGGATTAATTTATAGTGATTAAACATGAAAAAAATGCTATAGACACACAGACATCTAATTAATTACATATCCGAGGCAGACTTTTTAACCCTTACAAACTGTCCATATAATGCCTTCACAGTATGGTCCAGGTCAATTCTGACCCGCTCCAAAAAAATCCTCATAAAAAGTGTCTATACCAAATTTTGAACTACAGATGTATTTAGAATATATATAAAGCATGTATGACATTAATACATTCATTATTAATCCATAATTTATGATTTAGATAGGTTCTACAATACTTATTCTTTGAGAAAAAAACAGCCATAATCATTTAAATATATTTTATCGATAGTGAAAATGGCAAGAACACTCTGCAACTATTATAATATAACCACTTATAACCATTGCAACCATTAGACACTGTCCTTACTGCAATATCATAAAATAAAAACACAATTATCAATATTAATTCAACATTAACATTTAATGGAATTAGAAAGTAAACGAAAAAAGTCAAGAAATCTATTTGGGTGAATCATCAGATGCTTCTCAATGATGATTCAGCTCAATGGTGATGTTCATCTCCATTAAAGGATGATGACTCCATGGAGTGTATAATGTACAAAGAACAATGCTGAACATCCGACATCTTTTTTTCTTTGAATACCTGCAGTAAGTCTTTGGTGCTTTGCAATCCCATTATCCCTGCACGTATGAGATGTGTTGACAGTCCCACAGTGGGGCGACCGAGCCGTGGGGGTGGTGGCTGGGTGGTTGGGGGGGGGCTACTGATAGTGAAGAAGAAAGAAAAGGTACGGTCCCAGAGAGAGCAGAGGATAAAAAAAGGCAGATAGAGATTGAGATAGAGAGGTGTGGTGCGTGGGGCTATGGGCCTCTGTGTCCTGCAGGGGATTACAGATGGCCCTCAGAATTAAATCAAAACTGTGCTGACTGCCAAGGAATGGGCTCTGCGACACATCGGGTGCCACATGAGAGGGGGGTAAGACTGGCGCAGAGGGAGGAGGCTGAAGGCGAGGGCTGCAGCCATAGAGTGAAAATCGCCTTCAAATGAGTTTTTGAAATATCTAAAAATAAATTGCCTTTGAAAAAGCTCAACAGACAGCTGATATGAGGGCTGGATGGGGGCCAAGTGAAAAGTTGCCCTCTCCCTCCATTTCTCCTCATCTCAGCATCTTCTATACCTTGGCACCATTCATTTTGTCACGTCTCAATCGTTTCCTCGCTCGCTCTCACTCATAGACACGAACACTGGCATGCAAGCAGGTACTGTACTAACACATGGGTTTAAGGTGAAGTCTCTCTTTAATTACCAATTAACAGCAGTTGGATTAGAGTATGAACAAAGCACCTTCTCCTGGCTGATGATATTTATCTACAAAATACTGTGCATGCCAATACATTCCAAGGGCCCAGCAGATGGTAGGGTCTATTTTTAGAGGAAAAGATTGAATAATGTATAATTGCCTCTGTCTGCTCATCACTTCCTTTGCACATGCTGTGTATGATACCGTACAGAGCATTTTACCTGGCACACAAAGGTGATGGTAACTGGTGATAACTGAAATAAGACATTAAAGGTACAGATATGTCATCATCATACACCTTCACATACACGCACACACTGATGTCATATATTTGTTTCAGCTGAAACACACATTTAACTTAACTGCATTCAGGTAGCTAAACCTACATACTGCCATCTTAGCAAGCCTGATGTTGCCATCATTCCCTGTCCTATGGAGATTAACTTCCAAGTACAGTGTGTAAATGAAGATGCAGAATCTATAAAATGCAAATGAACATGCAAATTAGTCTAGGGACGTTATAAGATTTACTTTTTAAACTCCACAACTCAATAATAGCCGTCTGCAATAAAGTATTGAGTCGGGCCGATGTCAAGCGCATTCTTATAGTCGGACATGAAATATTTTCATCGTCTACCGATCATTTCTCTGTAATAGCTATTAGTAAGTGCACAAAAAAACACAATCTTCCTTGAAATTATGCATTGTTTTTATCAGAGAAAACAGATTTGGCTATCTGTATGGTAATTCCTTACAAAAAAAACAAACCCAGATCATACACCTACCTAATGACCCAAATGTTGGCTAGCAGAATATGTGCAATCAAATTGTCCCATTTGTTCAGTTTTGTAAACACTCGGTTGTGCACATGCTGTTCATTCCTGAGGCACAGAATTAATTATATTTCCCAAGGCTTACTGTCTCTGTCTTATTGTTTTCTCTTTGTCTTTTCATAGATGCTCTAACACTACAACATAAACTAGATACTACCAAGCCCAAACTAAAAATAATGAATCTCCTGGAGAAAATCATCAGGCTTTCCCCAGATACAAAAAAAAATCAATGATTGAGTGCCCACACCCTTAAATATCTATAGTCTGCAACACTGTGAGTGTAAGAGCAAGAAAAGGGAATCATTCAATGTTTCAGTATAAACATGTGGAAGGTCTGCTTTCACACACAACTGTAGATAAGTGAAAAATATACACACATGCACAGAACCACACAATCTCCAACTTGTCCAATGTCCACTTCAGCTCTACATTTCCATCTCTCAGTAGTAGATATAAGAGATGAGGCATCGACCACAGATTAAGAACACGGGGGCCTGTTGGCCTGCCTACAGTCGAACACTAACCTTTAATAGTGCAAAAACACACCTGTATGCATCAATGCAGGACTTAATCAGCCAAATTAAATCAGCTTCACAACATCAAAGGATATTTTCTATGCAAACCAGTGGACTGCTCCTCATTCGTTGGTTGGCGACCTTCACTGATACATCATTAATTTCCAGTTCATATCAGTCTGCCACCTCTATCAGACATGAATCACGCAAACTGGCACTTACAATTCATATACAAAAATAAACATTAACAGTTGGTAACTGTTTGCTTCCCCTTTTTTTTTTTTTTTACATTAAATGTGTCTTTGCAGTTTTCACAGACTTCGGTTTGGTTGGTGTGCAACCATGAAAATGTCCTTTACATTACTCTCTGTTCAATCCTGATAATCAGGGTGAATTGTTATTTCTTTGGCCATTATTTATTTAAAAAGAAAAAAAAAAAGTTATCCATTTGAAAAATCTGAAATGTGGGCTGTGATTTATAGGTCTGAAATAAGGCTATGTGTGTGCAAAAGTGCTGTGCTGTCCTAGAAAGAGTAATAGCATGGGGATATGAAGCTCGTAAAAAAAATAATGTGCACTTTGACTATTTTGTTCTCTGCCAATATAATCTTTTTTTTTGTAAATGAAACATTCCCATTAAGAAATAACTTCAGCCTTTTAGCATTCACTCTCTAATAAATGCTATTTTCAAAAGGATGGATGGAGGTTTTACCTATTGGCATGATCCATGCTACCGAGATACTTTATTGGCCTCAGTGGAAGCCCCTTATTACTCCCCTTCCACCACTACGGTTACTCTTGTCTTAAAACTAAATCTGTTCCACTAGTGCTGCCAACGAGCTATGTCTCTTTCTCGCACCTCTGACCTGACAAATGGTAATTCTTGGATTATCTGTTATTCGCATTGCTTCTTTCTGTGCTTCTTAATAAGACGAGGACAGATTGTTGAGGACAGCACGGAAAAAAAAAAAAATGTCTGAGAAAGACCGCAAGATGTTTGTCGAATCTCCGCTCTGTGAAAAGAAGTGAATGATAAAGCAAGCTGGCATAAAGAAAAGTGTTGGATTTCTGACATGTAGGCGTCTGTCTACATATCTATGTTTGCCACCATGCTTATGCAATATTTAACTACAGTATGAAGCAGTACATGCTGCAATTTGGAGACCTAGAGCTCTTTGGAAAAATGGCCTGTCAACAAAGTTCAATGTTCTAGCAAATCACTATAAAGGATTCATTTGCAAAGACATGATGTGCCTTTATAGTACTTGCCTAGCATTGTGATGCTCAGGGTAGCAAGGAATATACAAACAAACAAAGTTTCAGTTTTTCAGAAGGATAGGTGATGAGCTAACACCAAGAATGAGTAGACAGACCACATCTACCACGTCTGACACTCAGCCAGTTTCCCAAAGGCATCTTTCTTTAAAGCAAAACAAGACAAAAAAAAAAAAAGTATTAAGATGTGTTAAGACACTAAACCAGATCATAAGCATCACAACCAGCCTCCGAATTTAAAATGACTGGGAGCAATAGAGAGGGGTGTGGGGAGACAATGAGGGCACAAAATACTCAAAATGGAATGCTTTTTTCTGTCTGGGATGATGATGATGACAGTGAACGTTGGAGGATCCAAGCAGTTTATGAGCCACTTTAAGCTGTTTCTTAATGCGCTCCACTTCGATGCAGCTCCCCAGTAAAATAGCCTATTAAAGCTGATCATGAAGGCATGTCTGCCATCAAAATGGTCTCTTTTTGTGGTATTTGCCTGTGAGGGAGTTTTCCCCCTTCATTAAAATGACAACAATGATTCATCCTATGCATATGCAAATAGACAGAAATCTAGATAAAAAAATGCAGCGGGTGTCTTTATACTTGCTTCTTGTCTCTGCGTGAAACAACCCGGGGTTTACAAAAGGTGGGATTTGGGACAGCAGCCTTTGCCCTCTGTCCTTTAGACAGTCCAGATGTACTGACTGAAACCAAACAGAACTCAGATTTATTTAAGACCGAGTCTCCTTCTGGGGATTAATTCTAACTTGCAATAGTGACAAGGCAGATGCCTTGGCACGGAGAGAAAGCAGATTTATAAGGGCCTCAAAGGAGACAGTGATCAACACTATACTCTAAAAACTAATGTACATTGTTCAAGGGCAGCGCACAATTGCTCCAAATCCCTTTGGCACCATTTGGCTCCTCTGATAACCATAAAGACAAAGAAAAGGAGAGGCTGAGACACAGATGCACTGAAGTGTACATGGCCCGACAGGGCTGGCCTAATCACAAGATTAGCCATTTTAATTTAGATTATTCAAGACTTGTTGGCATGTAGAGATGCCCGCTGTCATGCCGACTAGTACAAAGGCATAGTGAGAACATCAAAAAGATCAGAGAGTGACATGCTATTTTTCCAGTGGCGCGTTATTAAGCCCAACAGCTGGGACAGACCTTGGAGCTTGCACAGCCCCCTCTAAGGAAGACAAATGGGAAAAGGTCACTCATTTGGCAACTGATCACACATGTTTTTGGGGGGGGTACATGAAAGCAGACAAACACAGTTATCAACTGTAACCATTAGGATACAAATCTTGGCATTTGAAATGAGGTGTAGCGGTGGTAGCTGCACAGCCCACAGATGGTGGCATGATGGCCAAAAGAAAAAAAAGAGAGGGCATTCTCGGGTTCAATATTAAATTTTTAGTGAACCTAAGCAAAATCAACACACTAATCATCAGTCTGTTGGAGTCCTTCACAATTCATCACATTTTCAATTGAGAGCATTCATTCAAACACACTTTTGCCCTCTCAGCAGAAGGCATGGGGACTTAACTTTATGTCTGGAATAAGAAATTATTCTGAAAATAAGCAAGAAAATCGCTCGCAGGACTGAGATTCAGTCCAAAAACTAGATTCAACTCCGAAAACTTATATTAGGAACCTGTTATTTCTTTCTTCAGACTATCTATGTCCATATCTCAGATCTTAACAACATGTCACAACCTATTCCAACATTTTACTATCACAGCTGCTCAGGGGGTTTGTGAATTTTTATCTCCCACACTCATGAGGGCAGAATGAGGAAATCCCAGGATGATGATCAATCTAATATGACCTTAGGCCTTGTCATAACATTGTCACAGTATCAAACCAACACAAGGGCCACTGTCCATGAGTAATAAAAGCCGACACCATCTCAGTTTCTTCAATTACGTATACACAGACGCACAACACCTCTGGCAGGACAGTAGCAACATTAATAGCGCATTACAACTGCATTTTGGAGACATTATGAATAAGCAGTGATTCGTAGCAGCTGCATTCATTACACAAACGTGATTAAAGTGGCAGACCCCTCAGGCGTCCGCTGGCCTAATGATCCCACTCTGCCTTTTGTTATTCACGTTGGTTGGGGCCATGCCACTAAGCAGCAGCCCTGGGTGTCTGCTCGCGCTGAGGCCTCATTAATAACAGGCCATTCACAAACCTTGCGTTTGTACTCAGCACCCGGCCATGGTAAATGAAAGAGACGGAGCCCCCCGGATGCCCGGGTCTACCCCTGACGCAGATGGGTCTACTCGCTCTCCTGCATGATGATGTTGATGTCCACTTGTGTGTGTGACAAGCTGACATATGTTACCGGGCATTCATCGCTGGCTGTTAAATTGCCCTCTTTGGATGCTCTATTCAGCCCCATCAGCGAACTCTCCCTCCAGAGACTGGCAATGTACATATTTACATAATGCTCTAATGCAATAAAACAAATGAATACAGTCCTGTGTGTGTGCTGGGAGGAGGGCTGGATACGAGAAAATAAACCAGCCCGAGCTATTTACATGGCAGCTGCATATTCAATGCTGGCCTTAAAACTATTGTTTTTATTCTGGGTGAAGAATCAGAATTAGTTATTTAGACCAGAATGTGTATTGCAACATATTATAATGTTACAGTTACAGCACAAAATAATTACAACAAATAGACAAGTTGCCCATTTCTAGTGACTATACCACAGCTCTTGCTGGTCTCAAAAGTGACACTTTATAGACTCGCCCTATAGAACGCATAGTGCTACGATATGCATTTTCATGCCCATTCAAACTTCCTGAGCAGGATATATCCCCCTGTACTCTTTCAGCCCACCAGATAGATTCTGGATCACCCCTGCTGCTGACCATGCACTAAATTATTCAGTTGAAAATAAGTCCACATTAAAAATGCATTGACTCGCAGGAGTAAGACACTGTAGAACAAACTCCAGTGCTAAACATGTAGGAAGGGGATCAATGCATAAGAGTTTTTTTTTTTTTTTTTTTTTTTGTCATTTGCAATGCTAATTTTGATCAAGTGCTTTCAGAACACAGGTGACAGTAGCATTTACAGTGTGTAACGAAGTTTAGTCAGACACAAAGTATGAATCTGAGGTAAAAAGAAACCATGCAATATTTCTTTAAGTGGAGGTTTTTGGTCCACGAATGCAGGTAGCTGTACAAGCAGCACAAAATTTCTACCGCTGCAAATATAATATAATAAATTATATATATTATTATATAAGTATTCAAGCAGTAGGCTGAGAAATATTGTCAATAATGATGATACAATTAGAGGGTTTGTATTTGATATTGTGTAGAGTTGACATTGTGGTGTCTGGTTTGCATAATCCAGCCAATAAGGCTGCAGGTTGTACTATGCTGCCAATCTGGCCACTGTTTGCTGGCACACAGCATCTGAAAAACACAAAGTGGGGGGGACTGGTATGAAAAAGGAGAGGATGAACAACCAGCAGGACTGGAGAAGATGAACACAACAGTCATCCTGAACTCCCCAAAGGTCACACATCAGTGTTTCGATATGAAGTGAGGCTCATATAAGGATGATCTGCAAAACACGCCCTCCGCAGTGCAAACCAAGAGGAGAAAGAAAACTAATGTCACTAGACATGCTTGTATTAGCGCTTCTTCAACAATACTTTCTTCTTACACATTTAGCACGCTCAGTATGATGCATGTGTCACTTCCATCAAGTTCCTGTGTGGTCTTACAGATCACACGTGATCACTGTTGCATAAATACCAGTGAAGAAGGAGTGGCAAATGCCAGTTTTTAAATGAGAAAACTTAAAGGATCAGCATCTATCAGCATGCATCATTCATTCATCATGAAGAAAAAGGTGCTACAGAGACACAATGTTCGAATCTCCGAAGGTTGCTGACAGGACCAGACTCTGACTTTGCTGACTCTGAACCTTCAGACCTCCCATGGACCTGCGGGGGGTGAGCAGGGGGGGGGGGGGGGGGGGCTCAGCAGCTTATTAAGCCAGGTTTAATGGCCTTGACCCTAGCCCACAACCCCGAAGAAGAGTCCTGGAGGAAGAGAGGTCAAAGTTCGTATAATATTAGAGCAAGAGAAACTCAGAGGTGTGGGATGTTTGGCAGGGTTCCATCTTCGCATCGACTATAAAACAGAAGGAATTCTGTTAACCAAGACTTTCCCAAGTTTCTCCCCTTGAAAATGTGCTTGAGCTTGCATTCAAAGCCAGCCAAGTTTGAAAGTACCATATTCTGTGACCTTAGCCCACAGCTAAAGGCAATTACAATTTTATTTGTTTTAAAAGGTTTTTGCTCTTTTTTTTTAAGCCACAAAGACGATTAGAGCAAGAGGGGTGACTAAAGGTTCTTGGCCAGGTTCACACCAAGACCATGAGGTTATGCAGCCTGCATTTCAGACTCACAAGGAGCCAGACAATTATATATTTTAGATGACACATTAATGTACTCCACTTAGCCTATATTACTGTCACTGAATTTGACATTCAAGATATGTGGGAACATTTACATTTTAATAACTGAAAACTGTGGGCCATTTTCCAACAGTCTTCTCATTGGAAATCTTTAGGAATTCATTTGTGCAGGTATCGTTTTATTGATTTTTGCACACTGTATCAAGTAGGTCCTTGACGCAGGATTCTGTGTATATAATATCATGTTTAATCTGTTGTATAAATAGTTTTCGTATAGAATCGAGATTCAAACGCACATGTTGCCCCTGATCGTCTATTCCCTAGCTGACTTTTTGCTTCCTCTTCCCTCTTCCCTCTGTCCTCCACTTGCTTCGCTCCCTTACTCTACAATCACAGTCCCCGCAATTTCCTTCTCTCCTCTTCAGAGGTGTTACGGATGGCTGGAACGGAGAGTACAAGCAAAGCAATAAGGCCTGTTGTGAAGCGGCTATGGGATCAATGGGGGTTTTAAGGAGGCAGGGCACGTAGCCGCAGCTGGTCAATTAGAGAAAGGACAGCACAAGCACACACACATATACACACAGTGAAAGTGGCTGGCCTTTAAAAACAGAGTTACTTTTCACCTCTCGTCAGCTCTTTTTCTTCAGCTTCAAATGGATCAGCATCAGGGAATCTTGGCTGAGATAATGCCATTGGTTGTGGTGTGAAGACTCGACTGTAAGGACGAATGGCTTGGAAGACACTGTAAACACAAGGAAGCCTATTTTGATGGTAAAAGTTGTTCTGTCAAAGAAGTGTGGAGCAAAGCGCTGGACTGCATTGCGACACATCTAGTGCAACATGACAAGATAACCCCATTTTTATACATGCCACACACACATGTTCATGGAGAATCTGATGACGTTTTATGGCAGCGTTCTGCTCTACAGGCACCCAGCATGAGAACAGCAGTCCCTGTTACTGAATTAGCATTGGGGGGGAAAAACACTAAACTCTATTGAGTCAAAACCTAATGAAGCTCATTAAATCTAACAGCAAACATTGCAACATTAAGTATGACAGAGTGACTCACTGGTGTCAAAAGATGCACTTCTTCCAAGCGTTTAACCATGGCTTATTTGAGTTAAAAACAGGTGAATCTATTACCATGATTTATATTACAGCTTGATAAGAATTAAGGTCATGGTGTTAGTGCACAGTTTGTAACTAATAGAATTTCATGCTGAGTATTTTTTGTAAATGGAATTTCAACTAGGCTTACTAGACTCCTGCGGCAAACGGAAAATCGAACTCTTTGGGTTAAAGACGTACTACTGCTGAAGCTTAGGAGTGTTGTGAATATGCATATGAATATGTGATGGCAGGAAACGCATGTACAGTGAGAGACTATAACTACCTAAAATATGAATAAAGACATAAACCTGAGGCAATTTGTTCCTGTGTCCCCTCTTCTTTGTTAACCACAAGGGTCTCTGCATAGTCATGGTTCAACCACCACATGCTGGAATAACGATAATAATGATATAACATCTTCATTATACTCTGACACTGTCCCTTCCTGTAAGCATACACTAACCTCAGCGAAGCAGAGATTGGGGAGTGATGATAAACTCCCACATCTTCCTCTGTATATTTTCTTTCTTGTTGCAAGTCCTTGAAGTGCCACCTTTTTTGAGAGCCAGCAGTTGCTTTTACGAGATGCCTTGCCACCTTTAGCGTAGCAACGCTAGCTCGCAATTTCTGCTTTGCTCATGGTGTTCAATCTTGCAGTAAATAACTTGCCTGCTTGCAAGATGTACAGTAGCCTGGCTTTTACGAGACTACACTCCCCTCTTGGGCAGGTGTAAAAACAAGCCTTCATGGCATAACACAAGCCGACAGGGGTCCAATTATCTTGGTCACAACAATCAGTATGTGTGAAAAGACATCAAAGTACACCTGCGATATATATCCTTTTACATTAAAGTATGCAATTTCCTTCTCTTCACGTCTCCACAGCTCGTGTCCTGGATGTCCACAATAACTTCTGCTAAAGCTGAATATTGTAGTAATGAGTCTATAAACAGGTTCATTAGCTGCACTTCATTTCCAATTAGGCACAGGAACACATCGTGAAGGAGGAAAGAGACACACGCTTGACAAAGAGACAGCTCCCTGATAGTTGTTTCACTCTGTCTTCCCTTTACAACTTCTGCTTGTTTTCCACTTTATCCTGTTTTTCTTGCCCTTTATTATCACCTTCTCTACACTCCTGTTTCTACTGACAACAGGCTGTGCTTGGAGAATAACTTGACTTGATTATCTATAATGAAAACACTACACTCGCTCTTCTCTTCCCGACTCGTATACAGTAAAACACTCGCTCACTCACTTCAAAACCCTTGCTTTTACTCTGCTTTGTATTTATCTGCATTTACTCAAATATCGCTGATCGTGAAAGGACAGATGATACATTGCAAGATGGAGGGAGAGTGGAGGAGAGTGGGAGAGCAGACGGCTGGAGCGAGACTGAAACATGAAGAAAGGTGTGTTGCAGCGGGTTCACACAAAAACCACATGCAACCAAAATATGGGATCAATACAATGTGCCTCACTGTTTCCCACGTACGCAAGACACTCTAAATGCTCTCCATCTGTCCACTTTCCCTTTCAGCTGAATGGTAACTTTCAGAGAAATAAAAGGAGCACTTCCAATCTAATATCCAGTTAAATTGCAAAAAGCATTCATCACTGACAACATCCTTCACCGAATCCTGCAGGGAGTGGGATCTACATGGAAGAACGCCGGAGCGGCTATTTCTAAGTCTGCCAATGACAGGGTAGCTCTGAAGTTGTGTGATCACCTGGAAAACTTTGGCTGTGACATCAAAGCCGGTGATTGATGTTGTATCAATGCAGTTACACCTCACGCTTCCGTTTTCTCACGCTTCAGTTTGTCAATTGAGCCACTGTTCCCATTCACCTCTAGAGTCCTTGTGTTCTCTTAGAAATACGTTCTACGTAGACTATATGAGGATTGGTAAAGAGTAAAATAAAACACTAATGTATAGTGTGATATTAAGTTGCTGATGCCATATGCAAATAAAAAAAAAATACATTAATATCCTTTGCTAAAAAAAGTACTTGAGTTAATTATGAGAGTTTCATAACTACATCTGTTCGGCAGACCTTTGTTTATGCAAAGTAACTCAGTAAAGTAACCTATCACAGATAAGCAGATGGTGGTGCGGGGTGCTTAAAAATACAAAATGTATTCTTCAACTGCAAAATATTTGCCTCTAGTATATATATGAGCAACTACTTGGAAGGACGACAACTCTGCTGCCAGCCCTAAAAACGCTGTTTTAATCAGGCTCTAAAAAACGTTGGTATGCAGAGAGTGCTCAGCTCTTTCGTCAGAATCAAATTTGACTTCCTGTATCCAAATTTTAAATGAAGCATGAATAAAAAGTGAAGTCAAAGGAAGCCATGCTACAATGTTGTTACTCTCACATACTGTATAATACCACACTGTATTTTGTACTTTCAAGGTTACACTAGTTACATCCTGTCATTTATTTATTGTGAACAAATCTGACTTCACTGCAAGTGAAAGTACATTCAACTGCAAAACAAACCTAAAGTTCAACAGCATCCACAGAAAAGATAACACAGCACAGATCTTAGATTAATTTTGTTCCAAGATACTAGATGGAAGTAATCTCTGAATGTTCTCAGAGTGAAATATGAATGAATGTGTCATATCATTCAGTGGGCATGACTCTGCAGAGCAGCAGTAAAGTTTCCACAGCGGTTTAGTTTTGGTTCGATGCGTGGTACTGCAGTGCCCCCTGCTGATCTTGCAGAATACTTCACCTCTGTATGTAAGTACTCCTGGACAGTCCTACAACCTTGGTAGAAGGAATACACTTGATAATCAAAGAAATCTTCATCAGTATTCTTTGTGCTCTTCAGACTGCACACACAGCATTGATCTAAGACAGGTACATATTGCGAAAGCAACGCCGAGTATGCCAGTTCTTGTTAAGATACCCACTTTGACTTCAAGCTGTTGCACCCTAGTGGTTATAGATTTAAACTGCTGCCTGTTTTAATTTTATCCGGCTGAAATGATTTGGACAAACAAGTGAATGCATTAACTACACACTCTCTTATGTACCACTGGTGAGGTGCCCTTAAGCAAGGCAGGTATTGAACAACTGCTACAATGCAACTCCTTAGTGGCCAGCAAAACAATAACACAGATGTACTCATAAGAAAGAAAGACAGCATCCATAAATGGAGCTGCCAAATCATTTTCTAGCAGGCAAAAACTTTTTTTCAAGTTTCTGAAGGTGTTTAAAAAAATAATTAAAAGGAGTTGTATAGGATTAAAATTTAAAAGGACCCCAGGAGACTTAATACAGATGGAGTAACAAAGCACAGACCAGTTTTGAAATTAACGTAGCACAAGGCAATGTCTGCAACTCCAAACAACTCTTTTGAAAAGTTTGAACTTTGAAATTCAGAAATCATGCAATGAGACATCTGTAAACTGTATACAACATGCTCATGTTTAGCAACCCAGCTGGTCTTGGCTGCTTTATACAAATAGGACAGGAAAGACAGTGAAGGTGAAGACTTCTTTTTCTTATTTATGTTAACAAATCTTGCATTTTACCTCAAATATTGTATGGTTGCAGCTTTAAAATACAAAATAGTAACACATAAAAACACAGGAGTAGGTGCAATGGAGACGTTATATACAGCAGCTATAGGAAGACTAGACAATCATTTTTACCCCATTCCCACCACCTCCTATTTTTTTTTTTTTTTTTTTTTCGTTTTCTTGACCTCTCTCCAAGCCTTGCAATTATCTTCAATTATCCTCACTTCCACCTCACCAATTACATCCATTATTGATTCCAGACCCTCCGGCTCTAAGCCTTATCTATACCCAACCACAGCACACAGAGAGGAGAAAGCAGAATAGGACCAAATAATAGGACCTTGGTTCATTAACACTCTCCAGCTTTTCACTCCATCTACATCACACCATCTACCTAATGGAAACAGTTTTCCTCCTGCAGTGCCCTTGAGAAATAAATTTAACAAATGCAAAATCAGTACCTTCTAAATACGTAAAACTCTGCAAAAATGATCTATGGATGCAGAATGCATTTTAGTTACAAACAGATTTAACCCCTTAATAATCAGCAGAGTCAGAAAGTTTCAGATTAAGCCAGGACCAACCATTGATTTTTTTGCAAGGAAAACTCAACAGAGTCATCTTCAACTTTCAACAGGGCTCTGCAAGCAACACTCGAAGGTATACCTACCTATAGTTTCTGATCATAATTTGTCCATCGTGAAGCATTAAGAGACTTTGTACCAATAATATGACATCCTCTCTCCAAATGCTGAAAACAGAAACACTGGCATTACAGTGAGATGGTGTAGTAGGAAGGTCAGTTACACAGTATGGAAGCTGTAAAATGTGTAGTCACACTCTGCGGCTCTTCTGCCAAATTTTTGAATATGATACTTGCTGACATTTAGTGAGACACAAACATAAGCTGCTGTCACCACACACTAATGTAAAACATCCATCATCTTGAATACACGCCAGGGCACCTGCGGAGAGCCGCATCAATGATGCCTCACTGCCATCTCCTGTTACAACAAACTTGAGGAGCCGAGTTTTAAGTGCGATTTGTGATGCAACGCTGCCCCCTTGAGGTGTGTTCCAAGCTGTGGCAGCCGTTCTGTGATGTGTCACTGGAGCGTTACAACTTCAAGTGAAGTTTGTACTACAAGAGGAATACAGTACAAAGGGAAGATATCAAATCTGAACCTAACCTTTCTACCCTTTGAGTCAGCTTTTCTTTGGAACATTGTGTAGCATCACTGAAAGCTGTCCATCACATCTTATATCTGTTATACCTGCTTGGAGTACTGAATGGGTGAGGCTTATGGCTTATGTCACCTATACATACTAAATATAGTCCTCCATGAAGACTGTAACAGGGTCATATTGTAAATTGTAGAGTGCAAGGTAACTGGTGATGCAACTGAGAGACTTTTTTTTAACCTTTTAAATGTCTTTGACGTCCCTTTTACATGTAGTAGCATACTTGGATCTCTGACATGTTGATCTGTAAGTAAAGCGAAAATTAGGACATTTCTGTTTCTGTAACTTTACTATCATATACACTCACTTGATAGTTTATTAGGTGCAGTTAAGACTAATGCAGTCTGATGGGCCTACAATAAATACTACCTTAATAAAGGTTATAATGTTAAGTTTTGGCTGGAACTGTTTTACAGAGGTGCTGATTCCATTTTATGCAGCATTTCATAGCAGTAGTAGCTATAAATATTGTGATACATTGCAGTAGATAACTGTTCTCTATGTATACTGTATCTGTTTCTATCAAATACACATGAAATGTGTGAAAATTGTGGGGGCTGCAATTTGTGACTGTGTTGAATAGTACTGTATTATACTGACGTGTTCATATTATTCTGTTCAATGAGGGCAGGCTAAAAAACACACACATCTCCGTATAAATTAGTAAAAACTGCAGGCTCCAAAATGATCATGAAGTTTAATCAACACCTCCCTAAAACAGGTTCAGTAAGCACTGAACAGTATAGCCTTCATGGAGGTTGATTAGATTTACTGCAGGACTGTATCAAGTGTGCTTAATTGCCTGCAGGTACCCCGTTAGATCATAAATCTGTCTGTACAAGCCTAGAAAATGCACAGATTTGACCCATATAATAAATGTGTCCCAGCCAATGCATTGTTTAAATAACGTTTTTCAACAAATATGTACAAAAAGTACGACTAAATATTCTACTAACCTCCTGGGGGAATCAACTGGCTCATGCAGAAAGTCGCCCAGCATACCTGAATCACACAGGTTGAACAATTGGAGCAAATGAGGAGGCTCGTTTAGGTTTGGCGTTTGTCGGGAGTGATGTTGTATTAATTTAAGATTTCTAACACCATTAAACTAAACTCTAATATTGTTTGTTTGTTTGCTTTGTTTGGAGGAGGCTGATAACTTCCTGTTAACCTCGGTCTCTCCAGTCTGTCTGCAGTCTGTCTGCGGCAGTGCCAGTGTGAGGGAAAAGGGGGCGTGGTTTGTCAGATCTAATGTGGCGTTCAGGTTTTATCGGAAATATAACAACGGATAACCGTGCATGAATGACAGCCTTGGATTAAATAAATAAAAAAAAAAGACACGATCGCTGTGATCAGGAAGGGGGTGGATTTATGATACCTAAGTTTCCTAAATGCGAAGCCAATGGAAACATGAAAACGGTGTCAGCAAATGCTGTAAATGTAATTCATTTTATCATAACATACAGTATTTCCTTTATAATAACTGTGTATTATGTAAAAACCTTAATGGGCTATACAAACTTCCCTTGCTTTGGTTTAACATTTGTGATTTATACTTATATTACCTTTATTTTATTTTTTTTTACCTTTACTTTATTAATATTGTACTGGTTTTGCATATATTTATATCATATATAAATATTTTATATCATATAATTTGTCCATTCTGGCCGTAATGATTTGCAACAATTAGCAAAAAAAAAAAAAAAAAAAAAAATCATATCAAAAAATAAAAAATAAAAATCATATATAGCTTAATGTGCCTTTGTATATAAAACGAAAGGAACAAACCACCTTAAAACGTGCTTATACTCCAAAACGCTTTTAAAAAAAGCACGTCTGAGTGTGTGAATACATGCACTCTGAGAGATAGAGGCTCAGGGCGGGTACCTGAAGGCATCACTAGTGCAGATCAGTGTTGTGTGCGGTCTGCTCGCTGTGTTTGCTGTGTTTGCTGCTGGCTCCCCTCTGTCCTCCATTACAGCTCGGCTCCATCCCCGCTGTACGGCGCAGGCCCGAAGTAGCGCAGCCGCTCTGAGGTTAGTGCCCTACCGCGCAATCTCCATTTATTTCAGCCCCGGCGCAGCCGCATCATCGAACCCGGCAGCGTTGGGGTGAAAGATGCAGATTGTTTAGATGTTGACTGGAGCCGTTGTTGTGATACATGTGTGGCTCTTCTTCTTTTTTTTGGTGCGGAATCATATTGTAGCGCGTATCGACAACAAGCTCGGAGAGAGTAGAGAATAGCTGCGGATGAGACGCAGGCCGCTGGGCCTGTCTTTAGCGCTCTGTTTTGTTTCATATTGCGCGGGTTTCATGCTAGCTGATGCGTTGCGACGGTTCGCCTTTCACTTCGCACCAAATTAATTCACGTCCAGTGTCCGAACATCATGAAACCCATTGCTGTTTTTGATCACAGTCTATGTCCATTCAGATGGCCGGAGCTACACCGCCAAATGGTTAGCGAGCTAGCTTATTAGCCAAATGTAGGACATAGCTAGCTTAGCTTTGGCTGTCGTTATCCACCAACCGGCATGTCTGCTAGCATTACAGCACTGTAACGATTGAGCAATAACGACGCCTGTTCAATTTAATATACAGCTACATAGCAATTGCTGTGGAAGCTGGTCTTATTGCGGGCTATGGGTGTGATTAAACATCAGTGTTATTGTCTAGTCGTGTTATTCGGTTATCATCCCATTGATCCGATCAGCAGCTGCTACAGCCCGTGTAGTTGGTACAGAGGATATTGGATGCAAATAAACCTGTGTGGCTGCAGTTTGTGCTTCTGTGTGTGTGTTTGTTCCTTTCCTTAAAACAGTAAACAAATACACATCGGAGCTATTAAACATAAATATTCCCTTTATCAGCTCACACTGTGCCACCATGAGCAAAATGAGCAGGGTATCCCCATTAAACTGCCTCACACAATGACACTACATTGATTGAGTCTTGGATTTCTATGTGAACATAAGCACATTGTAAGTGTTGACCTTACTGGGTGTAATTTAACCCCTCTGCCTTAGACTATAATATCAGTACACACACGTGTAATACAGCAGTGATCATGCAGACACTCACGTCTTCAATCTGACCTGATCATTTCTCTAACTTGGTTGTGTTTTTACTGTCACAAAGTCCCTTTCACTCAGTTGGATATGAAACTACATAGCATGTAAATAAATCAAAAACATTAAACAGTATACATGCCATTGCATATCTTTGTACCAAACATGATTTAACACGTTTGAATGGGAAAATAAAACATTATTTTTTCATGCCTCGATTGCGGTGATGAAATTAAACTCACTCACTATCATGATTGATACAGCGTGAAGCCCACTAGAGGCAGAGCAAAGGTGGTGAGGTCTGTGCACTCAGGCAGAAGAAGCAGCACAGACATAACAAGCAGATCTTTACAGTACTGATATATATAAGAGTGAACTAAATGATGATAGTGACAGTTGCTTGATTTTGGAGGTTTTAACAGCTCCATGAACTTGCATTTATGACAAATTAAGTCAGAAGTGTTTAAGTGTGTTTAATAATAGTTGATTTTTAGCATTAGACTGAGTTTGTTTGTGTCCAGCATGTGGTTATACTGTCATGATTGCAAGCACATCTTACAGTATAATTAATAGAAGATGTTACATCATCATGTATATTCAGTAATATGTGTCAATAGTCAGTAGAGCAGGACTCACTCCCATACAAGTTCTGTTTTATTACACTGAATAGATGGAATACTTGCACTATAAGGGTGTAAAACTGCGCCTGTCTTATGCTGCTTCTCTTCTTTTTCTGTTCTCGCTCTCCTCAGTCATTGTGCCGTGGATCCAGCTGTATAGACCAGGTGGCCGATCATGGACGAGCACATTGTTCACCAGACAGAGCACATGACCACCATCGAGGCCAGCGCCGTCAGCCAACAGGTCCAGCAGGTGCACTTATAATAACTAAACAGTGAGGGGGGCAGAAATGAAGAGGCAGTCATCTTTCGTAGCCCCAGTGTTTTAGCCTCTAGTTAGGCTGTTAGACTAGAGCAGACACAAGGACATCTAGGACCGATGTGGGAACAATGTTTCGTTTCGAAGTTTGAATCTGTTCTGTTTGGATCATCACTGTCTGTAGGTACACGTGGCCACCTTTACTGAAGCATCCATGTTGAGCGCCGAGGAAGACTCGACGTCCTCACCGGATGATGACCCTTATGATGACACGGACATCCTCAACTCAGCTGGCACTGATGAGGTCACCGCCCACCTGGCAGCTGCAGGTACATTTAGACTCCGCTCAGTGGGGATAAACTGATGATGTGGTGCTTTCAGATTAGTCGGAGTGGGGTTTATTTGATGAACGTATGTCTGGCGGTACCTTCATATTCTGTGAGGCTCTCAGTCGTTTTGACTGTGTGACTATATTATTTATCATTTACACTTCTAGTTGGTGAATGTGTGTCTGTTTGTCTCAGATCATCTGTTTTATCTTGTCTTACATCACTGATGAATTCTACTAATACAGTAAAACATCCATAGCTGCCAGAGTTCATTGTAATGCTTTTAACTGAACAACAGGTGGTGCCAGAGGACTGTTTTGTAGAGGCAGTGACACTCTTCCATTGCCGTCTGTCATGATCCTCACACTTCTTTTTCCTTTTTAAGGTTAAGCTGTCATTGTATCAAATGATGCCTGTGAGCCACAGTTGGACCTCGGCTTCATTTTAAACCACTTCCATTCTTTTTTTTCAAGTCAAATAAAAAAAAAAAAAAGAAGATAAAAAATCAAATCAAATTCAAATAAAAATCAAATCAGAGAGTACACAACAGTATCCAGACAAAATCTACACACTGTTGTTCAGCCTGATCATCAGCCTCTACTTTTACTAACCGTCAAACTTGCTCTCTCTCTCTGTCTTTCTCTCTCACTCGCAGGGCCAGTAGGCATGGCAGCTGCCGCTGCCGTGGCAACTGGTAAGAAAAGAAAGAGGCCTCATATCTTTGAATCCAACCCCTCCATCCGTAAGAGGCAGCAGACACGTCTGCTCAGGTGAGATATAAACACCAAGTTTGTCCCAGTACCTCCACCATGCTGTGTTTTCCCTCAACAGTTACATGACACTGTCAGCACCAGAGGTCATTATTCAGATCATTCAGATGGAGTTAGGATTCAGGAGGTAAAGACGGTTTGTGTGTGTGTTTACAGGAAACTGAGAGCCACCCTGGATGAGTACACCACCAGAGTAGGCCAACAGGCCATAGTGCTGTGTATCTCTCCCTCCAAACCCAACCCTGTGTTCAAGGTGTTTGGTGCAGCTCCTCTAGAGAATGTGGTGAGTGTTACAGCCAACACATTGAACACATTGTCTGCTGCACAACCTTCCAAAGTCTTAATTACTCCAACATGCTCTTGCGTCCTTGCCAAAGATGTTTCTGTGCAGGCCTCTGCTCACACAGCAAACCTTAAAGAGATAGCTATTTTTTTCTTTTATTTCTGTTGATCTAACCAGTAATTAGCAAGTAGTTCCAACACATAAGTAAAATACTGTGCTACAACTGTCTTTCTGTCCTCCAGGTGAGGAAGTACAAGGGCATGATGTTGGAGGATCTGGAGAATGCTTTGGCTGAACATGCCCCCGCTGGTGGAGAGCTGGCGTCAGAGCTGCCCCCTCTCACCATTGATGGCATCCCCGTCTCTGTGGACAAGATGACCCAGGTCAGGCCTAATACTGTGTTTATCTGTTACGGCCCAATCTTCAGCACCCTCAGTAAAATAACCACACATATTCAACATTTAACAGCCGTCCCATTTGACAAATCTGACAAATTCAAAACTGCCTTCTGGTGACTGAGACGCCAACACAGTATCACCTTTCCCAGTAGAGGGCACCGGTGGGCAACAAATCAGAATCACAGATAATGTTTTATGTGTGTTGTGAGGAAGAGCTTAGCTAGCTATATGCATCAAGGTCAAAGACTCTGTTTTAACTGTTTTCCCATGTCTATCACTGTGACTTGATTGATTATTAATTTAGAATAATTATTTGTAAAATACTTCCACGGTAAGGAGCGAGGTCAGTGTCAGCGTCTAAAGACAAGCCAAGCGAGAGGACGAGGATGTGCAGCGTAGACTGCTCGCTGTAGGCCTTTCGCTGCAACATTAGCACTATTGGCAGCCTGAGTCCTCGCTTCACCCGAGGGAACCCAGCTTGTTTACTCTGCCTTCCCAGTGCTGCTGACGCATTCTCTGGATCATCGTCAGAGTAGCCAGCATGGCAGCGGCCCTCAGAGATGGTCCTCAACCCTGGGAGCAAGGTAGCCAATCCCAGAGCCAGATGTGTCCTCCGGGGGCAGGTGCTTAGTTGGTGCTTGTTTTTCTGGAGGTTGTAGGATGAGATTATCATGAGTAACCTGTTGCCTCACTCAGCTTGGGCAAGTCAGGTGGAAAGGTGTGGGGGTTGGTGTTTTTTAGAGGTATGTGTGTTGCAGACAGGATGTTGCCCAGTTCCTATAGGAAAAGTCTGTCACCCTTAGAAAGGGCAAGTATGAAAACAAGAACTCTACAATTAAAAGGAGCTAATTCAGACTTAGCACTCCTGATCCATATCTAGAAGTCCTTTTTGCAGACATCTGCAGTAGGCTGCAGCTGAAGTGAGGTTTAGTGACGCAGACAGAGGCCCCGGCCCGTCTGATATATAGAGCATCTGTAGCAGGTGATCCCGGGTCTAGCCTGAGCCCATAATTACCCCCTAGCCTTGTTAGGGCCACGGACCCAACAACATAGATGTCTTTCTAAATGGTGATTGGACCATTGCTTGGAGGATTAGGATTGGGGGGGTGGGGGGGTGGGTGCGAGGGCAACATGCCACTTAACTCGCTAGCCACTGTAATTAGGCCATCTGGTGTAACACACATGCATCCGCATACATCCACACATGGACCAGCCACAGGTGGAAATGCAAGCATCTTTTTTGCTACTATGTCTAATTTTCTGGACTTAATCCAGATTGTGCGTGCTGACTGAAGAGAAGCCCCCTTTTTCTGCAGGCCGACTGATCCTCTCTTAGTTTTTCCAAAGCTGGTGTGCCTAATGTTTCATCATCCATTTTCTACCGAGATCCATTTTGTCTTATCTCTTCGTGTGATGCTCTGAGGAGCCATGTATAGATGGTTAGCGATTGTGAGTTCGAAAAGGGGGTCTAAGGAGGGGAGGGAGGGAGTGATTTATTTCTCCCGGAACCAAATTTAGCCGGTGATGTCAAGGCAGGCAGACGCTGCAGTGCCTCATTGTGCAATATAATCCCCCCGGTGATGCTTGCATATTACCAGGACACTGAGGACATTGGCACTAAACCCCACCCCAGTCAGTCAGTCAGTCAGTCAGCCAGCGAGTGTGAGTGCATCCTTGTTCTGGAAGTGTTTATGCGATGGTGAGTGGATAAGCATGCCACACGTGAAGTGCGTATGTCGTTGGATGAGCAATAGCATGCAGATCAGTTTAGATAAAGACCCCCGCTTGTTCCCTCTCTCTGCGGCATTCAGGCACAATTTAAACTTCTGAAGGCCGACAAAGAAATCATTTGGAAAAGACTCCGAGGGGAGAAATTTCATTTAAGTAGGACTTCAGCCTACAGTTGTTTTTAGTTGCAAGCATGGCTCCCTTACTTCATTGTTTGAATGCCGCACTCACTTACAGTGGACAAGCACTCACTGATACATTCAGTCCACACTAATGAAATAATAACTTGAGCCTCTATACAAGTCCATAAAATAGCACACGTCATGAATAACCAAAATGAATCAAATGCTTGTGTTTGACATTGATTTTCTTCTTTAACGATATTGATCAGCTTGTTCTTGTTAATACCAACGTGAAGTGCACCGGAGCCTTTGCTAGGACAGGTTGACTGCTTGACTGTGTTGGATCACCCCCTGATGTTCCCATGGTGTCTGTCTGACACATCAGGCTGGAGCCACAGCCATAGATTGGTCTGTTAATAAACATGATCGCATCGTTCTCCTTTTAGAAAGCCTGTTTCTATTTGCAGGCCTTGACCACCTCAGCACCGAGCAGCAGGTACCCGATCAATATGTGCCTCCTGCTGCCTGCTCAAGGGCGCGTGTGCTTGTTATGTGTGTGCGAGAGAGCGAGAGACACTGCAGCTTTCCACTTTAGAGTTTTGTTGTATCATATCTTCACTCCACGCATCCGCCCTTTTGCTCCAGGCCCAGCTGCGAGCGTTCATCCCAGAGATGCTGAAGTACTCAACGGGCCGAGGGAAGCCTGGCTGGGGTAAGGAGAGCTGCAAGCCGGTGTGGTGGCCTGAGGACATCCCATGGGCCAACGTCCGCAGTGATGTCCGCACAGAGGAGCAGAAACAAAGGGTAAGAGAAGTATCAGTGTAACGATGGCGTACTTTGTCAATCTGCAGGGAAATGATGTTTCTGTTGCCTCAAATGACTCTAGCATAAGCATAACTACACCTGGAATCCGAAGGCACAGTGTGAACTGTGCAATTATAATCTGGCATTTGACATTCGATGCCAGTAGTTGATAAATCTCTGCAATTATTTGTATGTGTATTTACGTTTCCCAAGGTATCTTGGACGCAGGCGTTGCGGACCATCGTTAAGAACTGCTACAAGCAGCACGGCCGCGAGGATCTGTTGTATGCTTTTGAAGACCAACAGATAACCACGGTGACCCCAACCCAGCACCACCTGACCACTGCGCAGAGTATCGCTCACCTTGTGCCCTCTCAAACTGTGGTACAGACCGTCAACAACCCCGACGGAACAGTCTCGCTCATCCAGGTACATTTTAGTTCCTTTTTGATCAGAATGGATATGATAATGTAGTATATATATATATATATATATGTTTTTCAAATTAAACTCTCATTCAGAAATTCAATTTTTGTGTTTTGTGACCGTACCCTCCTCATTCAGGTTGGCACAGGACACACGGTCGCCACCCTGGCTGACGCCTCAGAGCTGCCCGGTGTTACAGTGGCACAGGTCAACTACTCCACCGTGACTGATGGAGAGGTAACACCAATATGTGCACAACAAATACCTCTAAACCATTTTTTATACTACACTACTACTATAAACACTCATTCGTATAATTTACTAGATACACAGGCTCTAACATACAATTATGTACACAATTCTAGCCTGAATGTAGTAATGAACTCCAAATTAACCACAAAACATTTAAATGAATACATCTAACAAGTCTTCAGGGGTTGCAGAGTCACACAAAGAATCGGCAGCACATCCAACGAAGTGTGTAAAGTGCCTTTAGTTGGAGCTGTCCATTCAGCACCACAATATTAAAACACCAACAATCCAATAACATTTTCACACAACCTTTACTACGGCTGTTACTGTTGATCCTTGCCTGCTTTGTGCATGACATTATATTGCTCCTCCTCAGGTGGAGCAGAACTGGGCCACCCTCCAGGGTGGCGAGATGACAATCCAAACCACTCAGGCCTCAGAGGCCACGCAAGCCGTAGCATCCCTGGCTGAAGCCGCCGTCGCTGCCAGTCAGGAGATGCAGCCCGGAGCCACTGTCACAA
Source organism: Protonibea diacanthus (assembly GCA_028641955.1). Lineage (NCBI taxonomy): Eukaryota > Metazoa > Chordata > Actinopteri > Sciaenidae > Protonibea > Protonibea diacanthus. The sequence continues at coordinate 11,443,955 of CM053997.1, read as the reverse complement.
TGGCTCTCAACAGGTAAGGATGGGAAAGGTGGGAAGTCATTTTGCAAGTTCTTGGGGAAATAAGGCTTTTAAAGTCACAAGTAAATAGTATTTTGATGCGTTAAGGCAATGTAAGAAAGAAATGTTCACTAAAAATGTGCCAGCAAACGCTGCAGAGCCTAAGAACAATCCATAATTATTCATGCAGCTCTCACAACTGGAGGAGAATGGGAAAACTGTCAGGGCAGGTCAGCGGGGTTCCCCTGGAGATCCTAGTTCAGCATCTAATTAATTAGCCCGTAGCTTTTATACAGGCAGCGTGCAAGGTGCACGGCCATTAAATTGCCTGTTAGCCACATATTTACATGCGATCACGGCCCGGTATAATTTTGTTTACTGAAAAAACGCGAGTGCAGGTGTGAAACGCTGGATCGCTCAGTAGTGCGAGCAAGTCAGGAAAGGTTTGAAATAAAATTACACGCAACATATCACTGAGAACCTGTAATCAAAAGGTCATTAGAGTTTAGGATACAGTATACTGACCTTTAGTGATTCTGGACATAGTCCTGTTTTCAGTCATATTACTATTGACTGTGATTGTTGACTGTGAATTGTCTTACCTGCAGCAGCACTAGTAGTGAAACATGTACAAGGGTTGTTGTTGTGATGTTTTTCTGGGGGGAAATCAGCCACACACGATTGTATTCAGGTGGGATCTACGACAGGATCTTAAACCTTATCCCATGGAGGGCCAAGTGTCTTCAGGATCTGATTACAGGGCAAGAGTACAGCAGGGTGAAAGTGTGCTCATGAGTAAAATTGATTAGTAGTCTTTGGTTGCAGCTAAAACCTGTAGACTTTATCCAGCCATAGACACATCCTGACCTACCGCTTTAATCCAAATGATCTTTAGTTCTTAGGATCTAAACGTTCTTTAACTTGCCAAATTCGTCAGCCGGGCTTGCTGAGATGCTGACAGGCTACCTTTTTCACCACAGTAGTGTCAAGGCAATAATTTCAGATGTGTATGGGTATGTCCCATCGGGGCTTGTTACCTGCATCCACCTGAGTCCTCCTTCCACTCCCCTCCCCTCTCCTGTTTACCTGCGCTGAGCTACTCTGGGCTCTCTGCTCCACAGGCTCTGGAACATTTTGTCTCTGTTTTCCAGCTCCAGAGGGATAATAGGGCCTCTTTCTCTCGCCGTCTTTTCCGCTGCGTTGACATTACGAACCAAAAATGACACCGTATCACGGTACAAAATTTACAAGCTATGGTCAACTGCAAAACGCGGTTATTAAAGCCCTCTTATTGCTGATCTTTGACCATTTAATCATAGCATTAATGTATTAATGGCACAAAATGAACAAAAAAGGACATGCGATTGAATGAGCAAAATTCAGACTTTAAGAAAAAGAATTTTAATACCAATCATCATTCAGTTGGATGCCATCCACATACAACCACAGTGTGAATGCATCATCACTTCTTACTGTCTCTGTCTCTACTCTCTCAGCTCCTCCTTCTCCTCCTCCTCCTCCTCCTCCTGCTCCTTATCTGTCCGTCTGTAGTTGTATTTCAGATGTGATTATCAACCAAGCTGTGAACAGTTCCATTAGTTCATAACGAAGCTGGTGTGGTAATAGGCTCGCGGTAATTCCACTGGATAGATCTGGTTAATAAAACTGCTTTGTTAGACCCGCAGCACCTGGCCTTTAGGGAGATGTGACAGATTCTCCATAAGTCCAGACTAGAAAAGCCTCTTACAGCTCATACACTCCTACCTCTTCACCCCACATCTCTCTAATAACCCTTGTCTTGGTGAGCAGACTGTGCGCGTGCGTGTGTGTCTAATTTGTAGCTTCCTACCAATGATTGTATCTGGGAGCCAAGTATATTGGAGGGTGCTTTTGTTTTTGTGTATTAACTCTAAATTCCGCACACAGAAAAGGTTTATTTGCCCAGTTTTTACATATTGTGAACTCTGTCTGCCTGTTCTTGTGTGTGTGTGTTGCAGTGAGGCAGCAGCCCATGCTGTGGCGACGTTGGCAGAGGCCACTCTACAAGGCGGAGGGCAGATTGTCCTGGCAGAGACAGCAGCAGCTGTTGGTGCACTGGCAGGGGTTCAAGATGCCACAGGTACATATTCATCCATGACGGCATTATCACCAGCATGACTGACAGCATGCAAAGCACACTTCAAACGACAGAATTCACAGAGAGTCAAATACAGTCTAGTTTCAGGTCACTGTGCCTGCAGCTTGTGGTGCTATCGAACTGTACTGCACTATACAGAGAGTTTCTGTTATTTCATCCACCCCATTTCTACTAACGAATAACAGAAACACCTCTCTGCATAACTCAATACAATTGCAACAACTCAATACCGCAGCAGGACTGTTGTATTTGCCTGCATTTGTGTGCGATGACAGTGTAGCAGGGTGGCAGGTGGTTATAAAGTCATACTTTTATCAGTTGCCCACAGGCTTTTCTTTATGTCAGCATGAAGTTTGAATAAATTAACAGTCCGTGTGATATAGTACTTTACCATCTAAGTTTCTTTAGCTGCTGAATACACAGTCATCATCGTTGAACTGCTAAAACCCCAGCAGTGTCTGAAATCACTCCCACCGTTCATTCCTTTCCATTCACTCACAACTCTCTATGTAATAGACTCAATAGTTCACTCTTTAGTGAGTGGTAAATTGTGATTTCATGATATATAAAAAAAGTGTTGCATAATTGTAATTTTTTTCACACTGTAATTTACACTCACACTCAGTGTATGTGAAATAGGGAGCGATTTCAGATCCTGTCATGATTAAATGAACTCAGATGAGATCACATGATTTTTTTTCTTAACAATACACGTTGGTTCAGAGATTTAAACCACTTCAAAACGATCTGGAAAATCTGAAGAAATTAAATTGAGAGTGAGTCTTTTTTTTTTCCTCCTTTAAATCATGTGATTGGCGTAATTATTAAACAGTGTAGTCTTTGGAAAATGGTTCCATAATTGGAGGCCCCCAAGCTGATCTTAGGATGTTTCTGGGATCATTTAAACACAGAAATGTTGTCCTTAACACGAGATAGCTTGGGGAAAGTTTCGGTCTTCTGTGATACCCGTTGAGTCTCTGCCTGGGTTAAACCACATTTCCGTCCTTTTAAATCAGCAGTCTGAGTGGGTAAATGTAAAAGTCACAAAATTATTTCGCACTATTTTAAGCAGCAATATTTGGTTACGCATTTTTCCATTGCGACTATCAAGAAATGTTTGGCATCACACCTTGACTAATTGCTACTTGTGTGTGTGTGTGTGTGTGTGTGTGTGTGTGTGTGTGTGTGTGTGTGTGTGTGTGTGTGTGTGTTCCCCAGCCAATGGCATTTCTAATTAGTCCTACTAAGTGTAAGCTTCCCTTCAGTAGCACTGCGGTGAGACCTCTGAGCTCCTACACTCTAATCTACTCCGTGCTGATGTGACAGATGGTGTGTGAGTGTGTGTCTTGTAGCAATGCACCCTTCTTTTAATGATGCGTTAGCTTCATTGACCCTATTGCCAGCCTCCTTACATGCATACTGCATGCGCTGTTGCTGCAGTGTGTGTGTCTGGGACGTCCTCACGTCCTCGCTGAATAGCATTAACAACCATTTTTAGCATATGTTCAGTCAGTGTCCTGAGGGTGGAACATAAAGCTACTCCTTGTGAATGATTAACAGTGGGGACGCTGCTGATCTGATGTCGTAAATGTCAGTGGTCCATCGCACATGAATACAGATATATAACCTCTTGGCTTTCTCATTGTCAGATAAGACTTCATGCCTTTGTAATTAGCTGCATTGATTGTTGACTTGGTATCAATTTGATTTGTTTAAGAGCTAAGGATATATTAAATTTTCATTAATACGTATTTATTTTTATTAGATATTCATTTATCATTGTTGTCATTATTTTGTATTGACATTATTAGTATAATAGTATAACAGGAAGTTCTACCCAGACAAATATCTTGTCAAGCTGTCAGTTTTTTCCTGTTTCCTGTAATCAGTACCATCGTACAGTGGAATAAACACACACATGCGCTCACACAAAGTCACACTAGTCCAGGTCACTGGGGTGTCCGAGGGCCGATCCACACACCATGTCAGTTGAGCCAGCAAGCAACCCCAGGTTCTTTTGCCAGGCAACATAAACACATCGAATGCAGACCTTTTCTAAATTCAAACACACACTTGCAGTCTTCTCTTGCCGTCCACACCCTGCATTAAAAGAGCAGGACAGTACTAAAGTGTGTATTTAAACACCTGAGCTGATTAGCCAACAAAATGAACACAAGAACAGTTTTCGCTCGCTAGTTCGCATGAAACGACAAATTGGTCTTTCGTTTCAGATCACTGCCTTGCAGTTGACCTCTAGGTGCTTTTAAATTAGCCATCCATCTGTAGGAACTGCTTGAACAAGTGGCTCTAAAATTGTTACGCGAGACAGTACAGATTGCCACGTTTTAAATTTAAAGAATAGTCTCTATTTACACTTTTGCACCCTAATGGAAGTTATTCACGTCTAGCATCTGCAGCCTTTGTTGTCTGACATCTTGCTTCGTAAACCATAAGGAGTCATTTGGCTGCAATAGCTCACTTAAGCTAACTAATGGAGCTGCCAAAGCCAGTCCTTCTCCCGACTATTGACCTTAGCTAATCACTGTAGTGCTACACAGGAGTGCAGAGCACCGTTTGAAGTGCACTGGCCTAGACGCCGCTGATTGGCTTGTGTAGTGACCCATTCACTGACACAGGCATGCAGACCCACACATACACACTAATATATATACACACACGGCCCTTAACATCTAAGTAACTATGTTTGAGTGGCCGAATGAGGCCCTTCACTCAGTAACTGCGTTGTGTCTGTACGTCGCTGTGCCAGGCCAATGCCCTGTTTCCTAAGCCCTCCACCATAATCACTGCCAGTACAATTACCTGCATCAGCAAAACTTAACCCTGTCACAAATCACTGGTGAGTGGGCTTAGCAAGGGCCCACATTAGAGGACCAGCAATTACAAGCTAACCTGACGAAAGGGGGCCAGAGTTTATTTCTGGAGACTTGAAAGACGAACAGATTTGAATGCAGCCTTGTATCATCTCAGTGTTAGAAAAGGTTTCACGGCGAGTGCCTGTTTGGTGAGTTTAATGTCCAGTGTCTTAGCTCACAGTAATGGGAGCGGGCATGAGCCACTGCCGTCCCGTACGCTGACCTTCTTGCCCGCCTGTGACACTGTGACAGCTTGCAGGGTGGGGCAGAAGCCCACGTGACTGCAGCAATAATCCCTACAGGCAGAGAGACACACACACACACACACACACAGCTGGGCATGGGGGGAAGCGAGCTAAGAACGTTCAATCGGACCATTGTTCAGAAATGCCGTCTCTGTAACATGGCCGCCTCCTGTCACAGACAACTACCTGGACTTGACTGCCTCCCAAGCACTGTGTCAAACAGAAACTCCAGTGATCCAAGATTACCTCTGGCCAAAGACTGAATGATGATTTGGTGGCATCGGGGCTGCAACTGATGATTATTTTAATTATCAGTTAACACATTTGTTCATTTTTTTTCATTAAACGGTTCATTGCTCAGTCTATAAAAAGTCTGAAAACAGGGACGTTTGTTCACGTTTCACTAAATGATTTCTTCACGTTGCTTTTCTCATTCAAACCAGAGTAAAAACCTGATTTTACAAATTATGTAAAACAAAAAGGCTACAAATTATCTAATTTTTCACTGATTTAAAGACTTCCATGATCAATGAATTGTCAAAAATGTTGTTGTTTCATATCTGTCAAGTAATTTATCATATATCTATCATATCAGGAGTTTTTCTTTTTTCTTTGAATGAACTGCAGAAGATTTTTACTTAGAAACACCTAAATATTGGGAAAATGATAATATTCTAATCTCAATTGCAATTTCGTGATGTGTTAATGATCATTTTCATTATCGAATGATCTATTGATTATTTTTCTGTCAATCATTTTGCCTAGAGATGTCAGAGAATGGAAGGAAATGCTTCACTAAAGAGACCCTGAAAGATATTCAATTGCAAATGACATAAAAAAATTCATATTTTAAATTCTTGCACCACCAAATGCTGCCTGGTAAATGGCTAATAATCAACGATTATACAACACAAGATGTTTTTTTTGTCTGACTAATTGATTAAACAAGCACTAATTGCGGCCACCGGGATGAAACATATGCACACATAAAAAGTGATGCTGCTGTACGTCTAAATCCAAAATATGTCTTCGTCTTCTCCTCAGGTCTGGTCCAGATCCCAGTCAGCATGTACCAGACTGTAGTGACCAGCCTCGCCCAAGGCAACCGACCTGTCCAGGTTGCCATGGCACCTGTCGCCACACGCATAGATAACACTGTCACGCTGGACGGCCAGGCGGTGGAGGTTGTGACCCTGGAGCAGTGACATTAACGACCCTGGAAGGTGTAGAAGGCACTGAACGGCCACCTTGGAGATTTGTTTATCCTACTGTTTTCCAAGACATCACGCTGTGTACAATGTCAAATATATTTTTAAATGTACATCTGCAGGGGAAGTAAAAGTGAGTTCTCAATGTAATGTGTTTACTGTGTAAAAAATATTGCTTTTGGTGGTGTAATTTTTTTTTCTCCCACTTAGCTTCATGTTTTGTTTTTTGTTTTTAGCTCTGTGATGTTGAGTATTTAGTATTTATTTCTTTACAATTAACCTTTACTTCAAACAAAGATGAACCAAAAAGCCCGGGAGGAAAGCCACCACTGCTTCACCCAGAGTGTGTAACTATCACTGTCATCATTGTCGTCTGTGTGCTTGACTGTTTTGTTTTAAGGATGCATTTACAATTCAGTGCCATAGTCAGAAATCACTCCTCTCTGTTTCCCATATCCTTGTTCACCATTCGAAATTTTACTCTTTCCACCTCAACTCACCTAAAACTTAGAAAACAGAGCAGCATCTGAGCTCTAGACACTCCCAGCGATTTTCTCACATTACATGAGGAAGTATTACGTTAAAATACCGTCTTGTCGTGTGCTTTTTTTTTTCCTGTGCTGTTTTTCTGTAGTCCATGCACATGCCAAGATTTGTGAAGACTCAGGATATACATCAAGGTGTTTTTTACTGCTGGATTGCAAAGCTGGCTTCCCAAAGCAGCCATTTTGTCTACTAAATCCATTTATTTACAGTGCATGGATAGGGGCACCCCTCGGTATGTTATTTTTTTTAACATGAACTCCTTTGTATGTCACTTAGGACTTGGCGGTCTGCATCACTTTGCAAACCACAGGAAGTTAGTCATACTTGGACAGGCACTGCAGTATTTGTGATGCAAACATCAAAAACAGCATTTCTGTACAACAAAAAAAAGTTGCTTGCCAAGAATCGACACAGTTCGATGTAACATTTGGTCAAGTTTCACCACTATTTAAAAAAAGTCAAATAAAATGGCTGCTGTTCAACATTTATTCTGTTCCTGCCTTGATTATTAGTACACTTCATTCAGAAATATTTAATATCTTTTAGCTTGTTGATTTGGTTTGATATTCTGCGTGTTTACTGTTTGGTTTTCACCTCTGTAGCGAGCTGTATTCACCAAATAAGCTACTGAACGAAACACAAAATGGTGACAAAATCTGAGGATGCAGTCAGGTATTGTTGACACAGGTATTTCTTCAGGAACTGGTGGGGACCAAAACAGAGCTACAACAGTGAATATTGGACTTCCAGAAACAAATCAATCCTAATTTTGCTCTGTCAGCTCCATGTGCGATAAGCAATTGTGAGCTGTGACATCATAAACTTTATTGGGTTGACCACTGTTGGCTGTTTGCCTATCACCTTGTCACCAATGTGTCAATGCAGCTTTAAGGCTCCTGTGTGAGCCCATACTGTCAGGAGTCAGTCCCAGTTCTGCTGACTCCTTAAGAACATAAAAAAGTCTGGTTTTAGGAGGATACTCTACAAATATTCAGTAAATATAAAAATAATATGCTGTTAAAAACTGTGCAGCATATGAACTATGCATAGCACAGTATCATGCAGGAAAACCACAGATTAAGATGCAAATACAGCTGCAACCAACTTGATGTTGCACAGCTGAGTATGTTGAAGCTATTGAGCTTCCATTATAAGAAAAGATGCATTTTATCTCATGTTACTGATGTTTTATTGATACCAAGGAAGGGAAATTCAGTTGATACAGCAGCACATAGACAGAAATAATTAAGTAAGTAAAAAATCAATGCATTAGAATATAAATATATTAAGCAGAATTAGAATTGTTTAAATAGAAACTATTTAAGAGCAATGACACTCAAATTACAGGCAATAACAGTGCACATACAACCCCTACAACTAGTGTTGCACATAAACTAATAGCGCAAAAACATCTCAATTCAAGTGACATTGCATTGTGATTATTAGCAGAGGACAGGATTATATCAGGATGCATATATACAAATTATTACTATTATTAGTATTATAGCCAAATAGATGCACACACATGCAGGGAACTTTGTGTTAAAACTTGTGGCACATCCCTTTTTGAGGAATGCCAAAATTAGCATTTTCTCCCTTAATTGATGTAGTTGCCACAAAAACCCAATAACCACACTCTCCTCTACAGCACCCCCACCTTCCCTGCCGTGACAGACAGGGCCATGATTACATCATAAGCTGCCTGAACCTCCTCTGCTTTAAAGCCTGGGATTTGCTAGCCAGGCCCTTCTGTTGCGGAGCAGAACAGAGAGAGAAGCGTTCAGGCCTTAATCTATCAGGCGTCGGTGTATATCCCGCTCTTCCTCCAGATTAAAGCTGAACCAGGTTGCATTCACACAGATGAAAAGATCCCATTTTCTTTCTCATTCTATGTTGTATTCTCCCTCCAGTCATTTTTGATTGGACCCCTTGTGTGAGCCAAAAAACACTCAGGAGCATGTTGCTTGTTTTTTTTTGTATGATGTTTGAGTCATTGTTGGCGTGTGGCACACATGCGCGTCAAACTGTCACTGCAGATTAAGAAGGAATTATTAGCATGTTTTCTTGGAAAAAAGGCCTACACCTCAATGCTACCTAAACCTCTCTCTTCTCCGTCTCTGTCTCTCTCTCTCTCTTTCACTGCACCGTCCATCCACTCAGCTACACTTACATAAAGTGCATTGAAACCTTTCAACCGTGTCATTAAAGCTAAACCCAACTGAGTTATGAAATGGCATGGATTCAATAAGGAAAAGACCTTGTCTCAAAGTGATGCTGTCAACTCCAGCCAACTCCAGTCTTGAGATACCTTAAACTTAGCTATTATGCATGTTTAATGTTTAATATTTTATTACTAGTCAATGCCAAATATACTGTAAGCTTTTTCTCTTTTTCATGTTGTTTGATCACTTCATTTGCACTGGACCTAATCTATGCATCATCATTGTTACATCATCTTGCACCACACCGCAGTGCACTCTTCCAATCATCGCATCCATCTGCCTGACTTTGAACCTGATTGGATGTCATTAAAACCATCCAATCTAGGCAGCCAGGCTGCAGTGTGCGAGTGCTTGCGCTCCGTCCTGGGGGCAATATGTTCAGTGGTGGAAGATCACTGGGCAGCGCTATTGATTCTCCACAGCCGGTGGATGAGGATGTAGCCAGGACTTCAGTGGCCCGGCTCCACAGGCATCACTACAGGGTAAGAAAGGAGGGGTTGGTCATTCTTGTTGCCTGGAGTCGTGCAGGCAGACTCTAGGGCAGAGCTTTAATCTCCACTAATCGTTTCTTAATACGTGCATCCCAGGCCCTACACCCCCGCACACATGCACTGCCACACGGGCACAGACACATATGTACAAACTGCTCACTGCCCAAGCCCCCACTTGCTCTAACAAGAGATTATCTCCTACCCCTCATGCTGAGCATAGGGTTGGTGCACAACTTAAAAAAAAAAAACATCCTTCTCGTAAGAGGAAATGGACTCTGTGACCTGCAAAACTGAAACTTAAAATATTTGTACATCAATGGCCAGTCATTCAGAAAAATAATGACCCACGACTGACCCACTGGCCTGAGACAGAAACAGTTTTCTCATCTGTGAATATGCAGAAACAAAACAAAACAGATCTCAGTACACATCTGGGCCTAACGCAGAGTCCCCCCCCGCCCCACCTGAAGCCTGAGCATCAGCAGACATGTTGCTGATGAAGTGTCTTGCTCCATAATGTGGTCTAATAGTCTAATAATGGCATCTTCACCTTCTCTCCTCACACCTCTGTCCACCTCCAGCCCAGACACTGCGTAAGAACGATGATAATCTCATTTCACTAATGCTCTGCAGCCTGCATTAGAACACAGGCGAAGCACTGTCTCAGCCCAACTCTACCCACCCAGGAAACTGTGTGTGTGTGTGTGTATGTGTGTGTGTGTGTGAAAGAGAGATGGAGAAAGGGGCCAGGGGGGCTGTGGGAGAGAGAGGGCACTGAAAAATGCGGTGTAACCTGAGCTCCTCGGCCCATCTGGAGAAGGCCTTGCATTGACAAGGGTTATCCCACAATGCACTTTGCTGCAGAGAAGATCGTTAGAGGGAGTCTGACACATGGATCAGTCTTTTGAAAGTATTTATTTGCATCACAGATGAGAGAATTTGTCTGGTAAAAAAAAAAAAAAACAAGATGTAATTTGAAAGATAACAGTCAGCAGGAGTACACGCAGGACACACTGAAAACATGTCTTCCTGTCACATTCATGTGGCATTAATAGTGTGAGGTTACATGCACACACTACGTGTCATATGGGTGATTTTTGTTCTGTAACGTGAGACACAGTCACAGTTAACCTGAATCAGTTGCCCAGTCAATAACAGCTTGAGCTAAGATCTTTTATGTCAACTAGTCTGTGTATTGCCACAATCTCAGCACTTACCTGCTCCTTTTTTCGTGTAATGGCCGACCCACACAAAACACAAAAGCAACAGAGCCCCCGCACAGGTCCAATGACGATGTCCATGTATATCAAATATAGCTAGCCTGCGGGCAAACTGGTAACAATACAAATCATATTAGCTAAAGCTGAAGTGTAGGCCATAAAGGAGGATTTATGCAAAGGCAGATAAAGAGGTTTTAATCCCCAGATCCCCCTGTCACCTACATTAGCAGACCCTGACCCAGATATATGGAGCTCAGTATGCAGCAGCTTTTCGAGCCACACCGTTCAATGGACTGTTACAGCAAAAACCCAACCAACGTTGGAGAAAGACTCCCTCGCTCTCCACCCTTTTCGTTTGGGAAGGGAGGGGGAAAAAGGCTGCATTGAAAGAGAGGGGTAAGATGACACCGCACAGTTTGCCAATTATGCCACGGACCTAAGAGAGGAACCCCCTGATAGTTGGCTGAAGGCAGAATAGCTGAACCTTTTGTACGACCAGTGAGTCCCTCATGCTGCAGAGCTGCACTCACTTGATCTAACTCTGCTGGTCAAACCCGAAGACTGACTGATGAACAGAGGAATCCATTATCAGCATGGAAGAAAGTACAAGCCATCAGTTTTCTTCCGTTAAATGCATGCAGGGATGCATCTAATGATTCTATTCATTATTCATTACAAATAAAACATGAATTATTCTAGTATTTGTCAGATTGCTTGTTTTGCCTGCCAACCAACAATCCAAAACCCAAAGATATTGAAATTACAGAACTATAAAACAGATAATTGTTGCAAATCCTTACATCCGAGAGCCTTGAATTTGCTTATGGTTAACATTGAAATTCTTATTGTTTGACTGAGAACACAACACGTTATGGTATCACTGAGGATGAGGTAGAAGATGGTTAACGAGCGGCATCATTTGAGAAAAGGATGTAACGTTTTGGGACGTGCTGACAGACGTTTTTGCATTGATTGCAACTGGAACTCTTGTTTCAAGAAACACTTACATTGATTTTTTGACCCCAGGTTTCATTTTCTTTACAGGGGAGTGAACCATCTTCTACGGCCTATTTGTACAATCACTTTCTCTGCAGTGCGTTCCAAACAGACACCATATATATACATACATATCAGATTTATGCAGAATTGACTGAATATTAGGGACATATCTTGCTCTTGTTTTTTTTTATTATTTCAATTGTCTCAATTTATTGCCTCCTGCATCCCCTCTTTTGTATATTAAAGTAAATGTATCTGGATTCACCTCATCAGTCTTGAACAGTATCCTTAAAATTTTAGAATGATGTTTGTCCTGGGTCTGGTATATTCTTTGCCCTACACAACCTGTCCTTCAAAAAGTCACTGGAGCTCTGAGGCCGGGGTGCGTAGGGGAGGAACAGAGTTTCACCCCACCCTTCACCACCGTCAGCCACTCACTCACTGACTAAAGTGTCCTTAAGATGTTTCTCCACTTGGGACTGGAAGGCTGGTTTTGTCCCTGCAGCGTTTTTCAGCTGGTGGACGCTCTAAAGCAGTAGTTGGCAAGTCTAGAACCACCGGATCCATCTACCTCACCAGTGTGAGTTCTACCATTGCCAAACACCACCAGAGAGCTGCCGGGCCTCTGCAGACCCACGTGAGCAAATGCAAACATGGATTCTTTGGATGTCACGTGATTCAGATTGACATGAGGAACTAAGATGAAATAGCATGAATCTGAATTTAAAATGCTTAGCAACAGGAGTTACGTTTTAATACATAAAGAGGGAGGAGCATGGGAAAATGCGCTGATATCATCCTTCTGGGTCATGGTTTGAAATACATAGGTGTATAAGAGTCAGCATGTCTTCAAAATATGGATCCACATCCACTGAAAGTTCTTGTACAGTCAGGTAAGGAAGACCAAATTACATGAAAGGACAACTGGAAGGAGAAAATGACTCACATGGGGACAATGAGGAGAATTCAGGGGTCAATCATGTGCAGTTTATAACTGAGAGACACCAAAACATGTACTAATACAGACGAGATTACAATCCACGATTATGCGAAAGTGATGGAAGTCTGTCTTGTCCTATATTGGCACTACACATAATTGCTCAAAGTATATATACAGAAGCAAAAATGTGCTAGTGCCAAAATGGGCAAAGAAGAGGAGTGGCTGGGGCATCCAGCTGTTGTTATAGAAGCACATCAGGAGAGGATGGAGAGATGTCGAAGTACCCAGCGAGACATGCGCAACTCAGCTCATGCAACGGCACCAGAGTCATTACATCACATTCACCCCACCCACAAGCACAAGAGAGGGAGAGCTAGAGACAGTAAGCCACTATGGACGGGCATCATCAAGTGGTTCTTTCTCTGCTCTGTTTATGGCCCTATGGTAATTCACTGATAGTGAGCTCTCACAGTGAATTCTACCAGTGCCATACACAGAACAGGAGTCATTATCACCCCAACACCTAGGCCAGTCAACAGTCAGCCTGTGAGGAGAGTCAGCCCAGCAAAGCAAAACTATGCAAACTAGACCACCGACCCTCTTGAGAGGAGAGGAAACAACAGCCTGGAGAGAGAAAGTGAGGCATGAAGGAGAGACACGAAAGCAAAGCGAAGAAATGATCTGAAACAGGAAGGGGCGCAGTTATGGGCTTCAGTATGTCCACAGTGTTGCAGTGACGCAGCTTAAGTCTAGATGCACTGCACTGCAGCGGACGGATACACGCATTAAGTAACAGGTCAAAGGCTACTGTGTCTCCAAGTGGGCGACTAAATATAAAGTAAATCCAGTCAATCCGAGGAATGAAAAAAACATCCTCTTGTAATTGTTCGCCGCTAATCACCTGAGCTGCCGTCTTTAGATTTCTAGGGAAGGAGTGTTAAGGTTGGCGGCTGGTAAAACTATAACACGGGTGACTGTTCTGGCGATTACACGTTAATAAGCATGTAAACTGATTGATAAATTATCAATTGATCAGTCCTCTAGTTCATTAATTTGTTTTGCTTGGAGCGCATACTGCACAGCAAGGGGGGAATTTTCCAAGATAATTGTGCAATATAAAAGCCTGAATGCCAAAGTTTTGCCAATGCATGCTGCATCAAAACACCTCACTTTTTTTTAACTCTTTCATCACGTACCCATTTTTCATTCACAGACAATAATTGAGATTATTTAACTGAACTTAAATGCTTGAACCCATCCATGTCTGAAACATAAGCTAATCTCTTTACATCCTGGCTCCTGCCCTCTCCTTGCACTCACAACTCGTCCAAAGGGTGACACCCTAAACTTGACCTCTTAATTTGCTCTGTAGATTAGCGCTGTTACATTTTCATGTCATTGTCGTGACAGAGACATGCTGCCATGTCCTTTACACAGCAGTCGCTGCAGATTATAATGAAAAGAAATACTGTATAAATGTTGCATGTATGAGAAAGATTGAATAGTTTATACATGCTAATTTCAACGTTTGATGCCAGATAACATACCGATCGATACGAAGCGTTTGAAAGTAAATATTCTCCCATAAAAATCAGTTAACTTCCAGCTAACAGAGTAAGCTCCATTGAATCTGTCTTCTGTCATGACGTCTTAGGACCAGCTACATTTTCATCTACGCTACAAATCCCAGAAAATGGCTGCCATCTGAGTCAGATGTGGACACTGCATCAAAGTAACGTTTCAAAATATCTATCCAGTGAGTAAACTATGATCCTGCGAGCTTCTCTCTTAATTAACGTTAACGTCTCACTGTGAATATCAAGTCCACCAAATTATGATACACAATACTGCAGTCGTGCGGTGACCTTCACTCCATCTCCTGACCTTGGACGAGTTGTCAAAAGCATCTTTGGGCTGCGGATAATCCGAACTGGAGAGGCTAACCGTCCTCAGACGCCCCACCCTTGGTTCAGCCATTAGCTCCCTCACCCTGGGCCCTGCAGTGCATGGAGCTCCCATTGATTCCAGCGATCAAACCATGTACTAAGTGATTCCTCAGACGCCCAAATGGCTCCCTGAGCAAGACTCCCATTGCCATTTCCTGAAGAAATCAATACCACTAAAACGCCAAGTCGAAAAGAACCTGTGTCCTTTAAAGATTTGTCCATGTCTTGTTTTTCAGCACCTTAATTAGTTAAAAATGGAGCCTCGTTTTTGACTTTTCTAATACGTTATTACATAAGAGTCTCTATGAACCCTGCCAGCAGCACAGATGAAAAACAAGTGCATATGGGAACATTACTAATCACTCATATTACTTATTTATTCTAAGAGATTATATTAATAATATTTCAAAGTATGTTTGTTCATGTAGACCTCTTTTTTTATCCTTCAGTAAATATTAATTTGTTTGGATAGTCAGGTCAATAGATGACAAATACAAAGTCATCTTGCTATGAAATGTCATCAAGGCCAGCTGTCAAAATACAAAGCCCTTCTGCAGTTGCCTGTATAACCTATATAAACTGGACCCACCCTTTTTAGTTGATGATAATTTAATAATTACCTGATATAATTAATGTGAAAAATGTTTTTTTTTTAAGGTTTGCCCATTTTCAGTAATTATTTTGTTTCTGTTCAAACTGTCAAGAGTTCATAATTTCCTGTTTTACTCCTCAATGAACTATAGTAATACTATAATACATTTTAAATGGATTCTATAAACTCATTGAAATATCGGTTCACGTCAGAATGTTGTAGGTTAAATACGAAAAGGGAAAAGATTTAAAGGCAGACACGTCCTACATCTATAGTGAAGTTTAGAAATCAATTTCCCCTCTTCATTAAGCTGCATGTGAATTTACTGACACGCTTTATTGTGTTGAAATGTTAACATTGCACGGCCCCGGACTGCCTTTTGTCTCTGCCATCGTTAATTCAGAGCAGCTCCAAAGCCCCTTCAGTTAATCGCATTTGTCTGAATAGGGAGTCTACAAGTCCTCAACTTCACGGTTATTTCAGGAGGATTTATCACCTCCTCTAAATCCTGCAGCACGATTTAAATTCTCTGTCAGTCATGCAACCTGACATATATGACTATATGTCCCGTTTAAAAAAGAAATAGGCCTTTAGAGCAAGATACAAATCATATGAAATTACTCTGATTTTATTCCTACGCGAATTTACAGCGAGTTACTATTAAAATTACCAATATCCTTATTTGAAGAATCTATATTTTTATGTCAGTTTTAGTCCACTAATATAACCTTTGTTTACTGTGTTTTCCATGTAATTATTATATATTTTACATTCTGATTATCCTCTGCTGACATGAGTAACGAGTAAAAATTTACAAGATACCAAACTCGGTATTAATCCGGAGGATTAAGCTGCTAAAACCGCAGTGCTTCGACTGTATTCCCTTGGTATTTATTGCAGCTGAAAAAAAAAAAAAGCAGGTGCAATGTGAATAAGACGTACCAACAACCTCCAGCATAATCGCAAATAACACATATTTCAGTTACTACAATGTCATTTAATTTAAAAGTATTAATGGTGGACAGCTGGATTTTGCAGCATTATAATTGTTTTCTTTTTTTCTTTTTATTCCGATTAAATCCAACCTGTCCGGACTATTTGTGGGTCAGGCCAGAAGATGGTAAAAAGAAGGTCCCATGACGCATTAGATGTACTGCACTTACATTTCTGATTTGAAACAATCTAAATCCTAAAAACTGAAAATCTGTGAGGTATTTTGTTTTCAGTATGGATGAGCTGTGACATCGAGCTTTAATCACAGTAATATCTCCTTATTTATAACTAACATGGCAACTTCTTACGAAATTACACCGCGCAGCTTTCCTCTTTTTTTTTTTTTTTTTGCGTAGCTCTCCCTGACTGTATTCATAGGACGTAAACGTTTCTAATTAATAGTCTAACTGGAGCAAAACATATCAAATTCAATTCATACCTTCCTGCGAGTCCACCGTTGTGCGCCATACCTGAAGCTACAAACTGCACTGAAGTCGGACCCATCAGATACTTTAGTCCTTAACATATTATTATCTAAGGAGTTCCACTATTAAAGGAGTGTTGAGGCACAACAAGCCTCCGGTCCGTGTTCCCTGCAGCAGGACTGCAGAATTACAATGAAACAAAAGAAATCCAAGCGGCGTTCTGAACTTCCTGAGTATCAAATGTCAATTTCAGCCCTGCGCTCCTCTCCCACCGGCTGCCTCTCTCTCTCTCCAAACTCCAACCTCCTCCCTTTTTTACCTGCGCGTCCAGACTGCACACTGACAGAAAGGAAGGTGCTCCGCGCACCTTTTTAAAGCCGCAGACGCACAAAGGAGCAACGACGGGTCACAAACCTACGTGGGAATAAAACAACAGCCCCTAAAAATTGATATTTTGCGTTTCGAAGATTTCAGATACAGCTGTTGTAACTGGTCACGTGAAACTATGGAATATATTTCCCTTTCTTCTTCTTCTTCTTCTTCTTCTTTTCATTTGTGTGCGTTTTAGGCCTCAACATCAACCCAATAAGACATATTTTTGAGATATGCTCTAAGCAACATGCTTACCTTTTAAATGTCATGTCCTCAGTGAAAACCTGTTTAAAATCACACAGCCTCTAAAGGGTACAAATCGTACCGTGCGTGTAGGCACCTGTCTTCCTAACAGTGGACGTTTTTTTCTGGACGCGGGACCCAAACGGCTTCCATCGAGTCTCCCTCCACCTGGTTTTAGGCTGCGAGTCCAGGGATTTGACCGCGTAGAGAAAAAAAAAGACACATTTTCAAGTGTTTGACCCCACACCAAAGTAATCCAAACTGCCCGTGTGTGTGTGTGTCTGTTGTTCTGCTGCGTTCATGGCCTCAGGGCTCTACGGTATCTTTAAGGCTGATCTCTCTGCAGGCGAGGAGACCTTAAAAGTGGTGCTTGGTTTAACCCAGAGACTGCTGCAGTCTGAGCGGATGAGGATTGGTTTTGTCTCTCCGGATTAAACAATTTCCTGATGAATAATTTGGACCAACCCCCCCCCCCTCTGTGTAGAAATTCGACACTTAGTTAGGACATCCAGATGATTCTGTTTCTACTTTATATCATTTTTTTTATAATTCTTTAGATCCTGACATTAATTTATGTGAGGTTAATTAAATAAGAAAAGATGCACTGCAGCTTTAAATCGGGCCTGTAGATACAATTTAGAGCTGTATTTCATGCTATCACATTCCTATGATACTGACACACAAATTAAAGAATTAGTGGATCTGACTGATCTTTACTGACTCTATTTTTTAGATTTTCATCTAAATGTAAGATCTAATGTCCCTCTTCAGATATTTGCTGTATGCTGACAAATAGCTGCTGCATTTAAGATTTATATTACAGTGTCCAACACAGGCCTGTTTTTTTGCCAGTTTCCTTTTTTATCCTAAAAGGCCTTTACAGGCAGCAGGGAGGAGGCCTGCAGGCCTGTGGTTTATGTAGGCCGGCAGGTCAGTAGTTTACAGTTTTACCCGCAGACCACATTCTGCCTCTATGGAGAGAAAGAGATGCTGACGGAGGAACTGGCCTAAATGATAAGTTAACCTATAATTTATGTTCCACGGTTGTATCCATCACGGGCCTCAAACATTCTGCACCATTAAACTGACTCCTGCAAAACTGCTCGAGTAAATAGAAGATTAGATAGCTCATTAATGTCCAGCACAACATGGCTTGCGCTGCATTTTCAGATATTAAACCAAGTGCGGAACAGATCTGGCTATCTGGCGCATCTTTTTTTTTTCCCAGCCCCCCATCCCGGGATTAGTTTTAGTCGGCTGATGCTGTTGAGGCTGCAGTTCTTGGGTCGAGATGCTGCAGGATCAAATGACCACGTCCAGATGGCTAATGATTATCAAATACTGCATTTAAAGCCTGCACTAGTGGTGGTTACCGCGTGCAGATTGCATAACATTTCATGTGCGAGGAAAGCAGGAATAAATGCCTTTGCTAAAACACCAAAAGAGAGGATAGTTTGTCCACATATTTTGGTTATATCATGTATTATTTTATCATTAATTTGCCACCACAAACTCCTCTAGTCAGAACCATACAACCTGATGTTGGCCTGGTGGAGGCCTGGTGTCCTCACAGGCAGCAGAATCTCTCCAGGGCCTTTCAGGGTGTCCGCATCCTCCTCCCTCATGCAGAGCTGCACGTCAGTGAAGGGACCCATGCTGAAGTGAGAGCCCGAGGTATGTCCCTACTTCACTTAAGGATGCCTAATATATGAGGGCGAGTTCTACCCATGCTCCTCTCAGATGGCCAGTCAGAGTCCATTTACCTGCTGTTGATAATTAGGCCGATAACTAGGTGGACAAAACTCGTCTAATATTTAGAGGTGATGGGGTTGGGTTTGGTTACACTCCTTTCAGGTCGGATAGCGACAGTGAAATCAATCCGCAGTGGCTCATCGTCGCCGCTCACCGTTGAGGAGCCCGAAGCCTCTCCAAAACCTTGACGTGGTTTCCACCTGGAAAAGCTGAAACCGGAGCCGCGGATCATCTGTGCGAGAGGCCGGCGTGTATAGGACACGAGTAGCCCAGAGATGAATATTTAAAACACTCATTTGGTTCTGTGCTGTCGTGCCGGAGCCAGATGAAAACAGGTGCCAGTGGAGGGATCAGATGGACGCTGCGCGTTTGTGCTGCCACCCGTCTCCCGTGGAGGGATCCAGGCCATGCGATAGGACGCCGGATGAAATAATAATGCGGCAAGATTCAGGCTGCTGCTCCTAAAGAAAAACTAAATGGCAACAATAGAGATCACTTTACTGAGGATACAAGGCGCCCTGGCGTACATATCCACATGCAGACACCATATTTGATCAAAAATCCTGCAGAAATGCTGAAATAAACTTTGTATTTTATGAGAATAATATAAGCCAGTCAAAGCAAAACAGTGCTTAAAATCACTGAGCCAACATAAAGCATATTGTACAAAAATAAATAAAACAAGAGCAAGAACATAAAGGAAGATATTTAGATCCAATTGAATCAAATAAATATAAATCTCTTGATATGAAATGATGATACATTTTAGCTCCAACTGGCAGTGCGTACTCCTCCAGAGGATTACTGAACATTGGGATTATTTACATGCCCTCAGCACATGCAGCATCATAACTCAGGGAAACATTGTAAAGATGAAAATAATGCCATGAAATAAGGCCAACAATCTGAAAACTGGGTGTCTTTTTGAAGGTATGTTTAATACTGAAAAAGCAGATGTGATAAAAGAGAAAAAATATTCAAATCAGGCCAGCATTTAATTCATATTAATATATTTGATATAGTCTTTTATTGATGTTGAGAACTTGCTTTTTCTGATTGTGCCCATACAAACCGCCTTCTACAGGGTCTCCTGCACCACTGCTCCCACTCTGCTCTCTGCTCCCACTCTGGTCCCCCTGCTGCAGCAAAGGAGTGGTAGTGGGTGGGGGCATGTTAGTCAGTGGGTCATCTATTAGTAAAGACCCAGGATCATTGTGTTGCTCACTGCTGCTGCATCACCACCTCCACCACCTCATCCAACCCCCCACTTTGCCAGTGAAACAGAGCTTGTAATTTGAGAGGGCCCATTGCCTGCCACCCAGCCCCAGCTTGAGAAACCCAACACACAGCACGTTGGTGATGGCTCACTCAGATTGGTTGAAGGGCCGTCAGCTCACCGGGGTGTTGTGGGAGGAATAGAAAAGACATAAGAGGAAGGAAAAAACATAAGAGAAGAAACAAAATCAAAGTTGTCAACATATTTTAGGTCTGTCTCATCATGATTGCACCAATTGGATCTGTGGAGGCCTCAAGTCCTAAAACATGAGGCCTGTCAACAGTTTTTCTAAACATAGATCAGTATAACACGGGCGACTCAGGCCTTGAAGAATGTACGCATACAGAAGATTTACTGCTAAAAGCTTTGCTATGGAAAATACCGCAGCCAGCAGTGATTGATCATAACTTGCAGCAGACAGCCAATGAGCCTAATGTGGAGCCTCTGGGCATCGTAATGCCTTAAAAGGCCACAGCGGCACAGGTCACCTGACCACCCTGCTCAGTGAGGACCAATCAGGCAGCTGGCATTACGTCATGGAGGCCCACAGTTTGTCTTGACCAACGCACTGCGGATAAAACAGAAGCTTTAAATATTTCATTGAGATTCTCAGGTTGCTGGACTTCTGGAGGTCAGGACTGTGAAGAGACAGATAGCCTCGTCCTCTCATCCCTCCCTCCATCCCTCCCTGTCATCCTCCCTCCATCCTCCTCCTCTTTTGATGCAGGAGAATGGGTAGCACTGTGAAAACAGGGTTGGAGGGTTGGGTTTTTGCAGCTCAGAGAGTCTGCTGTGAACAATAGTCCTCAACCAAGGGGGAGTAAGGATGCTTCCAACATGCTGCTCTGACTTGTGCCTCCTCGGATATTATTTTTTAAACATAAAGGGTAAAAAAATGCTGTTGCATAGAATCAGGTGTAACAGGAAGTATTTGCACCTTGTATACCTTATTTAAAGGTCAAGTATGTAAGACTTAGGGTGATCCATTGGCAGAATGTGGCAGAAATTGAATATTCATATTCAAACCAAACACTGGCACTCTAAGGGAGGGCATTTCACATTTATCATGAGTTTCACAGGCTCCATGGGTTCTCTTACATGCTTGGAAGGGCAGGGTGAGGCAAGGGGTATTCAGTTGGTTGCAATCTATAACCTCACTGGTCCTTTAAGGGGAGCTCCAGCAATTTTTTCACATAAAAGTCAGCTTACTCCCTTCAAAAGCAGCTGTCTTCTGAAGTGTCCCTGAAGGAGAAAACAAACTGGATGATATCATGTGAGATTTTAAATATTTTGACCAAAATAATTGCTGGGGTGCTCCTTAAATTTACATTGCGACGTCTGTCCTTATAATAACCATCTAAAATCTGCAGAATCATTTACTTGGTTTGCAGGCCTTCAGTTGGAAAACAGACACGTGTCGATCACCTGACAGGCATTCCTGGCTGGGCCTAAGACACTCTAGGGGTTTCATCTGGACATGCTGGAGCTTGTGGCCTGGCATAGGATGCAGTACATAGAAAGAGGTGTATATACAGGAAGAGTACAGAGCACATTATAATACACTGCAAATCAGTTCATTCGAACAACTTATTATAGCCTCAAAAAACACTACTGTAGTAACTGCATTATATGTGCAGGCACTTTTGTATATGATGGGGAGAAAGGAAGAGGATGCAACATGAACCAGGCAGATTTATTCTTGTTGCAATATACAACCAAAGAAAAGGCAACAAAAATATAAAAACACTGACGATTCACTCAAAAATATCAAAGTGGAGAGTAATTTCATGTCTCAGCGCTGCTGCAGAAATAAAGACAGACAGGAAGAGAGAGCAGATTGCTGCGTGACAGAATACATTTTTCAGAGGAGAGGGGATTAAACAGCCTTATGCCACAGCATTTATTTTCCCCTGCTGTGATTATACAGAGGGGGGTTTCAGCTGAGGACAGAGGAGGATAAATGAGGCAGCGCCCTCA
Source organism: Protonibea diacanthus (assembly GCA_028641955.1). NCBI lineage: Eukaryota > Metazoa > Chordata > Actinopteri > Sciaenidae > Protonibea > Protonibea diacanthus. Next base: position 11,421,501 of record CM053997.1, on the reverse strand, counting down.
CCTGGCTCTCCTGTGAAACCACACCTATCATGGCATGTGGAGGCTGCCCTCACAGCAAGGTTAATCTCACACCGTCTCCAACGTCCCCTTCAAAATAAAACCCCAGTCAGAATCTCAGATGCTTAGCTGATTTGACACAAATCGCTGCAATATACAAGAGTTATGCATTGCTATAGAAAGCCAACCAGTATTTTTTAAGACACCGGCTGCCTAAAAACCTGTTTTAATATTGGCTTTGAAGGAAAACCCACTAAACAGTGCTGTGTGTTTGAATGGCTGTAGTCATTCATCACCCCCATTTCAGACTGGAAGTACTGGGGTTCTAACCTCATTCTCAAGTTTCACAGCACTCACAGGGATCATGCCAGACAGTGGCTCATATTGTACAAGCTGACTGAGACCTGGAGGTGGTGGAATGTCTATACAGGAGTGCAGTGCCACACTGACATCTTGTGGAGGTGATGAATTCCTGCTCAAGATGTTTGCATGTTGAGTTTACAGATTATAGCATAGCATACACAATCACTCATTTTTTTTCTTTTGGGTGATATTTCTAAGGACACTTTAGCTTTCTGGGGTGTAACATATGTAGTATTTGAACAAATGTGTACAATTTGAGGTTCACAATAATAAAGAATAGCCAAATAAATAATACATAAATACATTCTAAAATATAAATGTATGTAATATGTAAAGGTAAATGCTAAAGTATATGTTAAGCTGTGTAATTTCTCCTAATAAAAATTTTAGAATTTTAGGATATTGCTAAAATGGCTAAACTATATAGACTGAGATCTAAGAATCAGTTTCCACTTTAATCTAGTGATTGATTCTAAATAAAAGTGCGAGTTTGAGAAGTGTAATCATTTTGTTTACCTTGAATATGTTCAGAGAACATCAGGATATTTCAGCCCACACTGCAGGAATTCAGGGCACTGAGTGAAAGTTCCCCACAGAGCCGTGAAGCGAGATTTAGACTTACATTTATCAGATGATACAGAGCCACAGGTTCCAACTTGTATGAAAGATAGAGGAGATAAAGTTCATAGATGTTGGTATTGAAATGTGGCAGATTTAAATCGTGAGGGGCTCATCTGGTAGAGCAAAAAATACATTAGATATGTTTGGACATACATACACATATAAATACGCAACATGTGCTATTGTTTATGTTTTCTGCAGTGAAAAAGGTCTTTTGTAAAAGAATTTGCATAATGATCAGCTTCAGCCAACAACAATTTATACACATTGAATGTTTTATTAAAAAAGAAGTTATAACAGTTTATTTTATACACAACTATTTATGAGGTTATAAGCCTATTAATAGAGAGCATTTTGTCTTTTTGACAAGCATGCCCACTTCACAATGCAAAGAAAAAAACAAGAGAAGAAGGGCAAAGAGGGTGATAAAAATAAGACCAAGGATGGACTTTTGAAAACAAAACAAAAAAATAAACCTTTTGACTTTTTAAACCCTCAAGTATCACACACTAGGTAACAAATACATAGTTTCTATAAAAAAAAAAAAAAAAAAAAAAAAAGCAAAAAACTGCCATTTTCCATGCTGTGTGTGCCTGCTAAATCCCCTGATTGCAGCGGTAGGCCAGCACAGGGCACAAATCCACACAAGCACAAGACAGAATGGGAGGTGTGCACCAAGCGAGCCTCGACTCCACACCAGAAGCATGCAAGTGCACGAGGACACACAGTCAACACATTGGGGGAGGTGATATTACAGGATCAGGGTGCTGGCTCTCTGCAGCTGTGCTGATAAAAACGGAGGATGGGCCCTGAAGGTCCTGTCTATGGATTAATGATAGAACAGTCCATTCGCTTAGCTGAGCCCCTTCATCCTTATTGTATCCAGCAGGGTGTGGTGAAGTCTGTGAGTACGGTTGTGGGGCTATAGCTCTGGACTGGACGTTCTCTGCAAGTTTGCAGGCAGAATTTTGAGGCTGCCCCCCATCTATCTCATCATCTCAATGTGGTAGTCTGGAGTCGCTGTTTAAAACTGTGGGTAGTTAAGACATTTGTATCTGTACACCTGTGGTCTTAGAAAAGAAAAAGTGGAGGGGAGTAAGCCAAAAGGAAATTAAATAAAAGCACAATAAACATGTTTATCCAGACTCCTTCAAAAATAATTTAGAATTTACGTTGAAACGGGAAGCATAATCATTTACTGGTTTGATATTTTCTTTTTCTAGTGAATTGAAGAAAACCTGAAACATAGAGGCAGTAATTATTTCTCTTGACATTGACCAAGTAAGTGCAGGGAGTAAAAAAAGAAAAGAGAGAGAGAACACAGGAGCTGAAAAGATCAAATGGTTGTCATGTTTACCAGAGCAACACCACATCTGAGTATATCATCAATTTATTGCCCAGCAGATGCAAATTATGCTGAAAACCTATGATTTTACCCAAACACGAGTTTGTTTTTTGAAAAAGACAAAAATATCATGAGTTCCCTGTTGCACCACTGCATCATAATGTGCTATTTTATTACAATTCTCAACTTGGATATACTGTATTTTCAGCACTCAAATACAATACTGCACAAGTGTAAAGTAAAACAAGAGTTCCTAATGGATTACTTAAAACAAAACAAACAAAAAAAAAAAACTGAAGCTCAAGTTGTCATCAGTGTGATAATTTAGCTGAACTCTAACTTACAACAGTGGCGCCTGATGACCAAGATTAAAAAAAAAAAAAAAAAAAAGGAGATCTCTTTAATGAATAAATACACAGTTATAGACAGCACAGGGAGAAAACACAAGCCAATTGCGAGAGTGGGGATCAGCATACAGTTTGCAGGTTTGTTCTCTTCGAGTGGATGTGGTTCACAGGCTTCGCCACCTTCGCCGCAAACGCTCCGAACACATGTAAAACATTCACACAGCTTTATACTGCCTTCAACATGTTGAATATCACAGAAGTTAGCTCGGCAACAGTTAAAAATGGCTGCATCCTGCTGGAAGCTAACCCCTGGGCTAACATTCAAATCCTCCTCGGGGCTAGATGAATGAGGCATTATCATCCCATAGCTTTAAACAGTCAAACTTCTCAGATAAATATTGGAAATTAAAAACAAAATCGAAATGTGGTGATAATTCTGAGCATAGAACTGTGTTTTAAATCGTGTTTTTTTTTTTTTTTTTTTTGGAGAAATCCAATCTCTGAACCAAACTTTCCATTTCTGTACAGTTAGATCTATCAGGCTCACTACAGGTCAAACACCACCCTAGTTTGAAATCACTCACACTCGTCTGTACAACTCTGAATCTGCAAGAAGAGGACAAGCAGGCATGTCTATGGAGTATCTTACATATAACCACACAATAGACACTAACTAAAATCAGATGAACTATGAATGCTTTATCAGGTAAGTATATCAAACTAGCTAACTCTATCTGTAATACAGCCATATAGCATATGTTGTTTAGTTGAAGTAAACACCCAGCAAAACTAACTATCCTGACATGTCAAAAACACAGTTCAACAAATATTAGCATGATTTCCATCCTTCCAGTAAGTCCCGGGTGAAAATGTGAATCACAATGCAAGATACAACCAAACTGCATTTCAAACCTGAGCCATAAAAGTCTAACAATCCTACGTTAGCTCAAATAAACACAATGCCAACAATGTCAACCCTGGGTCATTCCCCACATCTGCAACAAAGATTGAAAATGTAGATGTCAAATCATAAATTGCACAGGATCGGATTGCAGGAAGAGGAGAATAAAAGTAGGATACGTAAAAACAATGTGCTTTTCTTGTTACTTTTTGACCTTCATGGCTTTTTGGAAACATGGTTTGGGGGATTTTTTTTTCTTCAATGGTCACCTTCCTTTTGTGATGAGGCACAGAAGAGGGAGTCGAGCTCAGAGGTGATAAGGTGACCTCCCGGGTAGGATTCAGCCTTGAATCTCCCACTCAGGATCCACAATCTGCCACAAAGCGACCAGTGATTCTTACTGCAATGCAAGGTTTTTCTAGGTAGTTTGACTGCCGTGGTAGCCTCGACAAGCCACACTCAGTCAGTGTTTAGAGTTCAACACTGAATTTTCATGAGGCTACAGAGAGGTGTCTTATCACTGTACAAGGTAGATGCTGTCCATTTAAAAAAAAAAAAAAAAAAAAAAAAATATCCAAACGTGTTGACCCCCCCATCGGGCAAAAAAATGTACAAGAAATAAAAGGAGGGAAAAAATAACAGCCAAAAATCAAAGCTGCGATTGCAATCTCTTTCCACGCATCATGGATTTACATCTCAACTCGCCACATTGAACAATGAATAACGTAGTTTTCTTTCTTTCTTTTTTTTAAAAAGTCAAATCTGTACATTTGAAATGAACGTTAAATTAATTCCCATCAACGAAAATTGCTACAATGTCTAAATGTCATACATTGGGGCATCTTATTCTGTAATCCTCTTCAAACTAGTGATCCAAATAGAGATCCTGGTAGGCAGACATTAAGTGTGGGAGTCCAGTCAATGCAGTCGGGGTACATACCACAGGTTGCGACCAATATTAAGGGCATGCATTAGAGCAAACTCCAGGTAACGGTGGAATGTGAGGATGACGAATACGACACACAACTGAATCTTCACTTAATTTTTTTTTTCTCCCCTCAGATCCACTCAATAACCATGTGATTTTTGTTGCTTTTTACTAAAATTAAAACCGACTTCGGTGCTGGTTTTCTAAATTCACCAGAATAGGTGATGATTACATTCTTTCTCTACCTGGATAGTTGTTCTTGACCGCTAATACTAATAGAAATGTGCAGGAGTACAGGTGATTGTAAGACAGTAGCATCCTGCACAATGACGACGTTTGAGCAAACATGAAATATGAAATTCATATATGGTCAGATGGTTAAAGGGTAGCTCTGGTCTTTTTTTTTTTTTTTTAAGTTCCCATAATACCAAGTGAGTCTGACCTGATCTCCACAAATGCGTCAGAGTAAAGCCACTTTTGTCTTCATTGCCTTTGCCATACACCCAAAGCACCCAACACGTCTTTAGCACCACATTGTCACTGACCCTGTATGGAGACATGCGTTAAATGAATTTGTTTTCCGAGACTTGACCTTATGAAGCATTCATTTTTGCACTGCACAGCGGCACGCGTAGACAGGCAGCTGCAGCAGGTCGACAAAGAGTAACAAAAAGTTGAATAACATGTCTGGGTAGCCAAACAGAATAAGAAAGAAAGGTGTATTTTTTAAAAGCATGTCTCAAATCAATGTGGTTAAAAAGATATGTTTAGGAAGCCTTCAGGGTTGATTTCTGAGTGTCTATTGGCACTACACCTTTTGTAGTTTGCAGGTGTGCAAAGACACTCCATATGTGATTGTGCGCACTAAAAAACTGTTTTGACTACAGGATAATATTGTAAAGCTGCACCCCCAGACAAGCAAGACCCAAGCAGCTCTGTGGCGGAGCAACTAACAAAATGTTGGTCAGAATCAGTTAGCACTGTGGGAAAAAAAAAAGAAAGACATTAGGATTCAGGTCAAATTGGAAAGTGAAAATTTGGGTAACGAAATTAAATGTTCACTGGGGCATTTCCTGCCTTTGACTACGTGACGCACCATAAAAATGCGGAGATGGCAAGGAGAAAATGTGAAAGCAATCGCAACGTATGTGTAGGGAGAAACAGCTACAGAATGGGAGGGGTGTCAAACACACCAAAGGCTAGATATCCATAAAAATCCTTGTTTAGTAGTAATAATAATAATAAAAAAATCAACTTGTTTAAATATGAATATTATAAGTCTGCTTTCTCATGGTTAGGAAATCAAATATAGTCTCTGTGGGGGTTAAAGGAGGGGGGCGGGATGGGGGAGCCCTCCTATCACTACAACTCCATGTCCTGGGCCTCGTCTTCTGAGAAATCAGACATGGAGCTTTCAGATGAAGAGTCGCCTGCCCCCTCTTCCTGCTCCTTCAGAGCCTCCTCTGTTGCATATTTCTGGATGTACTCTGTAGAAGGAAAGACGGCACGGTCAGACACAAAAACTGAAAATCATAAATCGTGATTAGAATTACTTTTTTTGTCAGATGTTAAATTTGGGGGAAATAGCTTTTCACAGGTGTGCAATAATCTAAGAATCTAAAGGGATCTGGGATCTACACCCAACAGATTTTGATTAGGCTGAACCTTTGATTTTCTGCTTGTACTCCTCTGGCCGGTGAAGGTACATGGCTGCTGCATCTCCATTCAGGGGGTCGATGGGGTTTGGGTAAGCCAGCAGCTGGGGCAGGAACGACTCAAAGATGTTGGTCAGATCTGGGTGAGAAGATAACAGGATAGCACTTTAACAGCTGAAAGAAACAAGTAATCGGTGAAATAATCTGCTGATCATTTAATGGCAGTTACTATCAGGCTTCTCCTAAGTATCCAACCATTAATCTGAAGGAGACTGATGGAGAAATGCTGAACCAATATTCTCATACTTATACGCACACTGCCTCTGTAAACAGGAACGCTCATAATCAGTTTACACACCTATCAGTCAGCGACGAGCACACAAAAATATCAAAAGACGTATGGTGTGCAGCAACAAGACCACAAATGTAAAATCCGCCTGACCCACGGATACTAGAACTACACTAATCCCTTTGACTAGCTCCCTGCTAGCAGGCCTCAGCTTTCTTTCTCAGAGCTGAGGCCTAGTAGAAAAATAAAATTGCAATTCCGCTCTCATCTCCTAGGTGTCACTGTTGGGTCCATTCAAGTTAGGAAAACAAACACTTCCCCACAGTATTATCATGTTTAGCTGATTTAATCAGCTGCTTTTGCTCCCTCTTGCATTGTACAGACTCTTTACAGAAAATACTTGGATGGCTGGCCTTTTCTCCTCATGCTTGGCCAATCTCTTTTCCAAAACACTCAACACAAGAAAATGTGCAGCATTTTACAAGAGTACAAATAAAGGTAAAATAACACAAATTACGACTCTTGTGAGGGTTTGAATTGAATTTAGAGAAAAACAAGCCATGCTGCTTCACTTTATAACATTAAATGGCATTGACATCAAGTAGCAAAGCTTTGCCTCTTTATATCAAAACACTGGAATCAGAGTGAACTTAATCAGGTTGCTTAAATGGAGTATAGGGTTTTAACATTCTCCTCCAAGTCATATCCACAACACGGCGAAAATAAATAGGAAGGGATGATGAAAACATCTGCTAGGAATATTACTGCAAAGCCATTTATATTGCTCAACAGCTATTGTAGCCTTGTGCTGGAGCTGTAATGTGAAATTAATGGGGAAATAGGAAGAAGGGCTTAGAGGCATGGGGAGCAGCAGAAAGACACGGTGGCAGTGAGAACAGCAACTGGGTGACAAACGGCAAATACAATCGCTGCCATTGGAGAGTATGTGAGCATGTCGCTGTCTCTCACAGCTGACAGACGGTAAATCATTCCTGTTGAAGGTGAATGTTTTCTGACCTTACTGGGTGAGGGTATTACCTCATTAGTGCTCACTTCACCCCTCAGTAAGTAAGTAGATTAAGGCCAATTGTACCCCTGCCTAATGTGCCCGTACTTGCTAGCGAGGGGCTCGCAGTTACCTTTTTGGTGTTCGTGGCACTGTGTCAAGTTCTTCACACATAATCACACAGACCCCAGTCAGGAAACTTAATATGGACACGTAAGCAGTGGGACTACTCACCATAAAGGGCCGTCCATGTCTGGTTGATGACATCTAAGCACACTGTCCCTGACCTGGGAAACCGAGAAGAAAGCAGAGTTAGAGGGGTAAGGCCAAAGGTAATCTGTGTGCAATGCGTGTCCCAGCTCAGGGGCTGGATCCTTTCAAGTCCTCTTTTCTACACTGATTATGTCAACTGTTCCAACAAGGCCTGTCCCATTGCAAATGTGCCTGAGAAATGCAGCCCATTTTTGCCTAAGACTTTGAGTACAGTGATGATATAGCGCATGTGTGGCTGTCCGATGTTTTAATCAAAATTCAGAGATTCTTTTCACGTGGTGAAAGATCATGTGACCAGATTGGACATCGGAGTCACTTGCGTATAAGGCAAATAAGGTTAGGTTTGAGTTATGGAAGCCATGCTCTTGTTAGCTAACTAAATATGTTGCTAATTACAGATTGTTTCAAAACATTTAAACAGACGTTGGTATATTTACAGTTTATCTTATACGCTGTCACAATTTGTACATCAACGTGGAACTTGGCCCGGTTTATCACTGGAGTTTCCTAGTGATAAACGTCAATGTCTGCACCTGAACGCACCACTCTTTTTTTCACTCTTTGTGAGTCACGACTGTCCCATTTGGGGAGGAGGCACAGGTTCAGCCTGTCCATCAGGTCCTCCCAGAGACCAACCTTGACTTCAAATATGACTAAAATCAACTTACGCTTCGTCAATGTTGGGATGAAAAATCTTGTTCATGAATCCTGAAAAGCAAAAAAGGCAGAGGTGAGGACAGTGTACCACGAGTGAAAATGTAATCCTTCATGAAATAGTGCAGCCCCTACCTATTGATGGTGATTTGAAAGGGTATTTGTCAGGAAGATCTACTCGCACCTTCCACACGCCTCCCTCGTACGGTGCTGTGCATGAGGAAGGGACACAAAAAATAATGACAGAACACTGTTAGGGACAGAGGAGAGACTTTCATTCCACTGAATGCCTGCTCCATCCTTCATGTTCTTCAATGAAATTAAGACACTGTAGGATTACATTAATTTTCTGCACTCCTTTCTCCTCTGCGCAGACACACATCAGAGCGAGGGCCACTTGAGAAATGCGCTACACATACCACTTTCCCCTTTTCCATTTTCTTTTATTTTATGCAGTAATGTTTTTCAGCCCTGGAGAATTCACTGCTTCCAAATGACTTCATATAATACACTAACATCAAAGAGAGAGAGAATGAGATTGTGTGAGTGTGTGATGCTTCTCCCAGAATAGCTGTGTGTAACAGGACCCTTATGTGCCGTACTGACACTGAACAGCACCACAGATGACTGAAAACACACTTGTTGAGGATGAATGATGGCGAGCACATGCATCCACACATGTCAACGGGCAACAGTGCCATTTTATTTGGCACCGTTTCAAGGTATCATAAACAGGGGTCAAACGCCCACTTCCACTCTTTACTGATGCGTAAGTGGCAGCGGTTTCAGTGCGACAGATGTTGCGGACGGAAAACGAAAGGAGTATTTCCTGCTGATGAGGCCAATCTCCTCATCCAAATTCTCCTCAAGCCTGGCTCCTCTGTTTTACACTTCGTGGCCTCAGGCCTGGTTTCAATCCATTTTACGTCCCTGGCCTGCTGTGACGAACCTCTCTTAAAGTTCCTAACAGGAGAATGACTGAGATTCCTGTGCTGGCTGCCCTCAGGACAACATTCATTCTAACTTCATGCTCTGTTTAGGCTTTAATTAAACACAAGATGCGGTCAGATGATCAGTTTTTAAGCAGCAACATTAGCCTGGTTTTACAACCAGTTTGAAAAAGTTTGGTAAGAGGAGGGGGATTAATGGAAGAACAATTTTGTACCTTTGTACCCAGATGAAAACATCCCACCCTACAGCCTCTTTCTGGTACGCATTGGTTAGTCCAAACAAGGATCCAGCAGTAAATCAGGAAACTTATTTAATGTGTCAGGAGAAGGAAAAAAAAAAATAAGTGAAATGAGAGAGAAGAGAAACACTTACTTCCTTGTGGTCCGAAAAATTTCACTACAAATTCATTGAGTCCACTGAGGATGGTGACTTCATGCTTGCTCTCAATGCTGAAAGGTTGTTGAGGACAATGTCTTCATGTGATCACATACACAAAACAAGAACACACAAGAGACTACAACAATGAATAATTCTCCAATAATATTCAGGATCACAACAATTTGGCCTCTGCGAGATGATAATTTGGCAGCAGTTGTTTCCAGTGTAACACATCATCACATGCTTTGTTGGAAGGAAGACACAAGCAGTCTGACCTTTTTCCTCTCGACATCTTTCATTCCATACAGAGTTGTGAAAACTAAAGAGATAAATTATGGCTTTTGACAGACAATGAAAACAAATCAATGCAGGGAAATTACACTTGGTTTTCTGTTCTGACCTCTGGCCCTGGAGACTCACTTCCAATGACAATCGATAGCTTCATGCCAATTTGTCATTCTGCACGTTGGATTAATATCCCCGGACTGAATGTGAAGTATGCAGACCACAAAAAAATAAAAAAAATCATGCACATTCACAATAGCCAGTAGATCGTATTCAGGGCTGTGCAGGCCTCTTTCCTGTCACTCTCTAATAAACCTCCTGGACACAAACCACAAGTCCCCACTGGGAAACACAGTACAGAAGGCCATCTCCTTACAAAGAGGGCCTGAGAAGTTTATGTTACCACCTGTACTGCTGACAAAACCTAATGTCCTTGCTCAGTTGGCTCTGTTAGCCTAAAATTAGATATAAAAACAACTAATTTTATAGTAATCAGTCTCTGATTGAACTTTATATCATGAAAGCTATGATTCAACAGACTAATAATGTCCCATTATCTGAAACAGTTCACACTCTCACATATATGTAGTTCAGGAGACTCCTCGGTTAGATGAAAATAGGTCCATTAGTCCAAATAAGCCAATAACCCACCCAGAGAGAGCACTCTGACAAGGCATGTGTTTTAACAGGGATGTGCTTCTGGCAAATTGTAAAGTTTAAGGTCACAATCACGTCCTATTCAGTAGTTATGCAAGGTTTCTTTGAACCTAATTTTAATCATGAGGGTTGATAATATTAAGAGACAAAAACAAATTTTGATACAAATGCTTGGAGGTCAACTACAGTGTGAGAGATTAATATAACAACAGCAATAATAATAATAATAATAAGAAGAAAAATAATAATGATAATAATAACAACAGCAACAGACTTGCTCATGACCTAGATTCTAATGAGATGCAAGAATCTTGATACTCTTGATACTACTGATACTACTCAAAACCTATTAAAAGGCTAAGATTTAGAAAAGCTGTATATATCCACATCATCTACCACAGAAGAAGTTTATTATGGCAAATAGAGGAAATGGTCACGTAGTGTTTTCCTCTGTGACCCTAGTTACAGAGATTGCTACAATAACAACAAACCCTGAAGAATATTAGCTTTTTTTTCCATTCAGAGCATCACATGGCAAATCAAACATTACAGCCATATAATTTTTGCGTGCTCTGATCATTTTAGATCTCCACTCGAAACACACAAAACCGTCAGAGAGAAATCATTTCCCTCTCATGTGAGCAGAGGGAAGAAGCACAGGAAATAAAATTGAAGCAGATAGAGACTTAGAGAGAAAATAAACAAGTGTAAAAGACAGAGAGGAAAACAACCACAAAGTGAGTGAAAGACCGACAGAACACATTAGAGACAGAAGGTTAAAGAGGGGATAAAAATCAGTTTTCCATGCCACACAGTAGCAGCTGGCTTGTCAATCCCGATTGAGCGCGTATCCCGTTAGCAGTAGCGCTGACCCCCAAAGGGTTAAATCAAACTGGAGGTTATTTTAAGCTCTGGTTGAGTCTGCAAAGAGAAGACTGAATCCCTGGCTTCAGTAGGGAAATGTGTCATTGTCAGACAGAAGAGGAACCTCTCTGTTCTGACTCGTGTTAAGAGTCAAGGAGGCTCTTTGAGGCAAAGTCCAAGAAGTCTAAGAATAAGTGAACACTAACGCCAGGAGGAACAACTAGCAACTAGCCATATGCAAACGGGAGATTCAAGTCAGACGACAAGCACTCTGTTTACATTCTGCATCTCATCAAGTTCTGCCCTTCATGTAAGGATATGCACCTTACCAATAGTGAAACTACTGGTGTGTGACTGAATGTGTATACGACCATGAGAGAGGGACACCAAGGAGGGGGATGGTATGGACTGTGTGTGTTATGTTCTAGGAGACGGCAGTGAGGCAGGGTGGGGGATAAGCTATTAATGGTGTTGAATCAACTCCGATTATGCTGCAGGGTAATTGACATTGGCCATACTCACCATGAAGCTAGAGAAGAACCAGCTTCTCTGTGTAAAATTAGTTTACCTTTTAGATATTTGGTTGACGCAGAAGAGCCGGGGTTTACAGGATACTGTGTAGCATGAGTTCACTTTACAAGACAGCAAAATTACAAGCAGGCAGAAACGCAAAGGTCAGAGTCTTGTGATCTGTAAATATTCATGTAACTATACATGAGATAATGTAAGAGAAGCATGAGGTAGGGAAAGGGAGTAGCTCATATTACCCAGAATGACTTAACTTTACACACACAGAGAAAAAAAAGACTTGTAAGCAAATATAAGTGCAGTCAACAGTCAAAAATAACCACATCCAGTTTTTAAGCAACTGGCTGTACTGAGCACCTTCCATGTATCCCCACCATCACAAACACAAATCACCCACTAACCCCAGCCTCCTTACAAACAAGGCCTAGTTTATTCATATGCATTTGCATAACAATAGCTCCAATCTTAATCTTAAGAAACAATCTCTGGCTTTGACGTTAACACTCTCACCTTCGCTCATTTTTTCTCAAGAAGGCCAATCCCAAAACTGTGAACTCACAATGAACTCACTTTGATCTTCCATATCATTGTGACACAGTGGTCTAATCCACTGGCCTTTTGTTTAATACCGTGAGACCCAAAGCTCCAAGCACTCATTCCTTCCACCCAGTAAATAACTGCGAGTCACTGTCAACAACGGCCCTCCCTCTTATGAAGGAGTTTTGGCAGGTCTGTTAAAAGAGAAGGGAGTTCCTGGTAGAGCCTGTAATTCCCGACTGTTTGATGGGGTTGATGTATTGACAGTGTAGCGGACCTATAGACACTTTGCCAACAAAGAGAGTGTAAACATCACATATCACTTATTGAATCTTATTAAAAGTATCTGTTGCTAATTAACACAAGGCTAATATACTATATCCATATATATCACTACATGTTGCGTGCTTACCTAACCAGAATTAAATTGTTTCAACAACTTTTAAAGACATACAGCTCCTAACAACAGCGTTTTGATCAAGGTTTTTCATCTACTTGTTCTGCATTCCCTGCATAAAGACAATCTGTCCATCACCCCAGCTTGGATTAGTATAGATAAGTCATAATCTGTGGATAGCACAAGGTCAATATCGTTTTACACACACTTCTAATCTCATACACAGAGCCTAATCAATCCAGAAGAACATACACACACACACATATTCTCATTGCTGTATGGCAGACAATCATGAAAGCGCTGAAATGCAACAGCAACCAGGTCTCCTGTGTTCACACCATTTCACTGCGAGGCTTTCTTCACATAATGACATAGTGGCATGAAAACACTCACACTTGAAAACACTGTGTAAAAAGAAAAAAGGCTAAAAAGAAGTACTTTCAGACTACCAATTAGCATCTTTAAAATGTTTTAGTTTATCCAAGCACTAAGGTCAATGTTATCCTGATTTTGAACTTTATAAAGAACATTTAGAGGCTTCAGTGTAAAAATATGCAGTAAATAGCATTTACGGCTGTGGTCTAGACATGCCTTGTTTTCTTTCTGGTCCATTCAGGACACTATCCCTGTCTGACCCTGGATCGAAATATCCAAACCTGACCAACCTCTTTCTAAGTATGGAAAACAAACATGAAGGGGAATCATAAACAGTACTCTGTCAAACAATGTGGTATCAACTATGCTTGAATATTTCCTTCTTGACTCTTGGAGACAGAAGTTGTTGATCTTGTAAAAGGGAGGAACTGGCTAGTTTCAAAGCAGTTCCTTGTCTCTTTTTTTTTGAGGGGAGGAAGGGCAGGAAAGGCATTCAGTATCCTTTCATCGACATGGTGATGTAATAAATCTAAAAGAAAATCCATTCTCAACTTTTTATTTTCTTTCTCTTTGTCATTTCTGAAAAAAAAGGTGCCAACCCACTTTACAATAACAATATGGGCATGAAAAGAACAAAACATCTCTATATAGCGTGCATCTTTATGTATTGTACAAGACAGGCATGTATAATCAAATTCAAAAAGACTGAAGTGACTCCGCAAGCCAGTTCAGACTATTTACATATCAGCATACAATACTCTGACCACCTGCTGACACCTCCAGCTCCAAGTAATCCCTTTAAAGAGAAGGTACAGAGCCTCTAGGCAGACTGGGCCAAAACAGGAAAGGCAACACATCAAATAATCCTTAAGACACGGGCAGAGAGCTGGGTTATTGAATATCAAAAAGGGATACCAGAATTTCCAGTTATTAATGGCACTAACCGAAGAAGCTGGCTGTCAAAGCCTGAACATAAGAAGCAGTGAGACTGGAAGGGCAAAGCTAAGAAGTCTCCCTGAAAGACACTAATAGTCCGTAACCCCCAAAAAGCCAGCAGGGAATAGGAACATAAAAAGACAGGGTAGAATAAGGTCAGCCAACAGAGCAAAGGGCTGAGACAGGGGAGAAAAGAGCATGAGAAGATGATACACAGAGCTGTTGATGAATAAAGTGAAAGAAACATGGAAAGAGCAATGCCAAAGAAGAGGCAGAGGGAGAGTGATGCAGAGATAATGAGAGAAAAAGGGTTCAGCCTGGAGAATGCTGATCTAGCCTGGCAGGCAGATCTGTGGATATGAATGACATCATAGCTGTGGACTGCAGGGCGATGATGATGATTTGCCTCAGTGTGTACAGACACATAAATAGGCAAAAGCTAAGATAAGATTCAATTCATTTCCAATTCCCATGTGATTGATTGAGGTCAATATTGGCAGGAACTTTTTCACTGGAAAATTGCAAATATGTAAGCATTATGGTGCAGTTTTGCTTTGAAGAGCTTTTACTTGAAACACTGTAAAGCAGTAAGTAACAGAGGCAGCATTATTAAATGGAAAAAAACCAGTGAGGCCAAGTTAAGAGCCCTGTGGAACACCTTTACTGATGATGTGTGATTGAAAACATTTTTTTCATGTTGAGGTTTTCAATAAGAATTCCAAATTGTTTAGAGGCAGATACTGAAAGAGCAGGAAATGGGTGTTTTGACATACAGTTCTGAAGACCTGTCAACACAAAAAAGATTTTTCTGCAAGTATGCCAGTAGTTAAGCAAATAAGCTTGCACTTCTGGCAGGACTGTGTATGTTAACACGTAATAACTCCAAAAGACTGTCTATTGCAGAATTTATACATAATTATACCAAGTATATTCATAGGATTGAAGCTATTAATTAGTCTGCATCAGAAGCAAGGCAAATACTTGTGTCATCTCCTGCCACGAGGGAATACATCTCTGTTTCAGAAAGCATATTTACATAATGTGAAGTTCACACTGACAGCAAGTAGTTTTTTTTTTTTTTTTTACTGAACTCTTTGACAATAATATGACCTTAAACAGAGATACAATAGTGTGAGAATGTTTAAGTACATACAGATTGGATGAAGTTAACTCAAGTAAAATGTGTTATTTTAAATGGCATGAGAAACATGATAACCCTCACAGAGAACAACGTGTTTAAAGAGCACATCTTTCTTTAGAGATGAGGAACTCTGAGGTAACGACTTCTCTTTCGTTTTCTCTCCCTCACACACAGATTGTACTGACAATGTACAATCAAAGGCCTTGAAGATGAAAGGCAGGAAATATAGCAGCTGTCCTCAGGGTGTGCGCAATGGGTAGGCTTCCTCCACCAAAAGAGATACATGTATAAGCTACCAAAAGAAATGTATATGCCAATATTCATCGCCTACTAAAGATAGTAAGAGAGAAAGCTTACTTACTTAAGACAGCAAGCTACATTTTGCAATAAGAACAGAAAGCAGCCTTGCATAGATAAACAATAATGAAATAAACAACAAAGTCAATATCAGCATTATAAGAAGGTTTGTTCATTTGTAGTCTCTACCAGCATGCACCTTTGCATGTGCATTGTTTCTTCTGAAATCCTAGCCCATGAGTAAATGTGCCTGTGTTTGTTCATTAAACTCTCTATGTGTTACTGCACTGCAACCAACCAAGCAGGATTACTGTGTGACCTCCACTACACTCAGCGGCTTGAAAACAGAGGCAGCTACTGTAGCACGGCAACCATCCTGCCACAGCAGGCAGAGCGAGTGATAGGCACGGTGTTGCTGTGGGAGTGTGATTTAATCAGTTCAAAATCAAACAAACACCGTTCTCCCCTGCAGCAGTCACCAGCCAAACCCACTGACCCACTCCTCCACTCTCTCTCACTCACTCACTCACTCACTCACTCTCAATCTCTCACACCGAGGCTAACATGTTCCTTCTGGTGTTTACTTTCTTTTATTGCTCATTAAGTCGAACACTCTCCACTCAATTTGAATGCTGATTTGGAGCCTGACCATTTCAATCATCAGAAACCCCCTCAAACCCCAGCTCAGTGACTGATAGGTAATCCTGTGAATACATGGTGAGCTAAAGAAAAGTGACAAGTCCAAGTTCAACAACAGCTCTCATTCATTCAGACTATAAATATCTCAATATACAACTTCTTCATTTACAAAACTGGTGTTATGACAAGAATTATCACGCTATATCACTCTGATATTGTACATTTTTGTACCTGTGAAACTCTTATTAATTAATCAACATGCAACTTGCCTGCTGCACCCTATATTTGGTTTAAGTAGGAAGTCCCTCAGGGTTACATCAAAATGAAACCAACAAATTTAGTTAGCTATATTTTGGAGGAAAAAAAACAGCAGCAGAAGAACAGATACTCATTTCCACAAATTTTAATTTAGGTAGAGTTGAAAGGTAGCTAATAATCAAGCCAACTTGTCAGAAGTCAGAGGTCACAACTGTTGGTTTAGGGTTCTTTACATGTAATGATAGAACAGAGGTGCAACAGTAACAGAGTTTAAATGTGTTTGCACGTGTTGTTTAACTGATTTGGAAACCGTGATGCCCACCACAGTACTCACACAACCTCTGCAACTACCACAATTCTTTAGCCTAGTTTTTCACCATAAAGGTAAGGCCTGGTTATTGCCACCTCTCCTTTGAGGCGAGGGGGTCCTGGCAGGCTCTGGTTAGTGAACAGAGGTGAAGTGGTATGATAGTAACTGGCCTGCGGTCATGCCAGCAGCTCTCATTTCCCCCTTCTCCTGCCCATATCCCACAAGAGATATGAGATATCTGCTGAGGGGAACTAAGGTCCTAATAACCCATACTACAACATACTTATGAACAGATTATGCACATGTGTTTGTTCTATGTGGAAGCAAAACTAATGAATTAGCCACAGGGAGTTATCTAATCCTTCAAAAACTAAGCTAAAATAGCCATGATAAAGCCAATGTTTACAAAGACTTAAGCAGACTATGTAATTCACATTATAAAAAAAATACCATATGTTGAGATGCCAACATACTTATGAAGGGCTGCAGGGGGCACGATTTTTGAAAGCATGACATGCTTGAGCATGAGACAATTTACTTCAACCTCTGCTTATCATTAAAAACACAACTTTAAGCTTTATTTATCTCTCACAGGAAATTGGTTACATATGTGACACAACTTAAACCCTGAACAGAGCAGTCCTGTTATCCTCATGTTTATTCTTTACTTTTCCTACTAATGCTGCCTCACAAATTATCTAAGGAAGTGAACTAGGCGGCAGTTAAATCAACTGAAAAATTCTGGGCAGATGGGTCAGTTTTTAAATTCTTCTGATCATAGTCGTACGGCCTGAGCTAATAATGATAAATGTGCCACAGCATTTCAGGTGAACTCAGTTTAGTAACAATTACTCCAAAACTAACAGGCCATAAAGGCCTATGCTATGAGTTTAAAAGCTCAGGCATTAGTACAGTCATGCTGCTCTCCCTACCAGCCACTTTGACAGGTTACAGGATTTTTTTTTGTTGTGGTTATGTTTATAGAATTACTAACAACTAAGTCAGTAATATGGAATCAAGTAGGGCAGCTGCCTCCTTTCATTGTATCATTTCAAAGTTAGGGTTTAATTGTTACATATAATCATACAGGTGCAATCATAGTGAAATATGTCTAAAATATAAGCTGCTACACTTTTGTTGAATTAAAAATAGTGTAAATAGGATAGTTATAAAGAATAGAAAATATCATAAATAATAATGGTCAGTAAAGCAAGTATTAAGAGTAGTAGAAGTAAATAAGTAATATATTATTTGCTGATTTTGCAGTTTGAAGAGCCAAACACTGAAAAACAGTGTTCAATCAAAGAAGCATTCTCCTTCACTGTATTGACATCTAGTTAAAAAATGTTGAATCCAAACGAACAAGTATCAGTTAACAAATTAACAGTTATCAGAACAGCTCAACTTCAACCGTGTGTTCTCGAAGCACCCAGCTTGTGCTGAGACATTAAGTATTTAAATACCGATGGAGCACTTGGTGCCAGCATGTGTGAAAGAAAACCTCGCAGCAGGTTTTACATATCAATAGACATATGGCCCCCAAAGGCCAGACTCAGTGAAATCCACATGTAAATGTCTGGTAGCTGTTAAGTGCTGTCCTCACTATAGATGGTGGATGGGAAGTAAATGAACTCTGTTTCATTTCTGCTTTGAAAATTAAAAAGGTCAACACCTAGAATTTGAATACATTTAACATGTGATATATTACATATCTGCAATTGAGGAAGCAAAAAAAAACAAAAAACACATAAAACTTGACTATCATTATGTAACAGGTAGACTAACATATTGAACCTGGGTACATTTCACTTGGTCTCACGTAAGTGTTAAGTGTAAATAAGACTATGTGTTCTCAGCTCACTTAGACAGAGATATACCATCAAACCGCTAGGCCAAAAGCCTTTGCGATGAACCTTTTTAATAACATTTTGTAAAGACTTTCTTTGCAATACACAATGTACACATGCAGTGAAACAATACACAGACCTACTTTTATTATTCTACCTAAAAAAATAAGAATGAAACACTAGCTAAAAAATACAATCATATTGCAATGCAAATTTGATTTCCATTAAATACAGGCTCCCCCTGAGTATTTTATATTAGCTGATGGCTACCTCCCTGTGTGAGAGCTGGAGCGACACTGTACTGCGCAGGCTAAGTTCTTTGTCTTCTCTGGTGAGAGATGAGAGCCCACCCACTGCAATCAAACGTGAATCCTTCAGCTGCTCCTCCTCTCAGCCCTTCACTAAATCAACAGTCTATTTACAGCAATAGCACAGAGTCTCTGTGTGTATGCATGCGTCTCAGCTCCATGCATGTACACACAAACAAATGATTATTAATGATCCCACAACTGAGCCGGGCAAAGAGAAACAATGGCCTGATTTCTGAAGCAACTGTTTAACGAGCAAATCCTCTAGGAGACAAAATTTGCTGTCTGTTGTAAGCACTGACATGTTGAGAAAACTGCTAACAAACCTGAATTTCACTGTAGTGAGAGACACATGGCTAATTTTATCAACTTGACACAGACGCACAGAGGCAGATTACCAGATAGAGTCAAGTTTAGGGTGTGGATAGTGCAGGTTGCACTTTTTTGATAAGGCTCATTTGCTTCATGCAAAGAAGACAACTGGGTTCAGTGTCACTGGCCCACATACTATAACGTATGACCAAACATGTCGCCAGCCTATCGCCACTCCTTTGATTTTCCACATTAAAGCAGCAGTGCACGTGAGTGGCAGAGGGAGACTGAGCTTCCCAATGCTCGAAAAAAAAAAATCATGTGAAACAAAGAAAGGAACTTCAGTCCATCTGTTTTTCTAAGGGAACTCAGCCATGCGTGCAGGAAGCTTCACTGTTTGCACTGTGGGATTAACAGTGAGGGCCTCAAATCTCCTACTGTCAGAGATTCCTTGCTCCTGGTCCCCCAAAACAGGACTGTCAATCAAGGTGGGGGCCCCCGGGCAAGAGGGGGCCTCGTCGACAATGTACTAGGTTACCTTATGTTCACTCATGAAGAAATGAAAAGGAAAAAGGGCAGGAGGAGCATGGTTAGGGCTGGATGATGAAGCATATTTTTTAAGAACACCTGCATGGATGCAGACAAAAGTGTATCTATGCTCAGCAATATAAAAAAAATGAGGAGACGGAGATAAAAAGAAGCAGAAACAGAGGTATTTCTAAGCTTTCAGGCTGACAGACAGATATGATCAAGACAAAAGGCAAAGGACAAAAGGAAGTCAAAGAAAACTGCCAAGAACCACAACACACAAATATTAAAAGACACACACTGTATTTGACTGCATTAAAAACAAAACCATTTGAATTTAGGTTGATTTCCCAGCACTTGAAGACACCATAAATCTTTATTCCATACCATCACTGGTTGAGTATGTACGGTAGGTAGACCATGCCCTACAATGTCTCAGTCAGTGCTGAAGCTTCTTACAGATTAAATATTAACCTGGAGCCACAATAAATGTGGTCTACAAAATGATAACTGGCTTTGGGGTTAACGGTATAGTTAATGCTTACTGAAGCAAGGCTAAGTTGAAGAAAAAACATGGAGGTGAACCTCCATCACCAAACCGTAGATTCACATCTACATTACTGTATATACATCACAACATCTGTTTTGTGTTATGTGCCATTTTTGCTGTCAGCATAATGCAAAATGGTACTGTGGCCTTCACACTTTCTGTCACCTTCTTAGTATCTTTGTGTCTATTACTGTCAAGTTATTTCTATTACACCATAACAACAAAGCATGTTATTCATTTCCGCAACTCCATCAGTAGACCAGAGCTTTCCCCATTCTTGTCAGTGGTTCATCGTGTTCCTATTCATTCAGTCTCTCAGTCAGAAAATTGCTGGCTCCTTCCCTACAGTAAACCATGTCTAGTTGGTTCAGTCCTGCAATAGTAGTACTGGGTGCCTGTGACAGTGTGACATGGTCTGACACAGCAGCAGGAGGTGGAGGTCACAGGGTCTTCTGTAAACGGGAAACACAAAAGACGCCGCTGCTGATGCTGTCCGGATGTCATGTTACAAGGGCACAATGGGGCCAAAAGACCGAGCAGAGAGTAGATAAAGCTCTGGATTGGTATTCCACTCAGGGAGGGTGGAGGGATGTCGTGGGTAAGGGAGTGGGGGAGGATATTAAAATAAAAAAAGGAGGTGGTGGACACTGCCCCTATAAGCCTACCCCCTGATTGTGGGCAACTGAATAAATCACGATTACTGAAGGCCAGGTACTTCCTCAAGAGTCTTTCAGGGAAAAAAAGGGATTGTTAAAGTAAATCGGAAAATGCAAGCTCACCTTGAAAGGTGAAAGATGAAGCGCAAACATCACAACAAAACAGCTGATTTGGTGTGAAATGATAAAGACTTATATACACTGTTACTGATGCCAGGTATCATGATGGAGACTGGGGCCGATGAAGCATGCAACACCCCTCCCAACAACTCCCCACAGTCTCGAATATAATTCACTGGTGGCCATGCTTCACAGAACTGCTATCCAATCACTTTCAGACCTTCCAGCGGCGACTGGAAGGTTGGAAAGTACAGCTGAGACACTGTTTTGTTTACATAAAAATGTCCCAACATTCCATCTGATGTAATGAGATTTCATATATAAACAAATATACACCTCAAATAGTCAGGCTCATGCCATCATAAAGATAAACACAAAAGCCTCAACAGTGGCTAAAGAAACGCAGTTTCAAAGAGGAGAACAAAGTGAGATTTACTGATTTGAAACAAAGTCTGCAAGCATGTGGACCGAAATTATGAAAGGTTACATATCCAACGTCAAGTAATTATTTCAGTAAGCGAGAGAAGCTTCATATAAATAATATCCTTGTTGGGGCTATATATTTCACAAAAATACACAGTTGTGCTTGTCTTCTACTCTTCATGCTATCATTGATTGTTGTGCAGATAATTCTACACATTTCCATTTCTGTCCCATTCTCTGCATTAGCATCCATAGGCCAGACACCGCACCAAGAGCTTGTGTTAGCGTTCAAAAAAAGGCTTAGTCCTTTGTAATCTACCTGTGCTCAAATTCCAGCAGCTTACTGCTTGAAAGCGTTTGGAAAGTGAGTACACCAATGATGAATACATGCAAATAATAGGACAACTACCTACACAGTATGTGCAGTCAACCCCACACAACCAGCTGAATGTAAAGTGCTTTGAAATTACATACTTTTAGACTCTTGTTCAAGAACACACTGTTCTAAAATTAAAGCAACATGTCCAAGAGCAAGACTGAATATCCAGTGGCCAAAGGTTATGCATTATGTCATTACAGAATAACACTAATTTAAGGTTTGGGACTACAGTCTGGCAAGAACTGGACAATAAACAAGTTCTCTCACTCGGGGCGATAAGTTTTCAAAGGAGGGCTGTGAAAAAGTATGAGACACACAGAAAAATGGAGTGTAAAGTCAGTGTAAACCAACACTCAATGCCATCTCCATGACTATATTTCATTAAACAGTACAAAGAGCTCAGACGACTGGCATGCAAACTCAAATAGTGCATATTTGGTGCTGAAAGCAGGCTGCCGTACACCGGTCTGGATCAGGACAAAGCTTAAACCAAGTGATACTACATGCTGAGGTCATTCTGACATTCATTTTCATGAATTCCCTAATGGCCTCCGCTCCAGATTCTGAGCTCTCCGGTGGCCACAGCAAATTAATGCGTGAGGGCTCTCAGTGTCAGGCCATAAGAAAGAAGCTGCTCCTGTCTAAAAGGTGGTGTGAGTTTCGGGTTTTGGTTTCACCAGGGGGAGACGCAGGGATAGGGAGCACAGAGAGGAGGTTGTTACTGCTAGTTTTGCTCTGGGGACACAAACAGAAGGACGGAACTGTTTCCCATACCGGTAACCTGGAGCCCTCCCTACTTTAACCCAACAAGACAGCCCAGTCAGCAACGAACCCATGTGCTATGTAAGCCTGTAAATCTCAATTCTGTAGATCTACATTTAAAACACACACACAGTCATCTCCCTCAACACTTGCTGACCACTGCACACCCTTGGCATCATAAAAACACACACAGGTCATTGTATGGAACTGAGCAGGTGGCACGCAGCAAACCTGCTCTTGCCTGTCAGTCAAGCAGCTCAAGAAGGAGAGGGGGTGTACTGCTACTGCAAGGCAACGGGTGTGTGCTGCAGTCCTTAAAAACTCTCATTCCGTCTGCTTCACCTCTCTGACATGTCTGCAATAGCCCACACATAAGTGGAGTCGAGTGGAGGGGAGGCATAAACTTGCTCAAACAAGCACTGTTGATAGCAAGAAGACGTAACAAAATGCCACAGGCAATAGGCCAAAATAAAAAAGAGCTGTAGCTAGCTGCTCCTTGTTGATTCACATATTGTGGCCACATTTAGATGTATAGGTCACTCATATTCAAACTCTAGTGTGATAGTATAAGACAGGATGTACTGTGAAATTTAGAATCAGCATTGCATAAGTCATATATGACAGGTATGATATATATCACAGTTTTCCCACACAGCAAAGCTTCAATTTACCAAAACTTTCAAACATTTCCCTTTTGACCATTATGTTGACCCTGTTGGGACAACTTCCCTTGTTTCTGACCAGCCCAGTTCTAGCCCCATATTTGACTAAGCAGTACTGCCATCCCATCAGCTGTTCTAAGTCCCTCCCTCTTGTGGTTTCCGGCTAGTAACAGCCTACCCAATCATTAAGCTGGTTTCCACTGTGTTGGGACAAAAACTACTTATTCATACTGTTCTTCCAGAACACTGTATGGACTGGAAATGCGTTGCCATGGTTCATTTCTAGCGCACTCCCCCGTCAGCTCTGAGAGAAGTTGAACAAACAAATCAGTAGCACAAGTAAACAGGGTGACAAAAAGTAGAAAAACAGAACACATTAGATGTTGCCTAAAAAGTTCAAGCATACCACAGTGGGAACGACTGCAGGCCTGTGACACCTGCCATAGCGTTTAACAAAAACAGCTGGCACGACCAGTTCCAAATCCAATATTTAGAAAAAAACAACAACCAAACTCTTGAGATGACACTTCCATATATTTGCCTGCAGACACTGAAGTACAGTGAGACACACAGATCAGGTGGCCATTTTGATGTTGAAATTAACCAGCAGACTCGCCAACAAGCTCAGTAGCGTTACAAGGTAACATTTCAAGTAGCAGATGCAGTAACACAATTAGAAATGCCTTAGTGGGGGACATAAAACACAGCCAATAATACCCAGAATGGTATACATGCTGTAATAACGCCAACGTTGTTGTTGTTTTTTTTTTACGAGAGCAGAACAAAAGACAAGCATTTTCAGTTGACGTTAGCCTTACGTTATGTAAACAAGCTCCTGTGTCAACGTGTAAAGGGGCAGTTTGACTTAACTCCCCTGACAACAACAGGCTGGACAAAGAAACCAAATTGCCATAAGGTTTTTATACAGTCTACCGCTGCCAGGTCTATTGGTGGTGCAACAAGATGAAAGACATTCCTAAAAAAAAGGAGAATAACGTTAGCGTCTGTTCGGCTGTTGCAATCATTTTTCAAATATAGCCAAGCAAACTGGACAGCTAACGCCAACGTCAACGTTACAAACGTACAGAGTTGGGGAAAAAAATGCTAGCAGGACATGGGACCGATCTGATTAGCTAATACAGCTGTCCCGATAAGCGACTGAAGGTTCGCAGGACAGAAATAGCTAACACTTGGCTTTGCTAGCAAAATGTTGTTTACACAAAAACACCAGTCATTCACAATGAAAAGCTCTCTCTGCTTTGGGCTACCAGGACAAACAAGCAGCATCAATAAATAGGCTTTGCTCACATCACATTTCAACGTATACATCAGGACATAGCTGACTAAACAGCGATTGAGAGACTGTTGTTTATGTTCAGAAAGGATACAGTTTCACCACATCGGTATCCATTCGCCTTTTACCCGGACTTGGAGACGACATTTTTGCTATTTCCACCGCAGAGCACCAGTGAGTAAACTGAAAGCTAGCACCCGAAACGCTAGACAGTCTAGCAAACTGTATTATCCGAAAGTTAACATTTGCTTTCAGAAATGTCTACCGCAAAACGTCTTCACAGTTCAATGTCTCTCTGTCCTAATGAGTAGCTGAGCTAACGTTAGACCTCTGCTGTTCACTGCCTCTCAGCGTTCTGACCATGGCTCTGACAGGCTAGGATCACTCCGCGGACAACGTCATATATGTGCGACCAAACGTCACAATAAGTGGCCATCTTTGTAGTTTTATCCAGTATACCTTTGGTTTAGTTAGTAGCTTAAATCTCATGTTAAAACTGCAATGTGGTACCATTTACATGGTTGTTTTCTATTTAATAATTTAAAAGTGATATAGAAATATCTATACAAAGAAGAAATAATGACTATAAAGACACAATTCAGGGTTTTACAATTAAAAAGGGTTGCTCTCATTGTTGTGGCAACGGCTCTGTCTTAGTTTTTTTCTGTCTTCCATGTTGTCCACCAGAGGTATTGTGAGTGACACACCCAAATTCTGGTTGCCATAATATACCTCAAAATGTCTGACCACAGCTGACAATCCTTGAAGGAAAACATTATCCCAAAGACAAACAGTGAGAGGAATTTGCCGCACAAAGATCGGATTTTTTGAGAGGGATGGAACAAGAATTAAATCCGCTAATTTGAGCTTTCTTTCTGATAAATGATGCTTAATAGGGCTTGAAATGTACTGTATTACAGGATACAAATGAGACTTAATGAAGGGAATGCTTTCAACCATGGCTAAAATTGCTCCAAGGTCAATCTCATACCTGCTTTGCAGTTTTTCCCACAAACGATCAGGTCACAAGACTGCCTTTCAGTGAAGTAAACCTAGAACAGTCATGTGTAAAAAGAACCGTGTTTGTGCAACTGTCATTTACCCAAGCCAAAGACTTATAAAGACAACAAAATGGCTGCCATCGAGTGAGTAATGAGAAGTAACATTATGGCAGAAAATGGATGAGCTAATAACCCCAAATCACATCCATGTGAAATTACAAAGAAACCTTTCAGGAGTCAAATCACTGTGTAAAAACAACAGTGGTTACTAAAATATTTTTAATGAAGTGAAAGCATTTCCCCTGATTTACATAATGACAATTTAACTTGTCTTGTTTAGTTGAAATATCAGAGGAACAACATTCAAAGTGAAACAAACTTTCGGAAGAGCATTTTATTACACGTTTAGGAAATTCTACAGAGGTAAAAGCACAGAATAGAGAGGACTGAATTAGCAACAAGATGTCATGGGAAGGCAAAAAGGAAGTACAGGCATCCTGAATCTAATTCAAAATAGGTGGAAGTTCATGGCACATGGTTCTACCTGCCTGCAGTAATCAAGATTTTAGTATTGACTAAATGAAAAAAATACAAACATTTTTACAACCAAAACGATTCTGTTCTTTTCAAAGAGAACTTATATCCACAACAGTACGCACACAAAAATGACTTCCTCACAGTTTTTGTTAATCTGAGGTTAATATTTAACACTCCCTCAAATGACTCAACATACATTGAAAGTAAACATTGCCTTTCCAGTGTCAAGCCATTTGGCCCTTTCTCACGATCAGGGACTTCTTGTCTCCGATATTCCACAGAAATCCAGACCATCATAAAGTCCTGAAGGGCTACTACCACAGCAGACTTCATGTGAGGTCAATAGTAGATGCCTTGCCTGTGGCCAATTTATGAGAGATGTGTTCAATTACTTACATGAAACAAGACCTACATTGCCGCCCCCCACAGAATTCAAATGTTTAAATGCCTGTCCGGCATCCTTCACATATTTCACTGTTCACAGAGAAGACACCATTAATTTGCTTAAAGACACAATCAACTTCCCTTCCCTCCATAAACACTTTGAATGTAAACACGACTTTACGGGATGGCATACATATGTAATATGACAGTCCTGTTATTGGTACTGTGGACTCAGTACCACAAAAAGAGGGCAGGTCAGTTCAAAAGTTCAGTGTTGCAATGCTGTTTGGATGGTAACAGTCTACTGAGACGCCGGGGAGGACACCTGCCACTGACGGAATATAGCGAACACTCTTTTAGATTTGTCACGAGGACCCTGGGTGGAAAGAATAGAGAAATGTTGTTAACATTAAAGCTACACAGCCACGTGGCATCACTACGAGAAAGCTTGCAAAGTTCAGAAGACTTTACTTGCCTGTGCTGGACTACCTCCTGCTGTATTAGAGTTCTTCTTCATGGGCACAAGGAGGTCGAGAGCAGCCTTCCAGCCCTGCTGATGAAGTGCTGCACCTACGCCCAGAGAGGGAATGACCCCTGGATCCACATTCTCCTTTCCCACAGAAATCCAGGGGCACCAGTCTCTGTGCTGAGCGAGCGGGTCAAACGCATTCTTATGCAGCATCCCATCCTGAAATAACAGAGAGGTAGGTCACAAAGTAGTTTGTAATAGCCAAAGATACAGCATCTGTGACCTCCTGTGCTATGACTATTACAAAACACTGCTTGCAAATAGGACGCTTTGGGACAATTTCTGACCCCTCTATCATGTACAGTTCATAATCATTGTTTTCATTTGGCAAAGCTACTTAGAAGGAAATTGGGAGCACTGACTTCAGTGTATCAGATCTCCTCGCTAATGTAAATGTGGTAAAATGGTACATGCAAGAATTTGATTTCATAGCCGTACGAAATTAAACTGTGTGTCTAATATGATGAATTTTGCAGCCCCATCTTGAATGCAAGTGTGACATAATAAAACTGCGAAAAAAACAAGGTGTGAAATCAGCAATAATGTTCTTACTGGACCACCAATTGATGAGAGACACAAGCGTTTAGGAGGGTGCTGCAGGCTGGCAGTGCCATCAGGCCCAGAGTTCTCTCCTTGTCCTCTACCGCGACTTGCAGTTCTTTTGCCCCTGGTCAAAGGACTTGGCAACTCTTCACTGGGGCTTGGTGAATCTCTGCTTCGGGCACGTAAACCCACAGGGGATGAGGTTCCTTCACCCTGTAATTTTAAATTTGCCATTGTTAGAGCAGCTTAAAATGAATGTGTATATACTGAATGTTAGCTTTACCTAGTCAGCGTTCATTTGCTTAAAGCTTGCCTGATCAGAACGGGTAGAGTCCTGGCTCCTCAGCTTCATGCGGCATGGAGTCGTGGCAGGAGTGGATGAGGCAGAAGCAGTTTGGTCCCCCTGGCCCTCATGTGTAGCTACTGAGGCAGGAGCTGCTGCTTGAGCAGAGGGGCCAACGATAATTGGTAAGGCGTCTCCATCGCCTCCCGTTCCCTCCATCTGGTGGAAATTCCACAAGCCCACCTTACGCATACAGTACGAGCAGGTGAGGATGGGCAGGTTCATGGCTTGCAGAGAGGGGCTAAGGTAGAGAAATCAATGGCTTAGACATCTTGAGCAAAAGTAATAAAATGTGACATAAAAATATTTGCAAGTGTATTGAAGAGTCAAGCACATCAAAAGGAAAGTTTGATCTCACCTGGCAGCCCAGCCACAGAGAGAAACAATGCATGCAGCCACTTGGACAGCCAAAGGTTCAGAACATGGAGTTCCCCCCTTTCTTTTTTGTTCTTCCTCAATCAGCTGCAGTATAACACTGACGACATCTTCTGTCAGTGACTGCAAGGAAACAGTGGACATGAATCACATGTGAACAACTGAAAATACCAGATTTTTAAAAATACATCTACCCATAAAGTTCACATTTTTCTACAATGAATCCAACCACGTTTTCCATAATCTCCTGGAAGCATTATGCTAACCTCTTTCTGTAATACAAACAATGGTTAAAATGTTTCAGGGGGAATTTTTGTGCGTATCCAAAAAGCCTTATACTCTTTGGCTGACTCACCATAGACTTCAGCTGCTCCGGCTTCATGGCTGGCAGCTGCTGTGCAAGAAGACAGGCGCTCTGGAAGCGCTCCAAGAAGGAAGTGAGAAGTGCTGATGGCTCACAGGCTGGAACCAGCCAGAACCGCTCTGAAATCAAATCAATAATTACCTTTATGATCATATGGATAATTTCAATCCAGCTGAAATGACACAGTCTGATTAAAGTCCTTTGTTATTATATGCTATACAAAATGGTTGCTCCTACCAGGGCAAGGAAAGTCAGGCCAGGGGCAAAACTTCTCATGCTGCGTCTGAAGCTGCCTCGATATCTCTGCAATGCGGGATTCATCTATTAGAAGACAGAGGGAGAGTAGCTTGACCTTTAATTTTTTGGCAGACTGGTAACACCAGTCAAAATAAAGGGTGACATTGTCTTTGCTGTTTGTAATTTAAAAGTTTTGCTTACATTTTTCAAAGTCTAAAGTTGGTTGCAGTGATGCACAAAGGAAAGCCTGGCAGCTGGAGCACTTGAGCATATCACAGCCAACGTTGATCCAACCATATCTGGCGCACATCAGAGGGGACAATATTCGGGGTTTGCCTGCCCATTTCAAACAGTGCCATGCTAAGGAATTTTCCGCTCAGACACAAAACAAGTATTGTCATATTTGTCATTACTCTTTATTAGTGATCACATGGCTGTGTAACATAAAAAAAACCTTGATCCCTCACAATGGGTTAAAATGAATAAAAGGATATTGAATAAGATTCCACCCTTGAGAAAAAGGCTTCTTTGTTCGTTGCTTCGCAAGGTGCGTGAGTGTTGCTTTTTACTTCCAGAACTTTCAAATCTCCTTGTTCACTGAAATCCACACAAAGGGAGAGACAGATCTTTAATTTCCATTCAATTCATGAACGGTACATTGTAAGATTTCTAATTCATCTCAAACTTGCACAGCTAGACAGGAATGCTCGGCATAGACCTTATACATTAAACAAGTAATGAATAATAAAGTTAATCGGTAAGGATAACAGATAGTAAACTAATATGAAATTTCATCTGAATCAAAGTTGCGTAACAGAAAAAAAAAAATGGAGAGTAAAGTGAGAGCCTTTGTTCTCACCAATCGCTCTCTGCTACATAATTATTATCGCTCTAGAAAGTCTAGTTAATGTCTTTAACCCAGCCTTTATGTGCGGGTAGTAAGTGAACAATACTGCACAAGATAACAGCAAACAAATGGAGTAACATGTTAAGAGTAAAACTTTAGGTCCCCACCCCCTTATCTGCAACTGTGCACGGGGGCGATAGCAAAACGGCTACTATCAGGTAAATTGACTAAATAATACGTCCTATAAATAAGATTTGTATAAAAACAGCCCGTTCCCAGGCCTACAAGCTCCCAAATATGTGGAGAGTTGTCCCTCTTCGTGAGTACGCTGACTGGAGGCGGCTAAAGGAGCAAGGCTGCCGAGCTAAGTGGCTAACCAAACTAGCTCACGCCAACTTGTTCTTCGGCCCCTTTAAATCAAACAAATAGCGCGCGATTGTTCAAAACGTGCACCTGTTGGATCCGGTATCTGTTGACGACACTCCGTCGTTAAGAAGTTCACGAACTTTCTCCGGAGATGCAAGAGAAGACTTTTGATGGTTTGAGTTGCCAAGACGATCCCCACGACTGCTGCCGAGAGTCGCCATGATCGGCTCTGACGTCCCCCGGAAAATAAAACCCTGAAACCAATCGTTCCGCTTTGTAGGACCCCAAAACAGTACCGAGCACCGTGTGGCCTGACTGACTCTGTCACTGTCAAAAGTATTTATCAAGTATTTTTTTTTTTTTTTTTTTTTTTTCACACAATAGAAAACCAGAGACATAAACTCGTTTAAAAACGAACATGCTATTTTTAAAAATGTTCACATATATTTCACATTACATAATTTAAAACAGGATTATAGTTCATTGTTTTTACACGGAAAAAGATACTTTACCTTAATTTTGACATTTATCATTTATCTTATTTATTTTGACGGATATCTCCTTGTATATGTATATATATGTATATACTTCACTTTACTTCACTTTGTTCACACTGCTTCAATGGGGAACAAAAATTACTTTAAGTGAAGGTTGTAATGTGAGTAATCTTTTTTTTTTTTTTTAAGTAGCAACCCCAGGAAGAAAAAGATATGCTACAGCCTTACTTTGCTCACTTAGTAATCCTGTCTTGGTTTGTACTTAGTTACATTGTCCCCATAATAAATCCATGATCCAATACATACATTCTGAGGGCAGTTTCAAAGCACCTGACAACCTTACTAGGAAGATATAGCCTCTCCTGTGGAGGGCAGTATTTAGTCGTTTTAAACTACCAGACCCAATTAATCTAAAAGGGGACACTGAAGTCATTATTTAGTCAAGAACCAGAAGAAAAAAAAAAGTTTTTTTTAATGGATATCTAAAAAGCATTTTGTCAGGCTAAAACCATGTCGAATTTTTCCACAATTTCTTTTTAAATACGGCCATTATTTTCTTGAAATGCATTATTTGTAAGTTTATATCTTGTTTTTTGTGGTTTGTTGTTCACTAGTGTTCAGGGCCTTAACTATTATTGAGGTTATGTCCTTTGGAATATTTCTGTGAATTTGGGGGTTTAAACATGACATGAAGATGCGTTCACATTATATGATTACAGGAATATCACATATGTACCTTTTAAAGACTGGTTATCATAGTATTGTGTTTTTAGTCCTAAATAGAGACCTAAATACAAAAGGGTTTTGTGTATTCTCCTACAGGACTGCATACCTGGTAACATTTAAACCACAATAACGACTTTAAAGTGCAATTTAACACATTTTGAGTATTTTAAATGCTTGTTTGGTGGCTATTTCTTAGGTGAACTCAAAGTGTCAAACTTGTAGTTTGCTAGTTAACCGCTTGAAATCATTTCCAACCCTTGACAGCAAGAAACAAATCAAACAAAACTGTTGTGTTGTTTTGGAGACACGCGCAGTCCCGCCCATTTCTAATGACGCAACGTCCTAATAACAAGCCTTCTGATTGGCCAGAGATCTCACGGCCGGGGGGTAACATTTGTGAATGGCTTCAAAGTGACTGAGCTGTGGGCTGATTTATAATGTTTTATCAGCACTTTAGCAGATGTAGTTTTTATTCGATGTGACGTTCTTCGGGACTGGATCGTAAAGGGAAACGATGACGGACGCTGAAGGTGCTCGCAGCCCAGACCAGCTGAATAAATTCGACAAACTGACAGGCAGGCCGCCGCACGGTGAGACGTTAACGTTAGCAGGTCGGTCAACAACATTAGCAAGGCATGCTAACGACAGGTTTTTAACTTTTAACGTTGGCACACGTCGAAATAACAAGAGGGTGACTGAGACCGGCAGCCCCACGTTTAGTGTCACCTTTTGCGTGTTGTGGCTTTTAAACGTTGTCCTTACTGGTGACATTGTAGGCGTAACGATGATGGATAGCGACATCCAGTTAACTGTGCCTGTTTTATCTTTTAACAGCTTGTTAACAACCATATACAAGGTGGTGCATTATAAAATAAAAACTGCTCATCATACTGCTCGTCTTTTTAAACCCTGTCTTTTAGCTGTACAGCCAACGTCAGTTAGTAAACGGCCTGACACAATCATTGATCATATTCAGAGGTTCAATGACCTGCAAACATCTTAAGGCGAGTGTGTTTTTAAGACCTGCAGGACATTTTCAGCTGGATCGATACATCACAGGCGTGTCATTAATAACTATAATTTGCAGAACACAATACTCAGTGATTGAGGTGGAAAATGTCCTTTGATTTCTAACATTTTCCATGTAGCTGTTAGTATTAGATTATAATGAAGATGAAGAAATACGCCTTCAGTTTAGCTCGTTTCCTTTCCTGGATTTCATTTTATGTGTCACAGATACGTGTTTAGAGTCGGCAGAGCCTGTTACACATGGAGTCCAGCTATGTATAGTACACAGTCCAACTCAGGTCCCTATGACTAACTAGGGCTCCAACTCATGATTATTCTAGTTATCAGTTAATCTGTTGATCATTTTCTCAATTAATCAGTTAGTTTGCTCCAGAAAATGTTGATCACAAGCCCAAGATGATGTCGTCAACCTTAAAGATATGTTTGGTGTCCCAGAGGACTATTCACAGCATCTGATGAGCTAAAATCAGAGAATTTGGATTTTTTTTCTAAATTAATTGATTCATTGATCAGCTGGTGGTTAATTTATTTGACAATTTATTGTTGTTGCTCTAATTGACACACAGCTGCAAAAAATGTCCAGTGGTCTAGATGACCAGACGACTAGATGAGTTAGTAATCACAGACAACAACAAGCAAGATTTATTATGTTTTTAAATCTAATAAATTTAAGTGGTTACCACACTAGATCCAGTATTTTTTTTGTTAACTCTGATATTGTAGCTTGCCACTTAAGCTAACTGACACCTTAATTAAGTGCACTGACATTTCTAACAGATGCTGAAAGAAACCTGAGGCCAATTCCTTTTTAAAACCCCATATTCCTGTGTGGTTTTCTTAATATCTCAGATAAAAAGCAACAGATTTTGAAGGAGAACTATGTCTAATCTAAAGAAATCACTTTTCATTTTTTTTCACGCTGTGCACAGCCATTCCTCTGTTCATGTTGGTAGAAGGTTTGGCCCGTCTCACATGTCAGAAGTGAATGTAACATGAACTTCAAGCATGTGGGCATCATCTTGTAGCTTTGTGAGTGCACTTTTAGCTCTTTATTTAGAGGGGTTGCACTTCCAGTTTTGGATAACATTCAGCCGTTGTTCCTCTTCAGTTTGAAAGCACTTATTGGAAGTCTTTTGCACAAAAGCATCTGCCCAATGAATGTAATGTAATGACCGGAGTATGTGGTCTGCTACAAGTCTGTGCTGTTTGATTAGTCTCGAGGCGATAATATAAAGCAGCCGGTAAGTAAGGAAGTCGCTCATTTGTGTTGTGTTTCTTGGCATTAGATTTGTATCAGTGTGAATGTTCGTTCCTACATTCCTCTGCTTTGTCTCGGTACCCCCGTCCTAATTGCTGTGCTTTCTCAGTCCATTACAAATCCTGATTATTAAAAATGCATTGTTTGGCTGGAACATCAGACGTAGGTAGGCCTCAGTTCTTGGCTGAATGTGCTCTGTATTCTAACCATCATGTGCATGCTGATAGAAACCTGGTTAGGCTAAGTACCTTAGTATCTCAAATAATGATGTTTCATACTCTGCTATTTGCTTAGCCTTCCTTATAAGGTAACAGTGTGAGCCTTGCAGATAATGCTGCATCTCTGTTTTAAATACAGCACCGTATGATATGAATAGACTTTCTCTGTCTGCTTTAGTGTCAGAGTGCCATTTAATTTGGACTGTAGTACATAGACTGTATGAAGAGTATAAGAAGGACAACGCGCCTGTAGATGATTATCAATTGATGGTTATTGTCTTCAAGCAGGTGAATGCACAAAAAAGTGCTGCCAGTGCTGCATGCATCTTGTTCTGGCTACGTGTTTGACCACTTTTTATGTTAACTGGGCAACTTCTATACAGGGTGATTGCACTGTTGCCTGCCAGCTAGGATATCCCGGGGCTATGTGTATGTTCTCTTTAATGTTGCCCGTAGTTTCCCTCTCGCCATGTGTTTACAGTCCTCATGCGGGGAAACCTGAGATTCAGTGTTGTAAATGTCACCGCGAATGCGTTTGTTTATGCGTGGTGACCCGTGTTTTGAGTCTTAACCCTTTCTGTCAGAGCATGCTGGGATATCCTTCAGTATTCTGTGAAAAGGAAAAGTACCATGTAGATTAATAAGTCCGTATGAATATTCAATTATATATATATATATATATATATATATATATATATATATATATATATATATATATATATATATATAAAAAAGTCGACAGATTTCGGATGTTTGGCAAAGTCCCAAAAGCAATGAACGTATTTAGGTTAATTTCAGTCAGATGTTGTAGTAGAGTGAACCAGCAATACTTAATTCAGCTGACTGTGTGTTACATTTTGTAGCTTTTTGTGTGTCCTCATCTTATCAGTCCTATCTCATACCTGTTCGTTCTGTTAGCATTCCTCTCATCCTGTCAAACTTTGTTTCTCTCTCTCCAGGTCCTGTTACTCCCCCGGCCCGCAGCGGGCATCGATGTGTTGCTGATAACGCTAACCTATACGTGTTCGGAGGGTACAACCCTGACTACGATGAGTCAGGAGGCTCAGACAATGAAGACTATCCGCTGTTCAGGGAGCTTTGGAAGTACCACTTTGCAACAGGCAGCTGGGAGCAGATTCGGACAGAGGGCTATATGCCCACGGAGCTGGCGTCTATGTCTGGTTGTATACCTAATGGTTTTGAACATACTGATTCTGACTTGTACTTGAACCTATTTGTGTCTTATACACAAAACAAAATCCAGTTTTCTGTAAAATGTGTTGAGTTTGGCGTTTCTGTGCTTCTCCAGCTGTTTTGCACGGCAACAACCTCCTAGTGTTTGGTGGCACCGGGATTCCCTTTGGTGAAAACAATGGCAATGACGTACATGTTTGTAATGTGAAGTACAAGCGATGGTCACTGCTCAACTGTCGGGGGAAGAAGCCCAACAGAATCTACGGACAGGTAATGTCATTAATTACCCAGTCAATTGGTCACTCTGGGCCAAATTCAGTTCAGGGATTTCAAATCTCATAGAGTCTAAATGTCATTTTAAGTTTGATACGCGAGAACTGCTTCTTACTTGGATGTTTCATATCTTTCCTCCTCCAGGCGATGGTTATTATAAATGGTTTCCTGTACGTGTTTGGAGGGACAACGGGTTACATCTACAGCACAGACCTGCACAGGCTGGACCTGACCACAAGGGAATGGATCCACCTCAAGCCTAACAACCCTCCTGACGACCTGCCTGAGGAACGGTACGCCTTTATGACGCATGAATGTGCGACAAACCAAGCCAGGGATCTTTCCAGTGATGTAAAACTCTGATATGGTATGTTGGTGTATGTATGTATGTGTGTGTGTCACAGGTACAGGCATGAAATAGCACACGACGGACAGAGGATCTACATTCTGGGAGGAGGAACTTCCTGGACGTCTTACCCTCTGGACAAGGTACTACACCACGTAGGGCACACTCACCAAGCACATTTAACTCATCACCAGAACCTTGTGCCAGCCATAATTTCAAATTCAAAATGTCTTTTTTATACATATATTTATACCTGTTGAAGCAATATCTGGTCTATATATGTTATTTTCCTTCCTTAGTACGCTACGTTTTCTACACTGACACACTTTGTTGTCTCTTTTTAATAGATACATGCTTACAATCTGGAGACCAATTCCTGGGAGGAGATTACAACTAAACCTCATGACAAAATAGGTCTGTAGTCTGCACTTCATTGTTAACTGAGCCTGCTTAATTCTTATTCACACCATTCTTCAATCTCTGTGCTTTTGACAGGATATCCCGCTCCTAGGAGATGTCATAGCTGTGTACAAATAAGAAACGGTGAGTTTCTTCAGTCACGCAGCGCAACCTGTATTTCCTCATGAAACGGTGTCTGATCATTCAAATATCTCTGTCGTAGACGTATTTATCTGTGGAGGCTACAACGGGGAGCTGATATTAGCTGATCTGTGGAAGATCAACCTGCAGACTTTCCAGTGGAGTAAACTACCAGCGGTGATGCCTGAGCCGGCGTACTTCCACTGTGCTGCTGTCACCCCAGTCAGTAAAACACGACCCTTTCTGGCCACTCTACATGTATTTGTTTGAATGAATTACCTATAGGCTGCAATAGTGACCGTTTTGAGGGTGGAGGGGTGTCATGCCAGTGTTAGTGATTTCCTCCATGTGCACAACAAGTAAATGAGAGCAGTTAATAATCTAGTTACATAATGTAAATCATGAACTTCAGATACATAGATATAGATGCTGGAATCTAGTCTTATTGTGCTTCCTACTAGATCAAGTTCTCTAATCCAAGCCAAAAGAAAATGTGAGTGACAGATGGAGATTTTATTATTTATTTATTTTTATTTTTTTGTATTATTTTATTATTAGGATTATTTTGGACAAATTATTCAAAAGAACATGAAACGAAAACGTTTTCATGTTGAGGCTTTGGAGATTGTAAATAAAAGATTCTTTTTACAATCTCCAAAGCTGCAGGCTGATTTAGACACACACACTGAACACAATTTGTTAGTTGCAGCTTCCCACAAATCACCAGTGATGGCCCATGTGTGAACTTAGAACCACAAGCCCAGTTCATTTCTGTATTAAACTCTCTATTCTATAGGAAATTTACACCTTTCTCTCTTTCCTTCACTTCGTCCCCAGGCTGGCTGCATGTACATCCACGGTGGCGTGGTGAACATCTATGAGAACAAGCGAACTGGCTCTCTTTTTAAGATCTGGCTGGCTGTGCCCAGCCTGTTGGAGCTATGCTGGGAGAAACTCCTCAAGGCCTTTCCCCACCTGGCTTCACTCCCCACCATGCAGCTGCTCAACCTAGGACTCACACAGGAACTCATTGAACGCTTGAAATAGGCCGCGCGGTGCAGGATGGACTAATGAATGATGAAATGGGACGGGCTGGACTGGACTGGGAGGAGAAGACAGAGCACAGAATTCAAGTCACAGCAAAATTTCTCGGGAAAAATGCCCTCTCCCTCCCCTGCCCAACGTAGCCCCGCCTTAAAACCAAAAACAATGGGGTGCCTTTTTTTCCCCCCTGTTTGCTCTTAATTTCGGCAGTTTCAGTGATGATAAAGAAAATAAATGTGGAATGTTTTATGGATTTTACTCAACGTCCCACCCCCCTCCACCACAGTTCTTTACATGAGGCCTTTACGTCAAGCTAAATCTGAATTCCCGCTTCTCATCCTCCTAACTTTTACAGTTGGAAATACTTTATTTTGCCAAATCATGCTTTCAAAGACTGTTTTTAAAATCTGCCTTCTCTAATATTTTAAGAATTCTGTGCAAAGGAAGAATGCATGTTATTTATTTGAAGGACTAAATCCATTTTTCTTGGGGGTACTCTCATCACCTGATATTGCTGTTTGCACACTTTGTCTGTTTGCACACTTTCATATTTGTGGACGTTTACTTTTTTTTTTTAGAAAGTGGCAGACTGTTTGCCAAATGACCATTCCAGTGTTTTTGCACATTTTGAGCCAATTTAATTCAAATATCATATATAACTTTTAAGTGAGTTTTAGATTTTTAAAATGTTTTTTGCAACTTGCCAGGCAGCCTTTTTTATTTCAGGTTTGGTGTGGGGGAAAAAAACATCCAGAAGCTTGAAACCTAAGTTAATCATGTGTTTTTATTGTTGAAGTTATGTTATCCATGCATAATTTTGACATAAATAAAAGCAGACATGGTGTTGTTTGTAAGGGATTAGCAGTCTTAAGTCATAGGTCTTTCTGAGTTGTTTTTAATATTATATAAATGGAAACCAGTGTCTGTCTGGAGGTAAGGAAAACATTTAAAATCTAAGCTATAGTATGCCTTTTAAAATGGTCTTAGTAATATATGTTATTTGTTTCTAAATTAGCTAAAACATGCAGAAACACTGTATGTTCTTCATTAGTGCTGGTTATGTCTGAGCCCTTGTATTTCCTGTATTTTCCGTTATACGTTATGTTACAGCCTAGTCTGGAAAACCATCTGCAAAAAAAAAAAGGGTCAGTTTCCATCCTGTTTGCTTGCAGCTCTCATTTGTAAACCAAACCATGCAACACATCACTGTGAATTTGGTGCTCTCTAAAAAATTAATTTAAAATGCTTTTATTCGAATAAAGACTTAATTCTGCTCAGACTTTTACTCCCTCTCTGTTGATGACATAGCAAATGTTTTGCACAGGGAGTTGCTTTAGTAGCAGGCTCATACAAACATTTGTTTATACTGCAGTGCCTTTTCCAAACTCTTAATGAGGTTGAAATTTCACAAACACAGGCAGTATGAGATCTCTGCATGTTTAAACAAAGGGTTCATGTTGAAAATTGCATTTTCAAGTGGACCTTTTTTAACCGTTTTCAACAAGTTATTACATGGAATCGCTCGACATCTCGGTGAGAAAAGAAAAAAAACACAATTTTGTGTCCTGTTTCAAGGATGCAGAAGCTTTGTATTCTGTTCCTGTTAAAGGCCAAACAGAGTGGCCTTCAGGAGGATGCAGCATATTGAGCCTTTTGGGTATTAATCCCAACGTTTCAGTGTGTTCAATCCAGTTCCCATGTTTAAGATCAATGAAATTAACTGATGCCAAAAAGTGTTGCATCTTGAACAAAGTGTGATTATGAGGAATGTTAGTGGAGACCCAGGATGAAATGTTGCCCAATGGTTTGATCTGCCTGCACTTCCTGCCCCTTTATTTCTGTTCTGCATAACAAACTACTTTGTGCATGAAGCCATTACCTGCTTTTTATATTAACATCGGCAAACCTTTACTTTT
The DNA here is from genome assembly GCA_028641955.1 of Protonibea diacanthus. Taxonomy (NCBI): domain Eukaryota; kingdom Metazoa; phylum Chordata; class Actinopteri; family Sciaenidae; genus Protonibea; species Protonibea diacanthus. The sequence goes on along the minus strand of CM053997.1, from coordinate 11,382,161 downwards.
GGGTTTTAAAAAGGTGACCACTACAATGCTGTACAGTAGGCTTGTGTGAATGTTGTATTGGAGTACTGTCAATAAAAGTGTTCTGTAAATAGCTTCCTGTTCTCCCCATTTCCTTTGCTGGACTAACAATTAGCATGATGCATAACAAAAATTGTTTCATTTTCCATTTTAGGCTGTTTTCGCATGAACTGCCGTTGTCACTTTTATGCTGGGAATGCACTTTCACACCATGCATGCCATCTGTTCTGTTGAGTGTAATGTGCCAAAATGTTAATAATGAACATTACAGCCAGATATCAAAATGTAGTAGAAATGAACATACAATATAATATGGTGTTTATTTTTCAAAATATAAAATGATCCAAGTAGTGAAGCACTGGTTGAAAAGAAATTTTATAAAGCAATTCATTTATTATGTCCAATATAAATCACATTGATACAAAGAACAAAAATTTACATTTAAATAAATGCAGTATTTTAATCATACATTTTTATGACAGCCAGAACTGTCAGTGAGAGCAGACGGCTATTCACTGAAAGTTCCACTGTTAAGTTTCAAATCTGAACTCTTTTTCCAACTCTTCTGTGCCACTGAACACTAACCACCTAAAAGATTAGTCATCTTTTTTTTTTTTGATAGTGGCATGAAATGTTGGAGCCTTAGGAATTTACTTGGTGAGCAGATCAACAAGAGCGTGGAGAAGGAGCAAAAAAGTAAAGGGCCAAAAGGATGAGGTAGACGACCACTAGAGCAGTGCCTGCAAACAAAACAGGGAAGGTTATATAATTGCAGAATACAAATCAATTTAAGTTCAACTGTTTTTTTTCCAGATTTAAAAACAAACAAACAAACAAACAAACAAACAAACAAACAAACAAACAAACAAACAAACCAAAAAAAAACAAACAAACAAACAAACAAACAAAAAAAACCTACCCTGAAAGTAGTCACATTTTCCATCCATGAAGATGTAGTTGACCAGAATGACACTGAAGATGCTGGCCCAGAGATGAATGTCACTGAACACAAGCACAAATCCAACATCCTGGAAAAACAAAATAGGTTCAAGCAAATTCATGATTAAAACTAATGTAAAAAAAAAAAATAAATAAAAATCTATTGTTTATAAAAAACTGGGCACTTACATAGAAGGCATTGAAGAGTATAAGAAGTGGAATCTGTATCATGCAGACCTGCACAGCAATACAACTGCCCACTTCAAGGCTGTAGACGCAAAAATATATACACAGGTCCAATTTTGTTAGAGTGTATGTGAAAATGTGTTTATAAATGACTAAACTTAATTAAACGTTGCAATCACATTTGTTATTTACAGATTTACAGATGTACTGTTGGGCAAAATTGAGGTACATGTATGTAACTAAGTGAAGAAATTTAGTTGGAAGCTAAAAAAAAGCACTGTGTACCTCAGGCTGATGTTGTTCTGAAGTGCAAACTGGATCCCGTTGACAATCTCAGGAAGCTCTGGCACCATAGCAAACAGTGTGACTCCGATGAAGTACTACATCAAGTACAAAGAAACACACTGAAGCAGAAATTCAGTCTCTTTATATCTAAACATATCAGGTACATTTAGGCTCCTTGTTGCACACAGCAAGTTGGATTTAGTTTGTCAAATTGCAGGTTTGTGAATTTCAACTTCAACTGAAGGTTTCCATCCTCTGCTATATACTAATATGGTCTTTGATCACTTCCTCTTCCTCTCATTTCATACCTGGGAAATGGAGGAATGGGTCAGCATGGGCTCGATGTTCGCCGTGCTGAGGTCAGCGCAGCAGGCCATCAAGACTGTGGCAACGATCAGCACTGCAAGAGCCCTCCAGCGGGACCAGTGGACTACATGATGACCTGTTTGTGACACACACGCAATAGGCTTACAAATGACAGCCAATTAACACAGTTTAGTTTTTCCTCCGCTTTCACATGCATCTAATCAAGTTCAAAGTGTGAACTGTGAACACACTCACATGCTTCAGAGTTTCCGCATGCACGTGCACAACTTTAATCTCGAGGGAGTTCCTTACATGTACAAACGGGTTAATATAGCAGGCAGCAAGCAGTCAATGTCACGTCCCTTCACCCAAAAGATTACATGCACACCACACACACACCTGTTGCAACCACCTGCCTGGTGGAAACAATGCTGGCATTAATACACGAGTTGTCAGCATGGAGATGACCAGTGATGCCCTCACCAGTGGAGTAGGAGGTGCTGGTCCCCTCTTGTGTGTACTGACCGTGTGCATGGCCCCCTTGGCCGTCGCTGATATGGATATCATAGATGTGGGAGTGGGTCTTCAATGTGAAGATGAGGCCAATCAGGTATGCAGCAGGGAGCAACACAGAAATTGTGTACACCAGAGCCCTGGAAAACATTTTTTTTTTTTTTAATAAAAAAACTAGCTAAAACAATTTTGAATTGGTTCATTTTAAAAACTGGCACCTGGACTTACTCAATTTGAGACAGAATCAAATGTGCGTCAGTTTGAGTCTGTTTAAAACAAACAAAAAAAAAAACGAAGGTGAAAATTAAAATCAATCATTTCTAAAAACCTTTTTTAAGAAAACATTTAAGCAGTGGAGACCCATAAAGATTTAATCTCCATAGTAGGACATCAAACATCAAGGCAATGAAGCACTGCAGACATGGATCACACTTTAGTATAGCTGGAAAAAACAGACAGTTCACAAACTCAGCTGCCACAGGCATGAAGTCACGTGGAAGTTAAGTAAAACAACCCACCGTGTCGTAATGACAATCCTTGCAGATGAAGGGTACACTGGAATTGCCTGGAATATTGGTGCAGCTGTCACACATCAGATTACCGAAGGTCTTTGAGAAAAGCGTCGGGGCGAACACACCTAGAGACAATGTTTGAAAGGTTTTATCAATCTGTTGTTGTTGGCACATATTGTTTAAAAATGTGTTGCATGTCCAGCTGCCATACACACCTCCAACGGATATGAAAAGCAAAGCCGAACTCACTCCAGCTGAGCGACTGTTAAATCGCTGCTCCCTGTGTTTAATGCCTCCAATGATCATACAGATACCCTGTGCGGTTGACAAACACAAAACAGACAGAGGTTAGTGCATGGAAACGTCACAGAATGCGTCGCAACACAATACCTTCATTTGACCTTCGCGTGCACTCACAGGTATAAACAGGATACACCCAAGCAGGGTCCCTGTGAGTGCTGCTTTAACAATCTCCTCGTAACATTTGGTGGCGGCACGATGGCCCTGCAGCAGTGCTGTGATGTAGAACGTCATCTCTGTGATGGAGCCGAACGTTGCATTCACCACCGCTCCCACTGCAAAGTTACTCTGTGCAGAAATACTGTGAAAATACACACAATTACCAGTAAAACAACCATTCAATTCATTAATATACTGTCCAACAGAATCCATTGCACACAGAGTCTGTGCCTTCTCCTTTCATGCACATTCATCTACTTTCCAGCCATAGAAAAAAACCTTACCTGGCGATACCCATGCCAATATAGTAGGACAGAGGAATGATGGAAGTGATAGCTGTGACAAATACGGTCTCCGCCCTAAAGTACTTGTGTTCGTGGTCAGCATAGCCAATGACCAGAGTGATTAACACGAGGGGAAGCAGGTCTGCAAGGGACCGACTTAAGGAAAACAAATGGACAGACCAGTTCTGTACTGTCTATGTATAAAATCGTGATTGACTGGATATGGAAAAGCTACATTACTTGTGAAGAAGCAGACCAGAAATGAAATTCAGTATATGATGATTCAGAGTTTTCCTGCCCCCTGCTTGTCACTACAGCGAGTGCAGCCGGTTGCCCATGCACCACTCCACTATAATACATTCTGTGAGTACGCAGCAGTCCGGAATGTTGAAATGTAATCTAAATGGTGCTGCATCATTGACCTTTTTCCATACAAGCCCCTTACTTCCATGAAGTTAGATCAAACAACCCAAAAAGGATACTGAGAGCAAAAATGTTGATTCCTTGGACGGTGTATTTGTAGTAATAACCATTAAAAGCTTGATAACAGCATAGGATAACTCCGGTTTCACACCCAACGGTCTGTAAGAGAGAACAAGTTAAAAATATAATTTATTATAATTTCCATGAATGGAGTCCTGGTTGCTCTGGGCAGTCTACCACTGTCAATGATTACATTCCCAGTGAAAACTGTCCAGTATTAGCAGCAGATATCTCAAAAACTTGCAAATAACTAACTACCACTTGAGAGTAAATGAGAACTATGACTGGCAAGAGAAACAGCTCATGTCATCATTCATGTGAAGCACTTCTTACTTGTTACCATAACTAATTGGGAGGCCATAAAAAGCCTGCAGTATAAAAAAAAAAAAAAAAAAAAAAAAAAGCATGACTAGTACAGAAAAGGGAGGAAAATATTGCACACATTCTTTACTTTGACTGCCAGAAAAACTGTGACTGTGTACCTTTCCCAGTGTGTGAATCTGAATGTCCTCTGGTGCCATGAGGAGGACTGTGGTCATTGTGCGCGCGTTCATCTTGGATACAGGTATAGTGAAGACGAGCATCCAGGCAAGCACACAGGCCAGAGAGTGGACGACGGCCAGGACAGGGTAACCAAGTAACAACCAAACATACGTACTAATGCGACACTGCAGAGTTTTTCTAGCTGGTGGTTCTGGGACAGGGATCTCAACAGGGATTGGTGAAGACACCAGAAGGGGTGCAGAGTCCTTGTTCCTCACAAGGTCTTTACTGTCTTCGGTGTCTCCCTCTTCAGGAATGACCTCACACTTTGGAGGCCTCGCAATGGATCTCTTAACTACATGACTGGCCTGAAATAGTCAGAAAAATTACTTGTCGGAACGGCATAAAGGACATGTTGCAGCAACTTTTGCAATGGCGCCAAAACATAAAAAGTGATTTGAAAAGTAAGGATACTGTATTTTATTACCTTTTCCAGTGACTTCCCAAATGGCCAAATAAAGTAACCTGCCATCTTAAAACAAAGTTTGCCTGAAACAAAGTAAAAAAAAACAAAATCATGGTCTACAATAAACTTTAAGCTACAATACTTTGAGCGATGCAGATATTTTACAGCATACATACCATACGGGGCTCCGAAGATTGTTAGAAACATTATAGGACAAATGAGGAAATAGATTAAAGATATCCACCATCCAAATAAAAACACATAAACTATGTTCCCAAAGGTGACCACTGAGCCTGAAAGAGAGGAGCAATAAAGAAGTACAGGTTATTTCTGGAGTGACAACCCATTTTTGTCTGTGTCTATGTAGATCCTGTTAAACAGACATAAAGAAAGGGAGAGGGAGGGGAAAAAAACAGAATAGAAGACCTTCTTGAGGCTTCACAATGCTCAGATCAGAGTAGAGCTCTTTGATGATGTCTGATCGGTCTTCAATGGGCCTCTCCGTTACATTGCCCTTCCACTTTCTGAAGCCAAACTGGAGGGGGGGAAAAAAAAAAAGTGTCATTTCGGATTAAAAATGTGTCACACAAACAAAGAGTGTTACATAGAGCAGACAGTATCTTTTTCCATGATGACTTGGACATAATAGAGATCAATTCGGTCAGTGCTAAACATCTGCAGCATAACTTAAACGAGATGGTTTGGACTGACTTTTGAGTGTTTGCTTGATGAGAATCATCAACTTTTCCGTCTCTTCACTTCCAAAACATGCAAATGTTTAATTCTTGCCAACCTGAATCAACAGGCTTACTAGCGTGACAAGAGTTTTGTATTGTTGCCACATGTATCAGATTCAAATTTAGTTCAACTCCACATTTTCCCCCCTCTAGTCATGCAGGAATCTCCTGCAATGCCTCTGTGCCCCCGCTGTGGGACTGGCACCCATTTTGAGAACAGTGAATTTAATCAAACTGAGAAAGCAGTCACACTTCTTTTTCACATCCTCATTTTCAAATACCTTACAGCATTTTCACATTTTTTTAAATTGAATAAAACAAAAAGTGGATACAGATTAGTCGCAGGGGAGAATTTGCAGTGTCTCCTTGAGCCAGTCACGGCCACCTTGTAGTTGTTGGCCTCCCTGTGCGCCTCCACTTCATTCTCAGCTCTGATTGTCGTCTTTGTGGTACCTTCATGCCAACCCTCTTCTGCATACCGTGACGGAGTTGACCGGGCTGAAGTGCCGTGTCCTCCTGTGCGGATCACAACTGTGAGAAAATTCTTCCACATGGCAAGACAGGAATATATTTTGATCCACATGATCACACTCTATTCCCAAAATAACCCCATAACTAACACTTAGCTACTGTATGCTTGTTTTAGTCATTTTTGTGGTATGAACTAATGTCTCATTCACCTCTGTGGACGGTGAGGAAACCTTTTGGTGTGTAGTGGCAGAAGTGGTGTCCAGAAGCATGAGGGGAGGGCGTATCTGCTGTGCCTAGCTCTGGATGCTGGGGGCCAACACAGAGCCATTCAGTTTGGGAGGGTCGCTGTGGAATCCGGGGATGCTGTTCGTGATCTGCATGATTCTCTGAATAATGAAATACGATGGAGAGCATTTTAGGCACTGCAATACTTTGACATGAGTTGCCGGACATCCAAGGCCCGTTGTCCTCTGGCTGCTCCATAGAAATGTGTGTGACTAACAAAAACCTCCTGAGAGTCATGCAGGGTGTCCCCTGTCCTGACACGCTGACAACTTCTGTATGCCAAGACTAATCGGGTTATCGGTGCATTTCAGCACACAGAGATAAGAAATCTTAGCAGATGCTTTGAAATAAAAATAAATAAATAAAATAAATAAATGAAGCAGGCTGGTTATACTGTATAGCTTTGCTTCTAATGCTGTTCATGAGGATCTGACTTTCTACCTTCTTCTTTACTGTCGCTCTCTTTGTCTGATAAAATATGTAAAGGAAAAGTTGAGATTTAATGGAGCAATGGGTAGATTTTTGTTAAGTTGTCAGCAGAGGAACAATCAATGTAGCAAACCTTCTTCCCACACAAACCGCCAGCAAGTTGTAATTTAATAACAGAGTTTTATTTTTAATGTGTGTGTTGACTGGCTTTGATTTGTATGTGAGTGTGTGTCATGTATTAGCTAACGGGGATCCTTTGAACAAACAAAGCTCAATGACGTTTAGGAGTTTAAAAGACATTTTAAACGAGTCTTCTCAGAATAAAATACGTTTCTATGAGGCATGTCATCGGGGACTACAGGAAGTGTTTCAAATCTCAAAGTCTCAGTGTTTGACTCTGATTGGAGGAAAGTTTGTCAGCACAGGTGACTCTGATGAACGCGTTTAAGACGAAGTAAAGTGCAAAACAAGCAGAGAGTGTCGCGACTCACCTGTGGAATCGGCCGCATGTCTTCCCCGCAGGTTCTCTCCATCACCCGGCACCAGGGAAGACTTTTTGTGGGACATGTTTTGCCTGTTTATTCCCCCCCGAGTGTCGCTTCTGTCTCAACTGCACGTCGAGGTCCACAGGCTGCCGTGCGCTCACTGGTTGTTCTCCACGAAGCTCTGACACCCAATTTAAAAACCCTTTCTCATATATATATATATGTCTATTGGCTAGTACTAGTACGTTGGAATATCAGGGTGAACCAATCAGAGGCAGAGTAGGGCGGGCCTCAAGTGTAATAGTTCAAGATCAAGCGCCACATGTCTATAAATAAACTAATGCAGATATTACGACAAAAACAATCAGTCAGAAAAGTGTAGGGTTACTTTTATTTACATATAAGAACAAAAAAATACAGCTGCACATATGGACAGTATTTTTCTTTTTTACACAGTTGGGAGACTAAACACAGAAAGCAACACAAGGCCTGCTGCTAGGCTTACATCTTTTAGACAGCACACACACACACACACACGTACACACACACACACAGAAACAATGTATTACTTTTCAAGGCATAAAAAGTGAAAAATAATTTTCAATCTTATCTTCATTTCATTTCTTTATAATCTTTGAACATAAACTTTTTGGGTGGATATCAGCCATACTGTATTTTTGATGCCAAACATATCAAACACTTCTAAATGAAAGCAGTGTGGTAACTAATAACATAAATAATTCATCATCAAATCATACGCATCACATGAATAACATTAGACACACTAGTCTGCATCAGCTAAGGAGAGGTCTATCACAGTCTACTTCAGCATCATTTATCCATATCGGGTGTAACGTGACAATGCTAGGTGAAATTTTGGTTACAGCACAAGTACAGTGACAACGTTTTATAGCATAGTTGACTTTTCCCTTTTTATTTATCATATCAGCAGAGTAATCAGGTGATTTGATATATAAATCTGTACAAATAATCCCCTCATTGGGAAATCTATGAACAACCTATATACAGTACACACATTTAGAAAGAGAGAGACTGGAAAATAGATGCATTTAAGGGAAAGACAAGAGTAAAAAGTGACTTCTAAGCTCACTGCAGTCTAAAATACATCATACAAAAGACTTTCCACTGGACCGACGAGGAAACACATATGAAGCCCAGTTCAGATTAAATATGTACATCAGATAAACAAAGTAGAAATACTGCTGTAAAAAAAAATAACACTTTTAAAAAATAACTGTATGAGGAAAAATGTTCTGAACTCATTTGTCATTGTCCATTTCATTCCTTTCAGTATTTTTCTCCAAGCACACAATGAGCTAACTGTTGGTTTATTGCACCGTACAAATTATTAGTATGAATTTTAGCTCGGTAGCTGATTAAAGAGTAACTTAACAACCCCTCCTCAAAGGCGTGTCTTTGCTGACACCAACTGGTTTAACTTCACCCTGCTGCAGTGACGCACAGGTGTACCCGGTGACATCACCGCTGGGTGTGGTCAAAGGTGAAACAGGCTTAAAACATTTAACCGGCCACGTCAGCAAAACACAGCTTTTCAGGCAGGTGCTAAGTTAATAAAACCATGTCAGTATTCATTTGCAGATGTGAACAAAATCAAGGAAAATAAGGAGGATCATAATTTAGGTTATCCTGTTTAAATCTGAAGTAAATTATTACAATGTGAAGAAATGAAGATAACTTAAAACAAAACACCCACCCAATTGTGGATAAGATACCTTATAGAAATTTTAAAAATTATTTTAGTACTGGCTTCTGTTAAAGTCCCAGTGTGTGTCACAAATTCTTAAAGAAACCTCTTAAAGTCACTAATTTCTGTGATATTAGTGTTAATACGGCAAGGGGGATAACGGTTAGTACCTCAAATTAACTGCGCATAAACACAAGTAATTAATGGCTAAATAGGAGTAAGAGAAAAATGGACATTAAAATGTAATGCTAAAGAGGACCTGGGTTAAAGAGGATTTGCAAGTAGCCCATAGGATTTTTTTTTTGACCTGTATGATCCTCTGTTTGAATCTGAGCCCTGTGACAAGGCTTCAACTATTCAAATAATTATGACACAAGCAGTTAATCCAGGATTAAGAATATAACTGACTTTCAAAAGTTTTACTGACTATTTACATCTTCAAATGTCCTTGCTGGTAATTACAAAAACAAGTACCAAACAAGTGACACCTTGACTTTACCCTGCCATCTTTATAGGTTAATATCACTGACAGGGCTGAGTTGGCAGATGAATGCGTAGGGGGTTCAGAATAAAGGTATCAGTTTCAAGCCATATAAAGTTTAGCTGCCTCATTTGTCTTGTCATCACAGAGTTGCCTTTGAACTTTTATTGGACACAAATAAAGTATAAAAAAATATTTTATCATTAACTTATTCACAACATATTTGTTCACTTTGTCCCTTTGCTTTTTCTAAAAAAAAAAAAAAAAATCTAAAAAAAAAAGAAAATAAAAAAAACGGACCAGCTTAGTTCCATCTTGACCTCTGGGAATTGGGAATTAGGTGCACTTTAGTAAGAATTATGAAAGTATCCAGCACTTTTTGCAGCTTACTGTCTGTGTACCACAAAGCAGTATATTGGAGCTATGCTCTCAGAAGTCAGAGTCAGCATCCATGAGCTCCGCCTCCATTAAATTGGTCCGGGAATGAACGGGTCCATAGCCGGCCCTTCGACCTGCCGGAACACGAGCCACGTAGGCCAACCTCTCTGACAGCCCCTCTGTGAGACCCATCTCCCCAGGATAGTGGGAAGGTCCACTGGGCTGCCACGTGGAGGGTGAGGGGAGGCAGCGTGGGCCGAGACCCAGATCCTCTGGGCGGTCGTTATGGGTTAGAGGGTCAGAGAGCAGGCTCCGGCCATAGCTGTTCCAACCGCTCTGGTATTGCTTGTACAGACACCTCTCCTCACAGACAGGTTGGGAGGGCAGGAAATCCGGATAGGACCCTGGCAGGACTTCCTCCTCCAGCTTCTGCTGTTGCCTCTGCTGTTCTCGGAGATTAGCGACTAAACTGGGGTGACATGGCAGTTTGGGCAGGCGAGGCACTGAACTGCGACCAAACTCTCGCTGGCGATAAGCCTGGTGGTCCACCACCTCCTCCACTGGGCGCACCTCCTTCTTCCTCTTCTTCTTCTTCTTTTTCCTTTTGATCATCTCTGGTGAAATCTCAGCTTCCACCATCCACAGCCTGTTCCTCTCCTCTGGAGGTGGCACTGTGAAGAAATAACAGAAAAGGGGTTGGTGACCAACAGCTGTGGAAAAAGTGGGGGGGGGGGGAGATGCAAGGATAAAAGATGGTCTCCATGGTCGCCTCACCTGGTGTACCAGTAGGAGTAACAGAGATGTCCTGAGGCAGTATGGCACCTCGCCTGGCCACCATCTTAGTCACATGTTGCGCCCAAGCTGATGACATGTCATGGGATGGCTCATTTAGTTCAAAATTGATTCCAGCTATGAATAAGAAAAGACAAACCACAACCTCTCAATTTAGGAACAACCAAGGACAGGCTTTAAATCCACTTTATTCAGAATGGCTCCCCCGTGGTGCCTCTATAGCTCTGAACTGCTCCAAGCCAAACAAGCATGGTAGCCACAGCAGCCTCACAGCTTACATGAACAGAAGAATGTGTCATCCAGTTCTTAGCTACAGACACAACAGTTGTCGCTTACCGTGTAGCCTCGACGCCACAAAAAAGCAAATGGAAAATGTTTTAAGGCCAAATGTGAAAGAAAAATATCACGTAGTGGTTCGGAATACATCATTGCATCTACACACACACACGGCGCCATGTTTGACATTATACTACCGAACACAACAAATCTTTGAGTTGGTTCACCCAAATTACAAAAAAACACACATTTTATCACTTGTCTCTAGTGGTATTTATCCATCCACATAGTTTTGGGTTTTATGTACCCAGTTTTTAGATATCCACCAATCAGCCAAGCCACTGCAAGACAATGGACACGAATAGGCAATTTGTTTGCGGTGCTCACATCAGGAATACACTAAATTCAAAAACTGAACAGCATTGTGTCTTTCCAGAAGCGCTACCACGGTTAGAACATTTTAGTACCAGAGAAATAGTCCTGGTGAGGAAACCCAATTTATCTTAAGAGACTGGATACCTCTTAAGACAAATGAGAAAATGTCTTTTTGTATATTTGGTGAAGACATCCTATAAATAATATGCATACAATTATCAAAGTGAGACACCTTGCAGTTTCAGTTATTTACCACAAGGTGGAAGTATGCAAACATCAGTATGTGGCAAATAGTGGACAATATGGCAAACTTAAGTCAGTGTTGCTTTCTCCTCTCTGGAACTTCTATCCTAAATTCAAAATCAGTTTAGGCTTCTTCAGTGTGATTTATCTGAATTATTTCTCAATGGCTCCACTTAAATACTCACCCACTGGTCCTTCATGGGACACAGTGTGCATGCTGAAGGACATTTCCTTTTCGGGGTCCTTGTGAAGCTCCTTCCTCATCGCAAATGCCTTAGCAATCATCTTACTCTTCTTGATCCTCTTGGGTTCATTGTCACTACGGCCAATAATCCTGACACGGGAACATTAGGCAGGTTAAGAAAAAGAGATCACAGGTAATAACAACACCTGGTATAAATTCTAACCAATCACATGGTTAGAAAGACACATGGGGGTAACTGAAGACTACAAGTTTTAATGCCATCATAAGACATGTGACCTTGGGCAAGATGCTCATTTTCTACAAATTTGTCATTTGACATCAATCGGTCTTAAGCCTAAACTGAAAACAGTCATTCCAAGAATTACTGTTTTTTTTTTTTTTTTCAAAGCTGGAAGAAACAAATTCCTGTGAGCAAAATCCAAGTCACAGTGAGCCCTTGTGAGCGCTGTTACTAAACCAGGGATTAACACTGCAAAGCTAAATGAGCTAACTGGAAACACACACAGCAAGGTTTGACTAAACTTATGCTGCTTGGTTGGTACATGCCTGGGTGTGTCGAAAGCAGGCTTTTCCCACACTTTCGTCTTACTTCTAAAACTATATATAATTGTGGACTTAAGCAATGAGAAGGGAGAGATTACAAAACCTGAAACATAACAATACAATCCTCAGAATCAATTTTTTTTTAGTGGTACAACCACAGCTACAGAAAACTGTCGGCTTTAATTTTCATTTCACTTGATGTTTGCTTACTTGTACCAGGTCCGCTTCCAGATGAGAATGGTGGCCTTGGTCCAGACCCAGGTACTCATAGCGATTCCAGTCCCAAACATGGAGAACAGGTTGATTTTCTCTACCATCAAACTGGGCCTATTCTTAATGGTGCATTCTGGGATTGGCTTGTTGGTTTGAGAGGCGATTGTCACGTTGGCTTCACACCTGTTGGAAATATGATGAGAAGATTGGTCCATGTCCGCACCGTGTCACATGTGCCTCCCGCACTTTCTAGACATATGACTGAGGTACATTCAAATGCTGCCTCTGGTAAATAGGAAAAGTATTTTACATGTTAGGGCAGGAGAAAGTGGTTTACATTTTTGAGGCTAAATTAATTCCAGTCCAGCCAGTGTCAACACTGTGGGGAAATAGGGCTGCATTCACCACTGTGAGCTGAGCGGTCGAGCAGCGGTTTGGAGCCTCAACAGCATCAGTTTGTGGATTTCTGTGTGGAGGCTTTAGCTATGGAGTTTAGCTCTGAAGCAGACAGGTGTAGACCTTTACTACTGTGCTATGTAGCAGCAAAACTAATCAGTGTGTGATCAACAAAAGTGCAGCAAATTACAGGATAATTGCTACTTATGAGGGGAAAAAAAACTTACAGCACATATTCCCTGAAGCTCCTCTCCCATTCAGCCTGGTTGAAGAAGTCGTAGAAGTGGCAGCCGAAGGTGATGAAAACAAAGCCAAAAGCGAGGAATCCAAAGATACCTGACAAGGAGAAACAGAACAACAAATCAAATGTGAGATTCCAGACATTTCACTCCCGATAGCATTCACACAGTCGTGTTTGGTGTGCCCAATCAAACGTTTTTTACACTCATACTATGTCTGAGGATAGCGGTGTGGTGCGGAATGGCAACAGATGAGACAACATACCAAGTCTCAGCATTGTCTCGTTGATTTTGCTGGCGGCTTTCTCACTCAGTAATCCCGGGTGGTTGCTCTTAATGGAAAACAAAGTCATGACCCCTAAAAAAAGAGAATTGTACTGAATTAGTCATGTGAGGATGAATTTAAGGAGTCATGGATGACAAAAGCTTGAAAGAGTTGGATACCGTTCTTTAAGTCACTCACCCCGAATGAGGAAGTAGCCACCGACAACAAGCACAACTCCGATGGGAGCCAGCACAAAGCCAGCACGGTATTTATAGTTTTTGTAGCCCACAAAGCAGATCCCGCTCACCGAGTCTCCATCCACCTGTGGAGCCCCACAGAACACAGAGAAAAGACATGAGATAAGTGATCAGATTGAATTTTTTCCTATGACTGGCAGACATTTTACAGTCTCAAAGTGTCAGATTTTACCTCAGCGATAGCCAGGATGGCCACAGTGAGGACAAAGGGGATGGACCAGGTGACCATGTGGAAGTAGGAGGTTCTGCCAGACAGCGGCTGATGGGTGGTGCCCAGGGCTTTGAAGGACGTGTGCCACGCGTAGGTCAGCATAACAAACCAAATCACACCCGACATCAGGGAGTAGTACACGATGATGAAGATAGTGACACATGACAACGTCTCTGAAGACCTGTAGAAGACACAGCAACGTTAATGTGATGTTTAGAGTTTTTTTTCTGTTACATTTTAATCGCACGGCTGATTGGTCGATCATGACTTACGAGGGCTCCCCAAGTCGCATGGTGTTGTCACTCTTGCACACAATCTCATCGCGCGCTCCATCCAGGAACTGAGCCAGCCAGCCGATACTTCCCACAAAGAAACAGGCGTTGATGTAGAAGAGAATGACGGCGGGATACCGGTTGGAGTTCTTCCAGTCAGCAAGAAAGGTGGCCTGAAATGTGGGGATGTTTGGAAAGTCAAAAGAGGGTTGGAAAAAGAAATATCTATGAAATATGAAGGTTTTCTCTTTATACATAAAAAGTTAAATCTTCTGCCAAAAAGACAGCACTGAATTTAACTGTAGCTACGTCTCACCAGGGTGAAGAAGGTGCAGAGGAGGGTGATGGTGCCGAAGTAAGCAATATAGGCGTGCATGTCATTGTGCTCCTCCTCGGTGAACAGGGGGTTGTCACACTGGATACCGCAGCCCTCCACATCCTTGTACCAACTCGACTGAATGTCTGTCTTCACCAGGGGAGCTTCACACTGGCCTGATGTGTTGAACTTCAGCTTCTGCACCTCATTCTGCAAACATGGTATGCAAGGGGAAAGGTCTCAGGTCTCCGATTGGATAGGTATCATTTGAGAAAAAGATTCTGGATGTCTTCCAAAACCAACAAAAGTAAGCAACTCTACAGCAAATGTTTGGTATTTATACACACTGACAAGTATAATTAAAAGACATTTTCCCTATGGGCATCAATTAATTAAGTATCACACAACATTATGTGACAATGAAGCTTACAGAACAGCCCATGGGGAAGTGGTCGCATTTAAGGAAGTTTGGCCAGCCTCTCTCCTGGTCCACGATGCTACATGGTTGACGTGTTGCCAAACACAGGCTCTGGCTAGGCAGCTCAACGCGACCATTCTCACATTTGGGCATGTAGACGGCACACAGCAAAGGCTGGATGACTGACCAACAGCGCGGAGCGTTCCGCAAACCTAGGAGAGGAAAACAGTCTTAAGATATCCTGAAACATTCAAGTTAGACCTGAGAGATGTGCAACAGGGCGTGGGCTACATTATCGGACAGATGATGATCATCATTATAATCAATACAATGAATACATTCACAGTTACCCAAACCTGAAAGGGACAAGAATATACAAAGTATATTGTATTTGCTATTGATCTTTGTCATTGATGGTAGTTAACTGAATATTTGTCCTCACCGTTGCAGGCATTTCACACTGAAGGTGTCACATTGTGGTCAGAATTTTCTGACCTTTTATAGACAAACTGACACATCTTGAAGATTAATTGATTAATTTGAGAATAGATTGAGTTTGATCTTGTGAAATATGGAAAACTAAAATGCATCTCTGAGGTTTCCAGCTGTGACACACAAGGACATTTTGTATCTGTGGCGAGTTAACAATTTTTCCAGCGACTAGCAAAATATATATATATATAATGCTATAATGCTATAATGTATGTATGTAATGTAATTTGCAATTCAAGCTCCTGCATTATTTTTTTGTCTTTTCTGTGTTGTTGTAAATGCAGCTGCTGTGATGCAAGAAAATCACCATCCAAGGAATAGTAGGCACAACAAACATTCCATATTACATGAGAGAGAGAGAGAGAGAGAGAGAGAGAGAGAGAGAGAGAGAGAGATGTTAATAAACAGGAGCCACAATCAATCATAAATGAGACTCCTTCACACGACATGTCATCAAATTTGGGATATCTGGGAGCTCTTGTCACCTGTGGGGCAGTGAACCGGATCTGACATGGTCATTAGTGGGTGCTTATGAATGTGAAAGTCCTCTTGCAAGGATATCGACAAAGCTTTTATGAGTGAGACTCTCTTATTGTTTGCCCTCTCACACCTATGGGTGATTCCCTTTGTTGCCTTTAATGGTTTTTAACCCTTCATTTCCTGTTGGGGCTCTTTTCTAACTCTACCCCCTGAGTATTTGGGACCTGGCATCACAGGCCATTGTCAAACCAATTAGCATTATTATCACATGAAAACACTGAATATTTCTCAGAAATAAAACCCACAACGTGGATTGCTTACAAAATTGGCCCCACTACTTATTTATTTATAATGAATTACTACAAATTACTATAAAAGCCTGAAAGTGAATTTCTCACTGTTTTTGGTGTCAAAACAAATATATGAATTCTGATATAAAATTCATCCACTACTACAGTAGTCAATATTGGATTTATAGTGAGATTAGAGTTCCTAATTATCACTTTCAGAGTAGTAAGCCGTGTTAATATTCATAATAACCACATAGATATTTACAGTGCTTTATTTATGGCCTTTTCTCTCCTGTAGTACACTGTAACAACTGGGATTTATTACATATCTACAGTTACAACTGTGTTTTGGTTGGATTATCACTTTATAAGCTCTAAATTGCGACAGAGCATCTTTTATACTTTATTTGGACCCCGTAAAACTCACCAGACCACATGGTCAGCTTCTCATAAGCCTCTTCTTGGGTGCTGGAGTCCTCCGCCAGGATCAGAGAGGTATGCGTGTACGGCAACGGTGATCCAAGACATGTGTTGTATTTAAGTACCTCGCAAGTTGTTGTTTTCTTGCATCTATCCTCAAATATCGTCCCGTTCGGAGACAACACCGCGCCGGAGCCCGAAAGCCAGGCAGCCCAGACGCAGAGCATCCCGTAAAATCCAACAATGGGGCTCCAAGCCTGGGAAGACATCTTGAGTGTGTGTGAGTGTGTGAGAGAGAGAGATTCAACTGTGCAAAAACTGAGATTACTTTGAATTCTGGGGCTTCAGTTACACTATTTTTCCAAGAAACCTAAAGATGAAGTTTTCCTCATTAGATTTCGAATAAGTTTCCAAACGCGGCATGGTGAGAGAAATCTGCGGGACGCCCTCAAAGTTTTCTCGCAGTCCTCCCAAACTTTTTTATTTTGCACTCCTCGTCCGATTCTTGCTGGATCCTCCTGAATTCCTTCATTATCCAAATCCCGGCAGCTCCAAACAAACTGTCCTCGATTCTAGAAAAGGCGCATCATCAACCCAGAACCATATAAAGTATTCATTTGTAGCATTTAAGCTGACTATGAAAAAGTCATCAGGCCGAGAAAGTTGTAGATTCGCCCTCCCCCACTTCCAAAAAACTTGCCATGAAAAAGTCTGGATCTCTGTAATAGGATCTCCGGCTCAGATGCACCACCCCCTTTTCCACAGTCCCCCCTTTTTTATGCTGGCAGGAAAATAAGATGATCAATTATCCCATATCACTCGACGTGTCCCAAGAAGTGATTTTTCTCCAGGTGAAGTGTCTGGTAGGAGCTTTCTCAGGCTGTGTTATGTTCCTGAGTTGCAGCTCAGTGTCTGGTTGTGTGTGTGTGTGTGAGAGTGTTTTTTTTTTTTTTTTGTCTCTGGTATGCACATGGTGGGGGAGAGCCAGAGCAACAAAACCTCCCCTCCCATCCCCCTCTGCAAGTGGAAGAATGTGCCTTATGGCAGACCTTCTCAAAGTTTCTCATCTCAAGGACCCCCGAAACAACACAGACCCTCATTTGGCAGTTTTTAGAGAAGATCTTTGTAGTTTTGTGCTGAATCATGCACCTGTGGGAGCTTATACACAACATGTCACCAGTGGCAACTTCAAGGACGTGAGGCTGAAATGTTTCTCAGTTTTATGAAACTCAGTAGTCCTCCTGAGAACTATTGATCGACCAAAACAATATACAGCTTTAATACAGCAGCCTTTAACGTAGATATATTTAATGTGCACTAGAAACTCATTACTGTGGGGTGTTAATGATGCTTTATGAGCTTTTCATAATCTTTGAATAACATAAGGAGTTACATGCAAATAGACAAACAGATAGATAAAGATACATCTGAATGAAATAAATAAAAATAAGAGATGACATTAAGAAGCAATATGCATTATATACACTACAATATGTCAGACTAAATATATAAATTATACAAATATGTTGTGCAAAAGAAATCCAGAAATCTACTGTTGGCCATGATACAGTATGTGTATTACATATAAAAATAAATACACTGTCTACACAAACATATTTCATATTATATAAATACACAGACACAAACAAAAGATATACATCATACAGATACTGCACGTGGCCCAATGTGCACTGGACTAAACTGTGCTTATCTGTTAAGGATTATATAAGACTTTCTAATGAAAATACATATACGATCAAACAGATAAGATGATTTGTTTACTTTCATATAAATGCCCTTTTTCACTGTACATTGGTGGCTGTTTGTCTGAGCTGATGACAGTCAGAATATCTAAGCCTTTATTAGTAACTGTGTAAGATTTAAATAGCATTTTACATAGACATTACAGTAGTGTGCATGTGAGTATGTGTGTGGGAGGGACACAGTTAATAACTCATAAAAATCAGTTTCCTCTGGGACCTCCATAATTGACTGGACTTCCTCTGGTGATTACTATGGCTGCAGGGATGTCCAAACACTGCTGAATATAAAATATTAACGTACATTAAAAAAATGAGAGTCACACATATACTTTTATGCTGAGGTTATGAAGTTTATTTGAATGTGTCTGGATGCCACTAAAGACAATTTTCAAACCGGTTAAATTGCCAAGCGTGGTGCTGTTGTTATCGCATTAATTGGACAGTGCACTTGTGGTATTTGCGTGGCTGCAGATGCTTTGTTTCTCCTCTGGTGTTCTGAGAGTAAATCTGGGTTAACTCGACTCCCTCCTCTCTCTCTCTCTCTCTCTCTCTCTCTCTCTTTCTGTCTGGGCCTCCTTAAAATCCACAGCAACATGGCCGCCTCAATGAGTCAGAGGCAAAACCCAGGGACCACACACAGAGCCCCGGAGCCCAGGCCAACACACACTCACTCTCACTCACACACCAAAACACAGTCACTATCATGAGAGATTGCTACACAGTTGTAAGCTGCTGTTAGAACTGTCACTTTTTCATTACGCTCGGTCGCTTTTACTAAATTATAACATGTCACACCTCTGCAGTCCTTAATGTTATTTCACTCCTGTGCAGCATCAGATGGGTGACAGTAGATTTTGTTACGTACTAAAGGGAAAGTTAGGGGAGTTACTCCAGCTTTAAACTAACATAGAAATGTCATGTTTGGATTGTGGACTTGCGTCAAAGGCTGTAACACGCAGGACTGTTTCTGCTCCCTAAGATTACAGGCATCAGGTTTCAGGCTGGGAATGTCTCACAACTCAGGTTTTCATTTGCAGAGGCAGAGAAACAGGGTGGCGATGAAGAGGTTGTGTGGCTTTATGCTTCTTCACAGTTACATTAGACCTTTGGCCAGAAGGTGAAGAGTGAAAATGTCTCCTGTGCCATGCCGACTCTTCACTTTTGTGTCAGAATCATCGCACGATGCAAAGAGATTAAATACTGAGATTTACACGTGGGGATGATTTTCACAAACACATAAAGCACTAAACATTTATGACCACGCTGAAGTCAAGTCCTAACAAAAACAGTTCATTACAGCTACGCTTTCCTTTGCCGTCAGAGAAAAATCAAGCTTTAATTGGTGCTGTATCAAGACAAAAAGTAGAGAGGGTGAGATTAATTTTGTGTTTTAGTTCACTGCAAATCTTTTTTTTTTTTTCCCCTTCAGTCAGAGAACCTCAACCGCTGTGTGCTCACTGATTGGTCACAAAATACTAACTTGGCTCTTGAACGAAACAACACTGCAGCACCTCGGGCATTCACACAAATGTTTTCTTTAGTGGTGAATAGGGAATTCCCCACCCCTGTTGTATTTTAGCTGAAAATAATTACAAAAAAAAAAAGAAGAAGAAGAAGAAGAAGAAGAAGAAGAGGCATCTTTCTCACACATGAATGAGAACACAACAGCCACAACATATGTACAGAATATGTATGCAGACCTCATGTGATTTGGCGCATGGAGACGTACACTTCACAAAATCCAGCAGCTCTGCAGCCGTGCAGGCTGTCAGCTGGCTAAAATGTGAGGGGGAAATGACATCATGTGCAGTGTGAGGTCTCGGCAGGACAACCAAGCTGCCCAACACGGCCATGTTACTATGGAGGGGCAGACCATTGGTGCAAATATTATCTTTACAGCTAATTCTCAAATGAAACACCTTAAAACCATTATGTAAACAAGGTTTGTTATTCTGTTATGCTAATCTTTTTTTGTAACAGGCAGACACGGACACATCTTTGGAGCCTAGAGGTAAATTTTTTTTACGCAGGTGTTTCAACTACAAACTGAAAAGTGGCATATTTTTGTGCATACATGTCTAACACATGGCAGAGGTATCTCACTGACGCCAGCACCCAAAAGCCACATTACAAAGGATGCATGAGTTTCTGTCTTTTATTTTGAAAAAGTCTACAAAATCATAATATGTTCAAAAATGCAGTTTCTTTTTTAACATTTGCAACATCATGGATACAGTTGAGAAAAAAAAAAACAATTCTAATAATACCACAATACCACTCCTATTTGGCATAGAATGATTTAAAAAATGACTTGTTGCAGATTATACTGATTGCATAAGGTCAATAATCCTGTCAATATGACCCCGAGCACCAAACATCCTCCCCTCCCTCCGCTTTGGATATTTGGATATACAGATTACTGCTGTATAAAGTTTGGTGAGTTCAAGCATGGTCTATTTCCACTGGGTGGCGACAGACTCCTATTTTTCTCCATCACTTTCTTTTGTGTGTCCTGACTTCCACCACCATGCCAAGCATTTGTAAGCACATTAATCACTTGTCCACATGCTCCACTCCACTCAACACCACTCTTGTGTTTTTTAAGTCCAAGAACAATGACACTGAATGCTCAGTCCAGGCAGGGAGGACAGATGTTTTTTCAAAGAACTAGCGTTTGTGGCCACCATTTCCACCACCTGCTGGTTTCACCATGGTTTTGGTGCCGTTCACCAGAATCTCGTCTGATCCGGCCCGGGTCAGCTCCATGGATCAAAGCTGTGCTTGAGGTTGTAGTTCTGGAGCTCGATCTGTTCTTTGATCTGGTTGATCAAAACCTGGGACAAGAGGATGCCAACCAGCTGCAGAGAAGAAAACACAGGGCTCAGCAGCTGGCTATGACACTCTACTACTCTTGGAGGCTTGAGCACAGTGTGTGTGTTGGTATGTATATTTTACCTGTGGTATGGCCAGTCCCATAGCGATGCCCCCCAGCAGGAACAGGTTGCTGTGGATCCAGTTCACCAGTTTGTCTATGCAGCCATTAGTGTGAATGTATTTACCAGCTTCAATGTACTCCAATTCCTGTTTGCCCTGTCCACACATGGTGTTGATAACCATCTGCTCAAGCACACACACAATTAAAAGACAAATAAATAAATGAATATTAAAAACAACAACACATCACACACAGAAAGGTATCAGCAGAGTCTTATAAGAAAGGTGACCTTGTCTTTGGTTATGATACAGCAGGAGAAGGGGACAGAGCAGCGCTCTCTGCTGGGGTTGTCCTTGCTGCAGTTGAAGTACATGTTCTGGGACCAGTCAATGTACGTCACACCACCACAGCAGCCAAACTGGGGACACATGCAAAAATATGAGAGGGACTCTGTGCATATAGCTATAAAAGACTACTACTGCCTGGTCATGTCTTAATCCTCACCTCTTTCTGACCAAAGTCAATGAGGTTTTGCAGATCCAGGTCTTCTCTGTAGTGGACAATGGCATTATTGATCACCTCAGTCACTTTACTCCGGGCCTTGGCAGAGTACAAAAAAAAGGAAAAAAGGACTATGGTTATACACACTTCACTTTTTTTAATCAGCGAAAAAAAATGAAGGAGGACACATTTACCAAGAATTTATGCTAAGTAAGTTTTTTGTCAACTAGGAGCACTTCCAAGATTAATATGATGACGACAAGACACACTTTTGCTACTGTCGTTCTAACTGCTACATCAGAAATCCAACTTCTCGAGACGTAACAAACAAAAATCACATGAGCAAATTAAAAACGTTGCAGCAGTTACAGACAAAGGCCAGGAGAGGACAGTGTTTCCCCATTCTTTGCAATCAGAACTGGACAAATAGAGAGTTTACCCCAGGAAAGTCTATAAACAAATTTAGTGGGTTTGGTGGGTTTAACCACTTTTATGTGTTTATCTGTGTTTATCTGTGTGGTACAATCGACCAATCAAAGATACTATTTGTATCTACACTCTTTTTGTGGTTTAACATGATTTGGGAATGTGAAAATCTCTTTGTTATACAAACACATTTGTTTATGTTATTCGAATGGATCCTCCATGTTGTTTTTTTTTTTTTACCTTATCAGCGAAGACAAAGCCCAGGATTCCAGCCACCAGCTGGAGCAGGAAGATCACTGTCAGAGAGATACAGAACTACGAGGAGGAAACAGAGAGAGAGAGAGTTACAACACTTTAAAATTTTATCTGTTTCATGTTTATTCTTTAGAGGACAGATTCCACGAGATCCTGCGTCTCCGTGTAAGCTTGGCTGTTACTTGTTACCTCCTCAACTTGGAGAAAATACGCAAACATGTGGTAAAAAGCCAGAGTTTCTCATTTTTATTAGAACACTTAAGCTCTCTTCAGATTTCTTACTTACTGTCTGCAGGAGGCAGATGTTTTCTCGTAGGGAGCCCACACAGCCACAGAAGGTGATGATGAACATGAGGACCCCCACGACCATCAGCATCACAGCGGGGTCCACTGACAGACAAGCCAGAGCTGCCTCTGAGAAGAAGAAGAAGAAGAAGAAAAGAGGGGATCAAAGACTGATGTGAAGAGAGCAACTCAATCAGTCTTTTTTCCTCTCAAACAGTTAAAATGAAATATTTTGTGTGTGTGTGTGTGTGTGTGTGTGTGTGTGTGTGTGTGTGTGTGTGTTATTCAGTTTTTCCACTGCGTTTCTTGGTAAAAACACACACAAAAAAAAACAAAAACAAAAGCACTGCGTGTCACTTAATATGAAGAAAGACTGTATGCTCTATTGGTGAAGGATCATGTACCTGCGTGTTTCATCATGCGGGCATACAGGCCGATTGACACCATCACCAGGGAGATTATCTGAGGAGAGAGGGGAAAAAAAAGAAAAAAATATGACAAGATTTCTTTGTGATTTGTACGCTACAAAATCCTATACATGGGGCCACATTGAGAAACCACAGACCACAATATGTGAAGAAGCATTTATATGTTCATACTTGTTCAGGGAGTGGTCACATTCATCAGAATACTTAATCATTTATGTATGAGTCATGAAAGAAGACTTCGGTGATAGAGAGAAAACCAGTTTTCCAAAGAAACATCCCCTCAGAGAGGAGTGCTTCTTTAGCAATCAGTGTTAAACTACCAGACCAAGACATTTTCATTAGAAATGCAGATAGGGAGACTCTGCCACCCACTCTGCTTCCATTTGACTAAATCGACCTGGCAGCAATCTGTACCTTTCCCTAAAAAAAAAAAATAAAGACCCTTTCACTCAGCGCTCCACTCTCAGTCTCAATAGAATAATAGTGAGCCCTCAGGAACGCTCTTCCCACCCTGAATGAAATGGATCCAGTTACCACTGACACTGCACCTTCGTGGGGTGGGAGGGAAAAGCTAGATTTGTATGTCCCCTTTTGTAAAGGTTTGGTTTCATAGTGAATAAACCAGACATGACAAGTGAAGCAGAATTTTCTTGCGGTAATATATGCCGTTGCTGTATAAATCTGCACACAAGATATGGACGTTTTCCTGAGATTATAAACAATCTAGGCTAGAGAAGAACCACTGCATTCGCTGTAACATTTGGTGTGTCCCATACAGAACATATTGTAGCCAGAGGCAAGAGAAATGACAACAGCACATTCCATGTTGAGGAGCTTCAAGTTTTTGCACAGCCTTATCCTGTTTGTACATGGCCAGAAGTCATGCTTAAAGCTTAAAAACGGCTGACACACTATACGTGTGGTTTAAAAAGATACCGCTGAAAATGTAGACGTTAATAGACGAGAAGAAGAAGAAGGATTCTAGTATGTTTATTTTAGTTCCTCTTTTCTGTCACTTTCACTGCCAGAAACAATAAAGTCTTAACCCAACAAGTATAATCCGCACCAACAGATCTGCTTCGAAATGCTGCAAGTCAGAAATCTCCTTATGTTACAGTGCCTGAAACTCACGCATATGAACTTTGGTTTGTTTACAACCTACTGCTGTTATTTTTAACCAAATCCTTTACTTTTGAAGTCTAAAGTCAAGCAATTATTAACATCTTAACGTGGGTAACAACATGTCACAACCAAACCGTGCATGTCAATGTAATCCCCGGCTGTGTTCGTCAAAGCTGGAGATGAAAAAAATGTTTCACAAGGTCAATAAAGAGGTTGTGCAGAAAGATGGATGGCATCAACATATGAATAGAAGTTTCTGTTCCTTGGCAACTGGCTACTGTATGTCATGAAAAGGACTAGCCTGAAATAAAACCACAGCAGTTTTGTTTACTCAGTGTAGCTGTTCAAGGCACAGACAACAATATTTGATGGCCAAACAGGTTCTGAGCTCCAAATCCCCCGAGACAAACTCTGATCATACATTCCTGATATGGACAGTATAAAAGTTTGTCACTGTCCAACAGCTGAGCAGCAATATTAACCTCCCCTCTCCTATTTCCTGCAGTTTCACTTTAAAAGAAAAACAAAGTTAATGAATAACTAAGTCAGATAAAGCAGTGGGTGCACCAGGTGTCAGCAGACAGACTCTACATGCCACGCTTTTAGCAACACAGTAAATCTGACATAGTTACAACCTGAAATAACTCATTTTGTCATTAAGACGTTTAATTTCAGCAACCAGAGAGAACATCTAGTTTGCCAAGAAACAATGATTAACCTGCACAAAGAGAAAAGTAAGAAAAGGTCACCACACTGTGAGACCTTTGTGAGTTTAAAAGCACAAGAAAACACTTACCCAAAATAAGAAATTAAATATGAACAGTAGATACTTGACAACTGGACTGACAAAGGAGTAGTCCTCGTCAGATCCAGGTGCGCCTCTGCGTCTTCCTCCCATGGCGACAAGTATCCAAGCGTGTTGTCCAAGTTTGCGCACAAATGAGCTATTAGCTGTGTGAATAAACGAGTTTCCGTGAGCGAAACTAAAGCCTCATGACATAATGGTGACGAGAAGCTGCTGATTTTCTTCTAATACTTGAGCTGACACGTACAGTAGCGGTGAGTAGTCGAAAGCTGCCGCCTGCAGCGCGCTCTGGGCAGCACTGACTGGGCGTGATGCAGATCTGGGTGTGTACCATCGCGCGTCTCATGTCTTTAAAGGTGATCACGATACAACCTGGAGCAGGGAGCCCTGAATTCAAAAGAAGGGTCGCATGATGGACCTCGTGATTCTAAAGCATACGCAGGAAAAGTATGTTACTTAATTGTATAATATAGTGAGTGATTTGTTCTTGAAGAAATGGTTAAATTCCCAGATTACCTGCACTGCTATTACTAAATTTTAGGAGGCAGAAACTAAGTGATATGAAACCACCACAGTTTCTAATGACAGTATTTGCAGCTGATGTTGTTTTTAAATAAATACTTGGAAAAAGAAGTTGTTACTGGGAAGCAGTTACTATTCGGTTGCAGTCTGCAGTTATAGAGCAAACACCTGCGTAGCACAGAAAACTAAAGAGAGGACAGGAGAGTTGGACAGTTGGTTCTTACACTATACACTCTCTGATAGTTAGCATTTCCCCAATTTAAATGTAGCCTCTCTGACCTGTCCCTGACCCTACTACTATTTATACATTAACCTGAACTTTACCTTACCCTGCCAACTTTAGCAACAAAATCATATTTAGAGCAGTGAGAACAGAACTTGTGAGAAATAGGAACTCACGTACACGTCGCATGATTTGAAACATCTGAAACACAGTATAAACCTATTTTTTTTTTATAACAACAGTAACATGTGTGAAAAGTAAATGCAGGAAAAAGACAAATTGTCCAAAGACTTCAAGGGTCCTACAGAAACCAAACTAGTTATTGAACTAGAAAGTTAGCCTAGAAACAGACAGTAAACAGACTATGTAACAACTTGCTTTTGTTTAAAATGTTCAACCATCATTAGGTGAAAAAAAAAATCAACTCCAACTGTGAGAAGAAACTTAATAAGCCACTAACATAAACTTACATCTCTAGGTAGTAATTTAATGGTCATCAAATTTATTGCAGTTGTATCTGGTTGCATTAGATTTTTTTTTTTTTACCCGAGCAAATAAATAAACTCATTCATAAAAGGTCTATGACACCACAAAAATGGTGACAGGTGTGCGACATCTACTGGCAGAAAGTGCTATTTCCCAGTATAATTGAATGTTCCGGCTTTTAGTTTGAAAGAACACAGCACGACATTATCACAACATCCGTTTTACCCGGAAGTTATAAGTGTATTTTTCTGCTCTGTAGAATGAATGCAGATATTATGTTTTAGTCATTGTTTAGACCTTTTTAAACTGAAAATGGCGTGGAAAAGCGAAGGTCTGTGTGATTATTTATTTAGTTAACTGCTAGCTTACGCAACCAGCTAGCCTGCTATGGTTAAATGACTTGTAAATGGCTGTTCGCGCCTCTGTCGGCAAAAAGGGTTAGGGTAATACTTTACTTATTGTAGTACGCTTGTCTCAAATGTCTTTTCCAGGTTCTCCTCTTCCTCCGGCCTCCTTACACCTCCTTGTCCCTCCAGTGAGACTTATGTCTGCTTTCATGTGGCAAGTGGTCCAGCAGCAGAGTGTGATGCAGTATGACAAGCTGGTGGACTTCATCAGTTTGGTGACAGAGATGGTTCCGGAGCTGCTGAGTCCCAGTCAGAGAGCTCAGCTCATCCTTGGCCTGAGAGCAAGGGTGAGGTGTTACTCTGAACTGTTGAACATTTGACTTAATCCTTGATTGATCATATATAATAATAATGAACTGTCAAGAATGAACTTTCAGTCTGGTTGCATGGTTGAGATTTCCTCAAAGGGCTGTGGAACATCTATATTTCCATATTTCTAAGTTAATGTTAGTGTGTGTCCTATGTTGCCCTTTCTCATTATGGAAATCATTATTTGCCCCACTGTGCCATGCTCTGAATCTGAGTTACTTCTCCCAACCCTGCCCTGTTTCAGCTGGTTCTGGAGCTGTGTCGTGGTGATGGAGTCGCCAACCTGCAGACCATCCAGAGCCACCTGGATAAAATCCACGCCTGCAACACAGAACTGAGCTCCACTGATCAGACGGTGAAAATCCAGACCTGCTCCAGCTTGCTTCAAACAAAACATAGACAATACAAATAAATTTAGAAATCCAGAACATCGTCATTGTCCTCAAAAATATGGAGTTTACAAAATAAATAATCTGTAATACAATTACTGCTGTAACTGATAAACTATTTTTTATTTTTTTAATACAAGCTGACAGTAAACACAACATTAGGGAGACACATAAATCTGATAAGTAGTCAAATCCTTTCTAAACGTCATTATTGTTCATTCCTTGACAGGCCAGTGGTGACATACTGAAGACTTCTTACGCCAACTTTGCCAGCCTGGTTCAAAACCTTTTGAGCGTTCCTTTTGAGAAGGAGTTCTTCTTCCAAGTGAGTGTGTCTGTGAGATACGCTTGTCTCTTAAAGATCCTCACAAGCTGTTTACAGCAGTGATGTACTGATAATCTAAATCCAAATATATGTGTCTGTAGGAGGTTTTTCCTGTAAACTACGGCTCTAACTATGACCAAAGACTGCAGCAGCTGGTGTCAGAGTTCCTGTCCAGGTTGGAGCAGCTGCTGCCGATACCAGACCTTCAACAGGTGCACATCACACCTCAGGCTGTTACTTTATTAAGCCTGAATCATCAAGTTTTTTTTAAGAACATTTCAATTAATTTGTCTCCAGCATTGTCTCAATGTAAACACACACAAAAGCATCAAACAGTGTCACTGGAGCTTCTTCTTTTTGTGCTTTGGCTTTGAGGTCCGTAAGCACATGACGGTTTGCACGTTTGCCAACCTGCATCTCAGTGTTCTTCTTTCTGTTTCTCAGACAGCAGCGTGGCTCACTGAAACAACATCTGTGTTAGAAGGACTTGAACAGCATCTGTCTGAACCCTTTGCCTTGAAGACTCTGCTGATTCATCATGGACAGTCGGGGACTCTCGGTTCCGGTAAGTTCAACAGAAACGACAAGTGGAGCAGCGTTTTGTGTGTGTGTGGTTTCCTTCTGTGTAAAAGATCACGTTTTGAAAAGGCTTGTTCTTTTCTGATCACTTCACTTTACATTCTGTCTTGTTTTCTTCAACAAATGTAACTTTATGTTCCCATCACAACACCAAGCCTCTAATATGTGTCTCCTCTACTACAGCTCCTTCCAGCAGTGAAGAGGATATACTTTTGTCGACCATGACCACTGGAGTGGAGAGATTTACTGAGACTTACAGTGACGAGGATGATTATGACAATGAGGAAGAGACCCTGGCATTGGAAGATTTAGAAGAAGCCTCGAGTCACAGCTTAGATGTCAATGCAGACGATTGGTTGCCAAAAAGGGAATTAGGTTAGACAAACTCAGCTGCAGTAGCAGACCATATTTGGGCCAGAATGAGTCAATTTTATTTTGCTAACTTGCTGTTTTTTATTCTGTTTCCAGGTCGTCTGTCCCGTTTGTTCATGTGCCCTCTGTGTTCGTTCACTCACAGAACAATGAGGAAGGTTCAAGAGCACATCCAGAGTGAGCACCACACAACAGCTCCCATGCAGAAAAAAATATCTGTGAAAAAAGCCCAAACAAAGACTCCACAGAAAAGTAAAGACTTGAACGCCGAAAAGAAGAGAGTAGGAGACAACTCTGAGGAAATCTGGAAACGAAAACAAAAAGACTGTGTTGAAAAAAAGTGTGTACGTAAGCAGAAGAAGGACAACTTGGAAAACAAGGAGCGTCATAAACAGAGAGAGTCCACAGGGGAAGACAAAAGGTTCCTGAGCACACGACCTGTAACCAAAAACTTCACAGAGGAAGAAACTAAATGCCCCAAGTGTGAAAAGGTTTTTGAACATCCAAATCAACTGAAGACTCACTTGAAGCTCCACAGCTTCCCGCACCACTGTAGCCAGTGTGAGAAGGGATTCACCAGCCTATCAGGCTATTATCAGCACCAGAGACTCCACAAGAGAGGACGGATATTCATCTGCAGCCAGTGCAACAAGGGTTTCCTGTGCAACTATTCGCTCAAGCAGCACGTACGCCTGCACGAAGGCCCCACAAACTTGTGCATGATCTGCGGGAAAGCCTTCAGCAAAGCGGGCATCACGAGGCACATGCAGATGCACAGAGGGGAGAAGAATTACTTGTGCACCACGTGCGGGAAGTCGTTCTTGTCCTCTGGGGAGCTGCTGCTGCACACGCGGTCGCACACAGGTGAGATGCCGTACACCTGCACCCACTGCGGGAAGGGCTTCTCCAGCAAGAGTCACTTAAATGTCCACTCGCGCTCGCACACAGGGGAGCGTCCTTACCTTTGCTCAGAGTGCCCGAAGCGATTCCTCACACTGAACTGCTTGAAGAGACACACGCTGAGCCACAACGGAGTGAAGCCATTTAAGTGTCCAAGCTGCGCGAAAGAATTCTCCCAGCAGGGGAATCTAAAGAGACACCTGACAACTCATAAACCCGACATGTAGTGTGTAGCTTTTAGTGTTGTTGTTTCGCCCTGTCCTGTTAAAAACTAGTGCATTTTAGCAGCTGTTTACAGTTGCCAACACTGAAATCATTGTTATATTGTAGGCTGCTATTTTGTGTTTTTTGGGGTTGTCATTATAACACAGAGTTCTTGTTTTAGACTCAAATACATTTCCGCTCTCCTGTAGATGCTGATGATTTTTAGGCTTGATTCTGCGGTTTCACAAACAGTTGCTGGTGTTAAAAGCCCCCAGTAGCACACGTGTAATTTTTGTTTTAGAGTTTATTAACCCTGCCTCACACCCTAAGTCAGCTGGGATAGACTCTAGCGCCCCCCGTGACCCTAGTGAGAATAAGTGGTTACAGAAAATGGATAGATGGGAGTTTATTGATGCACAATCAGTGAAGCTTTATATTTGTATAATGTATGTTCAAATATTTGAATTTAAGGCTTAAAGTTATTAACATCCATAAACCTCAGTAAAATCATGTCACACACAGTATGATTATGATGTTTTAGGTTGGATTTTTCTCTTGTTGTGTGAAGCCTATACTATAACACTTGAGACCTCTGTTGATACAGTTAAAAAACTAAAAATTTAATAGCAGATTACAGTAACTTGATAGTTGGTCTACTCAGATGAAGCGTGAGGAAAAAGACCTGAAACGCAAACATAAAAGGGAAGGGGAAAAACACAGCTGTAGGAAATGCAATTTATTTGCAATTTTTTAATAACATCATTCCTCAGATAAAAATGCAATGTTACAGGAATATACATCAGATATTAATTTAAAACTTGCTTTCAAGGGACCATACAGTCTAAATATACTTTTTCCTTTTTTTATTTACTGGTAGCGTGCGTTATAAGCAAGACAGACTCTGTCACCAATGACAGACTGACAAGTTACAGATACAAACTGTACATTACTTATTTACAAATCAACTTTTTGTTTGGTTTTTTTCGTTTCACTTTTTATTGAAAATAGGAGTAGAAAAAGTGATTGAATTAATATTCTGATTTATTTGATTTGTATTCTTTCCCTTTCTAAAATCTAAAATGAAATGAATGAACAAAAAAAACAAAAAACAAAAACAAAAACAAAAAAATCAAGAACTCTCCTTTAGAAAAAAGAAAGAAGAAGCAGAAGAAGAAGAAGAAGAAGAAGTAGAAGTAGAAGAAGAAGAAAAAGGGTGTGTCAACCGTGAGACCATGCAGTCGTCACCGGGGAGACAAATGGTAACTGAGGAAACCAAATGATGTTGGGCCAGCGTCACTTAGCAACCTCAGAACCAATGAAATCCCTCACAGTCGAGGGGGAGTGGCTTATGTTAAAGAACTCAGTTACAAAATGGCCACCTTCCTCCGAAGCTACCGCAAGTACAATAACACACTCTAGTTCATTTTTTTGACCATAAATAGTGCTGTTATTAAATACTACATTTAACAGTAGTGTCACTACTAATATTACAACAAATTGGTCTCTGTGTGAACACCTCTCTTCGTACAAAATAAACTCAAGGATTAACAACAGACTTCTATCCGACAGATAAAAACAAAAACAAACAAACAGCTCAATCCTGTCAAAGGCCCTTTAACACTTTGCATGAGCAGTGAACTAAGACTATGACGAGATCGTAAGACACTACTGACCAGTGGAGAACAGAGCGTCACAGCCCTGGCATTTACTCAGTAAATATGGAGCAGAAAAGCTTTCGTTAAACACTACTGTATATGGAGCCGTGGATCCCCTGCCATTGAATTGTCAGGCTGGTAAAAGGCCTGGATTTTAAAAAAAAAAAAAAAAAAAAAAAAAAAAAAATGTAGTCAACGCCTGCATGCTGTTTATTTCCACACCAGCAAGAAATAACTCACAGAAGAAAACACTGAAGATGTACACTGCCGATGCTCTCTGGTGGGCCAAGTCATTCATTAAAGCTGCGTTTACACACACGCACAGACATACGAGATCTGTTTGTTTCTATCTCTTTGTGTTCAAATTTGATAAAAAAAAAACAAAACACTTGGAATCACCCGATGTGTCAGCAAAGAGATCAAATCAGACCATTTATGTCTGTGGTGGCCAAAACTGAGATAGCTGACTAAAGTTTCCAACAGTTTTCTTCCGTTAAGGGCTGCAAACAAACAGACAAACAAACAAAAAAAAGGATCCAAACATAAACCAGTAGCCTAAATCTTTCAAATACTTAATGTGGCTTTTTCAGATATGTAAGTACACTAAGAGCATCACTGCATCCTACATTCAAGGGATGAAATCTTTATCATTCATGGTGCAAGTAGCTCTTATCAATGAAATTAGAGAGAAGTAGCAGATGCAGGGAGGCAGAGACATTCATGGTTCTGCAGAGCTATTTTTTTTTTTAAACCGCCAGAACCATTGACAGAAAGTCTGCATCATAAAGCTGCTGCAACGCCTCTAGAGCTGAGAGTTGTTAGCTTGAATCCTGAAGAAACACTGGCTGGTACAGAAAACTCCTCTACTCAGTCAGCAGGCTGTGGGGGTGCAGCGTTCTTGTCCAAAAAAGTGAAACACAGAGCAACCTCTGTGTCAGCTGTTCTAATATGTGCAAACAGGGACCTCCTTTATGATTTAGTATTAATTTAAGTATATGAATAACAGTAAGATTAGGAATGAGTGATTAAACATGAGGCTTTCAAGGTCCTTACAATACTAAGAGTCTTCCTAAATGTTCACATAGGGGTGCTGCTGTAGGAGCTGCTACACGATAATGGGCGACATATCTATCCTACGTGTTATTTCTAAATCTACTGGGCAAGCAAGTATTATCTATTTGGTTAGTTTTAGGGCTCAACAGCCTCAGGAAAAAGGAGGAGGCTTGTAAATAAATCATATTTTTGTTCCTCACCACCATCTTGATGTGAACAAATCAAATTTTCCCATCTATGGGTCTTACTATGAGCCAGTGCAGCACGGTAAGCAGAGGATTGGTTGAGATTCTTTCTATACCGATCATGGTTTTTAAAACGTTGTGTCTGCAATAAAACTGCCTTCATAATCCATCTAACGATTTCAATTTTGCAGGCTGTAAACTGAGCAGAGCCTCCCAGCCCGGTGCCTAATTTCTTTGCTAATTAATCAAGAAGTACCCTTAATCCATCAGGTGTCTAAATTCTAAAAACATCTATATAATGTGTCACTTTTATTCAACGATCAATCTTGTAATTAGATAATCCTATTGCATGTACTCCGTCTTCTCCCTATAATCCCGCTTTTCTGCTTTTGTTCTGGCAACAAAGGCTAATTTTCACACAAAGGAAACTTATCGATCATGATTTGTGAACCTAACGGAAACATTTAGCATGTGCTAAAGCCATCCTGAAAAACAGAAAATGCCAGCAAGTTTAAACAGCATTTCCTCTCAACGAGATTTCTTTTGATCCTCTGCAGTCCATCAAACTCTATACCATTCCATATCTTATCATTTAGATATAGTTTTTTTCTATATATAATATCTAAAATAGAAGACATATAAACTCCGTGTTTCATAATATACTCCTTTCACTTTCTGTTGCATTCCCTAAAGCGTTCACCAGCATCGGCATCAAAATAACATCTGTACAACAGAAAAACGAAGAGGCTGTCGTCTCTTGTTTCTCCAGAAAAGGGAATTCATATTTTTAATTCGATTTTAATTAGATTCCTACAACAACAGGCTATGCTGATTTCTACCTAGAAAAAAAGGAAAATAAAATCTATATTCAAAATAGTCCTCTTAAAATATTTTGTCAGGATCAAACAATGATCAACAAACACTTCTGTTTACAAGAAAATATATCTGTTGCGATGATGGTAGATGCACATGAGGAAATCCGCTTTCCAGCTTCACTCTCTCTGATAAGTAACACATATCTGTATCGATAAGTTTAGGATAAACACACAACTCTAATACCTTTTTTTTTTTTAAAAAAATGTGTGTAAGATTTGTTAAAGCATGTTGGATGACATCTTTTTCTTAATACTGAGCAGCTTGAAATTTATTCATGTACACGTATAGCAGCTCTTGCACACAAACATAAAATATTTTGGAGTTTTCGCTCTCGCTGTCGAGATGCAGAAGGTAAATTCAACAGTTTTATGATGTCACAAACAAAAAAAAAAAAAAGAAAAATCTGATCATTTTCTCTCTTTTTCAATGCTGCATAAACACACAAAATGACTTCAGTCCGTCGGCTGCTGAACTTCCTTACTTTCCTGCCTGCGTTGTAGATGTAGTTCAAGTCCTCTAATTCCTTTCTTGGAAGAAAAAAATTGAAGCTACATGATTTTAATGGCTCAAAACATAGAGAGATCTAGTCCTTGATAGGTGGATTTTTTTTTTTTTGGTTAGTTGTGTTTAATAGCATAAGTAATGCATTTGTGTACAGTGTATATATATATATGTGTGTGTGTGTGTGTGTCGCTGATGTAGGATTAAGTGAAAGAGAGACGGGGCTCTCTCTGTGCTACAGTAGGAAAATGTCCAGACTTTGACCTGCACTGACAGGCTGCTGGTAGGTTAATGTCTTTCAGAAACACTTCACGAAAAAACAAACACATAAACAAACGCCTTTTGGATTTCAGATCTCTCTGTTGCTTCAAAATTTAAGGTAGATATCAATATATATTCTGCACTTCCAGTATTTCGATGACTAAAAAGTAAACGTGAAGTAGCCTTTCTGTTTTTTTCTCGTGTGTTCTGCAGCTAATCGCATGGTCGGGGAATCATCGAATCCATCGTGTATATGCCATCAGCTTACACATACAATGTTTCTTCTTCTGTAAATGTAACTACATTATTCCCTGCTGGTTCCATTCGGTCAACAGTACAGTCAATAAAGTGGGAGTTTGTTCAATAAATTCATACTGACCCTCAGTCAGTAGGCCTATATGACACATTTTCATAATTTCAATAACTACATTCCCAAATAAGTGTCCTGCCTTTTCCTTACACTAACATTCTGGAGATTAAATATTATATATTCATATATATCTTGCTATAGTATGGTATATGGTATATAAAAATATACAATCATTGGCTAGTGGTGAGACAAAAGATATTACCATTCACATAGTACCAATACTTTATATCCCTAGAGAGAGAAACCCATGCACATACAACATTACTTGGATATATAATTCACCATGTCAGAACTTAGACCACCCTGAAATCCAAACATGATGAAATAAAACCAAAAAATACTCTCTATCCAAC
The DNA here is from genome assembly GCA_028641955.1 of Protonibea diacanthus. Taxonomy (NCBI): domain Eukaryota; kingdom Metazoa; phylum Chordata; class Actinopteri; family Sciaenidae; genus Protonibea; species Protonibea diacanthus. Next base: position 11,347,042 of record CM053997.1, on the reverse strand, counting down.
ATCCTTACTCAGACCAAACAGCCGCTGCTTTCAAATGTCATCAACTAGATTGTCGTCCGTCTAAGAACCACGCCTTTGTTCTCTCTCGACCTTGAAGGAAATAACTTGAATTCGAAGTGCACCCTTTTATGGCAGAGGGGTTTGTTTGGAGATCCATGGAGGCAGCAGACGCAGCCGCAGCTTATCAGCCTGATGAAGTGGCCACTGACGGCCTACAAGTGAGGCAGAGACCACAGGTACATAAACACACGCGCACGCAGACTTGTCTCACAGTGGACAACGGGACTTGCAGGTGTTACTAATATCATTAATAACAGTCACATTCCATCTAGAGGTTCCAGCTCCACAGTGTGTTTTTCCCACCAATCAGTCAAAATGTCAGCTTTTAAAAATGGACTGTTCCAAATCCACACCACACACTACTTGTACACCAGATTCCACTGTTTATACTACATGGATTTGCAATTGCTATACAAGAAATCAGCAAGCAAAAGATTACTGCTTTGACTTTAAAATGGGAGAATATTTTATTAGTTGTAATCTGCATGTGAAATTAGCTTTTTAAAGGGCCACTGCACACATTTTACTCATGCAGACGGCCAGTTTACTTACCATGAGGTGTATGACTGAACCTGTGAAAACAGTTAAGTCTGAGAAAATAACCGTGATGCTGTCAAAATGATATCATCGGGGTAATTTGTATGACGTGGAGATTAAAAGACGTGAGCATAACAGTAATAAGCGTCCAGCGTGTTTGGAGCTTGACCCATACTAGGAACTAAACGTCTCATTAAAATTAAATATCTCAGGCCTGTCCTGTGTCAATTTCTGTCTATAATTTTAATACTAAATCAGCTCCAATATACCCTTTTAATGTTTTATATGATAACATCAGAACGCTCTTTACTATGTGTACTGTTCTGAGGATACTTCATTTTGTCACTTTACTGTGAACACACTCAAAACCTGCTCACAATTAGTGTGTGGTGTGTAACTGGGACACGTCTCCAGTTTAACCTGTGGATTTTAAGTCAATAGTTTGATGTACATTTTCACTTTGTGCTTGAATTAAACAAGTAAGCAATAAAGTATGTATGTTTCATTTAGCTGTCCAATTAAAAAAAAAAACTCCTCCTAATTAAGGTTAATTTGGTCCATTTCATTACAAACTATTCCCACTGCTCCATCTTTCACGTGTCAGACGAGGAAAAGGGTTGAAGACAGAGACTATGGCAACACATATAGGCAAAGAAGTAGTGACGCCTGTCTAAACTTGGGACTAAAAATATTTTTCTCAGCTTTTCAACAGTCATATAAACATGAGCTCTGTCCTCGTCGGGGTTGAGAATCAGAAAATGAACCGAGAGCCCTAAGACACAAGATATGCAAAATCACCTTCCGAACACCTCTCCACTGCTGTCCACAGTCAGATGTTTATCTAAAGAAGAAATACTGACTTTAATCATATGTACACTAAATAGGAATAGCTACTCCATCATAATGCAATGTGATACTTAACCTGATAAAAAAAACAAAACGACTGCAAAAACCCGGCACGCTCAACGTCAACACGTGAACCTCATGCAATACTGATGGTGCACCCACGTAGCTCAGTCCGTTCAAGGACTAACTGGAAATAAACAAGAGAAAAGGGTTACAGTCAAACATGTGTTGAGTCAGAGAGGTGGAGTTAGTTCTTTTTGCTGCTGGATCATCAAAATAAATAATCAGCTATTCACTCTGGGTCTCCATTGGCTGAAAAAACCCATCAATTTCACGTCCCTGTCTCAACACACGTTTTCGACTGCAGATTCAGATCCAACACCCTGGCACGATTAAGATAAATAAATACATCTTTACTATACTGCACTGCAATGTACCTGATTTCAAGTATGTTAGGTTTCTCTGGCATGGAAACCACTGAGTTTAATTAAAAATGTAAAAACAAACAAACAAACAAACAAACAAAAAAAAAACATTGTCATGATGTTTTTTTTTTTTTTTCACTTTCACACGTATATTTACTTCGGGAACCTTGTATACAGTCATAGTTATTGCATTGTTTTTGCATATCTTGTGGGATGCAGGATTACACCCACTCATACCATATACTGCAACACGACACCTCATAATTCATACTAACCTAGATTAACATCAAACTGCAACGCTGCTCCACTCCACACCACACGGGGGCACCACAGGCCTCTGAATCTCTCTCACCTGAAACCAAAGAGCCTTTAAACAGACACAACACAGCCTGGTCTGGCACTTCTGATATGCAGGGGTTACTCTATAGGAGGATGCGTGTCTATAATATGTAAAGTGACATTTATAGAAATCACAAAAGCAAAGGATTTGGACTGAATGGAGTTTATGAATGTGTGTGTGTGTGAATTACGTGTGTTCTTTTATTCTCAAAGCTGGAAGTGATGCTGAACATTTCTGAATGTTTTTTGTGATTACTGATTCTCCATCTTAAGGCTATGATCAGAGAAGATAAAACATATCTGTAATACAGCCTCGTGGGAATATCCCCATTCTGATTTTACTTGGTCACGTCTGAGAATGGTGCTGTGTTAAATAATTCTTTGATTCCTTAAAATTTAGTAAAGTATCGTCATTTGTTACATGGTTTCTTATCAAAACTGCCTTGAGAGAGTAACATTCATAGCTGCTGCTATACTAAATAAAACTGTTGGTAGAAAGCAGACACTGTTGCTGGCTCCTCTGTAGCAGCTTGGGTACAAAAACTACTACTTTACAACACAGGTGCCTGCTGGTTACATTATGTAATTGAGGATTTAAACCTAGGAGAGGCGTTAGGTTTAGCAAGTAAATTAGCAGAAATCACTCACTTAAATTCAGGGTTAAATAAACTTTAGCTGAGGGCTGATCCAACAAAGCACAAAGTGAGATTGTGCTAACTTGAAGGTTAAAACACTGAACCCAGATGCTTTCCTGCATACACATTAACATAGTTTGGCCATATCTAAATCTGACCTCCTAACTTTTAGACTTAAAGTTTGTCTAGAAAAAAGCAGCTTATACTGAAACTGAGCCACAAGCTGCAATGTAGCCCGTTAGCTTATGGTACCACGTTATTTGAATAAAGATCTATTTTAATGAGGTGCTTTTAGAGTAACTGAAAGAAAAAAAAAAAAATGCTGAAGACATAATGAAGATAAAAGGTTCTTGATATGAAAAAAAAAACTCAAAACAAAACAACGGCAACAGACGAAATGTCGTGGAGGGTATTTCCTTTGACAACACAGACTTCTTCAGGGTTTGCAGTATGACCATAACCACAAAACAACAATAGCACTGCCACTAAAAACACGTTTAACATTCACATTTAGTTTGCATAATAATGTCAGAAGTCTGTTACTGGCACAGGATGCAGTGTATGGCAGTGTGTTCATGCATACCCTTCCCTGCCACAAACCTGCTCTGCTCAACATGTAGGAATGAGAGCCCAGCAGTTAGTCCTTAATGGTAAACTAAAGTGAAAGCTAATGGCTGTTAAGTTCACATGGGATAGTGTCTCGGGGTGAGATTTCAATGTGTAAAAATTTTTACAGATTTCTAATTTATAGTCTTTTGACAAATTTCTTGAATTGTCCTAGGCTATTGCAACGTATCTGGATTTTTAGATCTAGTAAAATAGTTTAAAAGTAGTGATTTTTAATGCTGTAACCAGAACATAAAATAATTGAATTTATTATTGAGATGTATCTGATGAATCTAAGATAGATTTTTCAATACTATCCTCATGTCTCGTTGAGTTTGTGTCGGGACTGTGGTGGTAACAACAAACACGTTGGTTTGTTTTTCTGAATTTTGAGAGCTGAATTGAATCGTTTCAGCTTTAAATACTATAAAGTCAGTTAATAAATGTGACAGCTGGTACCAAAGGTGTGATATACTGAAATTTTTTTTTTTTTTTTTTTTTGGAGAAGATACAATTCCAAAGAGATACCTGTGCCCTGTGTAATGTACTGAGGCCTGAGGTTCATACCTGTGCCATAATAGAGAAAGTTCAATAAAAAAGTTGTCAGCATGCTACCTAAAATCCATTACAAGAAAATGAAAAGACAAAAATCACACCAGGGGTTTATCCAGGACACAACTTCCCTTCAAGATGATGTTTTCTGATCTGTATCCAATAATTTATCATGTTAACCAAACAATTATCACATCTTACCAATTACTAGTAAATTTCCTGCCTGTAAGATTTTTTTTTCAGTACTTAAGTTTTACCAGTAAGTGATAATACAGACAGGGAACTGTTTTATTTCTAATGACAAGAAATCAATAATAAATCATCATGTTTTGTGACATAAGCAGACCTCAGACAAAGAGATGTGATTCAGAAGTCTTGCAGCATCTGTACACCAGCCCTAATAGTTCATTTGGAGTTTAAACTACGGTTAGATGATGTGATTACGGTGTGTTACAGCTGAGTGATCAGGGCGTCATCTCCCCACTTCACTTCACGAGCGTCACTTGTGGCAGTACGAATTTGGTGCTTCTACCATTCAGAGTAACTATCCACCGTAAAGAAGAAAAGCAGCAAATGCCAAAAGGCTTGTTACCTTCTGGCCAAGCTGCAAGGCCGAAACTCATCACCGCTGTAAACTTAAGTGTCACTCTGACCTCGCTGGAGACCTTAACACCTGACTATCTCTATGCAGAAAATAAAGAAGAGTTATGCGATGACTAATTCTCAGAGTGGCTTCTGACGCTGCAGCTTGGCTAAAAAGTAAAAACCATGCTAAAGAAACCACAAAGCTTTGGAAGCATGCCTGTCCATGGTAACCCTGTGTTAAGGAGGCCCATAATCACACACATACACACACACACACACACACACACACACACACACCCTCGCTCACACACTCACACAATACCATACTTGTAATGCTACCTTAATTTACTGTCTAGGCTTAAAATCAGCTTTTTAGAATACATAAGTAACCACTCGAACACAGGCACACACACACGCACGCACGCACGCACATACAAACGTACATCCTCATACACATTTTTTTCTCTTCTGGGAAAAATAAATAAATAAATAGATACAATCTGTAAAAGGTGCATACTGATAGAGAGAAAGACCCCCCCTTTTAGATACACGCTATTTCACGCATTCGCGCGCGCACACACACACACACACACACGCACACACATCCTGTACTAAAACGCAGACACACACCTGCACGCACAAATATAGTTATACACTCGCACGCAAACACTACGCCCTGCTTCGATACTTAAAACCTCTTAAAATTCTCCTAAAATAAACCGAGCAAAAATACATTTATAAGACCAGCACCCCGATTGTGCAAACAAATCAAGGATAAATTAAACCAATAACATCATGAATAGAAAACAAAATAGTCATGGCTAGCCAGTTTTGCACAATATTGAACTGTTAAATACATAGTGGGCGTGGTCTGTAGAGAGAGTGTGTGGCAGCAAATCCAATAGGATTCCACGCTGAGAGGAAGAGGAGGGTCTTGGAGAAGGAAGTGAGGTGGATTGATGGACAGATCCTCTGTAGATCCATGCCCAGAGTCTGTTTTCTTTTCAATCGGTCACTCCCGTCCTCTCCTCCACCCTCTGCCTCTGTTGCCCTGTTTGACACACTCGCCTCCCGAGCGCTGAAAAAGCAAAAACCCAGCGATGGAGGGAGACGGATGGTGGAATAACCAAAGAGGAGGGAGGAAGGAGAGAGGGAGGAGTGAGGAACGGCGAGGTATGAGGCAGAAAAGGGGGCCTGCTGTCTCTGCTTAGCCACCAAATGCTCCTCCCATTTCCTGTTTGCGGCAGGAAGTGGGATGTGGCCAAAACGAAGAAAAGCGGCGGAGGAGGCAAAGCCAGATCAAGGTGACGGACGAGGTGAGCTTGTCTCTCGCTGGCGTCTTATTGACCAGCAGATAGAAGAGCTGGCTAGCTTCCTGCGAGTGTCTCTCTCTGCCCGGCGGCCCCGCACAGCAGCCCTGTTCTGGCTGTTGGTCCATCCCTCAAATCCTTCCCCCCCTTTGGCTGGGGGTGGCTTGTCACCTTAATCCCACCCCCAGGCTGGCAGGGCTGTGCTCCAAGGTTCCTTAGCTTTGGAAGAGGAAGAGAAATGAGATTTCAAACAGGGTTTTCCTCGACCCCGTTTACTCAATACAGCGCTTCATCATCAGTGAACCAAGAAGGAGGAGTTGACCTTTGACCTCAAGTGGGCGCGGTCAGATTTGAATCCTTAACTGATCCCCCCCCTCCCACAAGCTGGTCTGCTGTCCCCTACCTGGCTTCATGGCGGCCAGACAAACAACAATAACACAACACCAAAGTAGGCAGAGGAAATGAAAACAATAAACACACTATGTCACCTGCAGTAGATCCATAAAAGGACTTCCTGCTTCTGTTGTTTCCTTTCTACCTTTCCTTCATCCTTGCTTTCTCCATCTTTTTTTTTTTTTTTTTTGCCCGTCTCTACTTTTCTGCTCTTCACACTTTGAGGACATGATAAAACTGTGAGGCACTTTAGAGACACACTCAGACACGTGTGGAGTACACACGCACTCATGTACACGTACAAATAGAGAAAATCATAGATCACACACACACACACACACACACACACACAAGCATTCACTCAAATAGTATAGAGTATAGAGTAGTATACTTTACTACAAATATTCACACACATACAAACTCATATTAAACCGACAAAGTCATAACCAGGGTTGCGTCACTGGCCGCCAATGTCCAGAGCGGGTACGTCTGGCAGAGAGGCAGACAGTGTGTGTGTGTGTGTGTGTGTGTGTGTGCGTGTGTGTGTATGTGTGTGTGAGGGGCGGGGACAGACAGAGCCAGCTGTGGCGCTGTTACCCAGCACTGACAAACGTCAGTCTCTGATGATGTCAGAGGGGCCAGTTGGCCGATCGAACCCGTCAAGCCAACTCCTACAAACTTGTCACACACTCCATATCCTCGTCCTCCAACTGCCCGCTGTTCCTCTGCCGTGCTGCCCCAATCACCACCGAGCTTCTGTGGTGCCCCTCCTCCTTCACTTCCACTTCTTCCTCCTCCTCTTCTGGTCCCCTCCCCCCTGCTAGCAGCTCCTGCCGCTCCTCCACTGAGGATGGCCCATGGACGGAGCCTCTGCTTCCTCCGGCCTCTTCCCCGCCCTCGTTGACCGCTTGGTCCCTGTGTGTTGCTGCTGCTGCTGTGTGGAAGGGGAGGAGATTGCCGTTGGGACTGTGCTGGGAGGTGGAGGAGGTGCTGGATGTGGCGTTCGTGGCGGTGTTGCCGTTGAGAATGTTGTTGGCGGCGTGCTCCATCTCCTCGATGGTCATGTCGCAGGCGTCGGCCAACTCGGCTTTGGTCACCTCAATGAACGACGGGTCCTGGGCAAAATGACCCAAACCCTCTGATATTAGCACCTTGAGAAGGAAAAGAAAAACAGACGAATGGAGTGAGCGAGAGAGGAAAGTACACTTTAAATGTTTCTATTAAAACATTGAATGATTATTTATGGTATCAATGTAAACTAGTATTTAAATATGATGATATATATAATTTAGCAAAAAGACAAGCTCAGGTTGGCTGATAAAATAACGTTAGTGTGCATCTAGCCTCCCTACCACACATAGAGAGTAGTTCTGACTGGATCTGTTCCCAAATCTTCTCCTATGACAAGTAAAGTGACAAGCGGAGTGAAACCTCCTCCAACCTGTACACACACACACACACACACACTCACCGCCTCCACCAGACTGCCTGCGCTGCCATGAGACAGCGAGCTGGAGTCTTTTCCCAGTAGTGAGGGCACTGTGAGTGACACCGGCCGCGGTCTTTGATTGGGCACTGACACACTGGGGCTTGGACTGGGCACCCGGCTGTTCCCATTACTGTCACTGTACCTGTGAGAGTAATACATTATTTATTTTTAGAACTACTGATCTTGCAGTATCACAATTATCATCACAGCTGCTACTTGGACAATCGAAATGTGACTTGTAATCATTTTCTTTAAGGCACTTAGTCTTACCAGGGCCCGCAGTTGACAGAGGGCAAACTGGTATTGAGCTTTTCATGGGAGTTGGAGCCCTCTAGCCTCAGAGAGGGTACTCGCTGGTAGGAGGCATCACTGCCATGGGCTAGAAAAACAAAGACAGGAGAAGCAACAATTATGAGAAGTTCCTTATCTCAATAAGGACAATGACAAAGCTGTAACACGACAAGAATATGAACTTCAAAACTGAACTATTCTGGATTCAGTGGCCTGCTTTTTTTCCTGATTAAATACAGGTGTAATTGTGCTTGCAGAGGAAATGTAATGCCAATACTCGACAAACAGATTTTAAAGCCTTTAATGTGTGCACTGCATGATGTATACCTGTGGGACTGGCTGGAGGCGTAGAGCACAGCCGGCTGAAGAGGGTAGGTGAGTGACTTCTTCTTAGCAGAGGACTCAACCCTGCCACTGCCAGAGCCTTGGAGGAGGAGAGAGCACAGAGAGAGTGTTAGAGAGGAGCAGGGAGGCTGAGAGCTCATCATCGCGTACCGTATTAAGAATGTGCATTTAAGTGTAACACTATGTTTATTACCTGATGATGCACAAGGTGTAGGGGTACAGCCGTCTTCTGGGAGACGTCTGGTCTTGACTGTCTCCTGAGACACTCCAGATGGAAGGAGGATCTCCGTCCTGACACACACACACACACACACACACACACACACACACACACACAACAAATATGCAAACATGTAAAAATGAGTAAACTATAGAAACAGGAAGCAATGTCTTCATATGACCAGACTAGTTGCACCGATGCTTTATTTGCATGTGTGTTCACTCACCCAGAGAAGTGGGGCAGAGGAAGACTCTCCTGGGAGACTGCCATCCTCCTCCTCTTCTGTCTTCTACCTCCTCTCCTTCCTCCATGGGAGTCAACTGCTTACATGTGTCATCTTGGTACACCAGCCTAATGAGTACACAAAGACAAGTTAATGAAATACCCCAAAACTGATCCAATTAAGACGCGAAAGCTAAATTGTTTAGGGCGCATGTACATGTCAGAGGAGAGCGAGTGGTCGTCCTCGTGGTACTCCCTGTCGTCGACGTAGCTCTCATCATACGTCTCCTCCGTGGACCCCTCGCCTCTTCGGATGATTGGCAGATGGCTGTCACTTGAATCCGAGCTGCAAACGGACGCACACGAAAGCACACGGGCCAGAAAAGAAACAAACACACAAAATGAACAGAAACACGGACCAAAACAGGTAGACAAAAAGGCAGACGGATGAAAACACAAACACACACAGAAAAAAAAAAAAAAAAAGGAAGCAGCCGATTAGCAAAAAACTCAGTGAAGAGCTTTGGAGGAGGGATGGAGGAACCTACTGAGGCTGAACGTGAGAGGAGGAAAGATGAGGAAGGAGAGGAAGAGTAGAAGCAGGTGGGAACTATTTTGTTAAAGCAAAATGGTAAAAAGCATCAAAGGCAACACCTGGAATATGACAAACTGATAGCACGACTGAGGCTCAGACATCTTTAAAAAACAAAGATTAGTAGTAGTAGTAGGCAAGATAATGGCTTGTGATGTGATGCTGTTTGCTGTTACTACAGCAGCATTTAAACGTAAGGCTACTGGGAAATTAAACACTTTTCATGCTCATCATTTAAAATAAAGGCCAATAAAGTCTTGCTGTCTTTTATGCTCATCTCTTAAGAAGCCAAAAACAATCTCTACATTAAACTGGATACAATTTAGACAGCAGAAAACAGCATTAAAATGTATTCTCTTTATATTCCAAAGATGTCTTCTCACCCTTTCTGTCCACATCTGTTTCATACTCCAGACTTAAGCTTAAAGGAGACATCCTGACATTTGAAGTTTAATCTCGTCTTGTTCATCAGATTGTTTACTTAAAGGCTACAACACGTCTCCCCGAAACCACCTGTTACTAGTTGTGTTTCAAATTAAACCCCAAACAGGGTCATAACAAACTGCTTAGCTTGCAGTTAGACGCTCCCATTATTTTTAATGACGAACACTCACAACTACAGCTAACTATTCTTTGTGTTTTTCAGGCACCGGCACGTTAACTTTTCCCAAGAACTGCGCGGTGGAGAAAAACAAAATCACGTTTCGAAATGTCAAGATGTCCCTTTAATCCACAGCTCTTTAAGGGCTCCACAGCAAACTCTGGGTTAGAACAGCACTTGATTAAAACCTGACTAAGACTGTTATGAATGAGTCCGATCAACACTCACTCCACTTGGCAACTGGGTGGAGGTTACTAAATCAAGTCACTAAATCACCTGTCGCTAAATCAAGGAAATCTAAAGAGATAGCGCATCGGAAAGCTTATACTTTGCCTGCAATGGAGCACTTAATTCTGGATGACTTATTGTCCCGACACAGGGAAAGTGAAGTAGTTAAACTCCCCTCTGTAATTTACTATAACCGAGCTGTCCTTTACTAACGATCTTAATCTGCGGTGGACCCCATTCTGTGCACGCAGGCTAACTTTCTAGGAACAAAACAATTTGTAAACATAAATTCAAGTCTGAAGTGCTGTTAGCCAACAAATGAAAGCTGCAATGTTTCTTCAGGAAGGATCAATTTGACTGTTCTCATCGCCTTTGCCAGCGATAAGGCTGTAAGTATAAAGTTTGTCCTAAGAGTGGTGCTGGAGTCTTTTCCCAGTGGTAATATGTAACATGTAAGACATGTTTTATTGACTCTTGAGAGGTAATGTAACAACAATGTGAAAAAATTGAACAGCAATCTGCATGTTAAAGGCAAAAAATGTATCCTCTGGGGATGAAGTTAGACTAAATAAACGTAAATACATAAAAGTTAATTATAAAAGTAAAATGTGAAGGGGTCACCAAAATCATGAGGAATTATCCTTGGTTGAACATTAGTATCCTGACTAAATTTCATGAAATTCATTGGAAGGTCTAACTAACCCCAGATATCTGCCTCTATAATGGCAAAAAGAAAAGAGCATCCATGACAACACCAACTGTCCTGAGCTATTAGAATCACAATGGGAAATAAGTATGAGCTTTCAGATGTTTCCACGTGGATGGACAAAGAGCAGACATTGTGTCTAACCCAGACCTGCCATAAAATACAATAAAACAGCAGAGAACAGCAGCAACAAGAGCCTTTGATAGGAGAGGTTTGGTCATGTTGCACCAAACAGTCCATCTGTGGCTTTGGTAGCAGATTTGATAGTAGCAGCATAGAGGCCTGGCTTTTCGCTGTAGCAACCAAAGCATTATGTGCATAGCAACAAACCTCACTATGGCACTGTGACAACAATGCCATTTTATATAGCATTATGAAACCGTTTTGCACGCATTTAGGGGGACTAACACAACACGCACACACACACGCACACACACGCACACTTTCTCTCTCTGTCCCCTGGCAACATACCGCATGAGGGTGTCATAAAAACACGTCCTGCTCGCCACCAGAAACAAAAGAGAGGAGGAAGGAAACAGAAAGTGAAGGAAATAGAAGAAACATTTATGTCCATACTAAAATGTCATGTTTTTTTTATTAAGATAGCCTGCTAGCTAAATATCTGTAATGATGGTCAGGAAATGAAAGAGACAGACTAATAATTCTTGCCTTAGTTCAAGAGCTCGTAAAATAGGGAAAGGAAAAAAAAGACTCCAAAACACCACTAAAAAAAGACACTCCTGATAAGATGCAGATGGATTTGACTGTCCGCACTCACCTCTTTGGAGGAAAGCACCACGCGGATCTTGGCAACAGGATGGGGGTGAGCGGCTGCCCTGTGTGCCCGTCCACAGTGCTAATGGACGGGCTCGGGAATCGACTGATTCCCTGGGTCGTCACCCCGGCCATGCCGGTGTTGTTGGCATTGTTAATGTTGGCGTTGGAGCCTGATGAAGAGTAAGAGGAAGGGGTGAAAGTGGTTGAGTCCATGAGCTTCTCATGAGATGGGCTCTCGCCTTCACAAGGGGAGCCCTTTTGGCTGATGTGCAAGGGACGCTGCGTGGTGAAGGACTGTGGAAAGGAGCTGCGGCCATCGCTCTGGTTGTAGTAGTTGACGTGGTTGCTGAACAACCCGCCTGTACGCTGTGGGGTGAGAGGAGAGAGAAAGATGAGGAATGGAGGTAAGGGAAGTGAGACAATGGGAGAGACAGAGAAGGGAGAAGAGTAAAGATGAGAAAAGAAGATGGGAAGAGTGGGAAAAGGTAGGGAGTTCAAATATTGTTTACGTCAAAATATCTTTATGTTACTGCACTCAAACACTCAGTCAGAATTATTATTGTCACATTCAATGCTAGCAGCAACAAAACTTTACTCAGCCAAGATGGAAATGCAAAACAAAGGACTTGTGTCATAAAGGACAGGTTTTGTTTGCAATATAACCCCGAATCAGAGCTGTATTCTGAACAGATGAAATCTTTGGCATGGGAGCAGAATTATGAGCTTGAATGAATCAGACACTAAATGCTGGCGTTAACGACTAATTGTGTTAATTCCTAAAAAATATTTAGAACAACTTGTTTCAGTCTGTCTGTGTTACATATAGTATGTGAATATAAAAAAAAATAGCAATAAACAAAACAAAGCACATGATTGTGGTAATGACATTGACAATGGTGGCTGATAAGTAGCATAACTCACCCTCGAACGAAGACGTGTGTGTTTAGTTTTCGTCAGGAGACTTAAACTTACAGTGCTCAACTGTTTGATGAAATGCCGTTGGCTGTATGAGTTTTTAATTTTTCTTTTTTGCAATTTGCAGCCACTAGATGTGCTCGCAGAACGCATGCGACCAATTATTCAAATTTAGTTCAGTGTCTGCAGTGATTGGCAGCCAAGCCATGTGGTGGAGAATGAGGCTTTGTCTTTTTGAACCCTCTGAGCACATGCAATGCATGTCCGTGTATGTGCATGGAGCAGTAATATGGCTTCAAGCTGGGCGCTGATCATCTCTCTCTCTCTCTTTCTCTCTCTCTGGAGAGTGAGTGAGGGTGTGTGTATCCGACCTTTACCCTGAAGATATCGTCCTCGGATGCGGCTGACACAGGCTCCTTCAAGCCTTTATCCAGCTCCTCCTCCACAGTCAGATCTCCAGAGATGGCCCTCCGAATCTCTGGACCAATGTCATGCAATGTCCGCAGGCCCGCCTACACACAGACCAAACAAAACAAAGTGTTGCACAGTGACCAACATTATATTAGTTTATTTTGCTGTCAAAAACCCTGACCGACTCACACACTATGCACACATTTTGGGGTCAAAGTTACAATTTGAAAAATCTACTATCTACTACTGTCTTCTGAATGTCCTGACACCGTAACAAAACTCTATGATCAGGGTAAACAAAACGTCTGTGTGTTTGTGTACCTGCAGAGAGAGGGCAGTTTTGGGGGGCACCTTGGCCACGAGCCCTTGTTCTTTCCTCTTCTTAAACTTGCGGAAATACTCCTGGATGAGGAAGGTAGCGTAGAACTTCCCGACTGTTACCTCATCATCTGCAAGAAATGAAAACATTACGATCGTGATCTTTTCAGAAAAGCTGTTTTAAATGATGATTTCGGAAGAAGCGTGTGTTCTCTCGGCTGTTTAAAGTTTTCCGTTCACTGTTAGAAAATGTACTGCAGAGTATACATACCACCAGCAGGGGGCACTACTTGATCCAAGAGCTTCATGCTAGTTCTCTTCCAGATCTTCTTCACTATTGCCCTCAGTTCCTCATTGGCCTGCTCCAAGTTACCTGAACACGTACGAACAGAATATTTCATTTCACATTTCTACACAGCACAGTGTCCAGCACTAGTTAGTGCATTTAAGACTGGAGTCAGGAGGTTTGATACATTGTGAGTAGTAGTAAAGTAGAGAAGCAGGTTTATGTGCAGAGGGTCAGCTGATTGATGCATGGAAGGATAAATCTGGGTGGGGAAGGTGAAAAGATGTCCCTCCTTCATTACCACCATTGACCCTGACTTCTCAGTGCAGCTGTGACCATTAAATCAAACTGGGCCTGTACTGGGAAGCTTCCAGGTGTGAATGTATGTAACTGTATAACTTTGTTGTAACTATTAACTTTGGTTAATACATTTAATTCCCGTCTTATACTCTGTGATGTGCCCACCTTGTGTTTGTATATCTTGTGCATATCATATTATTATATATTATCATGCTGTTATGCGTCTGTTACCTTCTGTCTTGATCCTGAGTGCAGTTCTGACCAAGGCAAACAGTGTGGCGTTGAACATCACCGTTCCATCACTGTTCAGAGGCATGTTCATCGACACCAGACGCTGCAGGAGACAGAACATTATGTTTCATTGGGCAAGATTTTAACAGAGAATGCTACACAGGTAAATTTCCACCATTTCAACAGGCTGAATGTTGAAAATGAGTGACACTATAGTCACTACTAATTTTTCTTGAGAGACGTTAATGTCTAAATATCTGAAATGTTTTTTTTTTTTTTTTACATGTCTGATCTGTTGTCAGTGTGCCATTTGAGTCATTGTGGAAGGTGTTATGAGCTGTCAATATGTCATCACACTGATATCACACAGACAAATTTCTGTATGTTTCGCACCAAGCAAACAAACGATTTTAATCTAAAAATAGCTTTAGAATGATTTTGAAAGCCCGATCAAATATTGTGTATATCTTCTACAGCTCTGCAGCCTTGTGCGACTATGCGTGTGCGTTTGTGCCTACCTTGCAGGCCACCCTGTGCGGACAGAGTTTTCCAAAGCCGAGGGGAGGCTGGATTCTCCGCAGCAGAGTCACAACGTCCAGATGCTTTATCCTCCCCCTGGAAACAGTACAGACGCAACATTAGTGATTCTCTGCATAACCTCTGCAGATGAAAGATATGTTGTTAATTCTCTGTAAACGTACTTAGCCTCCGGATCATATTCAGCCCAGATCCTCTTGAATTCATCAAGATGATGTGGCCCCAGGATTGACCAATCACGTGTCAGGTAGTCAAAGTTGTCCATGATGACGGCCACAAACAGGTTGATGATCTGAGGAGAATCAGGAATGGATAAGAAACTAAAAAAAATATAGTGTCTAGCCTTTCTGCTAAGCTAACCACCTGCAGGCTGTTACTTCATATTTAATAGACAGGGATGATAGTGATGTCAATATTCAGATATTATTCTAGCAAGTATTTCCCAAAATGTCAAACATACAATCCAACCATTACTTATCTTGATGAATAAAATAATTAACAAGTATCAAGATCTATGAACTATTTGATGCAATTTTGATAACCTTTTTCCATTTTCTGGAAGTTTTCATCTTTCCTAACTGTAATCTGATCAAATACTGTCTTTCAATCAGTTTAAAAGACCAACATTAAAAACCAAAATCTCTCTCTTTCTGTCACTGTACTCACCAGAAAGGCGCAGAGCATGTAGAAGCTGACAAAGTAAATGATGGCAAACTGGCTGCCACAGTCCTCGTTGGACGTATTGTTCTCATTGGTTGATCCTTTCTCACACGGCTTATTGATATAGCACGCCAGCATGATCTCCTGCCACGCCTCGCCTGTTGCACATCTGATGGACAGACACGCATGCACACACGCACGCACACACACGTTGACGCAGATACGCATGCAGAGATACGCGCACGGACAGATACATGAAAGAAACGTATACAGGCACACACACAAAGGCATAGAGGTGCGCATGTTGTGCATCCATGCGCCAGCATGGGTTCACATGTGCATTTATGCGTTGACACACACATACAGGCACATTGATGTGTGCATGTATGCATACAGGCACATAAGCATATAGTGACACACACACACACGCACATAGATACAAAGACAGAGAGAGACAGACACATACACACATAAACAGAAACACACACATATGCATAAGTGTTAAGAGTGTGAACAACATGACGGGCAAAAAACTGTGATCACCTCATGATTACATCCCGATAAACAGAATTTACAGAGCAACAGCAAAGCAAGGTGATTTCATATTTGCTTTTGTTGTACTGTAGATCAAACCCAAACTACAACTGTCTTCCATTCTGAATACTTCAGTACTTTGATGCTTTTCTAATTCTGCAGTTGTTGTTTTGATCATTTTTGGTGGCCTTTGCTGTTATTCATCAAGCGTCGACTGTCTGTTAGATTTAAATTACACGACAACGTGAAGTATCCAAGTATGCTATCTCTCTGAATGGAAGCCCATTGCTATGATATATTCCATGAAGGGGTCAGTGCATAGAATATGAACAGATAGAAAAGACGCTGTTCATGTCTTAATTACAAAATGCTCACAGAAACAACACATCAGCCGATGCTAAGCGATAAGATCTGATCTATCCTTTCAGTTTCTATGCTTTTTGTCCCCTGCATGGAATCTTACCATCATCGCAACCACACGGGACATAGAGGTTTCTGAGACCGGATCCAGGCACTTTAAATGTATTATCAGTAGAGTCCTCTGACAACCGAAGAAGGTGTCCTCCTCAGAATATTTGGCGGTAAATCAGAATCAAGTTTCAAGAGTCAGTGTCAACAATTATCAGCTAACTACTGAGCATACAGGTGTGCACACTGGGGAGTTTGGATGCCGTTAAAGCTGCCAAGTAAGTGGTGATTCTGTGTCACGTCTTTGGTGATATTATGGGGGTCGCTGCTACATATTTAACTCTTGGCACGGTGGCAATAACATGGTCTCATAGTACAAACTGAAAAAACATTTTCCCAGCTTTGACATTTACAGATATCCTGGCAGTTAATTAACCAAATGTTAAAAAATTTGTGTTAACCTCTAATGCGAAATAGTAAATGGAAGAGAGAAAATATAGAGAGATCAAGAAAAGTTACTGTTGTTGACATGAGAGTGAGGAAGAGCAGATGTTGACTTTGAATCCATGAACAAACGGTAGATATTAAGAGAAACGGGAAGAAAGAAGAAGATGAGGAGCATCTTTCTCACCTGAAGAGCAGCAGCACTGCCTGAGGGAACGTCTGGAAATTGTTGTTCCTGTTGATCTCCGTTTGGTCCCGCAGCGCTATTTTACCAAACATCTGCACGAAGGGAAGGAAGTAGTCACAGCACACAGGATATGATGTCAGCATTGACAGGAGGAAGGGGTTGCTTTCTGGGACAAAATTAGTGGCTGGCTGTCCCCACAGAATAAAATCAAAGTGTCCCCCTCCCATCATTGATACAAAAAACTCAGAGGTGAGGCAGAGGGACACAACGAGAGAGGAGGAGGAGAGACAAAGACTGGTAACAGCTACAGGAGGAAGAAAAGTGGAGGAGGACGACGTGATCGAACGGGAACGCTGGATGACAAGACTCCAGGAGGACAGACACAGGACGAAGGCCAGCTAGAGGAGAGGATGAGAGAGAAGAAAACACGACAAAGGGAGAGAAACAAGGCGACAAGACAACAGCTTACCTGCATACCGATGACAGCGTATATGAAGAATAGCATCACTATAAGTAGAGCTACGTAGGGCAGTGCCTAAAGAGGAGAGAGACACGTCAGTGACAAGTTGTGGACAGTATTACCCATGCACCAAGGCTGGAGTCCATTCACTTTCATTCAAACCTCACACATCCAATTAGACTACAACTGATTTAGGAAATTCATACATGTATGTTTTGTTTTTCACATTAGCAGGTGCAATATGTAAAATTTCCTGGTACTTTATGAAGTGAAAGTGAACTGATCTGCAGCACCGTGTGGCACAACACCAAAAACAAACCAGGACAAATCATCTGACTTAGGAGTGGAAAAAGCTCAGTAAGTTCATAAACCGCTCTCTTAGTTAGCCAGGAGACCAGCCCCAGTGTGCCGCGCATGAACGAAGCATGGCTAGAACAGGGATACACACCTGGGAAACTGTGTGGAACTGATCGCCTAGTTAACATTGCCCCTGTGCCTGGGAGAGCAGGGCCAAATCATGATGAACAAATTCAAAGTGTATCTATGTATCGATATGTAATCCACTAAAAAATAAGAATAAAGGCTACAGTAAACTAAAAGATAAAAAAAAAAAAAAAGATTTACAGTGTAGATTTGTAAAATTGTATCAAGGACAATAATAAATTCATGACCGCTGCTGATTTTAAATTTAACATCAGAGTCTCAGTTTTCGCTGCGTCACCAATGTTTCAAATTTCAGCGACTGTGCTGCAACATGAAGTGGCCCTTCTCACATAACACAAGAGAGAGAACAGATTATTATTTTTTATTTCCCTATGACTCTCTATCAAATGATTTAATTTTTTTGGTGGAGTGCTTTGTTAAACTTGTCTATTGCTTAACCCGCCTACAGGGAATGGTGAGCTTTCAGGGGTTAGTAGTAGGGTGTCGGAGGGAAAAGGGAGTAAAAGAAGAAGTGGAGGAAGAAGAGGAGAGATGAGTAGGAAAGAGGAGAAAGAGACTGCTAGTTAAGGGTCTTGAGTTCCTGCCTGTTTCCCAGCTTTATGTCCCTACATCCCTCCCTGCCTCTGCAGCAAGACTCCTAAACCTCCTCTCCGTTACCTCACACCATCCCTCTTTCTTTTCCTCCTTCCCTATCTAGACTGAGCTGTCCGACGTCCCACCCGTCTAAAGAAAAAAGGAGGTGGAGACGAGGAGGGAGGAGGCAAGGAAAGGAAAGGTGGCTTGTGAGACTCCACCGGGCTGGATTCACACAAGAACGAGGATATTTTTTAGCCCCATGTGACTCAGATCTGAAATTACAAGATGATTTGTACAATATTAATAACATTAGATGAGTATAATGTACATTAACTTAGCAGATGATCACCTTGTTGACTTCAGTAGATTAAAGTCTGACATTCTAACACCCACATATGGCAAATAAACTTGAGAATGACAAGTTAAGTAGCGCTATGGCCTCCAATCTGCATCGCATTAGGGTTAAAGTTCCTCTTTCGGTTCTGTGTAAATCCAACCCCCTGCTCTAGCATGTTGTGTCCGGTTCTCCCCTCACTTGGAAGGATTTGATGAAGGTCCACAGCAGGGTCCGAATCCCTTCCCCGCGAGACAGCAGCTTCACCAGCCTCATCACGCGGAACAGCCGGAAGAAGGTGATGGAGATCCTGGCGTTCTCTTCAGAGTTCTGCAGTCCCTTTTGGTGGGGTTTGGTGTTTTTTTAGAAAAAACACAGGACGCATGGGGACACATGCAGATAGGTAAGGGAGGGAAACACACGCACACACACACATACACACACACACACACACACACACACACAGGTAAAGATGATCATACAAACATACACACATGCATATGCATACACAGACATATGCAGAAATGCAGACGTACAAGTAACATATGCATATTTCCACCCATATATATATATATATATATATATATATATATGGATATAAATATGTATAACACGCACCCACACACACGCGCACACACACACACACATACACACTGAGTTAATAAATGGAAATTTGCGTCCTACAAAATCCCATCAAAATCAACTGACAAGAGAGATCTGGGAGAGAATCGGGCAATCATGCTTATTTTTCTGGCTTCATGGAAAAATCACTTGGCAACAAAGAGATTCATAAAATCAGCTTCCTAAAAAACATACACTTCAACCTGTCTTTATATAACAGATACGTCCATCTCTGCAATTAGACAAGTCAAAATTACAGTAAACTGTCTTTAAAGGCACCTTAACTGACTAATGCTCGTTCTTGAATAATGCCACTCTGCTTTTACTTCTATCTCACCTCAATGCTGTCAAAACAAGGCACTGAAGAGCACTGTTTCTATAACTTACTACAGGTAAATCCAGCCTTGCATTGACATCTGACAAAAAAAGCAACAAAATACCCAAGAAGGTGCTGAAGTAAATCATAGTGCTAAGCTGAAAGATTTGGTTATCATGCGCCAACCAGTGTGGACTAAAATCCTAATAGCTCAGACCAGACCAGAGAGATTTCCATCGATGGAGGTAAGCTCTGTTATGAATCACTGATAACACGCACAGCAGATACAGTACAAAAATCCTAGCCTCTAGGCAGACTCCTGTTTCAATATATCATGCAGGCAGGCTAATTGTTTGTCTGTCACGGAGCCACTGGCCACTGGGAGAAACAATCCAAAGATGACATTCAGGTGGATAAAGACATTAGTGCCTGATACAGCCACTGCCAGGTAAAAAAAAATAATATTTTCCATGGCTGGCAAATCTCTCTTATTTATTTGTATTTTTTCTTTGAGAAACAGCAAGGGTTTGATTTGCAGCACCTCTTGCGAGGGACATGTAATATTTTACCTCTTGAATCATTTGGAAAATCCATTATTTGTACTATACTTTTATTCAAAATACACCTTAGTGAAGCTCCAAGGTACAAGCCTGTGATGCACTGTAGCTTCCTGTCTATTGTTCCAGTACTCATCCACAGGAAATAACTCCATGATGAAATATTCAGCCATCTCGCTGAGTGCTATTCTAATACAGATTTACTTATTTATGCTGCTGCTCGTTCTCAGGGAAAAAAGAGGCAAAAAACAATGGCGATATCAGGATTTGTGTATAGTATGATGCAGTTCATACAGCAACTAAGGACCTAGTATATTATTCACACAACAGGAGATGGATACCATCATCAACAACCATAACAACAGTTATAACCATACGACATCTGTCTTCACCGTAATAATTAAATCCGACCCTAAAACACACAATCAGCCTATTTCATGCCATCCATTTCATGCCATTTGTGTTTTTCCAAGAGGCCATCAATTCTTTATGCTAATCCCACAGAGAAAACACAGTGTGCTCCTAAAAAGAACATGCCATTCTCCTATCATCTTATTACAGTTTGGGATAACAGATGTCAAATGTTACTCTTCAACCTAATGCATGTCAGAGTTCAGAGAAATAACTCATGTTGTTTCTGAAAAATATTAGCGAACGATCAAAGACTGGAAAATTCCTCATAATATTCTAATTATTCTATAAGTCTGGGAGCAGTTTTGGTACTTTCTAAGGGTAGATGTTGGATTCTCATGATTATACTATTGCAGTGTTGACAAGTAACCCGAGACATGAGTCGTCCCAAACTCCACTGATGGATATGTTGAAAATGACACATCCTTCTCAGAAGTGTAAGTCAGAATTCTGTACTGCATGTAATACCACAACTGGACCACAGTGGGGACCATTGCACCATTGAGAGAGGGGGGCAGTGATCAGGAGAGGTACAGTGAAAGTAAGTGTAACAGAGAGAGAAAGAGAGCCTGAATATGAAGAATAGTTGGAATTATTTAGAAACATCCAAACAAATAGATTGTTTCACAGACAGACAGACAGACAGACAGATAGATAGATAGATAGATAGATAGATAGATAGATAGATAGATAGATAGATAGATAGATAGATAGACAGACAGATGGCAGGCCAGTGGAGAGGACTAAAAGAGACAGCGTGATAGCGTGACCAAAGCACTAAGAGATACCACACCCAAAAAGGAAGGGAGAGCAAGTTGCAAGCCATGGGAAAGGTGGGGGCAGCGGGCACCATGGCAACAACAATAGCCACACAAGGAAAGTCACAAGACTCCAGTTATAGTAGGACTGTACGATACAGTGTCCTTCACCATACACACACACACACACATATATATATATCTATATCTATATATAAACACGTAAAAGTACAAACAACAGCTACATAAATATAACTCTGGACATGCTGCAGGAGATGACAGCGGGAGCGACAGAGGAGAGATGACAGGGCGGATGAAAAGCCAAAAGTTTTGGATCATACCATGGATGGCGTAGCAGAAGGAGGGGTGGAAGGATGGAAGAATGGAGGGATGGTAGAGGAGGTAGGGAGGCGGACGAGGTTACCGTCGGAGCGTACCATTGGCCTTACCGCAGGGGGGTGAGAGGAGGAAGAGGAGGAGGAGGAGGACGAAGAGGAGGAGGACGAGGACGAGGAGGAGTCAGCTGGCTTTAAGGAAAGGCAACAAAGATCAGCACCAGAGCAGCGCCTTGGTGTGTGTGTGTGTGTGTGTGTGTGTCACCGTGCACGTACAGTGTGTGTTTTTGTGTGAAAAGTAGTGAGAATTTTGCAACAGCCCAGACAAAAAAAAAGCTTTCAAGCCACCTGGCTAGTGAGGGTTCAGTGTCTGATCAGGACTCACATGGTGGAAATAATTTCATCTGGGCCAGGAGGGAGAATTCTGTAAGATATTACTGCATATAGAAGCTGGCCCCGTCCTCTGTGTGGGCCACGGCAGGCTGAATCACTTCTTATCACAGTACTAGAAGACTGAAACATGCAGGAGGTGTAAGATATTGGAATACTGCTATCCAGCGCCTCGAGGGCCAAAATAATGAATGATGGTCTGGGGCAGCTGATTGTGTAGTGTCTATGTGCAGCACAGCATGTGGCATGTGAGCCCATGGGTTTGTGTGTATGGTGGCGGTTAGAGGGGCGCCTCTGTAGCTATCTGTTCTTCTTTCTGCCAGCTGAAGCTACAGTAAGCTTTAACTTAGCTCAGGCTACGTTTATCAAATGCATCTTGACGTTAAAGGACAATGCCTCCGTTGAATATGTGCTATTCAAACCGTTCTTTGACGCGAGAGTTAGACAAGGTCCAAGAGGAATTAGAAAATGCTTTGGACCTTGTGATGATGCTGTTAAGCAGACTTTAATCTATTTTCAGGTCAAAGAGGCATCAGAATACCACAATAAAAAAAAAATATATGAGAAGTTAAGATCATCTCAGTCAGTGCCCCTGACGAAAAAGATGATTTTAGATGCTTTTGAAAATCGGAGCCCACAAGTATTTACATAACACTGAGAGGCACGGAGATAACATACTGTAGGGAGACACCCACTGGTTGTGCCCGGTATTTTACACTGCTGGGAGTGATAGATTAACTTAAGAGTTCAATCTATGACTCAGGAGGCGTTCACTCTGCTTTGGGATTGGCCCTGTTAAAATACCTTTCCACAAAATAATGCTTCATTATTCCCAAACCTTCCCTTTAAAAAAAAAAAAAGGAGAACCCGAGCAGGAAAGATCAACTTTGAAGGAGAGAAAAGAGAAAGAAAACAGGAAAAGAAGCAACAAAAGATAGAGAAATAGATGGAATTGAAGAAAAAAAAGGAATTAGGGAATCAAAGGAAGAAAAACAAACAAAAAAGGAATAGAGGGTGAAAATATTGTGAAGAAAGAAGGAGGGAATGAAGCATTTAAAGGAATTCTAACAGAGCCATACATACAACTTTATGATTACACACAATAATGATGTAGACAGAGTAACAGGTAATTATATTTTATCAAGTACTTACAAACTTGTTTTAAGCGGCTAGCAACTAAGAGACCAATAATGTGCTGATTTAAATATTTTAGAGAGGGAGAAGTGGTAACGAGTGTATGTGTGTGTGCGTGTGTGTGTGCAGTGCACATGACAAGAGCCGAGGCTTCATGATGAAAGTTGGAAGGGAGGACAACTGTGGGAAGGAAGAAAGGATAGGAGGGAGGGAAGAGTGATGGATAAAGGGAGACACAGATGAGTTGGAAGGATGGGCAGGAAAGAAGGACGGAAGGACACAGGGAGGGAAGATGGCACTGATTCATACTAAGTTAAAACTAAAATATGGGAGACTCTTGATGATTGTGTGTGTGCGTTTGTGTGTGTGCGTGTGTGTGACCAGCTGGGTCAATTTAAGCATAATTTAAATCTGAATTTGCTTAAATTTCTATGTGAAATCAAATCTTTGAACCAGAACCAGATTAAACCCAAATAATTCCTCATCATTATATTTCTCATTATGAAGTGACACAAAATAAATTACAAACTACAGTGGACTTGTGGTGCCAGTGGATGCATGCATGGGGTGTAAATTTAACCACACTAAAAAAAAACAACAAAACAAAACGGTCAATTTGTAAATAAGTATACAGTAATCCTTTTAGGCTGGACTACAGCGTAGATTAAGTTACTGTAGTTGCAGTCTGATTTATGAGCTTATTTAAATGTTTTAAAAACTTTTTTAAAGTTTGAAGTTGTTTTCTCACATTGCACGTCATGTTTTCGGACAACAATTTCAACAGTTCAGTCAGATCAACAGGTAACATGGGTTTCTTGAGAACATTCTAACCCTGAATGCAGTTCATACATTCATACATCCTTTTTTCTTGTTTGATATGTATATATATTGTTGCATTTTCTTTAATATTTTATGTGCTGAGATTGAAAAGACACAACCAACTAAAATCAGAATAATTTTTAGAGATATAAAAGATGACTTGTTGACCTTAGACTCAGAGATAAAAAGCATGAGAGACCCATGTTACCCAGCTTGCATGTCAGGTGAGCAAGCAGCACCGCAAACCAACGAGAAAGAAGACAGAGAAAGAGAGAGATAAACGTCCATAAAAGAAGAGTTAAGTGAACCGAAAAAGATCAGAAAGAGAGGGAGCCAGTTGGAGAGGAGAAGAGGAGGCATTCCGGAGAGAAAGAAAGAAAAGGAGAAATATATGCAGTCCATACTGGCATCGTCTGCAAGACACCGCTCAGAGCAAACCACTACCAATCTGTTCACACTACTTCTACTCAAACCAAAACCAAAAAAAAAAACGTAAAAGACACCATATAAGATTTAAGAAGCACCCGCAGGTTGCTGGGGAGAATTAGAGACCCAGGATTAAGAAAGTATTCTGATTTAAAGACCACAAAATGTGCAGCTAATCTAAGTCAACAAGCACCCAACAGAGCAGCGAAGTGGGTGCAGTCAAACAGGCACTTTTGGCCATTTAATATTTACTAAAGGCAAAGTGATAACATTTTAAAAGCTGGCCTGTTACTGCACTTCACTGTGTACTTAGGAATGCAATGAAGGAGAGGGAGTTGTTGGCAAGCAGCAACTATTAATTTCTAATTGCATTGCTCAGTACGTTAAAAAAGCATTCGCTTGTGCTTTAGTGCCCGATGAAATGCAGTAGCAGGCTAAAATCTAAAATGTCCATGTGACAGGGTCCCATTTCAAAAAGAGTCGAAAAGTTCGCAGAGGATTGAGGTGCGGAGGGTTTCTTAAAAAATAATAAAAAAAAAAAGGGTAGCTTGGGAATCTCATCACCCAAATCATTAAAAAACACCAGAGAATAATAATAATAATAATAATAATAATAATAAAAAAGACTTGGGGCATGCCTTTAGGTTAGGGGTTAGGAAAATAATTAATCATTCAGAAAGAATCACAAACCAATCGACCAAATCAATAAAAAACAAATCAAAGGCAGACTCCAAACCAAAGTGTTGTGCAACATCAGTGACTTGTATAGATGACAAAGGTGTATATCTCTGGCCCAATAAACCTCAGTATTAAGGTAGGTAATCAATCAGTGGTTGAATATTGTCAGTTCCCAAACAGAAATGTCATATCACTCTGTCAGCCTTTATTAGGTGACTATGTATATATTTATGTGTCTATATACTGCTTTCCCTCTCACTCTATGTACACAAGGATATTCGCTGTCTGCAAGGCAACAACAGGATATAAACATTTATGATGCTTTTGTGATTCTCCTGACATCAAATTCATGTAAGAACCAGCCAGAATAACTGAATAAAACAATATCCAAGTACAGTTTGGAAATTACCCGGCGTCGTTTACAAGCAGCTTTGTCAGCCTCTCAGGGGGACAAATGGATTCCCTTTCTAAAGGCACGAAAACAACTGCCAAGCTCATACACCCCTGGGATACACTAACCTTATTTGTATGCCTGACCAGTGCTGTCTGAGGTGAAACACACTGCATTCCTCCATAGGGGAACATACTGGTGTACCTGTGTGCATATCTTTTCTTTGCTTCATGTCCTCAAGCCAGCATCAGGCTAAAGGTGTGAGGGGATTTCAGCCAAACCTACTTAATGTAATGAAGATGAAATGTATCTACGATTGATGGGATACACAACTGCTGAAGCTAAATACATAAAAGTATCAGTTTAACCTGAGATTTAAGAATAATTTTTAATAAAAAATAATTACAATTAAGGAGTAGGATATGTGAAACATGAATATTTGGTAGAGTTAGATGAGAAGATTGAGTCGACCCTCATCTTTATAAATTAAACATTAATCTAGACCTAACAGTTTGTTAGCCTAGCTTAGCATTAAGACCAGAAGCAGCTAGCCTGGCTCTGTTGGAAGGTAACAAAATCCAACTACCAGCACCATGCAGTCAAATTTAACAAAAAGATTTGAGAAAGTATTGATTTTCTCAAAGTGATTTCCCAAAATGGCAACTACTAACAAGCTAATTCTTTAAAGGATCAGTCTTATGTGATTAATTTTGTGGTGAAACACTGGAACACTAATTAAATTAGAAACTAATAACCTACAATTAACAATAAAGTCTTGCGTCTAGAAGATGAGCCACAGAGAGGTGAGATCCTGTATGTTTTAATTGCTTTGCAGAAACCAAACAAGTCTGACTGATGCTACAGTAGTTTGCCTTCATAAGCGAATAAACAGTATATCAAAGTCAGTCCGCCTACAGAGCTGCCACCCCCCTCCTGAGGTATTTGGTAATGAGAGGTGCATCGACTATCGTACAGAAAGTTGTTTTTCAAGTGACATTCAGCTTTTATGGTCAGTCTGATCATAACACAAAATTAGTTTCCTCTTTGGCAAACTAGCGCACAGAAACTCCCCTTCTAAGGCTAAATGAAGCTGAGTTCTGTTAAGCCACACTTTGCACTTTGGTTTGCATGGTTCTCAGACTATTCTCCTGCCAAAGAGCACTTTGAATATCACATGAATAAAACACCAATTATCCCTGAAGTGTAAATACAATAGACACTCAACATTTGACTTGAGTTTGGGATATTCATTCTCATTCAGACCCACTGTTGACCATAGGGCCTTCACGTCGATGATAAATGAATTCATACATACATTTACATAAATTTCACGGGTCCTGAGTAAATCCATTTATGGATCAAATTGTTCCCCATGTCTGCACATTGCTATTGTCTGACAAAAAGAAAAAAAAAACACAAGCGCAACTTGTATTTTTCTCATTTGAATTTAAAGTTTCCCTAGTGATTTATGAATTGAGAGACTTTCGTGACCCCTGGGTCAAAACACGGTTGTTGTGGAATGTGGAAAACACTGTATACACTACCGGGCCTGATATACCACCTTTATATATGTCATGCTATACAGTGTCCATCATGCCAGGGGAATGGACACTATCCCCTGTGTCAATGATAAAAGATCAAATAAAACCAATGTGAAACCAAACCAAGTGCTGAGACAATGCAATAGGTTCTATTGGCAAATGCAATAGGTTTTTGATGCTATTGATGTTCAGCAGACCGAGGCATAAATACCTATCTGAACCACTTTCAAATATTAGAAAATCTATACAAAATAACACTAATAGTATAGTCAGTAAAGTTTTATTTGTCTTATTAGTCTCATTATACTACTTAAGACAAATGTACAAGGCATGGGAAGGGAGAGCAAGTTAGAAAAAAAGCTGTTTTGCAGCCTTCATTATTATAAACATTATATTTTAACCAAAAATAATATGACAAAGTAATGATAATATTAGCTCCCTAACAGCCAACATATTTATCACAAATCAAACTCGCCCATGTCCAAATTATTATTAATACGTCAAGGGTTGACCCTTGTCCCTTCCAAGCACAACTGTAAAATTTAGTGTTTCATAAGTTTAAAATGATACAAACCCAGGGGATTGTGCCCTGTGTTGATCGCGCTACATCTGGCTGCTTTCACTGCCAGACTGACTTCAGCCGTCTCTTAAGTTCAAATGCGGTTGCAGCTGAAGTTTCCTAATCATTTGAAAGCATGCGAGATGGGTATCGGCACACGGTCTGTTTGTGTGTGTGGGAATGGCAGAGCAGGCAGGCAGGAAGGGAAGGAGGGAGGGAGGGAGTTGGACTACTTACGTTAACCTCAGTGATCGCTATGTCAACAATGCTACCCACAACTATCAAGGCATCAAATGTGTTCCATGCATCAACAAAATAATGCTGCGTAGGGGTGGAAAGAACAGAAAAAAAACAACAGAAGAAAAGGACAGAACATAAGACATTTAAAAAAAATGGAAAGAACGGAAATTAAAGGAGAGAGGAGAAAAATAAGATAAAAAACATTATATACATGAGCATTGGAGTTTTTAGTAGGAGGAGAGAGGGAAAGAATCAACAAAATTAAACGGCAAAAAAAGAAAAGGAGGGGCAGTCTGAAAGAGATGGACAGCAGAGGAAGAGCAGCGGCGATCGGTCATGCTTATTCATGAGAGGAAAATGTCAACAACAACAACAACAAGAACAACAGTAAAGAACAAATTGCAACAAAATCACAACAGAAAAAACACCCCTGTTGCTGCAGTTAAAGAAAATGAAAAGATGTGTAAGTTTGTTTGTGATTGGTCAGTGAGTTAGTTCGGTTAGTGAGGGAATTAAACCTGAGGACATGTCACAGTCTGACAAAAAGTGGAGAAAAAAATAAAAAATCAAGAACCCAACAACATCCGAGGTACTGTTAGGAATAAGGAAGGAGGACGCAAGACAGAAACCCTTTGTTTTCAACGCTAAAACCCTGCCTCTGTTCCCGTCACTTTTTATGAAACCCAGGAAGAAGCTCATTCTTGTTCGGGAACCTTTGTGGTCGGGGGGCTGGGGGGGTGGGGATGTCCCCTGAGTAGCAGCGGCCATCTCGGAGTTAAGGATGGAGAGGAGGGAGAGAAGGAGGAGGAGGAGAAAGAAGGAGGCAGAGAAAGAAAGGAAGAGAGGTGAAGAGAAAAGACAGCACAACAAAGAATAGCCACAAAGGAAAGGAAAGATCCAGAAGAAGCAAGAGGGCACAAGACGGAGAGAAAGAGGGAGCGACAAGGAGAGCGAGAGAGGGCATCATACTTACGTTGATCTCACTGAGAATGACGTCTATTATGCTGCCAATTACGATGAGGAAATCAAACACATTCCAGGGATCACTAAAGTACCCCTACACAGGATGAGGTGAGCAAGAGGAGGAGGAGGAGGAGGAGGAGGAGGAGGAGGAGGGTAAGAAAGGTAGGTTAGAAGGAAAACAACATCTGCTGCTACTTCGCAGCCCTATTAAGGTGGCATGAGGTTGTATAGTACACTGAGGAAACCGAGAAAAAAAAAATCAGCTGATGACTCAACACATGAAAGAATTTAATTCTAATTCCAATAAACAGAATCGACTTCATCAGGTTGAGCTGAATTTCCTGCTCTGCTAAGGATGGCGTGGTAGATAGCAGTTAGTTAAGTCTCTTATGTCTGCATCTTGGGGCGATTTAGCAATGCTGTGGCAGTGATTATGCTGAAAGCCCACTTTGTTTGCTTAACTTATTGTGGGCAATTCATCATCAGCAGCGGTACAAAGTGAGTATTTATGAAAAACATCCACATAGCTTCAGGCCAAAACAGTATTATCTAGGCTGGTAAAATAAAGATATATTACATGTGCGGTAAAAGGAGAAAGCTGCATCTCGGACAGATTGTGTTATGCTCTGGTGCAGAGATGCAGCTTAAGTATACTGTGGAGAGACAGCCAAGATGTGACAATGGGTGGGGTTGGAAACTAGCCTGGCACATGGCCTTTGCGAAACAAATCCATACACTGTAAAATAAATTCAGATTTATTCTCTCGTTCAGATTCTGGCTGATTGTTTCCCCAAAACACACTAACAAAATGTATTATTGTTTGCTTGGAGAGCTAAAGTTCTGATGTTTGCACCAGTTGGAGGAAAT
The DNA here is from genome assembly GCA_028641955.1 of Protonibea diacanthus. Lineage (NCBI taxonomy): Eukaryota > Metazoa > Chordata > Actinopteri > Sciaenidae > Protonibea > Protonibea diacanthus. Next base: position 11,317,232 of record CM053997.1, on the reverse strand, counting down.
CCAAAGATGTTTGGAAGTTGGAGCAGAGGAATGGGGAGGATCACTGTCTCGACAATGAGATATGAGGCTTTATGTTTTTTTTGTTTTTTTTGTTTAAAAGTCATATTTTACTTTGACTTTATATTGTAGTAAACTCGTAGAAAGGGTTGCTGAGAGAAGATCAGTCTTACTGATCTATTTTAAGCTTTGTTATCTGTCATCAGCAGCTGAGGTATCATCACAAAAAACTCCCCTCTACCCTCTGGCAATATGCAAAATACTACCAGGTATCCTTGGACTCTATAGTGGTTTAGGAAGTTATTTTTATGAGTAAGAATATTATTGTAACACCATTATTATTGAGTTAAACATTAGTAGAACAGAACTCAGAAACAGAATTAGTATTTAAATACTGATGTACACAGTGACAACGTTTATTTTTATCAACGTAATTATCTGATGTTCAGAACCAAACAATGTAGTTAAAAACGCATACACATAAAATAGTGTCAAAAAATCCATGTAACTGAAGTCCGTTGAGGGAAAAGGCTGAAAAAAGTTAGAAAGCATTCAACTTTTCCACAGAGCAAATGTTAGTGGAGCTTTTCCACATGAGTGTCGACGACTGTAATACCTGAGAAGTAAAAGTGTTTGTTAGCTGGTCCTTTGTGCGTGTCAGCTGTCTAAAGGAAGAGTTTAGGTACATCCTGAAGTTGCAACTCATACACAGATAAACTGGTTTATTTTCATTAGCAACATTCAGTATGGCTTGAGAACATGACGTCATGCTGCGTTTTTAACTTATTACTTACTCATGAAAGAAGAAAAACACACGTTTAAAGATTCAGGACTGTACCAAAGACATCCTGACATGCTAATTTAGTTCAGTGCAAAACAGTTTTTAAAAAGCTGTCAATTTTAAATAGCCTTACTTAAGGTAAACTTTACATTTATAACGTAGCGCAGCATGAAGTCACTTCCCAAGCCTCAAAAGTTGTCCTGCACAATTACATGAATTTGAACTGGGGCCACCTGCATCTGAAAATATTACGAGGCATGCGTTGTTACTCACAGTATATGGTCCAAGTAAATAATTATTTTCAAAAGTTATTACAAGATAATCACAAGTCATCCATCTTAATGAAAGGACACATTTTGTAGAATGTGATTTTGTATTTTGTAGCCAATTGGAAAAACAAATTAATTCCAGTTTGAAAACTCTAATACTAGCAAATACTGATATCTTTGTAGATGATATTCATTATTTCCAACAACTAACTAGCCAAAAATAATGGCATTAGTAGTAGTCTGAGTTGATAGTTGGAAATACTTTATTTGATTTCTAACCTGTGCTGTTCAACAGCAGAGATAAGAATAAAATCAGAATATTAAGCAATGTTTTTGCTATTGATTATGTTCAAGCATTTTCCACTAACCCTGGTGCAATAGGGAGAATAATTTCCATCTGTTACTGTTTAAACAGCTGATGCACCAGGAAGTTCTAACATTGGACCAATAAACCCACACAGCTATACAGCAACAACAGCAGGGTAACGAGGGAGCAGTGAGATTAAAAACCGCATGACGCCGTCCACTAATCATGTTTTAAATCCATTATATCGTAATTATCATCTGGAGGAAATGAAATAGGGATCAGGAATATAAACAGTTCAACGTCAGTAAGCAGTTATTTGCAATAAATGAGATTCAATGCCTGAATGTATTTGACTATTCCATTATATTCCTTGGTTGTAAGCTAGTAGATCTGTACATTTATTTGGTAGCATCACCTGCTCAACACAGAAGATGTCATTTTTCTATGCTGCTCTACTCTACTGTACTCTACTATGTACAAGAGTGTTATTCTATTCTACAGCTAGAGAAGTGGACCTACCCTGGGTTTGAAGGCGATCAGTTTAAGGATCATCTCCACAGTGAAGAGTCCAGTGAAGAGCATGTTGAGGATGTTCATGGCATCATTGAAATTTTTGGTCTGTCCATGATGCTGCAAAGACAAAAACAACAACTCATTGATGTCCACAAAGAATGGGAGTTTTATGAGATTTGTCATCTGTGAATGTGTTACGAGTGTTTGTCAGACCCACCTGCATGGCCAGACAGATGGTGTTGAGAAGGATGAGTGTGAACATCAGGTACTCAAAGTAGGTGGAGTTGACCACATACCACACCTTGTACTGATAAGGGTTCTTGGGGATGTAGCGACGCAATGGACGTGCCTTCAAAGCATACTCTACACACTGGCGCTGAGACACAGACACAGAGACCCATGTGAGCATACACACACACTTCAACTTTGCGTCTGGTGATGTAGCTCCCCGACTCCTCATCACTCTGTCTCTCCACCATAGAGGATGCTACCCAATTGTCTTTTGGCAGTCTGAAATAGCCTCTGTGCATTTCCATGCTCTTGCTGAGACGTGGATCATCATGGAGAACACAGCTGCAGAGACTTGGCCTAGCCTCCTTCCTTAAGCTTTAGTCTCATCTTATGTCTCCAGCTCCCCTCCTGGCTGGACTCCTGAAGTAGTTCAGACCCATAAACTCATGTCCAGCCTCTCCAGATTCACTCATGTCTCACCCCCACTGCCTGGCCTCCATTCTCTCTCCCATGTGCCTCCTGAATGACAAAGTGACTTTCCCACTTCAGTCAAAACAGCAGAGTCACTCCAATGTAACCTGAAAACTCACATCTATCTTGCTGGTGAACAAAAAAGCTGCAGTTATACACACAAAGGCGTGCACAAATTCAGTAACAGCTGATTGAAACAAAAACACTACCTGGTTCTTGTCCAGCTCACAGTTCTTATATTCTTGCTCTCCTTGCTCCTGGAATGTGACGATGACGAAACCGACGAAGATGTTCATCATGAAGAAGGCGATGATGATGATGTAGATGATGAAGAAGATGGAGATGACTACACGGTAGTTGTAGATGGGCCCAACATCTTCAGCGTGAGAGTCTATGGCCCGGTACAATAACCTGAGGGGAGGAGAGGAGATGAATTTCAGGAAACAAGGTGGCCTGGACAAGTTTCCAGGACAGTGCTGAAAAACAATAAGCAGATCAATATACATGTGTGTTGTGTTTGTATGTAGACACACACCCTGGCCAACCCTCAAACGTAGACACAGCGAACAGCGCCATCATGCCTTGCAGGACATTATCAAAGTTGAAGTCACTGTTCTCCCACACTCTCTGGGCTCTTTCAGGTTTTCCCACGTCGCCGTCCTTATACATAATGTAGGAACCCCTGTAAACACAAGCACACACACATTCATGCGTTTCTTTCCAGTAGTTATGATATCAGAGAGCGTTAACAAGCTTGTGTGCACTCTACCTGCACTCTGCCTGGGTTTGTTTAGAGTTGTCGGAACAGACGAAGAACTTGCCCTGATGGAAAAACATAGAAATTTAGTATTTCGCGAGACCTGCAGACAGTTATGTCAACATTCTCCTTTCCGTCTTTACCTTGAAGAGTTGTACTCCAATACAGGCAAACATGAACTGCAGCAACGTGGTGACGATGACAATGTTGCCGATGGTCCTGATGGCCACAAACACGCACTGTACTACATGCTGGAAAAACACCAAAAACAATAGTTAGTACATGGGTACATCTCTTCTGTTAGGAAGAGACTATGTGTGCATTATATGTTATTATATGTGGAAGAGTGTTAACCTTTAGCCCCTTGGCTCTGTTGATGGCCCTTAACGGTCTGAGCACTCGCAGAACTCTCAGGATCTTCACCACATTAATTGCACTGGATCTGAAACACACATGGGATTAAACGGCTGACCAGTCAATCAGATTAAACACACGTGTCATGATTTTGGCAAGGCTGGAACATCACACATCCAATAGCATCTGTGTTAAAGACTGATCGAACACAAACTGTAGCATGAGCACAAGAAACAAGACAAGTCAACTCACAAGTTGAGGAAATTAAAACGATCAAGACAAAGTAAACTGGACGGAGCCAAATCACATCTGATGTATACATTTAGTTGTAAACATTTACACAGATAATATATGAAATAACTAAGGTAATTAATATATATATATTTATTTTAACAGAGGGTTGGAAGAGGTGCAAAAACACATTTAACTAAAGTCAGGTGGCCAAATAATAATACAGATTTAGCTTTGAATTTCTACAACCAAAATATTGTTATCATACACTATCCTTAGAAAATAGTATTTTTGGACTGATGCTCTTATTAAAGTACTGATTATTTCCCAAAATCAGGTTCTCAATGTTGTCACTAAGGATCATTAATTCTGTCATTATGGGGCAGTTTTCTTAGACACAGACAGCATGGTTTTAACATAAACTGTCTACAATAGTAAATACAATATACTGTGATAAAAATGTATACGTAAAACGGTGCAACACAACACACAACACACAGAAACATGTTCGCACACAAGTACAACACAAAGACACAAACAGACTTCTACAGGCAGACAGAGAGTCATTGGGTTGTAAGAGAGTGTCGACACAAGCCAAAGGTCAAAGAGTGTGACCTTTTAAAGGAAGTGGTTCAAAAGAAAAGTTTTTACATACTAACCAAAATAATCAAATGAATACCTTGACATTTTGATTTTTACAACTAATGTCTGGAAAAAGCTTCAACACTGGTTCTTCTGTAATCTGAGCTCGGCTTTCCAAGTATAATTATTACTACCTGCTGTCAACAGGTACCAAACATGCTGAAGATCTAGACTGCCAGCATATTTTACCTTTAATTTCAATTTAATTAAGAAGCCAGCCTTTCAATTGACTGAAGAACAAACACAGAAACTTTTTCCCGTGTGACAAAGTGTGACAAAGGTAGGAGGAAAAAAAGTGTATTCAAAATGTCAATGTATCCTTTCAAGGGAGTGACTTTTTAGATGGTTAAAGGAGTGATATAAAGGGAGTGACATTACTCTATGTCGGTTTTTAAACAGAAAGTAAGGAAAAGGCCTGTTGTGCAACGAACGTTTTACACAGGGAGGTAAAGTTTAAAGGCAGTTAAAGGTAGTTCATGTGGAGTAGGATGTTATCAGTAACACATCGCAGTCAAACCAGCTGTGAAGATCTCCTCTAGTGTACAATGACTGACTTCTGACCATACATTCGAAAATAAATAGTTGTGCTTCATTTGACTGGGTTGAACTGACTGATGAACCTGTTAGACTAAAATGCCTAATTAGTTTCCTGAAGAGCAAAAATGATAAGGGGTCTATCAAACCTAATGTTATAGATGGCAGCAGAAACACCTCATGTTTTATATAATTTCTAATTTATTTAGGATGCTTTTCATGTTAAACGACTAACCTCCTTATAAATATTTCTATTCTGCTTTATGTCAATATACATAGATACGTAAATGGAAACATGGCAAAAAAAAGGATATATAGATATACAATATATCCCCAAAAAGATGTTTCACTATTGGTAACAATAATAGCAAAACAGTAAATGCTGAAACTGCAGTAAAAAACAGTTTACAGACACTACTAAATGCAGCACCATCACAATTAATTTGACTGCGATGTATTCTAGAAAAATCCCACACAGTAACTACTTTTAACAGGCACAAACCACGGAGTTTTAGCATTCAGGTGTCATTTCTATAGCATGGGAGAGTTCAGTTTATCCAGAAATATGAGAACTGAGTTTCACTTGCTCCCAAACCTATAACCAAGAATAAATACACAAGTGTATTAAAATTTACTGGATCTAAAAATGTATTAAAAGGACCTAGGATAATTTACCCTTTGCTAAAAATACATTCCCTCATTTAAAAATAAAAACATTACGCCAATCGCTATAAAGACGCATTTCGGTATGCATCACATGCAAAAGCATACCATGCGTTTGTAATAACAAATCACCCATTTATTATCAATACAGGATAATCCCACTAATCTATACCGGTTGATAACATCACAGATTACAGACTTCTTTTTTGACTAAACTCTCCAAGACTATAGAAATACCAAATCAAAAGAGTGACAGTTTTACACAGTTAAGGTGAAGGTGTGTTAAGGGGGGTATTAATACGGGCTAATGTGGACTTACGTCGAGAAGTCTAGTCTATTAAAAATTAGAGACAGAGAGTGTAGCATAGTACATTAAACATCAGAAAATATTACAGCATTTCAGGGTATTATTTGCTACGAGAAGCAGAGAACATTTTTAATAAACATCACAAAGAGAGAAGGGGATTGGGAGTAATGAACTGTAAAGTTGTTAGAGAATAGAGAGAAGTGTGAAGCATGAGGTAATTTACAAATGAAAATGTTTTCCCACTTAGCCACTTTACAACTTGATTCATGTGTTCTTGGTCTGGACTAGTATCTGATGCACAAATTATTATCTGGCTGACTAGTCCAGTCTTTTTAACATTTAACAACGCAAATGTATGTTTGACGATATCGCAAAACTGGTCACATTACTGCTGATGCCACTTAGAATGGTTACCAATTAATGTCGGTAATATCAGCGCACAAAAATTGGACTCAAATGCTGAAGCAGCAAAGGATTCAGGTGTCAATTAAAATGAGATAACAGTGTAAAACATGCATGAGAAATCTTTATATTGCACTCACTGTATTCCAGAGGAGATGAGAGACACACTGACCACCACCAGGTCCAGAATATTGAAATAGTTTCTACAAAATGAACCTTTATGGAGGAAGGCTCCATAGGCTGTCATCTGTAGAGGTCAAAGTTCACATTTTAGAGTCAAATACAGAAGGAACAACTGTCTGTCTGACCTTCAACACTGGATTAAAGAGTATCTACAATCAGTTGGTCCTAGTAGTTGGTTTACGTTAACCGTATAGTTATCTGAAAGTCAATTCTCTTTACTTTTGTTGTCCTGTTGCAGCAAAGCTCTCTCGCCAGGCAAATTAAGGCTGTAACAAACACCAGCGGCAAAACTTTAGTCTCTATAGATAAAACTCTCTCTATAGATATCTCAGTAGATATATGTAGAATACGCTGAAAAAGATTGGGACCACGTAAAAATACAGGACATTTATACTTCAGCACTACCTTTAGAATGATCTCTATGGTGAAGAGTCCAGTAAAGACATGGTCTGCATAGCCCAGGATCTGAAAACACAACAAGGAGCATCATTGTTTTGACTTTAGAGATACCTTTTCCATGATACTGCTGGACTACTGTACACTACACAATAGCATTAGCAGCAAACAACAAAAGGCCTGAGCAGGAAGCATTGTGTCATCAGTTGTACTTTCCATAAATTCATAAATGATGATTTCAACTGAATGAAAACTGTCGTCGTCCAACAACAACAACAACACAACTATTTCTAGGTCGAGGCTTCCACGGAATTGTGTACACAGTTGAAATAAAGAGAGAAACAGGAGGAAATGCAACTCTTCAGGGGCTGAAGCTGAACTTGTAGTCAACTGTAGCAAAGTCCTAGAAGACTCTGCATCATACTGAAATAATAATACTGAGGCTCAGGTCTACAGATAAGGAATCTGATTTGACTTAAATAGACTTTGAAAACAGATCAGAATCTGAAAAACAGGATGTATTATTTCATTAAAGTTTCCGACTAAGGTTAATTGTGGTAGACTCTTAGACGACAGCTCACAAATTACAGCCATTACCACTAAACAGCACTAATATATAAAGAAATATGATTTTCTATTAGTGTAACAGCTGCAGTGCAGATACAGTATATCCTTCATGAGTGCATATAGTACACGTTCTAGGGTTTTAGAGTCTGGCTTAAGGTTGAATATTGGCTTTGGCCATGTGTGTGAAACTAAAAGTCAACATAATAATATAATAAATATAATATAATTATGTGCCTACATAACAAATGCTTAATGCTAAGTTGCCAGTCTGGCTACAAAAAACAAAGCTTAACAGGCGTTTCACATCTTCTTAACATGAAGTTAATCACAGTTGCATTACTTGAGAAGAAATCTCATTAAGTGTAACCGGCCAGTCACAATAAGCTTTGGTTCCTCTATATGTTGCTGTCAGCTCTAATCCATTTAGAGCAGAATGAATGCGTGTGGGCAACTAATGAGGACTACAATGTTTGATTCTATTCCACCCCGAACACGTATATATTGTATTTACACTTTAATACATGTTTTTTTTTACATTTAAACATTAATGTGTGTTACCTGGTTTCTGAAAGAGTCATTTTTGACTGGGTCCTCTGCTGCCAGACTGATGCTGCTGAGCAGGATGAAGAAGAGGATGAGGTTGGTGAAGATGTTGTGGTTGACGATCTTATGGCACAGAACCCTGAATCTAAGAAAGAGAGTGAGAGAATTATATTTGAGTCTCTCGTTACAAAAACAAGAGGGAATCATAAATGATCAGAACATGTAGAAATGGAAAAATACAGGAGAAAACAACTAAATCAAAAGAAAAAGAAGAGAGTAAAAAGGCAGGCAGAAGGAAGAAACTGCAGTGTCCTCTTACTTGTTGGTGTGGCTGAAGATGAAGAAAGCGCGGGCCTCAGGCATGGGAATGGCCTTCTCCTTCAGCTGGATGTCGGACAGTGGCCGTGGCCTCGGGCCCACTGGCATCTCTGGCTCGTCGTCATCATCGTCTCCTGTTGAGAGAGGGAGAAAAAAAGATAATAGTGAAAGTAAAGGTAAGAGGAGAAAATCAAAAGGTAGAGCAGAGGAAATAATGTGACATCAAAAGGTCGGAAAAGTGGAGCTTGGAGTAAGTATAGGTACTTTGGCAGAAAGTCACACAGAGGAACAATTGCACCTTGTTGGATACACATCTGGTTTGTGCATTACCTATGTAATCATTGGCAGGATATGGATTCTTCTCTTCACTCTCATCTCCACAGTACTCATCTATGTTAATCTGCAGAGGGAGAGCGTCAAAGTTATTTACCATTTCATTCATTTCTCCGACTACATCCACGCCGACTTGTCTTTGGTATGTGTGTGTACCTTAGTAGCAGTGTTAGTCTCTCCATCAGAGGTGATGGACTTCAGCTCTATCTTCTCCTTCTTCTCCTCCTCCAGAGGTGGCTTCTCATTGTTATGGCGCTTTTCTGGACTGGCCAGCCTAGAAATAGATAGAGGGAAAGAAGATCCTCGCCTTTAGCATGTTTGCCACCATTTCCCTGCCCCTAGCAGTGTTAGCCCCATGCTAATCTATTTGTACTGGACCGCATATAAATTAACAACGGAAGGACAACATTAGCGCTCAGTGAGGGGTTGTATCTCAATCACAGAGGGTAGCTGTGCTGTTATAATGAAACCAAAAGGATAGTGGGCAGGCAAATGGTTGTTTTCCATCACACTTTTTCCTCAGATCAATACAGGTTACACCCAAGAAGGAGACATTTAATGATTTGTGCCACTGAGGGGAACGCTATCTTCCTCTACGGCACTAAAATCTCACATTACCTCTGCTGACAAATGACCTTTGTAGACAACGAGATGCTAAAATTACCCAATACAATTGGTTTAGACAGAAAAGCAAAGCAGGCAAATGCCAGCCTGTCTTAAAAACCTAATAGTTCATGTTCTAATTGTTAAGCATATTTAGTCCTTTGATTCCGAGGCTCTAGTATCAGCATCCTTAAAAGGCTCTGGGCATTACTGACTATCCAGGATGCTGTAAGATAAAGCTCTCCCTTGATGCTGTTGAGACTCTCCCACTCCCTCTCCCCCAGCCAGTTTTTTTTTTTTTTTGTGATGGTCTTTTACTCAGCTAATTGTCTACTTGTTTTTCTTTCTTTTTCTGTTTTACCTGGCTAGTTTTTTCCTCTCCTTCTCCTCTTCCTCTTCTTTCTGGGCGGATGTGAGGCTCTCGGCGTCTGCCAAATTGTCCACAGCGATGGCCAAGAAGACATTCAGTAGGATATCTGTTCAGAGGTGTGTCGTTAAGGATGTTGCCGACCCATTAGACGAGTGAAAAACTATCACGTTTCCTGCGTCTGAAATACACAGAACTTCCAGCTGCCCGAGTATGAAGTCACTCAGTGACCTCCAGCAAACTGAATGTATCCCCATGCAAACTCCCCTCCCTCCTGCAACTACATCTTAAATAGAAATCAGATCACCCATCACGCCTCCACCTCCCTTCAGATTCACATTAAATAGGCTGCTGTGTGACTATTTTATGTAGGGCTCTGTTGTGGCAGGATACAGTTTCCACAGATGAAGAGGATGATGAAGTAGATGCAGACCAGCATGCCGGGGAAGGATGGTCCACCATATGCCATGATGCCATCATACATCACAGAGTTCCAGTCCTCTCCTGTTAGAATCTGTAGAGAGAGAGAAATTAACTGAATAAAAGTTTCATCTTCATAAAGAAAATCGTATGCGACAGCGTATGTATACAGGACAGAATAGAAGATGCAAGAGAAAACAGACCACCGGGAATTGCATTATCATTACCTGAAACACAGTGAGCAGAGACTGGGGGAAGTTGTCAAAGGTGCTGCGTCGGGTTTCGTCGAAGTTGAATTTCCCCCCAAAGAGCTGCATGCCAAGCAGGGAGAAGATGATGATGAAGAGGAAGAGCAGGAGCAGCAGGGAAGCGATGGAGCGAACAGAGTTTAGCAGGGAGGCCACCAGGTTGGACAGGGAGTTCCAGTATCTGAAGGAGAGATGTCCAGTTAATGTGTGTGCAGGTACAAAAACAAATACACACTAGACTGTTTTCTCAGATTGATTCCCCCTGTTTCCTCTCTACGGAGTGCAAGATTGTGCATCCTAAGGACATTTGGTAATACAATACTTGCTACTGTCTTTCCCTTTCTGCACAGTAGGTGACTTTTGAATATGTGCATGTGTGGAAAGACAAAGGGATACACATCTTTGTCAGCAAAACTCATTAATCAACTCCATAATTATCAATATTTAAAATGTCTGTATTAACCTGGTTATTTTGAAGATTCTCAGCAGGCGTACGCAACGTAACACGGAGATGCCGAGAGGAGACATGATCTTGGTTTCCACCAGAATGGTCTCAAGAATTCCCCCGCATACTACGAAGCTGTCGAAGCGATTGAAGAGTGAAACAAAGTACGCCTGTGGAGAGTCAAGAGAGAAGTGAAATGTAATTAGCAAGTAGAAGACAGGAGTTTAGACTTCACCTGACAATCTCAGAACTGATAAAAATAAATATGGCTAATTTTGAGATTACCTGTAGACCCAGGCTGTACATCTTCAACAGCATCTCACCAGTGAAGAGTGCTAGCAACACTTTGTTAGCTATGTCTGAAGAGGAGGAAAGAATAGAGGAAAGGTGGAAATGGAAAGACAATGTAAAAAGGCAAATAACTTAGCTACATGAATATACGTGTAATTGAACGTACCTTGTACATCAGTTAACCACTGAGGCTGCCGGTGATGCTCAGAGGCGATGGTCAGAGTGTTGAGGAAAACCAGGAAGATGACCAGCCAATAGAAAACCTGCGATTTGACTGCTGCCCGGCACTTCCTCCTACACAGCCTGTTCCACCTCCGAGAGTACCGGCTGAAGAGGAAGAAGCAGAGATTGAGAGGAAGAGAGATGGAGAGGTGAGGAAAGATGGGGGAGAGAAGAGGTAGGGAAAAGGAGAGACATGGGAAAAGGATGACAGAGAGGCGGGAGGGTCAAAGACAGGGGGGGAAGGTGCAGAGAGAGAGAGGATGAGGAGCAGAGAGGCGATCAAGGGAGGAAAGAGAGAGGAAGACCGAGGGCCCGCAAGAGAAGAAATAAGAAAAAAACAAAGGATGATCAACAGAAACAAGTGAAGAAGAGAGTGAAGAGCAAACAGTGGAGGAGAGAGAAGAAAAAGAAAGAGTCAATTAGTCTGTCGACAGAGCAGTGATGACATCACCCCTTGGCCTGTGGCTGTCTGTTGTTTGAAAGCAGAGCTGTGGAACAGTTAGTCATCCTCAAAGACGTTTCACACCAAGGAAAAGCCAGTATGAAGAGCTTTGTTGCAGAATGAGATATGCACCATTTGAGGCAAAAAAAAAAAAGGAACGCTTATTCTTATGAACTGATTGAAGGCACAAAATTTAAACTGAAATGTGTTATATTGTGATTCACACTTCAAGGGAAACTCATGGTTCAAAAGACAAAGTGGTTCATTTTAGTGCAAAAGACATTTTTTTTCTTTCTTTTAGACAAATTAACATGTTGTTTTGTGTTGTGCTCTACACAAGGTCTTTTGCACTTTTTTTGCCCTCAACTGTTGAAAATAAAAATGATTGTTTCTGGTAATTGCCAACTTCACACCTACCAGTCCACTCAAAGGATCATTCCATTCTTTTGTACCTACGCCAATGCGCCAATGATTGGACAAAAGAAATTTCATAACTGTCCTTTTGAATTATACTAATAATAAAAATTAGATAAGCAGTCCACCATGTTTTTGTTCTAATCATGAAGCTGATGTTTTATATCTAACATCACTGGGCAAGAATCCAGTTCAACAACACATACAAATGGCGGCATCCAGGCCACTTGTCAGTGTTGGATGGTGGCAAAATGGCAACATGTAATTACAAGAATTTGCTCCAAATTACCTTAAAAGTTAATGAGGAGACAATAATTCGTTAATGCCAGACTGCCTTGAAACAAAGTGAATAAATAAAGGGTCCAGAATTATTTGGATGCTTCTAAGATAAATATTGTACCACACAATTTCACAGTAACTTAAATGTACTATACAGGGAGTTTTAAACCAGTTATGAAGGCCTCAATTTAATACTGATGCTTCTATATGACCTACATAAACAAACCAAACCATCAGCGAGAAAAGCTATTTCTATATAGTTATTATTAATGCCTACCACTGGGTCAGAGTTGGTTGGATATAAAAGCTTGTTTGAGTTTGGAAAAGGAAGTATTCATCAGACTGTGGCAGGAAATGACTGACAAATCTATAAAATTACAGAATCACTGTTAAAGCATCTGTTGAATAACTCAGAATGGGTAGCACAACCTTTGACGTGAGAGAAGTGGTTGGTGTTTAGGAAAAAAGGCACGATGACTAAGAGGGGCCCCTTTCTAACACCATGGCAGTGTGGGTATGACTAGGCTAGTAGCAGGGTTGTATTTGATGTGCGGTGTTGGCTTGCTGGCGCCAGTACTGTAATAAAGTACCTTGTGACCAGAGAGTGTTTTCTATTCATCACAGACCAATCAGCATTTATTTATAACAACTAAATCTATCCAGACTGCAAATGTCCTCATCAAGTATTTCTATTTTTCTGTTGTGGGTGTCTATCCATTATTTCCCCACCGGTACCCAACAACACCGGACCTGCTCGTAAGGAGATCTGTCCTGTACTGTATCTGCAAGTCCTGACACAGCTCACTAGGAAGTGTTGTCCCTCTCTGCCTATACAAAATTCATGTTTCACCAGTCTTCTGTCTTTTAGTGTGTGTGAGCTGAATAGTCAGTTATGGCACACAGCGGCTTTTGCCATGATGCACACACTGAATGTTACATGGGACACAACTCACAATACAACACAAGCAGACATGCATTCCTACGTTAAAAGACATATTTAATGTCTGTGATGGCAATTTGTGAACAAACAAAAATGTATTTTTTGAATGTAGGTATCAATCGTCTCATCGAAATCTTGCCAAGAAAGAAAGTTAGTGTATTTTCTAAAATCTCAACTAATCCGGAGCAAGGCTATCTATTGCTATGTCAGTTTCTCTGTGTGTGCTTGTGTACAGGCGTCCACAAGAAACACGCACGCACATTGCAGCGACTGAACAAATACCACAGCAGTAGAGACATCAGAGCAGGTGGATTAAAGGACTATGGTAAACAACATGTACTAACCTGAACTTCGATTTGGAGATCCTATTTCTGGAACACAGAAAACAGAATGGATTATACACACACACACATAACACACATATAGACAAGTACACAACATGAACATGGGGTGATTTGAGAGGGATAAAGGGGAATAGCCTCCCTCATTATCACAAATGCCTGAGCAAATATGTTAGCAAATATGCTCCTTGATCAATTCAATGGTGTGCATCCTGTATTTCCAGATGCAGTTACTTTGTATCACCAAGTACACATTTGCTAGTTCATAGTCTGAGGTGAACAAGACTCATTGTGGTCACCCAACTTCTCTTTTGAACAAATCACCCCCAGCAAACATATATACAGTGGCATCCAGTCAAAAGAAAAAATACTTTAAGTTTGGAAATCCTCCAATCAGCCCTGGTGTGAACAAAACACGAGTCATTCATATAAAAAAAATGTCTGTTGATTGTTCACCACTGTAACAGCAAAATGTACATACATAAAGTACTGAGGACGAGAGATTATGGAAGACATTAGAAAGAGAAGAGAAGAGAAGAGAAGAGAAGAGAAGAGAAGAGAAGAGAAGAGAAGAGAAGAGAAGAGAAGAGAAGAGAAGAGAAGAGAAGAGAATCCCCCACTTGGAAATTTGACTCAACAACATATCAAATTATTTCAGTCTGTTATGTTTGGATATAAATGATTTGACTGTCTATAACTTTTATGTGATTTAAAGTCACACGTCAGCCACTTGCTGGTAAGCTGTTCTCTCAGCCAAGAGTTGTTAAATGATAAACGTGATGCAGAAAATCATACATTTTGGTTAATTGGTGAGTGCGATGACCACATTAAATGATGTACAGGTTAGTATCTTTATAGCTCCCTTTGTTGCATTTAGATATAATTCCCTAATTTGCTTCTATATATATAATTTTAAATAAACAGCTGTGAGAAACTATGTATTAATTTTGTCAGTAAAGGCAGATAAACTGACTGACCTGTCGACTGACTGACCGACTGACTGAAGCAATGAAATGACTCACTGACTGAACGAAAGAATAAAATGACTGACTGGCTGGATATGGAGGCTGACAGTACCCACGTCTCCTCTCTCCGTGTGTCCGTCTCGATTATGAGATCAGCGTGTGCCGAAGTTGCTCCTAGCCTTAGGTCTGTCTCCATAGCAATGCGAAGAAGAACTGACAAACCCGTGAAAGCCTGAAAGTTTTATCTCCATAATAGTGTGAGCAAGTGTTGCAGCCTCACAACGGATGGATAAAGGTTCACATTTCCAGTGTTACTATACATTTGGTCACATTGCAGTGAAAGCTACTTATTTAAGTAAGACTTAACATTGCAGGAGAACTTTCTGGAGCTCCTTTGTGGATAACAAAAAAGGAGACTGAGGCTGTAGACTTATTTCAAAACCATATGAGGTTTATTCTGCAGCCATCTCAGTTATGCATAAGAAAATTATTATGCAACAACAAGTTTGTTGGCACACAAGTAGAAATTATATAATCTACTAGCATGTGGTGATGTTTTTTTTTTCTTTTTCTTTTTTAATATTTGATCTTTAAAAAGAAAGAAAAACCAGCAGGTAAATATCTGCAACTATTTTGAAAATCAACCAAATATATCCTTTTCATATATGATATTAAAATGAATATATTTGAGTTTTAGACTGCTGGTTGGGCTAAACAAGACATTTGAAGATGCCGCTTTGGGCTCTGTGAGTATGTTCACCATTTTCTATCTATCAATTTATAGACAAAATGATTAATCGACACTCTGGAAGATTATCACAAAAATATTCACCAAATGGGCTGATACAAACTTTGAATTTGTAGGTAACAAAAGGTTTCACTATAACTTCTATTTGGCATTTGGCATTGTTTGGCATAATGTGCAGTAAACTGTATTAAACAGATGCTTTTTTTTTGAGTTGTTTTGGTCTGACAGTAGACAAAAGAGCACAAACAACATAACATAGACAAAATAACAGATGGACAGCGAGAGTACAGATAAACAACAGTGTGCCATCCGAGTGTGCCTACTGGCTCTACTATTCCCCTGGTCAAGAGTGTTTTTGATTCAGTCTGATTTCACCTATCAATTGTCTATTTCACACTGCAACTTTCTCCATCCTATCAGCTCTGTACTATCCTGCTGCGTTCCCACTTATGAACAGTTTTGCATGTAGGTGTGTTTGCCTGTGTGTGTGTGTGTGTGTTGAAGTGGGCCCGCTGGGGTCACGGCTCCTGCGTGGCCTTGTGTCTAAGAAAGAAAGCAACGCACTTGTTTGAATAATGTAAAAAAAAAATGAAAGGAGAGGGGGTAGCAGGAGCGGGTGAGTCAGCTGTTCGTGAGCTCCCACAGGAGAGGAGGGAAGCACTTCACCAGCAAACACATAAAGGAGAGAGAAGAGAGGCAGAGAGTAAAAAAAAAAGGAAATAAAAATGGATTACTACTGAGATGCAGCCATGAAAGATGTCCTGCTTTTCTACTGTTTGTGAAGTCCCAAATTATAGTCAAGCTTTCTTTTTTACCATGAGTCAACAAGTACTTTGAACTCTTTAATTTCTTCTTTTATTGATGGATTTTTCTTTTATACCCCCATGACAAGAAAGACTGAAGTAACACCAGGTATTTTTGTTGAAATGGGAATAATTAGTTATTCAAATTTCAATTGTTTTCACATTTTAAGGCTCTTTGGCACTGTGATCTGAAAAAACCTTTTCATAACAGAACTGGAAGAACTTAAAAACACAGTGTGCAAATTATAATCCTGTATTTCTTAGTTCGAAAATGATATATATTCGTATTTTTATATAAAAGAATGGCCCAAAAGCAAGATGAGCAAAAACATTTCAATTAAAAAAAAAGATCCAACAACTTCAATTATGTTGTTTAGTTCTAGCATACTGCAAGAAAAGTTAGGCATGGTTGTTTTAGGATGAATTCCTCTTGAGCACAATGTCTCATCAAGGTCACCAATCTTTTATTGGCTGTGAAGATGAACAGCACCTTTGTTTAATTGTCTCTTGAGATCCACCCAATTTCTTTAGTCTCTGATCAGTTTGGAGTATGATAATATCCTCTATAACCAGCGCTGGAGCATGAATTCTTCCAAACTGTCTGTGAGCTTGATGAGACAAAGGTCTGGCTTTATGAGATCAGTGAAGGACAGAGGCCGGCTAAGCCACTTGCAGTGTGGCTAACACTAAAGTGCTAATAAAGGGAAGATGCTGGATAGAGTTCATCCTCTGGGATTGACAGAAGGTGACTGATAGAGCTAAGGGATAGAGGGAAGAGACGAGGTGTGTATGAGAGAGGGCGAGGTACTTACGCTAGCCGGGTACAACAGGTCTCCCCCTCCACGTCTCCCCCGGGAACATTGTCTGTGTTGACTGATTCATTCTCGCTGGCTGGCATGCTCACTGAGAGACAGAAAAAAACAGATGACAGATGTAGGAAGAAGGACAGAAAGAGAAAGAAAGAGAGGGATGAATTAACAGGGCATGGAAATGGGTTGCACATCCTCACCTACATCATTCTTTATTGTATGTTTGCTGTAAACTATGACACTTATAAGTGCATCCAGTCATCTCTAAGTATGTACTGGGACACTGGGTCAAACATTTATAGTAATCTTTTATAACATAGTATACATTTGCACGTTTGCGTAAATTAATTACACGCCAAGTTGCCATACTAGGAATATATACCAGTCAGGGATCCGGGGACACAACCTCTGTATCTGCTATTAGGATGGATTACAATTTCTAAGCTGAGGGATTGCTCAACTCAGGGTGAATTAAATCTTAACAAAATCCTTTTGTGGTTTTATAGCTCATGGAGAGTGAAAGAAAAAAAACATGCTGTAGATTTTGGTCTTTGGTCTGCAAACATTGCGGGGGATGATCGAGCCTGATTGCAGCCAAGGTTTTGAAAAAAACAAACAAAAAAAAAACAACTCAAAATGTTCTTTATTCAGTCTTCTAAGATTTTAGCTGGAATTATGACAATGAAAACATCTGAAAGTTTACTCCTTGCGCCAAAGATTTTTTTTTTAAGATGTGTAAACAGGTAGAAAGCTCACTGAGCCCAATCTTTCTTTGTTTGTATAAAGCCACAAGGCGACTGCAAATGTGTCACTTTGTCCTTATTTAAAGACATGTGTAATGATGTGTAAAGACGGAGGCATGAATAGCGGGAAGCTGGAAGAAGACACGGCTGTGGAGTAAGGACGGGAGTAATATGAATTGACAGTTTAGGATGGAAAAGTGTTAAAGAGGAAAGGTGGGGGGGGGGACTGATGGAGGCATTATGGGAGGTATGAAGAGAGGGAGAGGGGAAAAAAAGGGACAAATGTGAGGATGGCTGGTGGAGAGAGTGATATGAAGTGATACATTGCTTTTTATTGCTTCTGTCAGTCTTTGCCCGCCTGCGGGAATGAGCTGCACTCCCCTAACTGTCACCTCAAACACTTATTGTGTCACCCTCTGGGCACCAGAGTCAGATACTGCATATGAATCTCAATGCATCTTGTGTTAAAGTAAGATATCCACTGTTTAAAAAAGCAAAAACCTGCTCTTAGCATGAAATCAAGGAACATGAACACCACTTGAGATCATCATGGAACTGGTCTCTATTAAATCAGCTCTAAGAATACAGTTTATCTACACCGTGTGTTAAAAGTTGGTTTTCAAAGTTTTTATAGGATTCCATGCAGTTTTGCTTGTGAGAAATGTAGAAATCTATCCAAGGTTCTGTACAAAAAAGGACAAATCGTGGTGAACATGCAGCTTTTGGTCATGTACAAGTGATGTGACCTTGAATAAAGATAACTAATGTGCTGAAAAATGAGCAATCTAGTGATCAAACATGCAAGGAAAGGCTCTTTGTTTTTTCTTAGGTTTTGACAGCTGCATTAGAAGCACTTAGTTAACATAAGACATCAAAGTAAGCTGCAGTGAGCGAACAGTGTACCACGTGGTTGGTGATGGATGAATTCTGTGTTGTAGAGATCAGGATAGTCTCTCTGAACGTTAAGGCCTCCGCTGTGAACATGCTGTTTGTTCCCTCACCTCGACACGTGCCACCTGCTGCTATGCTACTTAGTTAAAAGCACTCGGGGCCCTCCAGTCTCTCCCGAGGCTAAAACCTTTCAAATATAAAACCAGCCTGGTGCCTTCTCCTCAATGGAGCTCTGAACTAGTTTAATACCTATTGTTAGAGTACACCCCAAAGACCGAAACACAGAGAGGAGGAAGGAAATGAAGAGAGGAGCATGGGAGGGTGAGAAATGGAAGAAAGGAAAACGGGAATGAGAAAGATGAGGAAGGGTCACACTTTTCCATCACAAAAGAGGGATTCATTCATTTTTATTGTTGGCATGTGTGAATGTTTTAAAACCTTAAAAATAAGCAAACTGATAATAACAATGATTCACTACAGTAGTCTTTGGGGAAAATGTGTGTGTGTGTGTGTGTGAGATTGTGCGCTGGTGTACAGATCTTAACATACTAAAAAAGAGCTTAAGTCATACATGCCATCATCTCCAGCTGTCAGATATTTCAAGCAGTCCATTTATTCTATTTATTCACAGTTTAAATCCCAGTCTAAACATTCGAAACATTTGTTTGAGGTTTTTCATGCAGTTTAATACATAATGTAATACTTTGAATTTTAGTCTCTAGGTTTTTTTTTTTTTTTCTCACAAGGCAACAGTCAAATCAAATTGTGAATTATTAAAAACAATCCAGTGCCTGGTGAAAATAATTTTAAAAAGGCTAAAATTCAAAATTGAAAGCCATTTCTCCATTATCTTTTATTATCAGAGCTAACATAGCTAGCAGCGATGCAGGGGGGAGGGGGTCTAAGGGAAAGGAATCTGAAACAACAAGGAGAGGACTGTGACATCACAACCATTACAAATGTTTTTTAGTTGTTATGTGCGGTGCGTAAACCGTTTTCTGTGATGACATTGCCCTCCTGTTTTTTTTTTTCAGACAAGTCAGGCAGATGCGAACAGCGATCCTTTCCTACGAACCTACGAAGGAAACTAACGGCTGCATCTCAACACAGAACGTTTCCTCTCCTTATCTCCACATCCCCTGTACTGACAGTTTTAGCCTTTTTGATTATACATAATTAAAGTTCAGGGGCCATGAAACATGGCAAAGGTTTTAATGCAATGAAGACATGCATTATTGCCAGCAGCAGGGGTAGTAATTGGTGGCAAACATCCAAGTCTCCACTGTGAGAGAATATTAATAAATATGGCCTTGAGATTAAATTATTCTTCAGCTGAAGGTGTACAAAAGGGGTGAGGAAGAAAGTGAGAATAAACTGTTTTTCAGTGTTGAGAGGCAGCCACTGCCCCCTTGACTTTGAAACTCTGGAAGGGGGGGCAGAAAAAGAAGCTTACTCCAATGCAGGAGAGGAGAGGAGAGGAGAGGAGAGGAGAGGAGAGGAGAGGAGAGGGTGCAGTCCGCTTGCATGTCTAGAATAACGTCTCCAGCAAATCTTTAACTAGTGTTGGACATGCAGACAGACGCACACGCCTTACGAAGGAAAGCCGCATTTTTCTTCACGGCTCCGCGCAGAGACTGAAAACGATGGGTCTTACCTGGAGGACAGAGAGCACGGCTCAGGGAGACAAGCACACGCACGCATGGATACACACAAATAAGCGCTCACAATCAACACAGATGGGGAAATAAACTTGCCGTACAGTGCACGACCTGTTGCAAAGAAACATGATTGCTGCTGCAAAAAATGACTATCCTTCTTCACAGTCACACCACATTTCATTACTCCGGCTATAACTACACTTGGAGATAGATTACCGACATTACTGCCTTTTTGTCTCTTGTCCCATTTTGTCTTGATCTTATTTCATTGCCAGACTTTGCCATCATATGTGAACTAGAACATTTTCCTTTTCTAAGAAAAGAAATTACAGAACAGAAAGAGAGCATTTATCGGGAGGATATATGTTCTTGAGAGTCAAGAGCCAACATTCAAAAGCAGCTTGCTGTGTGGTTTTCACTGAGCACTACACAGTAGAATACATTTATCCATCCTATTCTCTAATTCTTTCTCCTTGGCTAACAAAACAGCTATTGTTTCCTGTCCACTTCACCTCTTTCACCTCTGCATTCATCGGCATGCTCCTCCATACTGGAGTCATTCTATTGTTCAGTTCTGCTCATTCTTCCAGCGATTCAGATGTGATCGTCCAAGCATACTCGTACAGTAGCAGAAAAAAAAAAATATAACTCCACGTGCAGATATGAGGCAGGAAATCTAGCAAACACTTAGCACAGAAACATATATGCAAACACACAGCTACACACACATGCATTCACACAATAGATAATCATAAGTCATTAGTTATCCACCATTTAAACACTGACTGAATTGCAGACGATAATGATAAATGTGTAAGTCCAAATTCAAAAGCGCACAAACAAACATACAAACACAGAGGGTGTGATGACGCGTCCATATACTGTATTTCGAGAAAAATACTGTGATAACGTAGCTTTACTTTTTTTTATGACAATTCACACAACAACCAACAACACACACGGGAGGCAAATGCACATTTTATAGTGGCAGAGGACGGAAAAGTTTCATCGTTGGAGACAGAAAAATGGACAGTTCCAACACATTGTCCAAAGTATGCTGATAATTTTGTTTTAAAAAGTTAAAATTAACTCAAATGAAAATATTTCCAGTGTGGCAGCAAAGTGCAAGCTACTCTTTCAACAGTAGAGTGGCCTTCATTTAGTTTTAATACTAATTGAAGAGTTTCTATTGATTCACACAGTGGGTCTCTAAAGTAAAGTAGTTCTGACTTTATTTCCTCGAGCCTCATCCTTTAGATATAAGGGGTATTGAGGACTTTCTGTGATAGATGGAATGCGCTCTTAAGGAGGCATCTTGACCACAAGCTTCAGATCTTATATCTTATTCATTGAGATTTACAAAGATAATTTCAACTGAAGCAATCACACTATGAAATTTTAATACCGACACATGCTTGATTATGACCGAATGCATATGAAAACACGTCACACAGACACACACACACACACACTCGAGACGGAGACGCACACATACCGTCCTGAGAGTCAGTAGAGTGACTGAACCAGGCAAGCTTACTGGTCTTCTTACCCAGGTGGGCTGGAGACACTCCTACCACAGACAGCGGTGGCAGGATGCCAAGACAAGACGACGGCATGCAAGAGCGAGAGATGGCAGAGGGTGAGAGCATGCAGGACACACGTACACACGCATACAGTGTGCCCCCTAAGATGACAGGAAACACACACATACGGCACGAGTAGAGGAAAACACATTATATGATACATATACATAAATAAGTAAAAGAGCTAACACACCATCCATGTCACACCGTCACATTTGTGAGTACATGGGTGTATGTGTCGGTCATGAATGCTGCCTCACAAATGATAAACAGCATATTTTAGAGGCTTTTGATCGGGGCACACACACTCACGCTGTTACTAAATACAGTCAAAATCAATGCAGTGAATGATGTCTACTACTCTCTGTCACCAGAAACTACCACACACTACAAATAAACACAGTATAAATATTTGTCTTCATCTGAACACGCTACTCACATCATACATCAATATTATGACCCCGTAGCTCTTCACGGAAAGACCGACTGATAGATAGACCAGTGGAAAGGTGTGTGTGGTCACTAGTGTGACACGTTCGTGATGTGAAGCCCCATCTGTTCTCTGTCCCAGATACCCTCTGCGTCTCTGTTTTTCACACACTCACACATATTAACACAGTCGGTCTCTATGTATTTCATATCCCAACATCTATTTTCCCTTCCATCCCTGCCTGCGCTGTCTTCTCTAATTCTCCAAGTCTCCTATCCCTTCTTAGCACATGCATGTGCGTATGTGTGTGCACTAGTCTATGCAAAATGTCCTGGGCAGCAGGGACAAACTGCCCTCATTCATCTTCCCAGAGGAGGATCCGTCCATCGAAGAGGGAGGGAGGGAGGGCAGAGCAATAAGAGAGCAAGTGACTTGATTTTCCACCTTCACAAACAGAGGGATGATTGATCTTTCTTATGGAGAACTTTGGATCGTATGTATCAATCATTTTGTCATATCTAATGGCCTAAGTTACACCATTTAGTAAAAAATGGGGATGAATCTCGCACCTGACTGATTCGCACAGTTTTAATACTTGTGAATTGTTACTTCTATGGTAAATTTGTTTGACTTCAGTGTGAATAATACGTCCAGGTTTATATCACACTAGACTGAAACAAACACTTCCACATTCTCTCTTGTTTTAGCCTCCAACTAATTCAGGCTCATCTCAATATAATATTAGCGATGTAGAATTTGTAGAACTTGAAGGAAAGAATCATCTCAATATTGTTATGTGACATTTTACAAAATTACCAGAGTCCACAGAGTGTATTTGTTTGTTTGCCAATATCTCAGATATTGCTGATGTGTTTTTGTCACACTGATTGGCCTGAGGGGGGCAGGTGAAAACAAGTAGAGGTCATGAATTATCCACAGGGGTGTTGTGCCTCATTTTCATGTAAATTGGGTCATTGCTCATTTGACCACGTTAATTTCTTGAGATTCAACGAGAGATTAGATCATCTTTTTTTTCTTTCTTTCTTCTTCCTTTGGCAGTCGTCAGTGTTTCACGGAATGAGCCATAGCGCTTTGCAGAAGATGAGTGCTCTGTGCGCAGAATATATGCAGATTGCACACTCTGCCTTTGCATATTTAGCCTGCGTCTTTCATTCATTCATCATCAGTGTGAGCGAGCTGAGCTCCAAGCCATTATGAAAGTGAGTTCACAGTACATAGTGAACAGCACACGCACAAAAATAGTACAGACACACTCCCTCGTCAGCTCTCTCTTTCTCACCATCCCTCTCCTCAAGTTCTATTTATCTTCACCGAGATCAACCCTCCAGGTCAAAAGAGGCTGGCGCTCTACTCTCCCTCCCCAGGAAATGTAGCTCAGTCCTGGGAAGACTTGTGCCATGTGTTGCTACCTCTCTTTCTGCTTTCCGGAGGTGTGGTGGAGAGAGAGAAGCTGTTTTGTGTGTACATTTCAAAAGACAACTGCACACATTCATAAGGGTGTATACCTACTGTGTGTGTGTGTGTGTGTGTGTGTGTGTATGTGTGAGTTTGCATAAGTGAATGTGTATGTGAGTGTGTGGCCAGAGGCTGTTAATTGAGTCTGACACATTGCACTAATATCTAAACAGGCTTTAAACCTCAAGAGGGTTCTCAGCCTAAGCAAGACAATATTAACATCCTCTCATTCTGTCAGTAAGTCATTCATTCACTGACCGTGAGCCACTATCGTGCGATGGAATCTGCTGTGAGCTCACTACTTATAGACCAAACACTGGATTTGACAAAAGCATATGCACGCCCACACACATGCACTCAGGTGTTATCCTCACAACGTCTTGGTGCAGCGAGCACAAAATATCTTCAGATACAAGCAGAATCGTTCCAACCAGCCTGTCTCACACAAAGTCCTTTGTATTGTACCCAAAGTACAGATAATCCTGACTGCCTATACCACCACACAACAATTCTTAAATCGCACAGGCACAGATATATAGACATAGTCATCCAAGGCAAACTGCAGCAAGTGAAGAGATCACACCCCCTTGGCCTATTTTACTGTTAAACACACACACACACACACACACACTCTGTAATACTTACGGTTTCTGGGTTTGTCATCGTCCATGCCCTCCTCTTCATTCTCCGGGTCAATGTCTTCAGCCTGAGTGATCCAGTCTAAATAGCCCTATATTCACATACACAAAAAATACAGTAAATTAAAAAACAAAACATAGACAAAAAATATAGTGATTGGTTAGCAGGATTCATTATGTTTGTCATGTTATGTTCCTGTAGCCTTTTCTTATACTAAACACTTGTAGATGTTTTAAGGTCATATAATAGTTACAACTACAGTATCTATCTGTGATTTTTAAAAATATTTTAATATTTTTACTTGTCTGTCTTTGATTTCCTTCGATTTGTCTTATAAATAGCGTTTGCTCTGCTTTCTATATTTGCTGCCTTAGACTGGTGATATTTTGGGCTCCTGTTTGACCTCCATATTCCGTTGCTGTCCTCCTCACTAGTGGTAAAAGATGTTCGATATCTAACAAAGCTGTAGCAAGCATGATGAGATGTTGTCTTAATTCTTATCTAGCTGCATATCTTGTGGTCTCGCTTGAATTTATTAATTCAGCAATGACACATTATTCTACCATATTTCAGTGTCAGATTTAGATACTGGAATCTTATAGTGGCAGGTGAAGAGTGTTATGTCCTCTTTCAGAAGGGGTCGAGCTCATTGTACCTTGAGGTCCTCTTCCAGTTGCTGTTTTTCTCTGAGTTTCTGGAAGTCACCACGTGCCTTGGCCTTCTCTCGCTCCTTGGAAAACTCTCTGGGAAGGGAGAAGCCAGATGGAGGGATGAAGGGTAGACAGTTGGGGGCATAGAGGGAGGGATAGAGAGAGACCAGAAGCATAGGGAGAGTAGAAAGAATCTGAAAATCCAGACTGAAGTGTTGGAAAACAAATCATGTGACAATACTGTGATAAAACAGAATATTATACAGCATGTCAGAGGAGGAAAGAGGGAAAACCTGCTGACGAGAGAGAAAAAAATTTAAAGTGAAGGGAGAAAAGCTCTGCCAAGGAGAAAAGGTGTTAGTATGCAAATACAGATGAAAGCACATCCAGGCAGTCACAACGCAACCAGATTCACATCTCAAACAATCCAATGCATATTCTTAAGCAGCCAACTGATAGATTCAGTTCAATTCAGTTTCTATGTTGATAAACTATAACTATAATGAACCCTGATGCACTGGGGAATGTGTATAATATACTTTAAATATAGACCGAACGTGATTAAGACAGTTGGCCACATTATGTTTCAATGAAAACTCATCTAGTTGTAAAACTTCTACAAGTCTGGCTCTAAATTTAGCCCCAAAGTGACCTACTGCGTACAAAATATTCTTCTTTCCCTCACGTATAATTTCATGTATCTATACTTTCCCAGGGCAACAGGACCCCAGTGCTCCCGCGCCTGCTGGGAGTTGTAGGTTCCGTAGTGTGATCTGGGTCTACCTCGGGGTCTCCTCCCAGTTGCAGTGTGCTTGGTACAACCCCAGAGGGAGGGACAGAGCGGGCACTCCTCACCAGCTGTACCACCTCAGATTGCCCCTGTCAGTTTGGAGGAGAAGTGGCTCTGCACTGAGGTCGTCCCAAATCACTGAGCGCCTCACCTTTTGTCTGGCATCTCATTGTTTCAGTCACCACCCAGGGGTGCTGGCCATAGGTTGTAATAAAGATATATCTACAGCTATCTCTTTATATAATGTTTGCAATTCTTCATGTGGAAAAAAGTCAATTGAAGTGTGTAAAAGTAGAATTAATATAAATTCAAGTTCTAATACTCCAATTAAATTTGTTTTATTCTTATCAATACAGTATGATGCCTGATTATTGGCATTTTAGGTGAGGTGATAAAAAGGATATAAACTAAAATGATTTAAGACAATCAAAATCAATGTTAGGTGTGGGTGAAATATTGAAATATTATGATGAAACCTGGCGAAATTACTTCCAGGTGTCAGGATGAAAGAATGAATTAAGGGACATTTGATTAAACACTGCACTTGGGCAAGGTCAAAGTCAGGTTGGAGCCACAGATGGAGTTTGTATAAAAAGAAGTCATTTGGATCAGAGCTGACAGGAACTAGCAGAGTGGAACATCTGCAGTTAAAAGGTGTACAAATCCCCGTCCGGAGGTCCACTGACAAGCAAACTTTGTGGGTGTCTCCCTGATGTGAATATTTTGAATGGGGATGTCAGTACAGTCAGAACTAGTCAGCTGTCTCACACCTTGTAATCGTGGGCATCCATCCATCCATCCATCCATCCATCCATCTTACTATGGAAGTCTGAAAAAAGTTTTATACTATATGAAATATCACCTAAATATTCTCTATCATATCATATATGCGTGTGTGTGTCTGTGTGAGCAGCTGATGGAACCTCAGATCACACCTACAGGCAGCAGAGACACACTCGCGCACACACACACAAGACAGATCAATGAGCATTAGGACAAACTGCTATTGTCTCGCTTGTCGGAACATTAGCAGGAGACCCAATCCTATTGATCTGTGTTAGTGTGTACCAGTGTGTGTGTATACTGTATGTCTGTGTGAGTTTAAAACTCTGAGGCATCACTCTCATTTTCCTTTTCTCATCATCTTCCTTTTCTGTCTTAAATCATCATTGAGCTCCTTTTCTCCTCCCTCTTTGTCCCCCTTTCTCTCTCCCCCATTCTTTCTAGTTACATATTACATCAAAACCAGACAAACACTGTCACGCGCAATATTTCTGTCTCTACGTCCGTCGCTCCCCTTCTTCCTGTTTCGCCATTAGTTATTATGCCAATCTGAGACCCACACACACTCCGTGGAGGAAGCAGTTGGTAAAAGGTCAGGCTGTGTAGTGTGTTGACAGCATCATTAGTCAGAAGTCAGACAAAGAGTCAGACAGCCAAACCCCCCAAGCTGTTTGGACCAGATAGACCTCTATTATTTTTCCCACAATGCTGCTGTCACATCACCGTGGGTATCGAGAGTCAGATTCAGGTCAGTCAGTCAGGGGTGAGACACTTCCCTAAACCTGTTCCCTGTAACCGGCAGCATCTGACGAAAATCATATTCAAAATTACACTTAATTGAAAAAGTAATTATTGTAGTATTTAAACGGACGTTGGTTGGTGGACAAACACCTGGCAGGGTGAACTTTGTAATATATTCCCAAAAGTTTTAAGGCAAGTTTTAACCTAACTGCAAGCTGCAAAGTATTTGTCAATATCCTTACAGTATTCTACAAACACAAGCTTTATTTGGTGTAATATCAGGTTGTGTCCACTGGGAGCCTGAATTTATACCGCTAGCTTGTGTTTCTGTTTATTTTAAATTTGGATGACAGTGTTTTGTGCCATCCCAGCAGCGCAGAGAACATTTTATGATACTAATAGTGCTATACTGTAGAGAGTGAGAGAGACCTTTTGGCTATTGCCACTGAGAAAAGCAATATCCAAAAGGTTGCAGTAGCAGCCTATACCCATCGGACCACACTTTTCCTTATGCTACATGTGCTGGTGTGTATTGTCTTTCTACAACACTCCTCAAACTGTACCAGAATCAGTTTTACCACAACGCATCTCTGTACATGCTTCGTAAAATACTTCAACTAAACAGTCAGAAGCAGGAGGTAGACAGAAGCAAAGAGTTCCCCTCTGCGAAAACAAACCGTAAAGAACAACAGTATGAAGGCATGAAGGAGAGTAAGAGAAGTTAGTCTCATGTGACCTTTCACCTTGCCCTTACCCGCTCAATACCCCCAGAACCAAGTTTAGCACAAAGAAGGATCCGATGATGATTAGGGTGACAAAGTACACCCAGGGCCACCTGTACCCTACTGCATCATTCACCTAAATGGAGAGATGGAGGCATGTAGGAGAGGGACCAAGGAGGGGAGACAGAAAGGATGGATGGAAGATAAAGATGGTGGGAGGAAAAGGAAGGTATGTAGCGGGGACGTAGATTGAGTGTGCAGGGATGAAAGTAAGGGAAGAGCAATAAGGAGGGAAGAGGGAAGGAGTTAGATCCTCGGTGAAAGTTCCCAACAGATGGAACCGTTTGCTTCTGCAGGATCCCTGCTGAGGTTATGGTGCATTCATAGCATTTGTCAGAGTCACTTAGTGGGCCACATGGCAATGTATTTGGTCAGCTGTGCTTGAACGTGGATTTGAAAAACGACTTGTAGCGCAGTTGCACTTTTTGATTTAGGAGACATGACAAAAAGGCTAACGAATGACCCACAAGATAAACAAAACAACTCCTCTCGGAGCTAATGGTTAATGTGAAGAGCGTGTACTTCTGTGAAAAGGTTACAGGTTTAAAAACAGTTTCATTCATTTGAGTTCCACTCAAATCGGCTAATTTCGGGCGTGATCACTGTGGAGAGAAGGCATTATAGTTAGAC
Source organism: Protonibea diacanthus (assembly GCA_028641955.1). Classification (NCBI taxonomy): domain Eukaryota; kingdom Metazoa; phylum Chordata; class Actinopteri; family Sciaenidae; genus Protonibea; species Protonibea diacanthus. The sequence goes on along the minus strand of CM053997.1, from coordinate 11,288,300 downwards.
ACTTCAACAGACTGTGCAGCAAGACTCCCATGGATTGACCATCATTACCGTCCTCATGACAAATTATTCTCTCTGAATGTCTTTACTCTTTCAAAATGAATTCAAATTAAATAATGGAAAAGCCATAAACCATTTAGTCTGCATTTTAATCAATATTCATGTATGTTTTATTTTTCTGATTCGTTATTGTTATTATGATTATTTTTCTCATTAATGTTGTCATGGTTGTTCTTCTTATTATAGTGTTTTAATTCAGATAATCGAATTCTTTATATCTGGTAACTCTGGATTATGTTTCCTATTCAGTGCAGCCTTCCATTCCATAATTTCCATCTTTAATGCTATGTCTCCTCCAGACTACACTCTCTGTTTTTATAGCGTTCCACCTCCACAGCTGACCTGAGGGGTGAATTATTAATACCCCAGTGTGTCCCTACAGGCCGGGTGGCGCTTGTACTAAAACAGCGTGACTTGGCAGAGAGGGGTAAAACAACACCCAGCTCATCTGCTGGAGTATTTATTGAAACAAAACACATCGTGTGCCTCTACACCTGTACCTGTAGGTGCATACACAAACAATGTAAGCAGACGCATGTGCTAGTTTGCACACAAGACCAACATGCATGCAAACCAGCACACATGTAGACACGTTAGATTCATCTTCACAAGCTGTTGGGTGCTTTTAGGAAGACAAAGAACAAAAACAACTCACTTAACTAAAAGAAAGACAAAAAAATAAAGTTGCTTGTGCATGTAAATAAAACTGTGCTGGTCATAAAAGGACAGTCCAGCAAGCCTGGAAGGTTTGTGTGTGTGCGTGTGCGTTCACCTGTCCATCACAGACAGGCTGTGACAGGACGTGGCCCCTTGAGGTCAACTGACGTGAACATAACAGGTAGACAGAGGGTGCGTCACTGCTTCTCCTGTGTGTACTATATGTGTGTGGTTCTCTCAGGCTTGTGACAAAGGATTGATTGAGTGGAACAGAAAGGAGAGCGAGCTGGAGATTTTGCTCAGTTCAGTGATCGTCACTTCATATTTCCTCGACTGTAGACTATAAACTGTACAAAGCGTCTAGCTCTACTTTTGCTGGTGCTAGAGTTGACTCAACAAGGATATTCTGCACATCAATGCTAACTCTGACTATATATTTAGTTATATTTGCACCTGATTTGACCAACATGTGGCTTTAAACTCTGTAAATCAATAAACAGCGTAAGTACATGTTTTGGATTCGGTGCAATATTTGGTACCAAATGTCAACCTGTACTGTGTGTACAAATTTTGACCTGAAACTTTGTCCTCCATTGAAATGATGATGGTGATGACAGGTCCAGGGAGTCTTGTTGCATGGTCATTTATGGTCATTCATCTAAAACACTATGTACTGTACAGCCACATTGCACACGACACACACCCACACAGACCCACATGACAACAGCACAACCTCTTACCCGCTCAACACCCCCAGAACGAGATTGAGAACGAAAAAGGAGCCGAAGATGACGAGAGAGACAAAATAGACCCATGGCAGCTCATAGCCCATAGCATCCTGCATCTGAGAGAGAGACAAGAGAAAGAGAAGAGGAAGAGAATAGGAGAAGAGGGGGATTAACAAGGGAGGAAAGATTAGGGAGGTGTCAGGAGGGAGGGATGAAAAGAATGGGGAAGGATGAAGAAATGTGGCAGAAAAAGGGTTGAGAAGAAGTTTGAGAAGATTGACACGGGAAGAATAAAGAAGTGAACGAGGGGTGGAAGCAAAGGTCAAGGGCAGAAAATGTGTTCGAGAGGAAAAGAAAGAAGGATAAGATGACAGGACGGAAACAAGGACAGAGCAGCGCGTGTTAGAAGAAGCAGTAGAAAGACCTGGCGAAGCGACAGCGCCATTGTGCGTATAAACCCTTTTGTCTGCCTGTTGCAGAGCAGTGTGTGTCAAATTGTGTGTTTACATACTCCAGCAATCCTTCAAGAATCTTTTCTTGGAAAGGTGGATGAGCCTTTATGAGAAACACGTTCAGATGTTGTGACTCACGTGTGCTCATGTAAACCAATTACAGTCTGTTATAGAGGATTTATGGTGTGTGACGCTGAAAAAAAAATCTGAGTGAAATCAATAAAGATGACTTGTTTCAGGCTATTCAGTTGCAGGGAAATATGCCACACACTCATCTGGATATTGTATTAAGAATTGCTTGAACAGAGACAGATCATTATTAGGGCTGTAAATGAGAGATGATGTGGACAAGGGGATGTCTGAGCAGTTTAGTACCCAGGATTCAATCGAACAGAGATGTCAGATTATCAGTCTGCACGTAAATTCAATCGATTAGCTTTTGCAAGACAAAGTTTCATTTCAGTTCACTTCAATTAACACGGAGATTGAATGCTGGACATAAGAGACAAAAAGCGGGGTTCCAACCGAGCAGAGGAGCAGGTTCATTTGCTACGACGGCAGCCAGTTTTGGATGTCATTAATCTATATTCCTGAAAATGTGAGACAATAAAAACTACGGAGCTGCACGAGCCAAACTAAATTAAAGGCTTGATGTTGTCTAATGTAGAAGAATCATTTGTACTTATAACTCCTAATAAATAGGTCCCACTCTACAGAGTTGACTGCACAAGAATACTCCCATAATCAGGAAATTATACGATTGAGCTAATGTAATGTGTGTACTATATGTGTGTGTGTGTGTGCATGCCGGAGGTTGCAGCGGACAGGGTGGTTGCAGGAGGGGTGTGGAGCTAGTAAGCTCTCTGCTCCATGTGTATACATCACATACACACACACACACACACACACACACACACACACACACACACACACACACACACACTTCACTAGTCTTCACTAGTCTAATATCTCATTACTTTCTCATTCATTAGCAAATTTCATCAATTCAGTCATTAAGTTTTGTACTTTGACAGCTAGTCCAAGTTTGTGCTCCTCATGTAACATCATTATATTCCAGTCACAAAGCTCAGTGTATCGGAATGACATGCCTAACCTCAATTCCTGGTATGCAAATACCAGTAGCGTAGCTGTGTAGTGTATCTATCGTGCTCTTAGCAGTTAAATCACATCGATCATGTGCAGTGTTGGTTCCGGTTGTGGCTGCAATAGAAATGTTTAAAAATTGGAAAGGCAACAAATATTTAAAATATGTTGATTTTGGGGTGCACATTTAGCTCTTTGCTGTCCCTATTTTTAAAAAAAGCGGTCGGTCAAATGTCACTGAGGGTCAATTGGATGCCAGTTTCTTAAAATGTTAGTTATTGTCGAGTCCTAGTCAATAGGATAGTAGAGTGTGTAAATAGTGTAAAGTGTAAACTAAAAGTTATTAGCAGATATATTTATCTATGTTATTACTTATTTCACATAACAAGCAAGAATATATGTCATTACTGGCTGCCATATTTTTGGATAAAAACCGTTTCCTTGTGCAGTAGACTTTATTTCTGCATTGAGATGGATAGAAGAGTTTCTGAGGATCCTGGAAAACAAATACTGTCATAAACTGAGAGATGTTTAACTGCCCTCTGGGTTTTTGAAAGACCACTGGGGAAATTTCACAGAATAGGATACTTAGCCCTGTGACCTGCATATAATGATAATACAATAAAGGCACAAATCAGGGCTACCTGATGGCTGGAAATTAGCATCTTTTCATTTTACCGTGGCACATTTAATGCAGAAATCCAGTTGAAATATGATCCCAGGAATCTGGTACTCATCTGTACCACACGAGTGCTTTGCAGTGGTGAGGCTGCTGACTTCAGTGTGCAGGTATATGAGGACCTTTCAGTAACTGCCGCATGAGGCCCTACTACCTTTTATTTGGTCATCATCAGGATCATAATCTGTGTAAAGCCAGACGTACATTGCAGAGGTCTAAATCAAATGCTTTCTCAGGGAGGCACATGAGGGAACATGGAACATTAATTACAGCACAGACTAATCTATTGGTTTATTTAGCTGGACGGGGCTGCTGCTGACTTCTGGCCGTTGACTGAGGAAGAGATACTTTGTGTGTATTTATATGCCTCTGTGGCTAAATGTGTGTGTGTGCACATGCGTGTGTTCGCTTGACACTTGAATCAAGCATCAGGATTCTGCGCACGTTCCAAATGAATCGGCGCCTTCAATTACACAGTGTATTGTCTGTATCGATTTAGCCTGAGATATGAGCTAAAACGCACACACACAACCTGTGTGTGTGTGTGTGTGTCTTTGTGCGCACACCTGCCTCTCTGAGAGAAGCGTTTGTGTTATTGCCTTATATTTTTTTTCTCAAAAGCACTCATGTGGCACTGATGTTACAGATACAATACAGCGGCTACCCACACACACACACACACACACACACACACACACAAACACACACCAAGCAGTATGGCACTCACTCCACGCATACACTCATAAAGACACGGTTGTGGTGTCCGGCTCACCCAGTACAGCACGTCTGTCCAGCCCTCCATGGTTATACACTGGAACACCGTCAACATGGCAAAGGCAAAGTTGTCAAAGTTTGTGATGCCGTCGTTTGGGCCCTCCCATCCCGCTCTACACAGTGTTCCGTTACGCATACAGTGTCGACCATAAGCTCCGTCCGGTGCGCACGGTGCCGGCTTTTCCTCTGCATTGGCTTCTGTGACAAAAGAGAGAGGAGAAAGGCCATTTTTATACTGGCTCTTGGAGAGAGCTGTCGCTGGTTCCAGCAGACCTTTTATAGTAAGTTTTTATTTCAAACTTTTCTTTTAATGATATCTTTAATTCTTCTCAACACAGAAACACCGGGGTCTTCTAGCTCATATAATGGTACAGTAGGTTTATTGCCATCATTTTTATTATTTCTGCTTTCTAAGAAATCAGATTTTTTTTTCACAACAGTTACAGGCCTTAGCCACTATTGCTGAGACCAGTCAGAGCTGTACATGCAGAGTAGGTCACTGCAACTGGAAACAATACATTGTACCGTAGTTCGTGGATTCATCTAACAATGACCCAGAATCGGAGAGTGAAGGCATACAAACTGATATAAAATAATTAATGTATTACCTGGATTGGATTCATTTTAGCTTTTGCCATAAATTTTACCAGAAAATGACTCAGTCTCTTACTGCAGGTAGAAGTACAAAATAATGATTGATCTCCATCTAAAAATAATTTATCAAAAAGATAAAAAAAAAAAAGAACATCTAAATGAGGTTAAATAGGTCACAGTAAACTAAAACCAAACAGAGCAGCCATAAAAAAAATCTATGTGAAAAAGTGCTGTACTAATTATACAAAACAAGCTCTCCAGGGTGATGTATAGGATAACAGAGTATTCCACCAGCACTTAGCCAGTGCAATGCTAATGCCTCTCATGGGACCTATAAAATCACCATAACAACACTCAAGTCCATTTATACCTAGGGGCCTTTACTGAAAATTGTTTCCATCGTGGCTGCTGTGTTTCAATTATTGGAGAAATCATTCATACTCCGAAACATAAATGATGGTTTAAATAATTAATGGGGGTTATCATTTAAACTGTTTAAGTTATGTGCTCTATTTTCTCCCTGCTTTGTTGGCTGATGGGTGATGTGTTACTGTAGTCAGAGATTTATACAGACACCACTCAGAGTCATTACCTTAGACACATCAAGGTAGTGAAGTGACAAGATAGCTATGGCTTTCCCTCATATTTCAGTTGAAAGTGTGTGTGTGTGTGTGTGTGTGTCTTCCTGTGAATATTATGCCTACTGAAGCATGCTTTTACACACAGTTGAATACATGCTTCAAAAGTTATCTGAGCATTGAACTGCAGCACATGAGTGTATGTGTTTGATCATGCATGTTTGTATTCGCATCTGTGCATCAGTGCGCAATAGTTTAGATATTCTGTGTGTGTGTGTGTGTGTGTGTGTACCTGAATCCTTGTAATAGCAGGTCTTGTGCATCTTGCCCATGAAGAGTTCCAGGCCGATGATGGCATAGATGATGATGACAAAGAGGACCAGCAGGGCAATGTGGAGCAGAGGAACCATGGCTTTGATTATGGAGTTCAACACTACCTGTAAACCTGTAGAACGCACATACAGGAACGGCTGAGAATACATTGAACGCAAAATATTACAATGATACTGTATAATGCTAACGATGAAAGCTTTGTGTAGTGGATCATATAGCTGAAATTGTAGTTAATCGCCGTGTAAGCACTCAAACTGACTGATGTATTTGTTCTAAAGCTTTAATAATCTTTTTGCATGTCTTAGAGAGAATGCCTTCAGTGAGCTCCTCGAAAAAATATGAAACATGCTGGTTCCAAAACAGAACTTGCTCATAGGCGATACAACTTTCCAGTTAATTAACTGAACGCTTTGATGGACAAAGGCTCAGAATGCTGCATACTAACTACGAAAACTGTGATAGGGATGCCGAGGAGAATTATTAGCATGAAAGCCAGTAAAATGTAAATGTTCTGGCCATGTTTGTCATCAAGAAAAGCTATGTGATGATCACAATTAAATTGTTATCAATTTGTATTTGAAGGAAGACCGTTGTGCAATCATTCACGCATAATTTGGTGAAGTAAATGCAACTGCAACACCACAGTAGGTGGCATTAATGACAGAGGAACACTCGCATTGGTTCTGGTATCCGTTGATTAGATTACATAACGCGCGGCACTTGTTCCTCCAATCAATTGCGAAAAATTGCCGTGGTTATGACATCTAGAACATACCGCCTTAACAAAACAAACAGGTTCATTACAAAGTTCATTTACAGATCATTGTTTTTGTACATTTTCTGTCAGTCTGTCAGTGTGCTAATCAGCTAGTAAATATGCTACTGATCAGTTGCCATGATACCAATTCAATACACAGTCCAACGATGTTGGACAGGGTTCAGTCTAAATATTGTGCACTGCAGCACTCTCGCTTTTAAACCAAATGACAAGAGTGTGGGATGTGCACTGGCAGCCTGTGCATTTGCCTGCTATTGTAATCACAGGAGCTGTTTCACACACACACACACACGCACAAACACACACACACACACACACAGGTGCACACACTCACACAGCCTTCATCCACGATATCTGATCTCTTTCTGTCTTCTGGCCCACTGGATTATTGATTATTGCAGTCACTAACACAGACAGGCTGACAGACAACTCTTCTACTGCTCGTACTGTCTGAGTATCTGACAAGAGGACTGTGTGTGTGTGCATTTAAGCGTCACTATGTGTGTATGCGTGGCATCAAGCAGCAATATCAGCTCCAACTCTGTGATTCATTTCGCCCCCACCTCACCCAATCACCATTCACACCTGATCCTCAGAGCATCATTTCCACCTTTTCTTTCTTTCTTTTCTTTCTTCCCTCCACAGCTCTCAGTACTTACTGGGTACTCCGGAGACCAGTCTGAGGGGTCTGAGTACTCTGAATGCCCTCAGAGCCTTGACATCAAAGCCCGCTGCCTTCCCTCCAATAGGAGTGCCACCGTCCCCCTTGGTGGCCTGCTCCAAGATCGCACTGAATAACCTGCAGGATAGAAAGTAATGATTTCAATAACCGTCATCATCAGGTTGACATCCCATTTCCACATACTAACATACTAGAGAATATTTGAGAGTGGGGAAAACAAAAGAGACACAGACATACAGAATGATGAATATCTGCAGTGTGTTGTCATTATTGCCATATTTTCCATTCCCTCCTTTGCTGCTATTATCAATTTCTTTATCTTTATCTTCTATAACAGCTAAAGTGTTGTAAATTTAGACTGTCAGTCTAGTTTGGATCAACATTTTAAAAGCAAAGGGAGTGATGAAAATAGACGTCTTTTTCACAATCAAATGTGCTTCTTGCAGAAAATGCAACAGTAGAAAATAAAATAATTAGTTAGCTCTCCCAACCCAACAATGGGACGCGTTTCATCTGTTCCCTCTGTCTTTCACAGATAACGAAATGTGAGACACTCGGCTTTGATGATTTGACAGTCAGTTCAGCAGAACACTGTGCACGTCTGTAGTGAAGGGAGATGTCTCCAAAATGTGCTCATAAGCGAGCGCGCGTCACATTATAGCACACATTTAATGCCATGTGATGTTGCATAACCTTTCCTGTAACTTCGCTGTAATACGTCATATGACATGTACGTATAATCTACAAAATAATGTAAATTATCTTCAATAAAAGGTCCAAATGTGTTTTAAGCCATTTGCCATTCTGCTAATTGTTGGTTATTAGCTCGGAGGAAATATTTACATCTTACATGCTAATACAACACATACAACAATATTTTAGACCAGTGGTTCTCAACTTGGAGGAGACGCCTAAAGGATCACACAGGTGACTTATAAAGATCATGAAATGAATAATGGGATCCCCTTTCCCAGAAAAAGGAAGGCTCTGCTGCTCACAGGTCACCGACATATGCAACCTATAAATATGGGGTTTTCATTTCAAGTGGACACAAGGTTAAGTTCCACTGTTTCTTCCAAGTTTGTGGCAACAGTCTCCCGTTTCAACATGGCAGCACTGAAAGGAAACAAATCCCTGCAGCAATGTTAGAAGTTTTTATGTGAAGCCTTCTAAGAAAAGCGGAGGCCATTAAAGCAGAAAATTAATGGTTGGAAATGAGATGTTGAACAATCAGGGATGTAACACTCAAGTGTCCACACACTTTGATCATATACTGCACAGTACAAAAAGTACTGTACATAATACTGCAAATATAGTCTTCAGTAAAAGGGCTAAGCATGTTTTTATGTCGCTGCCTTTTGCTGGCTATTATCCCTATGAAATTATTTACAGACATCTCTTTGGATGTGAGTGGCTTGAATTTATGCACGTCCAGCTGCGCTTATCACTCTCGCTCTCCTCTCTCTGTCTCTCCGAGATCCTTTAGAAATCACCATACAATACCATTTTCCAGCTAGCGCAGCTCAAAGGCCAGTCAGCGGCGCGTTAGTCACAGAGAATTATCAATTAGCACAGATGAAATGGCCACTTGAAAAGACCTCTCAAAACATATCGCCCTCTCTCTCCCTCTCACTCTCTCTCTCTCAGCCTCTCTACTTCACACTACCTCCCTCTCAATTTGATTCACTCCCTCTCTCTCTCTCTCTCTCTCTCTCTCTCTTAGTGAGAAGCACGCCTTTGAAACAGAGTATGAAAAGCATGTCAAGGATCCACAGTTTCGTACCATCAGCATTTCGCCCAGCATGTTTTGCCATGGTGGGGTGTTAAATGATAATTAGAGCCTTTGAGTGTAGCACCACATAATGGCTTGTGTACATCCACGGCTAAAGATAGTAGAAGCTGTGCACATTCATAAAGATAACAGAGGTTGTCTGGTTTCATAGTAATCAAAACGCTGCGATATTACTGTAAAAAGATGAATTAATCTTTTGTAACTGATTATGTTAAATAACAATAAACCTGTTGATTTTTTTCTGAACCTTTTACAAGTTTAATCCATAAAAGGTCAAAAATGTTCACCACATGTTCACATATGTCTAGGAGATGTCTTAAAATTGTTCAAAATTGGCTGAAATCTAGGAAATTTTGACAGTTTTGCTTGCTTTTTTTGATCACTAAATGACTAATTGATTAATCAACCAAATATTTCAGCACCAATTTTCAATCCATTTCTTTTTTTTGAGATGTATGTATGTATGTGGAGGAAGATAATAAATGTGAGGGCAGAGTAAAGTGATGGGGGAGGACAGACAGGTGAAGAGGGCTATGCAGACTGGACACTAAAGAGAGAGCCTATATAGTACGTATTCATACTGTACACACACACATATAGACACACACACGTGCACACAGCCTGTTGAGCCCACTGAGCCTTCACTAATAAACTCTTACTGTAGGTACATGACAGCAAGAGTACAGGCTCTAACATCTGTGCGTATGTGTGTGTGTGTGTGCGTCTATGCGTGCATGCGCCCGTGAGGCTGCTCAGCACCAGGTAGAAGCTCTTTCACCCATATGGTGAACAATCCAGAGGGAGCAGACTCTGTCACTTCCCATGTATACACACACACACAGACAGGCTGGCAGTTAGGCACACACAGGCTCAAAGACAGCCACTCATGCATGCACACATGAAGACACAGTCCTGCCACAGCTGAACATTTCCTGGAACTGTGCATATATATTCTTATATTTCTGTGCATCATTTTCACCGCGATTTTTTATATCTAAATGACAGCAAATGTCTATATGTGCATATGTGTGCAGCAGTCGGGTGTCTCAGAACCTCTTGCTTTTTGTTTTGGCATCCGTGTTGACAGGTTAGAGCAATCACAAAGCCTGTCTGAGCAGTGTCGCTCATGCACAGCTACAGTGCGCTAAATTTAAAAGCAATATCTAGTTACCCCTTTTAATGTGCTACCCCTTCAGTGAGGGAATCGTTAGATTAAGTAAAAATACTTGACTGAGGTTCGGGAAAGATTATGAACCTTCATGATTAGCGTCACCGAGTGTTGGTAGGTCTCTTTTTCAATAAAACAAGTACTGCTGACTTAATTCTGGATAGGACCAATTTGCACAGCAGTAAAAAGTATGTACTTTTGTGTGGAATTTAATCTCACTGTACATGCGTATAATGACAATAAAAGGCATTCTTCTTCTTCTACATAGGTTCTATGGTACAAGGTTTTATGCCTTTTGAACAAATGACCAAAATCTGCCTTCAGAATGTTATTTATATTGCTACTGTGTCAAAGCAGAAAGACAAATTACTCTTGTGAAACATGAAAAAAGAAAAAAAAGTAAAGCGTTCAACCATATTTTGCACCAAACCTCCTGTAGTGTCCTTCAGCAAGACACTGAACCCTGCCAAATCCTGAGCCGCAACTTTTATTTGACCTCCTGACCTCCCCGTGGCAGGGTTGCAAGGTAAAAGACAATTTTCTTTGATGAATGAATGCTGTTTTATTTCAAAATTAAATTATGCTGCGCCACAATAAAAGCCATAATTCAAACAGAGACAGGACGACAGAGAGAGAGGCAGACAGAGAGGGTAGATAACAGCATAAGAGTGGTAAAGGTTGTGTTTATGCCAGGGGCGTTGGCACCATGATGCCAGCCGATGGTGTGTGTCTGTGTGTGTCTTTGGGGTGAGGCCAACCATGTTCAGTTAGTGATGGCTAATGTGAGTGAACACTTGACTAGCGATGAACAAGACTCAGTGAGTATGTGTGTGTGCATGTGTGTGTGTGTGTGTGTGTTGGTGCATTCACACAGCCTTCCTCCAGGCTAAGGGGTGCTTTTTTGCTGTGTATCTCTCTCTCACACACGTACACACAAACACACGGTCAATTAGACCATTTTTATAGCATTAATGTAACTGTCAGGTCCACTGGCTACTGTGCCATTACCCCTACACACAACACAGTACACAAAGCACAGCTGGCAGCACACACACAAACCACACACACACACACGCACACAAATACACACACAGGCACAGAGGGCTTAGCAGATGGGCTATGTTGCTGAGTTGCAGATAAAGAAAAACAGAGCAGAGCTTTGCTATCAGCATCTAACAAGCTAATCAGTTTAGGCTTCACCAATACGCTGTAGGCCAAAGTTTACTGCGGCTTTAGTACGGATTCGCTGCGAAGGAAGATTGTTTTATGGTAAAACTTAGGTTGTTTAACACAGAGTTGCTGTGTGTTGTAGCATTTTAACATGAATAAAATATCACACACACTTGAAAGGCTATTCCTGGAGACAAACACCAAATTTCAAACTTCACTGAAATTTACATTGTGTGCCAACTGCATGCATTTTGCACATCTGTTGAATTAGCAAAGGTACAATTGTAAGGTTGTGCATAAGCTTCCTTCTGGTTGCTACAGGAATCAAAAGTGTTCCCGGGAAATGTGATGTTAATTTTTAAAGACGCAACCACTATAAGCACCTATTAGATAGAGGCTGCCAATTGTCTTGGCTGTAGTTTCATTTGTTGACAGTAATTATAGCAAGGTACTATGATTAATTTGGCAATGATGTGCTGATGTTTAAAAATGTGTCAGGTAGCGTTTTTAAAAGCTCTGGAAAAAGACAGTGGATTCCAGTTATGCAGGACTGGCTATCTTTGTCATCCCTTCTATCAAACCACCTATTCACTAAGAGTAGCATGAAACCATTTCTGTCCACTCACCCTACGACTACGATGATGAAGTCCAGCAGATTCCAGCCATTCCTCAGGTAGGCGTTGGGGTGGAAGAGCAGGCCATAGGCTATTACCTTCAGGAATGCCTCCACTGTGAAAATGATGAGGAACAGATACTCCACGCGCTCCTGTAGAGACACACAAACAAGACAGGTCCATTTATTTGTCTGTGCGGCGGGCAGCATCGCGGAAACGTAGAATGACTCAGAGGGCTCGGTGGACAGCAAGTATGAGACGGATAAAAAGGAAGTAGATGGCAGAGAGGAGATTATAGAAAGGCATTTCATGGTGAAGTTTGTACAGTAGAACTATCTTAAATAAATACTATTACAAGGATATCACTGTGTCACATCAGTCAAACGAGAGAACACCAAACACCCATTCAATGAAACTCTTAAATCACCCAACCATGACATTATTTACCCTGTATATGACTTGTGACGACCAGCAGTGCTGACTGCTCACTCCTCTGACTTTATCAGCCCGGGACAACATGTTCTGTTACTGTTTATGTGGTTCTGGTGTGTGTGTGTGTGTGTGTGAGTGTATTTGATTATTTATGTGTGAGCATGTATTTGTCTAACTTGTAATCATGTACACAATCAAAGCAATTTGGTTATTTAATCACAGTGACTCTCTTCCTGTCGTAAGAGGCTGGAGAGAGGAATGCATGCGTGTGTGTATGTACTGTATACGCAAATGCACACTTGCACACACACACACACACACACACATGCACACTGTACGCACAAGCAACTCTTCTACTACAGAGTTCCTTGGAGATTGTTGTCATAGTGATGACCCCTGCCTCAGAGGGTCCTGGGAAATGTCCTGAAATGGCTTTGAGAGACAGACAGAGAGAGAGAGAGAGACAAAATTTTCCTGACCATTGTAGACTTTGTCTACCTAATCATCCATCATATATGAGTTTATAATGATGTGATGTGATATCAAGGCAATGATGCAAAACTATTAAGCTCTTGGGTAAAAATATTCTACGTTCAGAAGTATTCTCTGTTGTCTCTCATGGTCCCTCTGAGGTACACAATCTTTTTGATCTAAAAATATATTTAGCTCCATCCATCCATCAATCTATCCATGCATCCATCTCAGCCCCTCCTCCTGTTCCCACTGTTTTCCCATGGACGTACACTCACAGAGGGCCAGAGGTTTGGGACAGAAGGCCGGCCAGGTCTCTCCAGGCTCCAAGCCCCGTCCCTGGGAAGAATTAGCTGAACCTGAGGCTGGTGGGACGCAGATTTTCTATGTGTCTAAACTGAGCAAAATAGCTTCAAAATCTGATAAGATTAGCAGATTATCCCTGCAAGATGATGCTCCCATAGTGAATGCAATTTAAGTAGTTATGACGGTCTGATTCAGACATATTTACCAGGGCATTATCAACAATCATTTTAAAGGTGAATATCAACCTCCAAGCCTAATTATGTTACATGCACCGTCTGAGATAAGAAAGGATGTGAAAGCCAGATAACTAGCTACCCCAGATTTTGTTTCAACACTATAATGAGAAGCGAAATGAATTTTAAAAGCAAACACAAAAGCAAAAAGTTTACTCCAATACACAAAGTCTGAGCTGAGAAGGAGATTTCATCATTTGAAATAATAGCATAGAATAGAATCATATTATCTCCTTTGGTTTGCTCTCACACACACATATATCATGAGAATCAGTCATACATGTAGTCACTTTAAAATCAGAATCAGGTTTATTATCGCGTAAGTTTTCACCGTGACGTTGGTAAAATGCTAAGCACCGAGTTGGCTTTTTAGATTCACGCTTCATTCTCAGCAGCTCATGCCACATTACAACGTCTGGATATTAATAAAAGAATCATGCTTTGATTTTGTAGCTTAACGATGTGATTATCATACAAACTGTGATTTGGAAATGATTTTCCCACACTTAGAAATGCTCAAGAAGCCTGACAGTGGAGGTAATGTCATGAATTATAATCCAGAGGATTTGCACATTTTGAAAGACAGACAACTTGAAAGGCAAGTTGATTTTTAGGCCAGGGCTTCTGCACCTGAATGGGCTGCTCACAAAGCTGTCTTAAACTTGTTATGTTTCTCGTCTCTGTCTCTCTAACCTCCTCTCATTTCAATTCAAGTCCATCCAGTGTGCTTTATGGGCATAAAAGTATCCAGCTTAAAGATAAAGATAAAACTGGCTTCTTTTTCCTTGTGTGTGTGTGTGTGTGTGCATCAGTTTCAGAGCAATTGATTTTTTCATATTAATCATTTGAACAGCACACCCTCCACCACACAGTGAGTATTAGTAGTCTATGTGGAAGTAATTAATCTCACAAACGTGTACACACACACACACACTCATATCCTCCCTCTCAAATACACAAAAGCTCTCCATCACTCTCACTCTCAAACACACACACACACAGATACGTACATACAAACACACACACGCCCAGGCTGTGTATCTGCTGGTGACAGGCAGACAGCGCGGCGCTCTGAAGAATAAAACAGAGAAAAACATCTGGTAGGAACAGCTCAGTCTGACACACAAACACACACAAACACACACAGATACACTTCTCTGCCTCCTTTCCTTCCGTTCACACAGACCCATAAAGGGCAAAATCCATAAGGGGCACGACTAATCTGGTTAGTGACTGGAAAGAAATGAGAGGGAAAAGATGAGCGACGGAGAGAGAAGAGGAGGATGGATGGAGAGAGACAGAGGGAGAGAGGAAGAGAGAGAAGAAGGCAGACAGAATGACAGAAAGGTGAGTATGTGGGAGCAATAATTCAGTTAACTGTGATAGGTCAACCAACCGCCTATCCATCAACTCAACCAATCAGATTATGGTATCGACATTCTACCATACAGCGGACAATGTTTCCATCCGCCATGACCTTCTTTGTATGTGTGCGTGCTGCAAGACAGGATTAGCCATTAAGCTCTTTTTGAAAAAAAAAAACACGCAGACACATCATAGTCTAATCTGTGTGTGTGTGTGTGTGTGTGTGTGTGTGTGTGTGTGTGTGTGTGTGTGTGCGTGCAGTTTTCAATAGATCACAAAGAAAACAGAAAAAAAAACACCCTGGACACCAATTACTCAACCCTGAAAACACAAGACAGCAGGAGTAGCAACAAAAATAGTTCAAAACTTTTTTTTGCTTATTCAACATGTCAGCACACAGATCTGCACTCAGGAAAAAGTGGACAAAATGTCATACACCACAATGATTCTGATTTAATCTCAAAAGGGAATTTCAAAATCCGACTGTTGCGTGCTGCAAATCTGGACTCCTTGCGGCCTTGTAAAACAGAAAGAAACAGCACTAGAGCCTGGCTGTTTTCCTGCTCATACAGGAAACATCTCTGTACAACTATACAGTAACACACTGCCAACATCCGGTAGTGATTTATTCAGATGCAGCAACCACACAGTAAGAGTCTGGAGTCGTGCACGTTGCTAGTGTACCTATTAGCAGGCTAATGACGTAACTGTGGTGAGGGAAAAGAAACACAGATTAGGTACAGTAGCTGTTAGACAAATGGATTGAGGACACACACACAAACAAAACTTATTTTTGTACCTGTTGCCATTACTTCAATCTGTACTAAATACATTGTAATTACCAACATAACTGCTATAATCAAGTCAACATCCCTAAAAAGAAGTCAGATGGGCCAGAAACACAAACACTGAAACACTGATTTTTTTTTTTTTTAATAAACTCCAAATAAACTTAGTAGGAGTACAATTCCCATGCTATGAGGGATTATTATAAACAAATGAAGAGGTTTTGATTAACTGTCTTCACTTTTTACTGGTTTAAATTTGTCTATTTGTCTATTTCTTACTCCGATGTTGCTCAAGACTCCACAAAAACACAACACTACCTCCAGCAACTACCTCCTCCCTAACTGAAGCCCACTGGCAGCTCATGTGGGGCAGTAACTTCAACAACGCTGGACGCTCAGACCAAAAAAGACTCTTCCTGACATTTAGTAAAGTTGACTTAAACTCTTTCTTCTTCTGTCTCGCCAACTTCGAACTCCTTCTCTTCCCCTTTTTGTTGTCTCCCTCCCTTTCTTCCTCTCGTTCTCATCCCTCGCTTCAACATCTTCACCTCCTCTCTTTCTTCCCCTCATCTCTCTCTCTCTCTCTCTCTCTCTGTGGGTGCCAACCAGAAGTTACCATAGAGACCAAGATGGGTTCCAACGTTACCATGGAAACTGTGGGCTGCAGCAGCAGCAGCAGCAGCGGCTGCAGCAGACTTTCTCTCTCTCACACACACACACACACACACACACACTTACGGGTGACACTGATCAGTATTGTACCAAGAATATCCACAGCACATAGTCCTAATTACTACTCTTCTGTCAGCATCCAGACTTCCTATTGTGTTCCTGTGTGCACATGCCAATGTGTTGTTTGCGTGCGTGTGCTCTTGCATTTGTGTGAAATTGTGTCTTTGTGCCTGCTCCAGTGATCCATGTCATACTTACTTACCACTTGCCACCAGTTGATAGTATTGAACTTTAGTGTGCATAAGCCTCTGATCTAATAAAGCTTGCATGGCTATCTACAACACAGCACACTATGGTACAATGAAATTCCTGGTCTATGGAACATATGCAGTCTGGCAGTGGATTAACTATCCTACGGTTTCAGTGAGTGTTATAGTACCTTCTTTATTTCCCCGAGTTGGCCTGCTTCAGTAACACAGTGGAAATGTGACAGAGCTGTTGGTGATTTAAGAGCCGTGAGGTGTGCAGGAGATGAAAAAAGGGTAAACAAACTCATCACAATTATGGTCGTTGTATTTTCCCTACAATGAGGGTTTAATAGAATTTTCGACGGAGCTTGAAATTTGAGGTTGAGTTTTGGGTCAGCGAGCAAAAATTGGTCTGAATTTTTCTGTTGTAATTGCTACGGCATGGAGACGAATAAAGACTTATCAAATCAAAGCGGACAATGCTCGAGAGGAACGGCGCGAGATTAATAATGTCATATTATCTTCTGATGTGAAATCCATCCAAACAGTGAAAACCGATAGCTCTTAGGTCACCGTCTCAGCACTTCTTGACCCTTCCCAGCTAAAAGCCATCAAAAGAGGATAATCAGGATTTAAAATCACTCAAGAAAGAGGAGGTGAGGACATCCTAGAGGTTAGATAGTGTAATGTCGGTGGGTGAAATAAATGAGCAAAACTCTTTCTCAACACCTGCTATTGAGGTTTTGTTGAGAAAGCTTCTTAAAGCAATGCTGAGACTTGATAACACCTAGGGTTGTATATTGTCAATCACCTTTGTCAGTTGCCCAGGGCTCTGTGAGTGTTTTCTTTCCTCTTCACTCACTCTTATTGAACGGTTAAAAACAGAGTATGAATAAAGCATAAATAAACAGGAAGAAAAAGAAGAAGGGCAGACATCTTTTACAGTTTTAAGGGCAAGGATCCATCAATATTTTTGTTTTCTATTATAGCCAGGAAGTGTAAAACATGAGAAGAACAATACTACTTTAATATCCACCCAGTTCAAGAGAACTCACAGCTGCTGTCTGTGGTTGCACTCAAATACTTGCAGTTGTGAATCTGTGTTGCTGAGACAGCTGAAACAGAGCATGAGTGCCAGACATACAAATATCTCCACAATACACATGTAATTATAAATATACAGTATATAAGATATCCACATTGTGTATTCAGGCAGCATGTCAGCCAATATTATTCATCTGGAACAGCCATAACATCTTGCCTGACAACAAAATAGACATATAAAAATCCTAGGAGCTACCACCAATCCTAGTGACTGGCAGGTGAACACCACAAAACTAAAAAAGACTCTCAAGGATTTCTGCTTTGGACATGGCCTCTCTTTTCTAACACCACTTGAGAATCTCTTTGGATCACACGGCTCAAACACACTGGAAACACGCTATGAACATGTCAGCAGCACACGTTCAACACGAGTCTCATTAACAGACCTAAGATCCAATCTGTGGGCCTCTGGACTAGGATTCAGAAGTTTGATTAAGGATTACTCTTGTGTGCATGTGTGTGTGTGTGTGTGTGTGTGTGAGAGAGAGAGAGAGAGAGAGAGAGAGAGAGAGAAGACAGAAAGATAGTGACCTCTCTGACCAGTGGAAAGGAAGATGGATCCCCTTAAACAGTGGTTTAAGATTCATGCACACACGCTCATCTACAGCCAAAGCTTACTGTGTACTGTTGTGCCCAACACTCCCACATGCAGCACAGACTGAATGCTAGTTTGAACTGAAAATAATAAAGTAAACCCTGTTTTCAAAATCTTATGGATTAATGTGGACACCGCCTTATTAAATTCATTTCTTCTGTTTGTCTTTTGTTTCCTCCAGCGTTCTGAATATCAAAGTTTACAGAAAGAGAGAAAAAAAAAACTCCTGTTTCCAGGCAACAGGCACTGTAGCTACCAGATGAAGAAGAAGGAAGGAAGGAAGGAAAAGAAGGGAACGAAGTAAGGAAGGTTGACATACAGAAAGGCTAATGTGGGGTGTATTTGTGAGCATCTTGTGTCCAGTGTTATCCAAAATGACTCAGAAGTTAGTTTTATTGGTCTTTCCATGACAAATACAGACAGATGACATCCTCTCATGCTGGTGGCACATGTTGGCTGTAGCCTCTGTAATTTGTCAGGGGCAACTTTTAGGAGAAGATGTTAATTAATGTGAAGCAAAGTGTTTGATTAGCTGGCCTTCTGGTGTGTTATGACCCCAAAACAGGAAAATAGGAAAGAGAAGCTTAACTGTTCAGTGACAGAATTACTCCACCCTACCGGGACTCACAAAGTAGATCAACAAAATCTCACTGTCACACGCTAACTATGCTAAGTCTCTACACGCACAGGCACGTCACATGCTATCTCAGTTTCTCCTTATCCCACACAGAAAGTGTCACATTCTTTCTGTCTTTCCTCGATATCCATTTCTCTCACTCTAACACGCTCGCAGAGGGCTGTAATCTGTCCACCTCCAGATTCAGCCTTCCCGTCAACAAACAAATCATCCCTGCTGAAATGTCTGAAACACACAGTAACTGGGCCACCATCAAGCTTTTATTTATACACACAAACAAACCCAGTTGTACGCCCACAGAGCCAAGTTAGAGTCAACCTGACCTGCATGTCTTTGGATAAGGAGAGGACACCCATATTCAAGATAAAATAAACACTGAGGATTCTCTTTGAGTACACACCGAGGTATAGGTAGAGAGGAATAGTGAGAGTAAGAAAGATACAGACAGGAGAGAAGGAGAGAGAAACAAAGAGTAATTGGTCTAAAAATAATGAAACACAGGAGCATAAATCATCTCATATAGACAGCCAGGGTGTGTGCGTTAGAGACTGTGCGCATAAATGTGTAAATGTGTGTGCGCGCTAGTTGGTGTCTGAGGGGAAGGCAACTGGTACCCTTGAGAGCGGAGAAGGAGAGGAAGAAAGCAGGAGATGGCAGGAAGAAGAAAGAGCAAGATACTGTACGGACTGTAGAGGGAAGGGAAACGAAAAAGCCAAGGTGAGAGGGTAGAGAAATGTTGCTTTCTTCTCCATCCCAGAAAACAACACACTCTCTTGTTCTTTTTCCCCCTCTCAAGTGTAAAATGCTGATGTGTGTGTGTGTGTGTGTGTGTGTGTGTGCGTGTGTGCTGGCTTATCATGACTTCTCCTGCCTTACCATGGAAGGAGACAGATGCTGGACACACACACACACACACACACACAGATTAGCACATGCAGTCAGACGCACAGGAGTAGGTGCAAATGAAGACAAAGTGAAGTGACACACAAACACACAGATCACTGTAGTGCATCAAGATCAGAGTAGCTTCTCGCTAAACTGACAGGACAAGATAGATTACTATACTCTATAACTCATTGCATGAGTCATGGTACAGAGTGTGTGTGTGTGTGTGCGTGTGTGTGTGTGTGTGAGTCATCTAATATGCCTCTTTGGTTGATCGTGCTGTTGTGACTTATAAGGAAGAGAGAGAGACTGAACTGTGGTAAAGAATGACAAGAACAACAGTTGTACATCAAAAATAACTTATGCATCAGCTTACAAACATCATGCTATTCAAGCTGAAATACTTTTACGATTGTACAATTATAGTCGACCATAGGTTTCATGGTTTCACTTTGGTGATTGCAAGTGACAGACACTCAGCATAGCTGAGCCTTTACCGTTACACCGTGACGTTTTAAACAGTGAAAACGGTTAACCGCTGCATCCACAGTGTGCATCGTGCTGATTGTCTCTTGTGATTTGTTGAAGTACGATGAGATCTATAAAGTCAAAGTGTTGGGATGCGGTGAGTCTAATGTTACCTATAGAGTGAAATTTATGAGTATGATCTTGTTGTTAGTCGTTTAGTGATACTATGAAGACAGATGACAACTGAAGGTGTGTTGTAACAAGTTAAGGTAAGAAATCAATTAGTGGATTGTCAGAGGACTAACCAACAACAATTAACAACTGATTTTTTATTATTTAGATATGTATCACATAAAAGGGGCCAGAATCTGTTTGAACTTCACCAATATCATGATTTGCACCTTTTCACACTCTCACAACACTGTAAACTGAATCACTTTGTGTTTTTTTTAAACTGTTTTAGACAAAATAAGCAGATTCGCCCCCCATCATTTTCTCTTTTTATGATCACGGTCATTTTCTGTAATCCCAGCTCGACTAGAGAAGCTCTGTCTGTCGGGCATTCTTTTATTCACTGCCCTCCCCTCCTCTCTCTCTCTCTTCTTACATCCCCTTTTCTGTCCATATCCACATCTCTCCTTGCTTTCTTTCTCTTCCTTCTCCTTTTTTGTCCATTTGTTTTTCTCCTCCTGCCTCTCCATGTCTCGCTCTCTGTCTCCTTCTCTGCTCTCTGCGTTCCCAATCAATCATCCGGACTTGCCTAACAGGAAGATGCAGAAAGAGCAGGAAGAACGAAAGGGTTGAAGTAACGGAGACAGATAAATGAGGGGAGCAGAACCGGTGTCATTGAGCTAGTCAACTAATCACCCTCTCCCTGAGACTCAACCTAGCATGAATGTGCCCTGAATGACCAACCACAGGCTTTTCACGCAGTGGTTAGCCTAATGAGACTCCAGTGTTCCCAGAATTCCCTGTCTTACATATCACAGAACCAGAGCCATCATTTATGAGGAACAGCCTCACTGTTTCCACGGACCCAATGACTAAAAGGACGCACGCAGGCTGGCACCTCAAGGACAAATTAACACACAAACTATTGAAAGCCGCTCACGAACAAAGACGAACGCAACATACAAACTAAACGCTAAATGTCACACCTGGAACACAAAGTCCTTGCTTAAAAAGTGACTTAATTTACACATCACAGTCACAGTCACATTTTAACCAGTAGTCATGACGACAGAAATATGAGAACACACACACACACACACACACACACACACAAAAACACACACACAGGGAGGGAACTGAATTTTGCCTCCTAGCTCTTTGCCTACTGAGATCAAACACTGTGTGTGCGCGCATGTGCCCACAGATGTGCATGTATGTGAACCTCACTGTGTTGACATATGGTCTCCTCAGATATGATGCAGGACGGGCCAACCGGCATGGAAGTGTGAAAAATAAAGCTGAGGGATATTTTAAACTTTAACAGACAAAATGCTTAAAATAGGAGTAGATCAGCTCCTCAGGAAATCCCAGGAATCACCGGGAAATATTGATTCACCACTTGTGAAACAGAAATACATCCATGTCCTGTTGTTTTTGTTGTTGTTGTTGTTTTTTTTCTTTTTCAATATCCAAAGTCTTGTAGAGAGCAAGACAAATAAACCCCCCCCCCTCCCCTCCCTGTCTGTCTCTCCATGTTGAATTGGTTGTATTGCTCCTATCAGAACCAAACACACCACTCTATCTCCCCGCAGAGCGCTGGAAAAGCCCCGTCTGTGAATGAGCGCGTGTGTTTGCGTGTGTGCTGAGAATTGCTCCATCATTCCTCCCCTGGTTAATGGCCAGTGGAGCGAGACTGGAGCACAACACAGTGAAAATGGAGAAACAGAGACACAATGGGAGAACACTGACATGTGTGTACGTGTGTGTTTGTGTGTGTGTGCGTGTGCGTGTTGATGTGTCACAAAAGGGAGAAAATAATATTGAGGTGTGAATCCATGACTTTAAAGGCAATGTTACTGTTCTAATTATTTCTAATGGCAGCTTGAATCAATAATAATAACTCCCCACAGTCAACAGCACATGGTGTACATTACAGGGTCATTATGTGGACCTAAATGTGTGTTTCAAACAGGTTTCAAGCTCAAGAAAACTCAACTGAACTATGTATTGTCTGTTCATTTATTTTTTTTCTAGTCCTTATAATCTTGCAAGAATAAAATGTGTTCAAAACATACACAGGAATGTCTTCTCACCTGTTTTGTAGATTATCATTAGTGCTCTACATGTACGGTAGCATGCCTTATATATTATTTTTTGTAAAAACAAATGATGCAAAGTTGGTTCTATGTTTTGCTTTGCAATGTACTAATGTAATGCAATTTTTGCAAATCAGATCCAAGCCACATTTGGAGATGATTTTAAATGGATTACAACAGGATTCCTACAGATGCTTTTCAGTCTGGACGCTCTTGCTGCCTATATTGGATTTCAAAGTGTCTCTTGAGTCACTCGATCCATGACACACAATGACAAGGTCAAATGAAGAGTGACCGAAGTGCATCAGAGCGGCTGAGCAGAATCATGCTGCTACTAGCAGAGCGGTAAGGAGGACAACACAGAGAACAACAGATACTGACATAAAATGCTGGTACTTTGCGGGGAGGCCTACAGACAAAGCTGCTTTTGCGTTGGAAAGGCGCATCATAGCAACACATACAGATAAGTTGGTGAGGTCAACTGCAAATGCAATAGTGTCTAAAAGATCTAATTTCAGAAACAAATTTGAATTACCAGCATCAGTTTACATGTACTCATCTGACCCATTTTTAATATAAAAATAATCAAACCGTATTCACAAACCAAATTCCCACACAGCACATTTTGTATTTGACTGTTTAAAGTCAGTAAAGAATGACATCATATGTTTCATGACTTTTCATATATATAACAGCTGTACAAAAGTTTTCTGGAAGTAGTTTATTCATAGCAGGAAAAAAGCAGGGAGCTATGGCAACTAGAGCTGGTTCCTCTGTTAGAATTAAGAGTCCATGTCTTTGAGCAATCAGACTGCAGAAACTGAAACTGAGGAACTATGTGTAATATGGAACTGTGACGGCTTTAAGTGACCTCCAATCTTCAGTCAGACTTCCCTTGACCTCCCAGATCTTTATTGATACAATCTGATTAAAGAGAGAGAGAGAGAGAGAAAGCTTGTGTACTTCTCCTAGTGGGTGCCATAGCAATGGCACCATGACACCCAAACATGATTAGCTGCTAACACCCACTCCCCTGCTGTTACCATAGTAGCACTGTTGAAACAGCGACCCACAAGCTATAAAAAGCCAAACTTCACTTCAAGAAAGCAAAAAGTAAAATAGAAAAAAGAAAGTAATTAAGATAAGGAGAGGAGGGGCGAGGAGAAGAAAGGTTACCAACTCATCTTTTGTTGGTGTTTAACATATTTGATTTGACCAAAGCACATTTTAGCTGACGGGTCAAAAAGAGAAAGAGCAGGAAAAAAAGAGAGATAGACGGAAAGAGCTGAGGGGGGCTATTAAAAAGGCTAACAGGGTTATTAATCAGGAGGGACGAGAACAAAATTCATTTCTCTTTTTCTTCCTTCACTGTTGAAACCTCAGCGGATCTGTCCTCACTTTGTCTCCTTTCACCCTCCGCATTCTCTTTCTCTCTCTTACTATCACGTCTTCTCTCTGGCTGTGAAACTCAACCTTCGCCACTGTCTTTGTCAAGTGGATGGCTTTTGACATTTTTCGTGACTTTAGGGCTGCGGCTAAGGGTCATTTTCATTATTGATTAATCTGTTGACTACTTTTCAGTTATACCATGGCCGCTGAAAGTTCTTGATTCAAATTGGCTGGCATTTTAACTGGAAAATATGACACCTATATTGTGTTCATCCAATGACTGTGGAATGTACAATTCATTGGGTATTGTCTAAGTGACTGATTGAGTGACTAATTGATTGCTTGTTGTCTATAAAGTGTAAAGAAAACTGTGAAAAACGTCACATGTTCCCAGAGCCCAGGTGTCATCTTGATGATGATATAAAGCAGAAAAGCAACAACTCCTGGAACCAGTGAAAGTCACCTTTACTTGATAATTACCTTAAAAGCTAAATCAAACATGAGAATTGTCCACTTTCTGTCTGTCAACTAATTAACTAATGAAATAAGCAGCAATACAGTAAACGCATACACGCAAGGATGCAGCGGCGCTGTGTGAGACAGACGTGGCAGAGAGCTCGAAAGAGTTCTGCGATATGATCGCAACATGTGGCGAGACGACGGAGGGAAATGTGAGAGGAGGCAGAGCTCAGTGAACCTGTGGAGCATCACATTAGTTCAGGTGGGGTGCTGAAGTTGCACACGCCATCAGCTGATCAGTATCAGATGACTCAGTTTATATAAAGTGACAAGCTCACTCTGTCATTCTCCTCTGATCATTCATGCCGCCGCTGCTGCGACTGGTTATGCTGATTTATTCCTCCGGCACCCCGGCATCATCCTGTTATGATTTCTTTTTACTAAACATAGCTTGCGATAGCATCTCTTGCCTTGTGCATTATGCATACTCCACATCTCAGCGAGTCTACTGGGCTCTGTTTGGTAAACACCAGAGGGGTTTATTTCGTTCCTTGCAGAATGAATTGCATGCTGGTTGGTTTCCTTTGGGGAGCATCTTCATGGCCTTTTCGACATGGATATAAATATAAATGTATAGCCTTTCCACTCCCCTGTACAACCAGTACACCATCTTCACTTGCACCCTTCCTTCCTCCCTCCTGTAACTGGGCAAATAATAATAAAAAAAAAGTATGTTTTCACTTACCTCTGCCACCAAAAGGGACAGTATGTTCTTTTCTGAGCTGCTCATGTGTGCTGTATATTTCTCAAGATCAAAGACAAAACAAAGACAAAACAAAGCACACACACACACACACACACACACACACACACACACCCACACACCCACCACCTACACTCTCCTTTTCAGCTCAATGGGGAACACAATGAATGTGGCTTGTGGCCCTGTTACATGCTTTACAGACGTGGTCATCATTAACCACATGAAAGACGCACACTCGCATGTCTCAGGCATAACTCACTATCTCAGACCACACAGAAATTCAACTCCCACATTCAACTGGTCATTACAGCATAATTAGGGGACACATTAGTGTATGTGTGTGTGTGTGTGTATGTACCAACACCACATGTGAAGAAATAGCTCCGGTGAATAAAAAAGGTACAGAAGAAGACAGTGACCAAAAGAAAGAGGGAGTGGCATCTGAAAGAGAGACAAAAAGATAAGAAAGCAACTAGACTAGTGACTAGAAACTAAAAATTGCTTTTTTTTGTTTTTGGATGACCCTTTTTACAAACTTTGGTGCATGAGAAAACACTTGGAGCCTTGCAGCCTTGGTGTAGACCTCCACGTAAAACTTTGTTGTGAAACAGTAGGACCAGCAAAAAGATTTAGTACACCGTCGTCTCGTGGTGATCGGTTTGATGCAGCTCTGATGTGATTTTTTTTGACTGTGTAGTGGTCGAGTGCAAAGTTTGTTGCTGACTGAGGTCTTCGTGAAAAAAAAAAAAAAAAAAAAACGTCCAGTGCTTTTACTGATTCAGCTAATGCTATAGCAGGAGTGTGTATGTTTGTGTGTGTGTGTGTGTGTGTGTGTGTGTGTGTGTGTGTGTGTGTGTGCACAGGTTTTATTTTTAGAAATATGCATGTCAGTTCATGCTTGTAAGAATTATAAATTGTCTACTTACATGTGTTTGCTTATGACAACCAAATTTCTGTCAGCTGAACAGCTGATTTTCCTGTTATATGTTATCTTATAGTATAGTAATGCAGTTCTTATGTTTATATTGCATACCTGTGTGTGAGAGAGGGTGTGTGTGTGTGTGTGTGTGTGTGTGTGTGTGTGTGTGTGTGTGGGCTTCCACCTTTTTTACCACATTCATCACTTTATCCTCACTTTAAGCTGAAAGTCCTTAGTAAGGTAACTCTAAACAGGCTTTTCCCTTAAAGCAGTTGGAGTGTTACTCTACACACAGAGACGGGGAGGGCCCCTTAAGAATAAAAATACTTTTGTTGCTCCTCCACTGTTTATTTCATACAGTAAATCTCTGGTTCTGTCCCAAAATGGGATAAAACAATTGTTGCTTGTACAGGTGAAATTTTGAGTGACTACCAGCTACCGAACCAGCAGATCTAAAATACAGATGATGATGATTTATGACAAACTAAGGCACAGTGTTTACTGCACTTTGTAAAGAGAGCCTGTGATGTGGCAAGACTAGAGGTGTGTTAGTTTACAATTATTGTGAACTAGTGCATAACTTTCATAAATCGCTGCTTCTGCCATTGTTAAATAAATTCGCTTCAAAGTGTCCACCGTGCTTAAAACAAGTGCTTCGTGAAACCGGGCAAAAAGGAATACAGCTGGAGAGAGAAGAAAGCAAGAACAAGTCAACAACAAAATGAGGGAATGAATCAAGCAACAAAATAACGGTACGTAATAGTGACTAATTACAGTTTGTTTCTTTATAAGCATTTTATAAGCCTGTTAAAGCAAGTAAATTTTAAGCTCCTGATGCAACAGCTATTTAGTGAACACCTCCCTGGTGTGGTTCATTAGTGTTGTTAGATGTCTTGATTCAATTACATACATGTGAGGTGACAAAATCGTGTTTCCTAGGAACTGATTGCTGGAACAAGCAATCTTTTTATCTAATAGTTGATATATTATGAGGACAGTCAGCAGAAATAGCAAAAATGTACAAGTGTAGAAATCAGGAAAAGCTCAGGGCAGGAGAGAAAAGACATGAAACTGAAAGGGGAGCTGGAGCCAAGAAAGAAAGTAACAGGGCAAATTGAACTCCTAAATCCTAACAAAAACACATTTTGCAAAACAAATTGTTTCCTGTGAATAGACATTTGATATTTTTTACACAATCTGTATGTAAAAACACAACTTCGACATCTGTGCACACATCTGAAGTGCACCCTTGAATTCCTGAGCAATGACACACCTCCACAAGCTCACATGTAGTGATGATTCCTCTCAGGTTTGCTACAGTTAACTCGAATGCAACACATGATGCCGCTGTCTAAACGAATCCACTGCTCAGGGAGAGATAAAGACGCGTGGAAAGAGACAAGGGGAGAGAGAAAGAGAGATGGAGGGAAAGAGGGGTAATAAAATTAGTCTAGTTTCTCATGAGCTCCTTCACTGCCTCCTCGCTGTCATTTTACCCTTGCTGTCACGTAGTACACACTGTGCCCCTGCTGTATGTGTATGTGTAAATGCGTAAGTGTGTGTGTGTGTGTCGGTGGGAGTGTGTGATGAGCCATGAATGATAATGGATTTCGAACTGTCAGACACATACAAACACGCAGGCAGATGCACACACACACACACACACACACACACACACAGTGTGTTGAGCCAGACAGCAGTATATCACACAAATAGTCTGGATACAAGGACGTTTCTCACCCGTTCACCCTCTCTCTCTCAGTGCTGTATGTTTTTTGTCACACACACACACATAAACACACACAATTACACACACGATCTTTGTTTTAGCCGTCTCTGTTCTAACTTTCTTTGCAAACTTTCTCCGTGTAATGCCTTTCGATATGCTTTTGCGCATCCGTGTTATCCGTTTGAGCTTATATGTCAGCACCAGTGACTTGTTATAAGTTGCACGCCAGCGTTGACTTTTGATTAAATCATTTAGATTGGCTCAACTTTGGACCCCTTGTGTGTCTATCAGTGTGTGTGTGTGTGAGAGAGAGCTGGCCCGCTCATTAACTTTCCACACAGTGTTGTGATGTAAACCCCCGCTGAGTCTGGCATGTTGACCAGCTCTTGCAATCCATCCCTGCATCATTATCACACTTTGTTTCATCTGCTTGAGTTTTCTCTGCTTTCCTGAGAAAGGAAGATGATTCCTAATGCTAAAATACAGAACAATGCTCGCATTAATATGATTACTCGCAATCAAGTTTGCAGAGTAACACTAGAGACATTACACAACCCCTGGGCTAACTGTTGAGCTAGCTTGGGTCAAATAAAGGTTGGTGTAGAAAATATTGCATAATAACAGAATTACTTTATTGTTTTATCCAGATAGGAGTATCACGGTTATTTCAAACAGCACCTTTTTTTTTTATCTGTGTGGTGCAAGCTAGACAATGACTTCATCTTGAATGGAAACTGTGTGCAATCAACAAGCAATCAGCATGGCAGCAGAAATTAAACAGCAACAGAAGGTTTGCAAAGGTTTCACGCTGTTGGCCCTCACATAGCAAGTGATCCCGAGTTTGACACAACGATAAGTCATCGTTGTGGACTCCCGGGATAAGCCTCCCATTGGCCGACTACTGCATACTGCTTCTTCTTAATTGCAGTCTCTGTTGCCATTTTTAAACGCTTGTCTCTATGGACGATAACAATGACAAGTGCTCAGCCTAACAGGCTATGCTTGTGGTAGAGAGAGATGAGCAAAAACAAATACTCAGCTTCAGCTCAAACTCGTAATATAATAGACATACAGTACCTTCATGTGGCGTTATAAGTAATAATCTGACGATGACAAACAATAACAACATGAAAACGCTTCAATGCATCATTTATAGAAACACAGGATCTATATTTATGTCCATGCTACAAAGCAGAGTATAACTAATGGTTGGACATGGCCCTTTAACATAATAATACAAAGTCAGAGACTCCTTACAGTATTTAACCTCCAAACTGATCACGGTGTTACTGCAGCTATCTTTGCGTGCAGGTGCTTACAGCTCCTCTTTGTTGCAGTGTGTAATCTTTGGTCTGTGTTTTCAAACAGCTGCCAAATGTTCAAAAGGTTATGAAAATTATTGAAGTAAGTAAAA
This sequence comes from Protonibea diacanthus, assembly GCA_028641955.1. Classification (NCBI taxonomy): domain Eukaryota; kingdom Metazoa; phylum Chordata; class Actinopteri; family Sciaenidae; genus Protonibea; species Protonibea diacanthus. The sequence continues at coordinate 11,258,996 of CM053997.1, read as the reverse complement.
CCTGAATTAAAGTGTTTAGAAGTCAAAAATGCCCTTCAACACCCTTTAGAATTGGACTATTTCCAACATCTTATTGCAGCTTGGATTACTCCTATTACAAGCATAATCAAATTAGCATAATTACAGTTCATTTGTTCATGGGCTTCACCTTACTTACATTACTGCTTTAATCGTATTATGATTAAATTGTTGGTGTACAAGTAAACCAAGCCAATTACATGTTAGTCCGCTTCCTAGCTAACACTTTGGAACACTGCTAGTTGCCATGGCAACCCAAACCGCTGCGCTCTATATGAAGCACATCTGTAGGACGATGTGTCCTTATGGTTTGGGAGTGGGTGATGCCACGGGGGTTGACCAGACACAGAGATACGACTCCCAAGAGAGGACAAAATGTACCCGTCTGGACACAATGACATACAGATATACAGCGGGTAGGCCGCGCAAACATATTCCCATGGTCACACGTGGCCGCATGTTGACGGATTCACACACGCGCCTGTCCTTCAGACTGTGTCCCCGTGTGAGGACATGCCAATGACAGAAAAGTAGAGATAAAGGAATAAACAGCAACAACACAAATTAAGAGAAGGATTAAAATGAAGAGAGGATGTATGGAAGGAGATAAGAGAGGACGGGAAATGACAAGGGCAGGAGAAGGTCTACGATTACTTCTAATATCATTATAAGGGGTTGCTTTTTCTAGCCAATCATTGTAGCATGACACCAACATCTATTTACATATCTATCTATTATAAATCTATCCATTTATCTATATCTATGTCCCATTGTGTAACTTTTCTACCATAAAATAACAGATTTTAAGCCTCCTTTGTATGTCTGTTCGTGCGCTAAGTAGCTTTGTGCTCCTTAATGTTTGTACCACAGGCGTTTTGGACCACCGGGAAGAAGAGGTTTTCAGGCCCGGAACATGGGCGAATGCTGACAGAGTCAGCCAGTGTTGTGCCAGAACTGGAGGTGGGCAAGCAGGCAATGTAACCAGGCTAAGCAGCTTCTTGGGTCACAATGGCATAGCAGTTACTGCTATGCCATTGTGTGTTGTTGTACTTGTTGTTGTTGTTAATGCTTGGCTGTGTTAGCAAAGTTTTTGCAGCAGTAGGGTTTTCAAACCTCTCCTTCTTTTAGTCTTTCACTGGCCCACTATGTCCCTAAATCTGACACCTTCCCGATATATCTTGATCTCAACCATCTGTCGTTCTACCTGTCCTTGTACTGTATTCAATGCTGCAGCTATTTATTTAGCACTCTGCCTTCCTCTCTTTGATGTTTGTCCATTCAGTCTTTTCTTAACCGATTTTGCATATTTGCCATTTTCAAATCTCTAGCTGCTTCTTTGCCTCAATTTGCTGATGTCTCTGTGTGTCTGTCAGTCTGTCTACCAAACATAGTCACTTATATAAACACACACCTCTGCTTCCTTACTTCCCTCTTTCCCTCCAGAGCATGCCCATTAGTTCTGCTTGCTTGGTGTTTGATGGAGCCTGTCCCCCACACCGGCCCCCTTAGAGACCCCACTGGAGCCACCATGGAACCTGTGATTCATCAATCTTCCTGCATCTGGCAGGAAACTGACCCAAGGGGCACGATCCCTCCTGGCCGCCTGGAGCCAAGATGGCTGACGGGGCAGGAGAGGGAAGGAGAGGATGGAGACAGGTGGAAGGTAGGAGCCTTTACAGATAAACCGGATAAACTGCATGAAAGGGGAGGCCTGTGTGTGTGTGTGTGTGTGTGTGTGTGGTACTTAGCCTTAGATACAATAACAGAGAGGACCTGTGTAGCAAAAAGACTCCTTTTTCACCACCCTCGTTTCTAACACAAACCCTTCAGCAGTGCTCTGTTATCGTGTGGCCATCTCTCCTGTGTGTGTGTGTGTGTGTGTGTGTGTGTGTTAGAGAGAGACATGAGCATGGAGCTAAAAGGAGATTTCATGGTATTAAGCTGATACACTAAAAGCACAGTAAAAGGTACAAGGGTTAATAAGCATTCAAGAAATGGATTTATAGGGCTACGTGTAATCCACCAACATACCTACACATACACACGAGAGATACACAAACACAGCCAGGCACCCATACAGAGCGAGGTACCCAACACAGTCTCTCTTGCAATCTAGTTTGCACACCACTCCAACTCTAAAAGAACAGGAGAAAATAGGAGGAGAGGCTATGAGGAGACTAGGCGGAAGATAAAAGGGAAGAGGGAGAAGTGTTAGTGCATGTAAGCCTGCAGTAAAAAATGGGATGTCTGCGACAGCTAAATTTCGAGATTCCTTAGCCTGAAGGTAACTCTTTGAATACAGATTTGCTTGAAATGTTTGCTCCTAAAATATTGACACTGAATTCAAAAATCTCATATCTGAGCAGACTGTCAGCGCAAGCAGAAACATCCTGTGCAACAAACCCTCTGCTTTACAGTCATGACGTTACACAGTCAAGCTCAGGAGCTGTCCAGTGTAACCGCAGGCCTTGGAGCAGCTTGACTGAAGCAGCAGAGGTTAAGTGCCTTGCTCAAGGGCCACTTGACCACATTTACAGAGCCAGCATAGAGCTGCTGCTCAGTCAGTTTCACAGTCTGGGTTTTTCTGTGCTGGTCTGGGCATCTAATCCAGTTTGCTTCTTTAACATTCTGGCTGCCACCATATTGACATACTTCCATAAAACTCTTCCCAGAAAGCCCCTTTTGGTTCCTTGTTTTTTTGATTCCCAGCAGTCCTGGGGAAATTGGCCTTCCATCAAAGAGTGGGTACTGCAGTACGGCTGACACTAAGACACAAATGATTGTTTTCATTATAAATGAACTGATGGATCATTTTATTTAACAACAACTAAACACAATTTCCCAGAACATAATCATGCCAAAAATGCAAAAACCTTCACATTTGAGAAGCTAAAATCAGCTAACATTTGACAATAAGTAACTTTATTTAATAAATTAGTACTAGTATTGCTGCTTAATCTTAAATTTAAGCCAACTAATTAATAAACCAACTAAGGATTTCGGTACTGCACTGACTACACACTGAAATATTGAAATGTACACTGTGTGTGTACCACGTAACTACACGGACACAAGTGAGCAACATACAGTACTGTTCATGTAATTGATAAAACACACAAACACACACACACACAAATCATTCTTTGTTCTGTGCGCTACTTTTCCGTCAGACTGAGCTGTGTGCTACCGCACTGATGACTCACTGATGACACACACAAACGCACACATATGCAGACATGCACAGACACACGCTGAAGATCATGAAGTCTTCTGCTCCCTGTTGTAAAAGGATGATTTGGAATTGGTGTATTCAAAGCCTCACATTGTGTCATGTGTCAGAAAAGACACAAACACACAGAAGCGCGCATGCACGCAAGCATGCGTTCATGCAACAAATTCACATACACAATTACAATGAAACACACACACACACACACGTGGGGCTGGGACTGGGTTTCAGACTAGCGGTCTGGGCTCACAATGGGTAGCAAGACCTAGGGGACACACAAATGCATGCACACTCACAAACATACTCCCCCCTCTCTTTTTTCCTCTCCCCCTGTGGGTAGGGACACATTCTGGGCTGTTGTTCAAAGCTTAGCAGGATTAGCTGCATGATCTCGGCACTTTTTTTAAATATATATTTTCATATTTTTAGTGGGTTTTTTGCCTCATTGAAGCAGGAGATCAGCTTTAGGGAGAAGTACTTCAGTATAAACAGATGAGCAAGTCATATCTGGGAAGCGTGGGAGGATCAGCTATGATATTCTATGTACAGTGTATGACAAAAGGTATACGGACTTCCCTGTACATACCAGTGCAAAATCCTGACAGGGACAGCTTTGTGGCAATAGTTTGGGTAAGGTATTTCCTGTTTCGACAAAACAATGCACCCATGCATGAAGCAAGGCCCATAAAGAAATGTTTTTGCACATAGCAATTAAAAATCTTTGAGATGAACTGCTGACTGCATGCCAGGCCTTACCACCCACCATCAATGCCTGACATCACTAACACTCTTGTGACTGAATGGGACCAAGTCCCAGGATGGAAAGTATTTTACAGAGTGGAGGCTGTTATAGAAGCATATTAACACAAAACCTTGGAATGAAATGCAAGTATGCTGCATCCATACTTTTGGGCATGTAGTGTTTAATAAGTACAATTGAAATGAACCATATGAAATGAACTATAATCTACAATAATCCCATATCTAACATATAGGTTAAAGATTAGGGCTCGGATGATGTTTAGCGATTCTTATTCTACAAGCACTGTGATCCGAAAATACAATTTATTGCAATTTTGTTTGCTTTTTTAACACTTGACCCTGGAAAAAACATTCAATCATAGACTTCTAGTAACTGTATATCATTTCCAAAAGAGTCATGTTTCCAAAAGCAATGCATATCACATGCCATTCAGTCTTTCTAAGTTTAATTTGTGAATTTTGAAGTCAGCAACTATTAGGTTTCCACAGAGCAAAAGAAAAATATGCCAGCAGAGTATGAGTACACATGCTGTTTTATGTTAAGCATGTGAAGTATAATGGATCAGTTGTTACATTTGGTAATATTCCTGTGAACATGATGCTTTAATTTCCATTACATTAAAGGCAGTATTCCCATTATGTGTTAGCATCGAGCTAATTGAAGTGCTAGTTGTTTATACTGTTCGATTCAGGAAATTAAGAGAACTGCAAAAGTCAAAAAATCCTGACACTTGAATTGTTTCTTTTCCCCACTCCTAGTGAATATTCCCGTGACTTCTGTTTAAATTGTATAATTCTCAACTCATCTGAGAGTGCATTTTCTGAACAGACGTTTGCAGACGAACAGAAACCGCAAGAACATGTTGCTCACGTAATAAAGTCATGTAATGGCACTGAGCTCATTCTAGCTCATTTTAAATAGTCTCCTTGGAGAAGGTTGACTTTGCCTTTAAAAACCAGCACTGGTGATTTGTGAGTCTCCTGTGAATTCTCGGGGCTTGGTTTCAGTGAAGCAAGCAGTAGCAAGATGTTTCTGCCTCATTCTATTTCACATTTTGTCCACTTTGTGTCATTTTTTTCCCCCTCGCTGTATTCTCGTTTTAGTCTTTTTCTCTCTCTTTTACATCTTGAAGCTATCAGTATCTTGGCAGCGAGACAACAGAGAGGCAACACAGCACGTGGAGAGAACAGACCCACAGTTCCACGGCTGCGTCCAACACACACACATACACTGAGACACACACGTGTCTATAATTCCATTGTGTTAACTAGCTGGCAGAAAGATACCTCAGTGTTTCCAAGGCAACAAGTTTGTAAATTTAGCGACACTGTGGTACATTTTGTGTGTGGATATTTTTTTGAAAACAATATTGAAAACATATGAAAAGGCAACGGACAAGAACACACTTGAAACTGGGACTGGAGCACCTTTGTTCTCGTTCCTCTTTCTGCTCTGACAACTCTGTGGCTTTTTACAGACCATTGCTCATGTGAATGTCTGTGTTAACGACAAATGCATGGAGGAATGATGATGTATGTGCCTCAACATATATATATAGCCTTCTACTGTGATTTATTTGGACTGCACCTCCCAGAGATCACTTTAAACTGATCTCTGGGAGGTGCAGTCCTAATACTTAGATTTGTTAATGTTGATGCGTTAGATTTGTTAATGTTGATGCGTTTCATAGGTGTGGTTAAAGTTTTGGGATAGGGATGTTGTTTTCATATATATTTTATTGCCAAAAAACTCAATGAAAAGACCAAAATCAACAATGTGTTAATCCGTTCCTTAATACTTTCCAGCTTCCTTGCACAGTCTGTGGTACTCCTACTGAAGACTCTTTAAATCTTTAAAAGGTCACAAATATATTGTTTCATCTGTAAAAGAAAAAAGGCATGCAACTTCATAAAACAGCTGCTCACTGTAGTTTTTTTTTAGCAAACACTACTTGAACTGGAGTACACAGTGTATTTTTTGGAGTCTATTGGCCACAAGTTCTGGCAGCACTATGGCATATGTGGGATTGAATCAAAATAAACTGTGGTGCCCATGTTCAAGTTGTCTGCCAGTGCAGCAGTGTGGCTCACTGATGTGTTTATAACATTATCATTACTTTACTATTACATTACTTGTGGTACAGTACAGAGCAATAAGCTATATCAGCTCACAAGCAATACATGTTAGTAGAGTCAATTCATTGCTGGTTTTGGTTCTTTGGACAATACAGAGTATGACTCTGTTCCTACTTTAACACTGTTGTGTGTTAAGCAATGCTGGCTTTCATTGCTCATGCTAATTCAAAGCATGAAAAAGAAAGTAGAAGAAGAAAGTAGAGTGAAAGAAAAGATAAAGAAAAGGAATAAATAAAGGAGAAGACGTGAAGTGCATATAGATATATATGAATTTGTGTTTATGGTTTTCCTGTCGTGTTATGACAGACGTGTATGTATGTGGATGATTGTGTTTGATTAAGTATTGATGAGGCAGGTTCACAGTACGGTCAGCCAAGAGTCTAGTGTGTGTGTGTGTGTGTGTGTGTGTGTGTGTGTGTGTGTGTGTGCTTTAAACCTTGAGCTGTCTTCTTTCTTCAAGTGGTAAGTAATGGAATTAAAGAGAGACTATTGGCAAATGTTACACACACACACACACACACACACACACACACACGCACACACACACAGTTAGAATAAAACTTGATTTATCAGGTCTATGAGAGGCTTTAACACAGGGATGTTGCAGGTTATTATGCTGAATGCTCAGTGAAAACGCAAACACTTCACAATGTGTATAGTGTATAATACAGGGATTATGCTGGTATGAAGACACACACACATCCACACACACGAGAGGATTACGCTAAAGATGCATGTGATGGCAGTAAATTCCACAAACAGTCCTCTGCAGAATGTCTTCCCCTCAAGGAACCAGTGTATAGTAATCAGTGGCGTTGCGCTCTATCAGTGTCTAGAAATTCACTAAAAACTGTGTGTGTGTGTGTGTGTGCTCCATCCTGACCTGCCCAGCTGTTTTCATCCTGCTCTCATTTGCATCTATAGAGGCTACTAGAAAACCATGTGTTTGCCGTGTTTGTACTCAAAGCAAAGACTGTTACCACTCTTCTAATAGTTTTTTTCTCCTTTTCATCACACTGTGCTAGAAAAAAAGAGAAAGAGGCAGAGAGAACTGTTGAGAAAGGAAAGCAAGAGGAGAGAGAATGATGAAAGAGAGAGGGAAAAGCGTCACTAATGTTTCCTGCTAAAATATTCAGACTGCTGCCGCATGATGCGTCACCCTGTCCCACAGATACACGTACACTAACATACTCGCATATATACACACAGAGGAAGAGTCATTCCTCTGTGCCCCTCTGCCCAGAGTGCACCTTGAAGAAGCATCGGCTGGCAGCCATGTTTGACAATGCTAAACTTCCTGTTCACATGCTTTTCTGACCCACGATTGGTTAATAATTTAGGAAAGGGAATATTTAGTGAGAGCAGTAACAGCACAAACACCGCTTGATGTGTTGAAACTATAGCCTGAGAATTTAACAATGGATAAACCAGCAGATACAAAATTTACATACGTTCATATTTTTCTTAGGCTACATGTAGTAGTGATAATGGAGGCCCATATTTAGTTCCATAAACTTTAAAATGCAAGGCACCTTTGTCATTTCCTTTTTGGACCAATGAGAAGAAAGAACAAGGAAAATGAGGAAAAGGAAATGAAGAAAAAAAGAGTAACACAAATTTCAAGGAAAGGACAAAGAACAGTAAGAGAAAGACTCTGTGGAAATGTAAAGATTATGAAGAAAGGCAAACAAATAAAGGAGCAAACATCAAAGACAGAAAGAAAGAAAGAATCACAAGGCATTTTGGCAACCTTTTCTCTTCAGCATATAAAACATTCAAAGTCTTCAGTCAGCTCGGGAACATGGGGCAGGTAAAGAGGGGGAAGGAAACGAAAAGAGAGCAGAATCAGTCTCAGTCACCACTTGACTGATAAAGCTGAGATGGAAGACATGTGTAACCCGTCGAGTGCAACACTCAGATGTGGTCAGTGTGTTCAGTCAAAGCAGCAATCCACATGGCTGAATATGCTAATGCAGTATACCAACATGCATTTTCTCCCGTGACAGCTAGACAGAAAAAAGAGTCAGAGTAGTAAAGGCTGAACACAACAGAAAACTACATTTGTCTCTCTGAATATGGGCTCGGGACTTAATCTTAGATCTTTATTTTCATATTGTCCCTCTGAGGGCTAAATGAGGTGTGTCAGAAAACTCTGGATGACATCACAAATGTTGCATCTATTTCCAGAAATGACTTTTTAACCATGTAAGCTCTGCTGTGTTCATTTCCATATGAATAATAAACAAAGCTCTTGTGTTTTCTTGCATGAGATACAGAAGCTCGTGACTCATGGTTATGAGTGCAATGTAAAAGTGCTTTACATTGTTCAACCGAGGTTCAAAAGTGTGACCATTTTGCTTGCACATACGAATGAAAATGAGAGTGTGTGTATGACAACTTAGTATACTGTACTCTTTGTGCAATAAAACTTTAACAACTAAAAAGCCAATAAGAGCAGATCAAAACTGTTCCATAACCATAAACTTGTAAAAAAAAAAAAGGCTAATTGTTATAAACAATATGCACCCAACTGTTTGGCCCAATTAGCCATGTGTATTGTGGCACATTCTTGTAGAGTTTCTTGGTTGAGACAGCAATCCCCACTCCCAAACCAGCTCTACCTCCCTGTATCTGCCCAGCAATGACTGCCACGTTTCAGCTGCATAGTAAAACCGGGATCTTTTTTTTATATTCCATTGTGATATGTACTTTAATATTTTTCACAGTGCTATTCAATTTCTTTGTGTTCTAATTTTTCTTTTATGTACTCTTCTCAAATACAGTTCGATTTGGTTCAACCATGTAAATAACTTGACAGTAACTCAGTCTGTGGGGACCAGAGTGTGGAATGGTCGTCTCCTGGGCACAATCAAGGTGAGCAAAGCCTCAACTGCTCGGGGTGCTATCCTATAAGGCAGCCCCCATCCATACATCTGTCCATATAAATGCATGTGTACAGGTCCTTTTTGTCCATTTGTGTATATCAGGCATGTGTGTGTATGTGTGTGAATAACAACAAAGTAAAAACATTGAATTTTCCCTCGAGGGACTGATAAAGCAGGCCCTAGATTTTTCATTTGTCTTGAAAGGTGTTGAATAAAAAACAAAGTTTATTATTATTATAATATAATAATATGGAGCTGTAGAGGTTGCATCAAAAGGTAGAGACTGATGGAAAGTACAGAAATACTATCTTTAGCTCCCTTTTACTCCACTTGTGTCTCTTTCCCAATAAAAAGACTGCTGCTTTAAAAATTACTATTCCTGTCACATGTACCCCACCCCCCCGCCCCCACCACACACACACATACAAACACACAGACACATGCACCACACTCCTGTCCGGTCTAAGGCGTAAACCCACCAGCCAACAGAGTTTTCAGGACTCTGATTGGATGCCGTAGTCCTCCACCCACCAATCCCATGATGGCAGTCAATTGCTGCGGTGCAGTATTGATTTTCAATGGGTAAGCATCAAACACACACACCCTCACACACACACACACACACACATACAGAAACTTGTGTGTTAAATATGTTCAAAGAATTTAATTAGAAATGCTTCAAAAGTTTAAAATATAACTAATCAGGTAAAATAAAGCGGGGATATTAAAGGCCCAGAGTTGCAGGAACCAAATTCACTCTCATTCATCACATTCATCTGATGTAAAGAGCTTACTGAATATCCTTCTCTCCATTTGGGCTCGTTGCTCGGCTCATTGACTTCATCTTTCTGTCTCACTTCCTTCCTCCCCGTACACGACGCAAAACACACACACATACACAGCCTTTCTATTTTACAAAGGTCTCTGGGAGATTTTCATACCATAAAGAGACCAAAAGTGCACATCGTATACTCGTATGCTGTAGACATACACAAACATGCACGTACACACACACACATGCATGCAGTCCAATGCAGCTGTGACGGTGTCCCTCCAGAGACAGAGTGTGTCCAATCCTCTCCTTCTATCTAGGTCAGCCTCATACAAAACTCTGCACACCTCTCCCTCCTTCCCTGTCCAGCTCTTCTCCTTTTCTTCTCCCGCCTCTGTCCCAACATCTGTCTCCATTCTTGCCTCCCCTCATTCTCTCTACTCCTTTCTTTTCTTTCACCCCTGACTTTATATGTTAGTGTGTGTGTGTGTGTGTGTGAGAGAGAGAGAGAGACATAGAGAGAGAGAGAGAGATGAATGACTGAAAAAGCCAACCAACAGTTGGAAGAGAGTTTCATTTATCTTGTTGGCAGGGGATAAGGTTACATTTTTAGGAAAGGAAAAATAACTTAATGTAAAAATGTGTCAGAAAATTTCCTGATATTCATATTCCACATAGCTATAAATCACATTAAAGGGTTTTGCCGGAGCCGACCAAAGAGTTTCTGGAAGCACTGAAAGTATTATGGTCTGCTGATCGCAGGACGATCTGTACACTGTTGCACTGAGAGTTTCGTTCCAAAACAAAATGTCCACCATTTGAAAAATTCACACCCACGCTTAAAAGCTGATTGCTGGCAATGGAAATTAACTACAATGTGGGTTTCTAGTTGACTTATGAGTCATCTATAATCCTGTGTTTACAAAGTTTTACTTAAAAAGTTATGATTTTAAAGATCTGAGGTCATCTGCGGTTTGGGGAAAATGCACTGATGAATTTCAGGTGCTTTGTTCCGTCTCTACCACAGTGATAACTACAGCTTCACAGAAAAACATCTTATTAGAAAATATAGGCACATAGTCTGTACTACAATGCAGAGTTTAGCTGATAGAGGATGTGCACGTACGCCAAATGACAGAAAGAAAGCCTGTTTTGTCAGACAGGAAGTGTGGACCTACATTTATTTAACAAGACATGAAGTAAAGTCTTGTCTCCTGGACTAGTTTTTATGCCCTGTGGGCAAAACAGAAAGAAGTCAAGGGGAGTGACAGTAAATAGGAGCTGAAGGAACAACTGGACACACACACAGTCATTATTCACGCAGGTCAGTGCTAATACAGCAGGCTCATGCATGCATACACACATTCAAAAGACACACGTGCACACAAACTTGAAAGCGTAATATACATGAGTACTGTATGTGTGTGTGTCCTGATGACGTTTCATACAGTTATGTACATGTTTGAGTGCTCTGTGTTCCAGTTTGCATAAAAAATCTTTAAAGTCAGGGGCAGGTGCACTTGGGTGGACATCACAAATTTATCCAGGAAAACATTGTCTGCACATAATAAAGGTAGATGAACCCCTTGTGCTTTTACTGTATGTGGTTGTGTTTGCCAGTATGATGGTGAACTTTGCTCTGTGACTGAGTTAAGGGCCTGACGCAGACACACAGCCACTGCGATGAATCATTAAGCAAACCAAACAGCTCACTGAGAAACACTGCAAAACTGGTGTTAGGGAGAATGAAAGCAAGCAAACTATTTAGTAAGCCATGTATAACTAAGGCTTTAACCTAATTCCTGGTAGATTAGAATACAAAACTCAAGATACAGTACGTTACAGCCAAAGTATACAGTACTTAGGGACCTGGTGGAGGTCATATCAGAGCCCCAAAGTGACCCTATGAATGAGTACTGTATGTGTGTATTTTTTGATGCTCATCAAAAGGCAAATTCAGGCCAGTGGATCAGGTGCGAAACAACTCTACCATGTCAAACAGAAGCGTCACATCTTCACATGCAAATTTTCAAACACAGACAACTCGCCATGAATTCACCACCGTGCACTTGTGAAAAGAATTAAGCTTTATTAAAACAAATCTACGGTACATTTAGTGCTGTGATTGTAAATGTATAAAAGCAGCCACTTTGGTAAGGTTGAACTTCATTCAGTTCTAGTCCTCTGTGCGGCTCACAGGTTGGGGCTGGCTGGCTACAGGAGAGGAGGGCCATCTTTTGAATCCTAAGATGTTAGAAAAGAGTTAAGGCTCTCCATTTGCTCTACAACTACTACTGAGAAGCCCATGCACAAGGCCCAACTATAATAGCACTGCAGATCGGAGGCGACAGGGATGGAAGTGAAGCAATTTATTCATTCATTTGTAAAATGAATGAATAATCTTACCTTGCACAAAAATATATATATATATTTTGATCCAGTTCTCCACTTGACAAGGATCTATGGTGCATGGTCAAGTGAGAATATGTCAATTAAGGAGTGGATTTCCACCAGAGGGCTGTATCATTTCTATCAGACACTTTTAACAGCCATCATGATGAAATCACTGGAGAGCGAGCAGAGAGGGCCGTTTGGCTAGCAGCCTAGACAGATGGACTATAACACCAGGCTAGGGCAACAACATGGCCTACAGGCCCGAGCAGGCCAAACACACACACGTAACACACACATGCGACACACAGACCACAGGGAGATGGCCAATCATACCAGCCTCTCTGCCAAGGTCAGTGACCCACTGAGAAAGAAAGACACAGGGTGTGTGTTGTCGGTGTATGTGGTCTGTGATATGATACGCCGACACTTCACTGACATGCTGTAAACCTATAATCTATCTTTTATGGCCATACCATGTGATCACTTGAGTCTTTTAATGCCCCACTTAATTGTACTCATCAAAAGGAAGTATATAAGGCTGTTACATAATTATCACATGAAAATATTCCCGCGGTTTTGAATCTATTCTTCTCCGTCCTGATCTTTGCCATAAACTACAGCATTCTGTCGTCTTCTCTTGAGCGATTAACAAACCCCCTCATCTGACTTAGAAGCAGGTGAATGAGAGCAAGCCACTGAGAGGTGTCGAGAGTTTGACTCATTACCGTTGAAGGAGAGAGCCCTCTGTGTCTGTAGCTAGCATGTCATTAAGACTTGTTGAGGTAATTCCTCTCCAATTAGCCTCTCTGTGATATAAGGACCAGTTAAGGAGCGAGCAGTGGAAGACGAGGCCACTCAGAGTCAAAGCCATCCTCATGCAAATCTCACCTGATCCCTATCAAACAGTTCACAGCTGTTATTAATACAGTATAAATATTTTTTATATCATTAATTTGCGAAAGCCTCCTGAAGTTAGAAAGAAGATCGTCACTCAGTTAGGTTTGTTGTTGTTGATGGCGGTGGTTGTTGTGGACTACAAAAACACAACGGTGGTGTCGGATAGTAATGCTTCTTTTACCTCATAAACAATCTTTGGCTGACTACAGACACTGGGTGCAGAGGGCACTTTAACCAGACAGCCAACTTTTATTTTGGCCTGCCGTCAAGTTACTCTAATCAACATTAGCAATTAGCAACAGCTCATGTGACCTGTAAGTAACTGATCTCCAACATATTACCCGACCTACATTAAAAACTGTTTGCTTTGAATTTGGCTTGTAATGATGTTTCTCTTTCAGTTTCACATGAATAGGCCTCTCCAATTAACGCGGAGAGCAGACATGTAACTCAAACATTACAATTACAGCGGAAGGAGTAGCCAGTGTAAGATAATGACACTTATGGAAAGCTGTAGAGGCCGGTATTATCGTGCTGTACCAGCATGTTTTAATAAAGCGGCAACAATACAGCTGTCAGCTAATTAAAAGTTAAAAATTGCATGTAATAATTAGACTGAATACAAATACATGTACAAGCTATGAAGCTATGAAATTCACAGAAGATGATCTCCTCTTGTGCGTACCCTCTCTTTGCCTTTTTTGACTCATTAAAACGTCCTCTTAACACTGGACACTCTCTCTTGCTCTTTCTCTCTCTCTCCAAGTCTTTTTGTCACTTGTTCACCTTCTTTCTCCAAACATGGTAAACAGAACAGAGCTGCACCACCACCACCACCACCACCATTTGAGAAAGCATGCATGTAGCTGCTCAGCGGTTGATAAACATCTCTCTTTTTTTCTCTCTCTCGGACACACTGTAGCCGAACCTTCACAGCCCATCTGTCTCCCTTGTGACTACAACCTAAAACTTGAGTGTGAAAGTCACAGAGGGAGATAATTTCTCATGGTTCTTTCATACACCGACTAACAATTTCAAAAATTTGCAGCACACCTCTCTGGCAATTCATTTGACAAATAAAACCTGGCTCCTGTGGAATGAAAAAGGCAGTGCTGGTACACAATCCGGGAGCCGAGGAAGCCAGAAAGACACCATATAAGTAGAATTCACACAATAGCTAGAGAAAACGACTTACCATGATAACCAATTATTTTATCATGTGTATTTGTATGACACAGACAGCTCAGAAAATATTATTGGCGGCCAGTGTTGCTTTGCTGAGTATGTTTTGACTTCAAAATGTTATGATACCATAACGACTAAGAGTATTCATTGTTGATATGCTGATGGACAATCTGTATTTAGACATCAGAAGCAGAAAAGCAAAACACTGGCAGCACTTGTGTGGCACACTACATGACCAGAAAGATGTGGAAATTCAAATTTCACCTCCACATGTAACTGTTAAACATCTCATTTCAAACAATGGCCATCAATATGCTGTTATAATAATCCTTCAGTCAACTGGGAGGACTCTCCACACGATTTTGGAAACTGCTTGCAGGGATTTGCTTCCATTTCAGCCAGTCTGTGTTCAAATTCATCACAAATGTAGAAAAAAAATGGAAATGCTACACCAGGTCAAAAAAATCTGAGACAGTCTGATCATAAAATATATTCATATATACTTTTATCAATCATGGATAAACCAACACATGTATCCATACAGACCACATACAAAAATGATGTAGTCACCTGTTTAGTTCTGTATATGATCTCTTTCAGGTGGTGGAATCCACACATCAGCTATATACACCTTGATTGGAGTTATATTGCACACTTGCCCTCATTGTAACCTATGCAGAAATAAAACTCTTTGAGTTGGAATATGTTGTTTTATCCATGATTCAATAACGTAATTAAAAAAAAAAAATGTTGTTTTATTTTCACTCATCCCAAATGTATTCGATCAGGTCGAGGTTCAAGTTCTTCCACACCAAACTATATATAGGAAAACACTGTCATGTTGAAACAAGAAAGGGCCTACCTTGGAGGTGATTGGCCACATTATGCATCTCTTATTCAAAGTACATAATAATAATCTTAACTTAATTTTTCATTGTTGTTACTTACTTTGTTAGTACTGGTAACATATTTATCCAATTTGGCCTTGTTTTGAACATATTCACAATAAAAAACAGATGAAAAAGTAAACTTATTGAAGGATTCCTTTGTTTAAGCAGAGGCTATATGCGTACAAGTGTGAGTGTGTGTGTCTGTGCATGTGTGTGTAAAGTCCTTCTTTTGCATGTGTGCGCATGCATAAGTACAAGCATGTGTTTGCTGCATGCTCTCTGTGTGTACCGGTTGTCACATACACACCCCCGTCTCTGCAAATGTGAGGCTACTAAGCTCTATCACCAAGGAAACCAGCTTGTTGCCAGGTAGCAACAGAGAGAGGGAGAGAGACAGTTAGAGAGAGGAGGGAAAACAAGGAAAATTAGTGAGACAGAAAAGACAAAATTAGACAGAGGTGTGAGACAGCATGTGCAAAAACATGCAACAGATTTTTTTTTTTTTTTTTTTAAGATGCCACCCCAATTACAATGTCTGTTATCTGGTCCAAAAAAAAAATACTAACTGTAACTGTACTGTAACATCAGTTAATTGACAAATGGCTCACTGAGACCAAATGGTGCAGTAGAGCTAATGGTAAGCTAGGTAGCTAGCATGTTGCTGCTGCTAGAATGCAGTCTTTAGTTGAGATGGGGGAGATGATGTATGCTGTTTTGAGATCATGAAGTGTCATACTGCATGTCTCTGTGTGTGCAGATGGGGGTGCATTTCAATCCGCGTGTGCGAGTGTTTGCGTTCATAATTAAATCTGACTTTGAGGTCGCTGAAGATTAGAATTGGATTAGAGTTTAACACTCATTCAACAATGTATGTGACACATAGTCAAGGTTACATCACAGCTCTGGACCGATTGGTGCGCTGCTTCACGCTGTCAATCTGTCGGCCTTCATTAGGAGCTGATGAGATATCAGCAGATTGACACAGGATGGTTAAGGAGTGGTGTGTCTGTGCATGGGTGGGTTGATCTGACACCACCTTCATGAGCTCGGTTGACTTCTCCTTTGAACACTTTTCTGTACACATTCACTTGAGTGAGATGAGTGTGGGGGTGTGTATGGTTAAATTGGGCAGGAGAGACTGGGGCAAGAAGGAGAAATGACAGAAGGGACTCAGAGATTGTTAAGATTGTTAAGAAATCCAAAATATGTTGGAGTTGGAATGGACATTTTATGTCTGGGTTACTACATCTTTGAAAACCACCTCCATTTTAGAAAGGACAAGTATTAGAATTACACACTTTGAAGTGGAAATAAAACCCATAGCTGCAGCCTTCAACATAAATCTGCTCACCCCCTCCAGATCAATTCCACGGTGGCAATAATGGCCCTAAGCATGGCAAAGCATAACATATCTTCAAAATCCCTGCCATAGTCCCATCTAACATGGCACAGTCAAATTGTCAAACATGGCGGATCAGCCGCTAAGCTTCCAAATCATGACACAGCGGATTCAGACTTTTAATATGACACAGCGTGTTTACACTGCAGCAGAGCAGAGAGAGAGAGAGAATAAGGGAGGGGGCTCACCAGTGAACTGAAGATGGCATTTTAATTAGATCAGGGAGCAGACACAGAAAGAGCGAGGCTGGAAGAGAAGGAGAAGTAAAGAGATAAGAAGCAACGAGAGGAGAAGAGAGGAGCAGGAGGAGAGGAAGGAGAAGGGGAATGCTTTCATGTGCATATTACCCTGTTACCCCATGGCCATACAATTAGCAGGGAAAACATCTCCTTTCATAGCTACGGCAGTAATAGTCAGTAGTTGTTGCTGTATTAAACCAAATGGTTTGGCTGCATTACAAGACTGCCATCCTCATGCCATTTGAACATTTGCTTTGAGTGAAAGTTTGAGTATTCACACACATACATAAAAGTTATGGCCAAACTGTTTCCTAGTAATGAGGATTTAACGTTAGTCCATATACTACTAAAGGTGATTTTTAACTGGTGTACATGAACTGATTAAAAAGTTTTGCAGGATTCCTGACTTCCAGAGTAATTCTCAGTCAAAACAAACTCATTAGTGGAGAATATGTGTAAATAGCTTTACAAGAAAAAAATAAATGGTGGGGAAAAAAAAATCGGGGAGACAAGCAGAGGAATGTAGCAAAATTGTATATAGTATCAATACCTTTGATTTACCTTCACTATCTAGCTCCCACACATGCATACAGACTTAGACTTGGATTATTAAACAGACAATCCGTTTTCTTTGGTGTCATTATTATGAGAGAAGAAGACACAGAAAGAGCAAAGGTTGCTAGGCAGCAGTGAATAACTATAGTCCATGATACAATCCAGCGGTGATAACTAGAGTACAGTATGTCCTCTTGTAAAGTTCCACTATGCAACACTCCTTTCTTC
Source organism: Protonibea diacanthus (assembly GCA_028641955.1). Lineage (NCBI taxonomy): Eukaryota > Metazoa > Chordata > Actinopteri > Sciaenidae > Protonibea > Protonibea diacanthus. The sequence continues at coordinate 11,241,407 of CM053997.1, read as the reverse complement.
ACTTGCATCCATTTTGATCTCCCCCCATCCATGCTTTTGTGCCCTTATCACCCCATCTTTCAGCTAACAAGCTCACAATTTGGACAAAAAGAGTGTAGGAGATGGAAAGACAACGCTGCGAGAAGGAAACAAGGTCAACAATGCGTAGGTACAGAAAACACCTGACTGCGGTTAAAGGAAGAGATAGTTAAAAAGAAAAAAAAAAAAAACATCAGAAATGTGAGAAAGAAGAAAGAAAGAGTCACACTGACAAGTAAAGTTGAAAGCAAAGACAAAAGCAGAAATGTCCATATACAGTCACTGGTGTCGCTCGAGTTGCCTGGCAACCTAAAAGTTTGGCTTGAAACTCACTGCCAAGTCATTATTGCTGTGAAACAATCTGTATCCTTTTATAACTACAGAAGAAGACAGAAAGAAGAGAGAGAGTCACCATAGAGCAACAACACGAACTGAGAAAACAGACCGCTTCAAAGACATGAGGCAGTAGCTCGTTAAAACAGATCACAGACCGGACATGGATGCCCTGGACAAATGTTTGCAAAATGTATTTATGTTGGCTCTGAGGTCCTATGCCAGATGTACTGTGTGTGGCACTGCTGTATGAACCACGCAGTATACACCACAATCCTCAATGCATCCGCAGGATTGTGAGTTACTGTTACTGTTACCACTATACATTATTTTTTAGTGGAATGCCAGATCTGAGGTTAGCAATCGGTATCTTGAGATAACTACGGTAAAGTGTTTAAAAGTTAATATAGCACAATTTATATATTATTTGTATGCCAATAGTGCTAATATAGTCTGTCTGTCTGTCTTTCTGTCTGTCTGTCTGTCTGTGCTACCCCACACACATCAAAGTCCTTGTTAAGTAGACTTGGTGAGACTAATAGTAAAGGCTAATAGCTAACATGTGGAGCCATGTGCTGCCTAACCTTCTGAACCATGTGCTGTAAATGTGTGTGTGTGTGTGTGTGTGTGTGTGTGTGTGTGTGTAGATGTATGTAGACTGTGTTTGTGTGTGCAGCACACGTATTACAGAGGAATCTTTGGGAGGGGAAAATGACAACATGGTGCTGAACTGAGACATTAAGGTCTGGTTGTAGACGGTGAATCTGTAGATCATGAATTGTATATGGCATTAGCAATTCGCTAATTTAAGATTAGTAATTTATCAAATAAAAATGTCATCCATACCTTGATTCTGGTGGGCAGGCAACTGACCAGATCATACAAGCTGCAGTTTGCAACATGAAGTACTTGATCCTTCAGCTAATTCTTCCCGTCTCACTGCTCAAAACAAATGTAATACCTGTGACCCATGAGAGAGCACTGTAAAACACCCAACTTTCTTTGCAATTTGCAGGCGTGAAATTGCACAAGCACAATTGCCTGTCAAACATGACATGGCCAACATTTTTCGTGTAAACCGTAAATCACTTTTGAAACCGATTTTCTACTTATTATAAATTAAATATCTTGGTGTGCACCATTGGTCAGACAAAATAAGAATTTTGAAGGCTCTGGAAAAAAAATGCAACAGGCATTATTTTACTCTATTTTCTAACATTTCATGGGATAATCAGTCAATGAATTGAAAAATGAATAGACACCAGATTAGTAGATAACAAAAGTATTCGTTAGTGCAACCTTTTATAATCTTTACCAGCCTGCTATTTATGAAATGACCATGGCTTTTCTGAGAGGGAAAAGTGTTTATTTGGAATGGTTTATAGGACATGTGATTGAAAAAAACAATAATGTTTTAAAATGTAAGGTCTATAAACACATCCCCTGATGACAGATGCGGTCAATGTGAAACAGAAAGATGACACAACTTGCAACTTTTAGCTCACACGTTAACCCGCGCCTCACACTGACACTCTATCCCCTCTTCCTTTATAGAGATCTTGGTTTGAAACAAGACAGTCATTACAGCCTTACAGCTGGCTCTTTAGTATTGTACAATTAACACACTGGAACCTTAACTACAGGAAAACAGAGGGCTAAGACATGTTTTGAGCTCCCACAGCATCCGTTAAGCGAGCATGTCTGGTTGCTCACATGTTATACTTTTTTTTTTCTTTTCATGCAAATGGATGCACGCCTGTGTTAACTTCTCGCTTTGAAGTAAAAGACTGTGTGGGCTTTAAAGATTAAATAAAATATGTGATTCACAGCAGCCAACGAGAGAGAGAGAGAGAGTATCTGCTGCGCGCGCCTGTGTGTGTCTGAACCCACTGCTGTACAAACTCAATGCCAGCCTGAGGATTGACAGCTCTGGCAGAAAGGTAATGGGTGCCGGCCACCTCTACATGCCCCTGTGTGTATGTCTGCTCCAGAGAAAGACTCTATGTGTGCATTTGTGTGTGACAGCTAAAGTGCTACTCAACAGGTGTGTGCTGCAGTCAGCACTAACAGAGATTAACTACAAGCTGCACAAAAGCGCACGCTCGCACACACACACACCTACACAAACACATTCGCACAGACACATACGCTTTAAACACAGAGTGTGTCCCTAAAGCCTTCAGTGCCATGTTACTTGTTTGACTCGCTGACTGTACACAGTCCTCTTTAACCTGTATGTCTGACCTTCAACTTTAAAGAAAGTGAACTACACGACCACTTGTACCTGTATGACCGGACACTGAATGGCAGGTGGAAAAAGTCAATTTATGATAAATAGTATTTTCTTTTGATTTAGGGAATAGTTTGCTTTATTTAGAAATGAGAACATTGTTCTCAACATTTTAACATCAGATGCGAAATTTGTATTTGTATTACTTTCATTACATAAACTTTCATTTCATGTAGAAATGACAATTACTATCTTTCATTTAATTTCATTCACAATGGTAAACGTGTACACATTTACTCATCAAAACCAGAGCTAATAAATTGGCCTAACTAATAATAAGTAATAAGTAACTAGAAATCTAAAAAATACATTATATTTCAGATTACTTAGACCAAGTGCTAACCTCTGTGGCCACCAACAAAAGGAGTCAATCTCCATAAGCTCCTATGTTAAAATGCCCAACTTGAAGAAATAAACATGATACAAAAAAAAAGTTTCGGTCTCTACAGCTAAGTTACCCATTCATTATAGTATGGGGAATCTTTATATAACTCGCAAGCTCATTATATGAAGATTTAAAATTATGTATAGTTAAGAGCATGGCTGCTTTGATTGACAGGTGGGTGCTGTTCCAGAAGGCTTGTATTAGCATCCAGGCTTCATTCAGCCCACCTCAGCTCCACCCACGATCCACGTCTTTGCCCATTTTTAGTCAGCCACCACATTCCGAGCTTAACTACGGCTCTTCGGAAACCAGGCTGCAAGAGTGACATTCCGGCTAATACATCCATTTGCATCTTTATGGTCGATGATTTAAATACAGTCTCGCTACTGCTTAGTTTGTCCACTAGAGATCACTGACAAGTTCAAAGCACAGTCCCATGAAATGTTTTCATTATCTCTGATCTGAAAATTTGTGATAATGTTACTGGTCAAGTTCGTTCTGGCCCATTGTGCAGCATGAAGTCACGGTTTTCCCAAAGGGCCTTTAAATGGGATCGTTAATCAAATTTAAATATGTGCAAACACCAAATTGAATTGACTGTAGCTGTAACAACTACACCAACTCTTCATATTTCCTCTGTTCAGCTCTATCCCTCCAGTTCTCTGATACTCTCACTTCATCCCTTCCATCTTTTCTCCTCATCTCTCTCTCGTCTCTTCTTGTGCTCTCACTTTTCTTCCTTCCTCCATTTCTATAACGCTTTACACCCTCTGTCCACATTCCGTAATTTGACTATTTCCCCCCTTTATTGTTGCTTCTCTGTCGCCTCTCCCCTCCTTCCCCCTCTCTCACCTCCTCTATCTAATACTCTGTCACTCTAACGATCCATTATTCATGGCGCAGTCACAGTCGGCATTAAAGGACCACGCAATATCGCTACGGCAACAACGCAGCAGAAGCAGCCGCATTGGATCATGGGAAACTGGGTCACCTCCCAGGAGCGGCAGGGTGCGGGGGGGTGTAGCAGAGGGAGGTCGCTGTCACACACACACACACACACACACACCTGATAGATGTCCTACAAAGCGGGAGAACGGGAAAGAGGAAGGTGATGAGAGAGAAAGACAGAGGAGAGAATCAGGAGTTGGGAATGAGAGATAATTGCTCTGGTCAGTGATATAGTATATATATACTGTCACTGGTACAAAAACCATGTGGTGCATGGTGCACTGTTAACTCAGTGTGGCTGTATAACATTAGCAAACAAACTAGACTATAAAGAGACTATAAAAAGCATTTTTCATCTTGTACAGTATTTGGACTCTGGACTCTCCTCTATTTCATACAAGTTTACACAAACTATAATTCAAACTCAGGAGGATGTTGGAAGACATTCTGTTCACATCAGTGTCAACTTGATGTAGTATTTAGTTGTAGTCTCAATTAATAAAGTCAGTTGTGACATAAATAAAGAAATGAAGAAAAGGCTCAGCATCCACATTTGTGACCCAACAGTTGCCAAAAGTTGCTCATAAAACTTTTTTTTTGTATATTTTAACCACACATGCTGTAGATTTCACCATTTTCCAAAACATACAGCAGGTGTTCCCAACCTTTTTGGGTTGTGACCCGCTAAAATAAAACTGAAAATAAACTAAGTTTTTAAAGACACATAGATGTACATTTCCAGGTAAAAAAAATACAGTAACTAATAAGAAAAAAATCAAAGATTATATTTATGATATTGTACTGTATAGTAATTTCTGTTAACGGTTAAATGTATTTCTTGCAATCACTGGATTTCTTTCAGTGTCTGTACTGAAAAAATCTTTTCAGGAAAGTCTGAAAATCTGAAAATTAAAAACAGTTTTCCGTGCAATAAACAAAAATTATAAACAAAATATAAACAAAATTGACATATTGAACTTTCTTAAGATGTCTGCGCATGAAAGTGCGACGTTAGCCTTCTCCTAAATCAGAATTCAGAACATGCTATAGTGCCGGTATGCTCTTTTAAATATGTCTGATACTGCCTGATACAAAACACATTCATGTATTATGCCTATTGATTCGATGACAAACAGATTTCAGTGGATAGATATGAGTGGAAACAGCACTTTACAGTATTAACAAGGCCACTCTATTGATCATGACCAATCTGCCTCCCACCAGCCTCTCAACAATGAACGATAAATACCCAGCAGCAAAAGCGAGCAGATGTTCACATTGATGTGAATTCACTATTACACTGTAGATGACTCATTGCAAGAATAAAACAAACATTGGAGCTGCTGACTGTGTGTCAGGTGGGCCCGAATGGTGAATGTACAAAATATAAAGGACTTCTTTACAATACTGAGCTGCACAATCCACATCTCAGTTATCGGAAAGCTATAAAATCCTGTGCTTCTCTTCATCTACATCTCCTTTGTGGTTGGTATGGATTTAATGATGGAGATCAATAAGAGGATAAGGCCCTTACCTGGCTTCACCTCATTACTCTATTTAATTAAAAAAAAATGTGTCCTCATGTTGTACTTTGAGGGTATGTCACACATACACACACTCACACAGAAAACGGTCACACGGTCTGTCACATGTTGCCACCAAGGAAGAAAATGGAAACATCTGTTTCTATGGGAACCCAGGCCTTTGATGATGCAGGCAAAACACACAAACCACATTAGCAAACACACAGGTACATACACGCACACACAGTTTTGTATCATCGTACCGACTTCGTATCCTTATCGACAGCTAGAGTTTCAACCCAGGATGTATATATGAACCATCATCTTATGTGTGTGTGTGTGTGTGTGTCTTTGTGTAGTCCCATATAAGAGGGAGACAGAGAGGGATAGAGAGCAAGTGGCTGCCAGATCCCAGACCAGATGGCTAAATGTCAGTGAATACCACACCAACATGACTGCTTGTTCTCCTAACAGAATCAGTACACACTGCAACGCAGCATCACCTATTAATTCAGTGAGCAAAGCGAGGCTGAGGCTTCTTCTGCACTGGACGGGATGTTAAGCATTTTTTTTCTTCATTCTCAGGTGTGTGAGAAGCAGGAGCGTTACCGCAGGACCACTAATTCCAATGTCACAGCGGCGACAATTTAATACTGCGCGTCAGTCTATTATTGTCTAGTCTGCTTCAATATCAATTTGTGCACCTGAGTAGTTTTTAGTGCTAAAGAAATCAAACAGGTTTCGCATTAAACCCAGCAGAGATTGACTGCTGGGGGGGGGGATTTTTGCTGAAAGTAGCTGCTGTGCAGTTTGCTTTACTCCTTTGGTGATGTCACAAGGGCTTTTATGGCTGGTCAAATATTAGTCTGGAGTGATGAAGACGCATGCACACACATTACACCTGTTTGCCACCCTAATTTGCCCAGAGATCTACTGTGCACCTCCATTACCTTTGTTGCCATGGCTCTAATGTTTGCTGTACAATGCTGGGAGGCCAGTGATGGCATCATTGTATATATTTAGCTCAGATTTCACTTGTTTGTACATTCTGGTATTCTGAAAAGCTTTGAAAGCAGCGACTGTGGAAAAAAAAAAATAGTGCAAATAGCGCTACAGCTAGTACTTTATCTTATTTTGTGCCGTACAGAAATCCGACAGGTCTCGGCTTGGTTTTATGAAATGTAAAATAAAGAGCAAAGTCATGCAGAGGCTGCCAGTGATGGTAATCTTGCCGTTGTCCTTGACCAAAGGGAGTGCTGTGGCTGCCCATTGCTCCTAAATAGTTAAGATGGGTCAAATGCAAATTTTTCCCAAGGACATTTCCAAAATGTATACTTGAAATCAAATTTAAAACTAACCTTAATGACCTCACTCATTATTTGACTTTATGCTGTTTCATGGACTAGTTAACCTCATCGCTACTTGGCATCTATGTTGCCATATGCACAGTCAACACGCACAAGTGTTATCTTTCCGATTGGGTTGCAACAGAAACACAAAGCTCAAGTCTCCTATTATACGAAGAGAATGTTTCTAACTGAAATGGGGACATTAAGACTGACATCGCTCCCTGTGGAAAGGTTACATTGAAAACTTTGAGTTTCAGTGATGGACAGAGACGTTACTCCGTCTTTCTCTCTCTGTGTGCTCTGTGGGATCAGTAATGTGGGTCGATGTGAGGCAGAGGTGGACACTTTTAGCTCAGTAAAAATATCCTGCTCCATCTCCTTCTCCTCTTTCTCTCCCTCACTGTCTCTCTTGCCTTTACCGCTGGCACATCTGGAGCTTCGTACGAATGATCAAAAATTCACCTCAGCATTACTAGCCTCTTTCAGACAGTTATGTAATGTTAATAATTCTTGCCTCGGCGTCCGCATTAGGGAAACTTTATTTTAGTTTCATAAGGCTCATTTGACCTAATTTAACATGAATAGTTTGCCAAATCCTGTGCTGAATACCAATGTGGCATCACACAAATCCACATGCATATCCCGCGATCCTATATATGTCCTCCCACACACAAATACATACAGTACAAACATAGCCTCAGAAATCACAGTGGTCTGGTATGCAGGTTTGGCATAAACAGGGGGGCGTAAGATGGGACACTTTCCAGAGATCTGCTCAGAAATCATGGGACTCATGCCTGGGACAGTGTTCTCACAAAACCCTAAAAATACTGATATTCTGTTTTTAGTTTGGACTGGCAGACACATACATGCAATGGCAGACACATAAAAATGACATTCTTTGGAGAGCGAAAAAAAATGTACACGAAGAAAGGAAGCGAAAGAGAAGAAAGAGGGAGAGGTCAGGAGGTTTGTGTGGAAATCTCCCTATCTTTATCACCAAAATGGGACTATTAAAAAGCAAGGGAGGGAGGAGAGAGGGAAGAGGAAATGGCGTTGTAATGAATGTGGTGCCACAGCTGCTATCATTTAGAGTCTTTATCTTTCACTTTTATTAGGTGGAGGAGAAGAGCAAGGGAGAGAAGAGAGAAGGGCTCAAAGTGAACGAGGAAGGGAAGGAGGCACCGCCTGAGACAACAAGGAATGACACAATTATATATTTTCAAACCAAAACAATTATACAGTGATAACACCAAGGCAACAAACAGAATGTTACGCTTTGAGTCATTTTGGTTCCATGTAACAGCCATGCCAATGAAATTAGTAACAAAAAAAAAAGTGAGCGAGGGACAAAAACTTCAGTTTCGATATGAACTGGCACAAAAAAGCGCAAATAACTCACAATGCAAGCTAACACTGACACCTCAATGAATACACTAATTCAGATTTGCTGTACAGTGATTCAGTAGTGGCTTTATGTTTCCTGTAACATGCAAACCACAGGCCATTAGCTCTCCCATGTGGCTTTATGGACATTATGCCTCATGAATTACAGCCTTTCACCAGTAGATAAAAACATAAATACAGAAAACACAAAAGAACAATAACAACCCATCCAATACTAATCAATTCAAGGCCTATTCATGCAATTAAGCCCTGCTGATGGAGTCATTCCTGATTCCCATTTTATTTTTGTGACATTTCAGACTTTCAGACGCCATAAAAATTGGAGAATTGAAAAGATGAGACTCTGAAAGCTCTTCGGGTAAAGCTGAGAAACTACACCTGTTTAAGGTTCATTTTCTGTAACACTGGAGCCCTGAAGCTGTGAGGAATTGGTAGAAAATGGCTCCAAAATATGGAACCAATGGAGCAGAAATCAAACAACACTCTGAAGTAGTAACTTTGGAGTTGGAAAGCACCCATGTCGCTAACATAAATTGCAACTGGGGTATTCCTTGTTTCCTCTGGGAGCTGAAAAGGGGGAACGGCATTTATAATTTCCTGATAATGACTCCCCAGGCTACAGCATGGTTGGAACTTGTTGTACCTTGCAAGAGATTTGAAGTTTCCCATCTGTGCAGAGGGGCCTGCTAATGTGCTTGAGACCAAATAAGACACAGTAGTGAATCATATTAAGCTCTAGTCTGCTTAGATGTACAACACACACACTGTCACACTTATCCTATTGGTAAATGTAATATACTCATAAATGCCTCAAATTCCATGGTACCCACACATACACCACCAGACACAAAGATCCACATCCTTATCCGGATCCGTGGTGAGTGGCCACATTCCACTGTGACTATTCAGAGGTGCACAAACACACACACAGACACATCACCGTCACAAGAAAACACAGGCCAACATTGTTTAGATAAGTGAACATACAGATAGATGCTGATCGTTCCTCTCTATCTATAAATAGACACTCCTAGCAACCAGCAGAGTAGCACCCAAAGGAACAACGTGTTAACTTGATCCTCTACAGCAGAAATGATGGGGAGAGGGAGAGTGAGGCTGGAAGACAGACTCCAGACAAGATTTGGAACAATATGTGGGTAATGGAATATTTATAAGGAAGAAAACTCAGGTTATTACATCAAATTCATGACATCCAACACATTGGATTCAAAGAGAAAACACAGAGGCCACCAGAAATACATGTAAACAAACAAGTTGATCCTGTGGCGATAATCTAAAAAGTACTCGACCCCCTTGGAATTTTTGTGCGTTATATGTCAACAAACAAGAAGCTAGACCCCTCTAGAAAGTGATCTAATGCAAATTTTAAAAATAAAATACTTGTTTGCATGGGCATTGACATTGTCATGACTGGTGCAGCCAGCTGATTTTAGAAGCAATATAATCAGTTACATATGTGTAGTCAAGGGGGTTCAAATTACTGTAGTACAAGTACACCTATGTCTGGAGGGACCAGCATTGCCAGTATAACTAAACATCCCTTGGAGAACAGAGTCACATGCTTTGCACCCCTAAAATAAACCTCATATTTAATAATGCAGGTCTTGTGATAGTGTAACAATGCCCCCTCCATCTGTGGTTGCTACTGAGAGAGGGCATTCATACTCACAAAGCCACAAGAGGTGACATGTCAAGAAAATGCAAAAATAGGCATTCGAAGAAATGCGTAATTCTACCGTGTATGAAAAGAGAACATAAAGATCAGACAGACAGTGAAAGAGAAGAGTGAAGCATGTGTGTGTGTGTGTGTGTGTGTGTGTGTGTTGTGATGTGGTCCATTAACCTCTGAAAGGTGATTCGTTGACTTAAAGAGTGCTTGTTTCACATGCCTACTGCAGAGCCAGGAGCTAATTCATCTACCACTAAACACCCTGTCACCTACCTCTGATACACACACACACACACACACACACACCTCATCACACACTAATGACCGTGAAAACATGCATTCATGAAGGACGTGTAAACATGGCTCACACTGTACATACACATGCACACAGTGTAGAAATGCAGTCAATTAGCTACACCTAAATGTGCACACCTGCAGTATCACACCAACATTAGCTCAGACCTCAATAACTGTGAATCCCATTAAGACTCATTATTGCTTAAATGGGATTTATTGTCAAAGGTGTGTGATTGTGTGTACACGTGCACGTGTGTGTGATCCCGTCTCTCCATCAATCAGCTTCCAATCAGGTGTATTGATCAGTTAATTGCTTGATTATGACAACATTATTCTGTCAATCTGAAAATATCCATATTGATCTGATTATATATGGAGGGATGGAGAAAGAGGGAGAAGGTGATTAAGGAGGAAAATGGAGAGAAAAACAGAGTAGAACACGAGAAAATTCCAGTTATAGAAAATTCATCTATTTTTTTATTTCTTAACTAAAATTGTTGTTCCTGAACCGAACTGGCCTGAAGGTGCAGCATATATTTCCTCCCTGAGAGAAGGGGCTTTCTCACACTTTGGTTCCTACCCTTCTTTCTTCTGTAACCAAGGACAGATGAGGAGCATCACTACGGTTACCATATCCATGACAACCTCTCCCGCTGCTATTATTGGGCATGTCGTCAAGGAGACAAGGCTGCACATTATGGGATGCAGACAGAAATAGAAATCTTGTACTGGAAGCAATACGACAGATCTCTGGTATTACATAAGAAAGACTTGTGCAAATCTAGAGAGGGGATGCCATATTGATTCTAAAACTCAGGCTCGATCACACACAGGGTCAGGGGTAAATATAAAGAGCATCACCAGGATACTGATGCCGCTGTTTTGAGCTTTTGCTTCACAAAAAGTCTGTAATTTATTTGTACATGACAAAAAAAAAATAGCAAAATGGAAAGAAATAAAGACTGTGTGTGTGAACAAACAAAAGCACAATGTGTCACCCCAAATGACCAAAAAAAAAAACAAAAACAAATGACAGCAAGACCCAACACAAAGAGTTCAGGGTGAGCTGCATTATAACAGCTTTGATGCAGGAAATATTTAAAAACCCTCCTGTGGCTCAAACCCATATTATATTTAATGAGAGCCCTCCAGCACTGCAATGCAAAGGTGACACTGAAAGACATAACTAACAGTAGAAGAATAATTTTTAGAGAACTGGCAGGGTTTCCTGCTGATAGGACGATAAGGTCACAGGTTCACTCTTCCCAAATGTGCATGTGGTCAGCTCATCATCTCAATTCCTAAGGTGTCAATATAATGAGGAAGGTAAACCAGCGGGAAGTAATATGGATTTTGGCAGCCGTAGTTTATTTGCTGTCTTTCAAACACAATGAAATAATCGAATAAAGTCAATCAATAACACAAATGCATATTACAGCCGCAATGTAAACATATTTCAAATGCACTTCTGGCAGCGTCAGGGGCATTTATATCATATCATATGATGTAATCATCCTGAGCACAAAGGAGAAAAGTCTCCACACTGATGGGCTCAAAATAATTCTGACATGTTTGAGATACATACTGTGTATCTACATAGAGCTACAACTTGAACAGTGAGGTGGGACACATTATGAGGCTGCCAGAGTGATTGATGTTGATATTTTAATTTTGCATTGAGTACATTATCTTAAGCAATCTGTATTTTTTTTATATTTTGGGGAAACAAAGAGCCCCGGTAATGTTTAATCTTACAATGGATGCACAAAAGCCTTATTTTCACTTTGTGATTAATTATATCAGACTAAAAACCATATTTTTTATGTGGGATCATACATTTGACAGACAGTATGTCTGACGTAAACCTACTCAGTCTCAGGCTGACGCCTCAGTATCATTAATCAGCCTGTTGTGCAGCATTTCTCCTTCCTTCCCCATAAAAGACTATTTGCTTCAACTAGAATGTTTGTTAATATCACATGCATACATACACACAAAAAAAATGTACAGATAAACGCACACAAACACACAAACAAACACACACAGACACATGGTTCAACCATATATTTAAGCCGCTGGTCCATCTGCACACTGCTTCCTGTCTGTCAGAAGGTTATAAAACTAATTGACCACAGCTGTGGTGGTGGTGACTAGGTTGTGTGTGTGTGTACATGTGTTTTTGTCTGTGTGTGTGTGAATCGTGTGTTTTGTATCTTTTCTTTAACTGTGGGGGGTCACCAGTAGGATCCCACATAACTCAAGAAACAAGAACACAAGAATAGAAGACCTGAAAATAGGTTCATTTAGGAGGCCAAACTTCTAACGTAAGTGTGTGTGTGAGGGTGTGTGTGTGTGCCTGCCTGCATGCCAGTGCTTCATGCTGTATACTGTTTCCAAATGGCAAAGAGAGTAGCATTAAAATTCTCCTCACTGTGTTGACAGACACCGAGAGACATTGAGAGACTCACTACTATTATCCAGTCTGGACTGTCCAGTGAACACTGAGTATTAATTTTCTTAAATGCAATGATTTATCTTATATTAGATGAAATAAATAATTATTTAAACATTTTATGTTACAGTCTTAAACAGTTGTGATGCCTGCTTTTATTGGGAACTACTGATCCAGGAAGTCAAAGCTTTTAAGGCGTATCTTGTGGTGCATTTTAAGTTCTGAATTGCATAGAATTTACTCTTAGCTCTCACTGACATGAATCGAGGGCTGGATAATGCATGTGGAACCTTTTCAGAGATATTAAACTAATGGAGAGCTCAAAGAAGCTAAACTAGACTTTAGATTATTTCATCAGTTACTGCGGTGTGATCACTGAGACTCACTGTAAAGACTAAACTGTACACTGGCTCTGCTAAAGGAAAAAGTACTGTAATTGCTGTATGGATGACTCCTACAGAATTCAGAGGGAGATACAGAGAGGGCAGAGAGAGTGGGTGATGGATACAGATTAAGAAGATGAAAACAGCTGTCCTCCCTCAGTCCTATTTACTCTTCCACTGACTCATATACCTGCGCTGACACTATATCATTAAAGGAGAAAAAAAAAATCAAAACAAATGTGATTTCTCCATTCACAAATGTACAGTAAGCCCAAGGTAACTTTATGAACAGAGAAGAACAACAAAAGATGAACATGTGACTGCTGGATCCTCTAAAAGTTTTCATATTTGGAACATATATATGACTCTCTCGATTATTATAAAAGAATAAAACTAAGAAAACTAAAAAAAATCTGCTATTAGACGACGTATGGACTTGACATGTTGACATATGAAGTTGCACACACTCTCAATCTGAAATCTGAAAATCATAGCACAGCACAAGCATGACAAAATCATTCTTAGAAAGAAGAGAAGAGACAAAGAAAGAACAACAGAGTGACAGATGTTACATGGCCTCTGAGGGATTAGAGTTCTTCTCACACTAATACACTGGCACACATCTGCAAGCCGACAAACAGACATAAAAAGTGTACAGATGAAATCATACTGATTTATAGCCGTGCGATTGTGTGCGCTGTCCAGCTTTGTCCGCTGCCTCTCACCCAATGTGAGCTGGGATTGTATCCAGCCCTCCTTGCGGCCCTTAAGGATAACCGGGTATAGCTAATGGATGGATGGATATTGATTTATATAAACACACTGCTTTACACACATACTCATACTCTGGTGAGCAGCCAGGTTAAGGTAATTACATAAGAGGCTTGGCAAGAAGCAGTCAGAAAAACTGAGTTCTCAAACAGATGTCTTTGTTTTGCAAGACATTTTTTTGTTTTACTTTATCAAATTATACCACATTAGACATTAGTACATTAGACTAGATGACATTTTAGCAACCGCAAAATCAGTCCTCAATCAAAACAACTTGAGTCGGTCCACAATAAGAGCTCGCAGTTCCTCAATCAAAACAAATATTTTCTCTCAAGCCAAAAAATTTCTGTTGACCACAAGAAAATTTTGCTTTGCCTTTGATCAAATCCACTCACATGGCTTTATTTGATACTCACTCAAGATTCCTCAGTCAAAATAACTGAAACTTTTTTTTTCTGGCTTCAAAGGGGAACATCATAATCAACAACTTTGTTACATCCAAACCATCAATGATAACGGCAAATGATGCTGAAAGAAGGGTTTATTAAAAAAAGACATATCCTTTCTGACCCCCCCCCCCCCCCAACTTCATTTGATCATATTTTCCTGTTCCTTCCAGCTCTTTGCCTTTCACTCTTTTCACTCCATCCTTCTTGTCTTTCATCTTCATGAACCAGTCACAGTGTCACACCGCATCCCCCCAATTCCTTCCTTTTAGATACCTGGCAGCAAATCACACACTTAGTGGAATCCGCTGGAAACGTGTGAATGACATGCTGCTCGGTATCGCTAATTAACAGAAAAATCTGCTGATGAAATGTTTCATAAATTAACCGCACCACCTCACAACATATGAGTCACGCTAATACAGCCACACAGGATACTCCACATCAACAAAAACCAAGAAACCCTGTCTTTCCACAACAACAACAACAAAAAAAAAATGAGCCAAGCTGTTACTTAAACCAGCAACTACTGCACCAAACATAAAGCGAGCGCACTTAACCGTAAAAAGCAGTTTAGATACCGCAGATTACTCACCAGGTTGGAGTTGGTGGCGTTGGAATCATCCTCGGGGAAGGGGATGTAGACGGCTAAGGCCACACAGTTGGCGAAAATGGTCATCAGGATGATGATCTCAAATGGTCTGAGAGGGGGGTTAAGGAATATGCAAACCAGAACAGAGTAGACAAAACAGAAATGTAGAGGCATTTACAGGGTAAAGGCTAAACTTGGTCTGTTTCTATTGCGTAATAATACGTCTGATACCTGTGTCAATCTAACTGGACATTCAGCTCTGATCATGTGGTCCCTTATTATTATAATTTGGGCACATCAGGTTCAGGTAGGTCGTCAGTGATCCATGAAATCCTCTAGTACACAGTACAAAATAATACAGACACTGACGTCTGGCCTTCCAGAACAGAAAAAAAGTTTCATATCGGGCGTGTTATTTCAACAAAGAGGAATTTTTAAACAAGCTAATACATCCTTACATAAGCAGAGGTATATACACACATAGCAGAGTGCACAAGCAGTGTACACAATGGCAGAGATCAAAGCTGTTGAGTTTGCCTTTTCGTTAACAATAAGACATATTGGGTCACTTAGGAACCTCTTTGTGTGTGCGGGGGGTGAGAGACAGTGCATGCCCTAATATGGGTGCGGCGAGGAGCAGACCTGTCGCGCGAAGGAAAGACGGGATGTGGACAGAGAAAGAGTGAGCGTGAGAGGGAATGAGAGAGAGGAGAGAGTTTTTATATGGAACGGTCCTTGAGAGGGGAGTGACCTCATTATTTTTGGCCTCAGAGAGAGAGAGAGAGGCAGAGAGAGATACAAAGTGAGAGAGAGAAAGGAGAGTGGAACGAGAGGGAGGGAGAGAATGTGAAGGAGAGATAAAGGAGGTCTGGTCTTCATCAACACAATTACTAACTGCCACCGCTGTCACCTCCCTCCACCTCCTTTGCTCTCCCTCTGCTTTCTTCTTCCATTCCTTCCTTCCTTCCTTCCTTCCTTCCTTCCTCTCCCCTTCTCTCTTCCCTCGTGGCTGCATGTCAAATTAGTCTAAACTCCAGATCATGTAGTATAACGTAAACAGCAGCCTGCTGATGAGTTGCACCTTCAGATCGTCAAATCCAGAAGACAAACAAATTCGACACATTACAAGAAAACATGAATGCAGGCTTTCCAAGCTTGAAAATAATGTTTAATCACTGAATCCAACACAACTGGTTGTTTTAGCAGGTGAGAAGTCAGTGGAGGACCGTGGCCTTGTTGCTACACTATAGCAACTGGTGCAGAGAACAACGCATCTGAGTATAACAAGACTTCGAAAACACCATCGGGGGCATACACTCTACACCCTGCCAAGAGCAACAGAGGGAGTTAGGAGTAGTACTTGAGAAAGTGACCAAATTACATTACAATTACATGATGTTCTCAGTGATGGATTACTATAAATATCTAAAGCTACTGAGAATTGTCTGCAGGGTAAAGTTTCACAGTGAAGTAAAAAGAATAGCTAATGGCTGCCTGCCTGGAAAGATGAATACATTCACTTCGCTAGGGATAATAGTCTGCACTAAGTGTATATTGCCAACATTGACAAAGTTATTTTCATTTGCAAGAGAGCAATCATTTACATGTGCTGCTGTAAGCTTAATCAATTTGATAGTGGTTACCTACTGTAGTAGAAATGAAGGTTTTTATGGCAGCTTAAAGAGAAGAGAAGAGAAGAGAAGAGAAGAGAAGAGAAGAGAAGAGAAGAGAAGAGAAGAGAAGAGAAGAGAAGAGAAGAGAATCATCATCTAAACCAAGAACAGAATCATGATATATTGAAAAATCAGAATATATTAAGACCAAGACAAGACCAAGACTTTGAGAGGTTGAGACAAAGTCTAGACCAAAATAAAGGCCCATCTGCAATACCTTTCTTAGTACTGACACATACACATTTTTACTGGTGCACACATAGCGCTTTGAAATGAACCCGAATGATTCATAACAGGCTTGTAGAGTAGAAGAGTGATGGAACTGTCTTGACAAATAAATAACCAAGTTTCAGCTGAAATAAGAAGTGCACCTAACAACTTTAACAATCTTTTACTACCTATAATCACACCAGCAATCTTGCTGTGTGTGGCCCCCTCTAGAAACAGACCTGCTATTCATTTTAGAGCCTTAACTACTGTTTTAGGAATAGCCCCGCAGACACAGAAAGAGCGAGAGGGAGAAAAAAAAAAAAAATCTTAAGCTTTTTATGGTGAGGCTAATACTAAGTTTATGTTTGGATTAAGGATTGACCCGTGAACATCATATCACCACAAGATCATTCCGCTCATTCAGCATGGGACCAAAATGCATCAGTGTTAATCACTCACCCTTGTACCAGGGGCTCATTAAAACACTCTCCAGACATGTAAGGGGCCACAGAAAAACAGGCCTGTGACTCATTTTGGGTTCCTGACCCATAATTTAAAAAAAAAAAAACCCTTGAGGTCTTCTTCCATCAACATGATAATAAATCTGCTGTTTGGTCTGGTGTTGAGAGTAAAACAGCACTTGGAGGAAATTCTAGGGGTCTGAGTGAAGAATCAAACCAAGCACCAAGTCTATTATTAATCTGCAGTGCATTATTCAGGTAACAACAGTAAATATCCATTTTCAACTGCATAGGAGCAAAGAAATATTAGTGGTGAGGATTTTGCCCAAAGCTTATTGTGGGGACTGACTCTGAAAGCTCTAACGAAACAGCAATAAATAAAACAAAATTGAAATTAGCAGTCAGTTAGCTCAGCAGGTTACATGGCTAACATGATGTAGTATTCACCAGGGTGTAACTGTCTGAGGCATTTTAGAATTTATCATATACGTTCAGCATTTTTAACAAGCTAACTGTATATGCTCACGACAAATTGTCGCAGCGGGGGTGCTTTTATTCTCTGAAATACTCTGCATTCAGCGGTTGCCCCACATAGACACCACATGCAACCGCAAAATAACACAGATACTCTCTCATATCTCGCAAAACCCAAATAAGAACGCAGGCACATACTGATATTATCTGGGAGAGCTAACTCAACACTCTTCTGTGTTATGGCGAGAATATTTATCTCCTTTCCCGATTGAGCTGAAAATGTGTGCGTCTCTATGTTTGTGTGTGAATGAACCCAATGACATCTTTTCAAAACTACCACTTAGTGTGATTTCATATAGAGAGCGTCGTAGTCTGACGTACACTTGCCCCCTCTGCTCTCTCCCTGTCTCTCGCACTGACCTTGCGGTGTGCAAGTAATGCTTAAATGCTGTAATTACACCGCATGTGAAAATGCTGCATCTTTGCGTGTGTGTGCGCTCCAGCCCTTTATCATTCATGTGTAAGCATGCGTGTGCTCTTCGGCAGTGTTTGTGTTGTTGCGCTCTTCTCTGATCTAAGCGTGCGCTTGCGTGCGTGTGGATTATGCGTGAGCTCAGATGGGCCCCCATCGACCTGTTGAGAGCAGCAGCTGTTGTCATGGTAACAGAGGAGGAAGAGAGGAAGATTTTGGATCTGCTATCTCTAGAGACAGAGGTACTCGCAGAATACAGGACACGCACACACGCGCACACACACACACACACACACACAAAAGGCTATAGAATAAAAGCAACACGTGAATGCATATCTACACACATGCACAGAACAAATGCATTCAGTACAGAGCACAAAGTCACCCGCAGACTAATGTTCAAGGGCTGCATTTAATCAGGCCCACGCTGCAGGTATGAAGGACATCCCAAAGTAAAACGTTTAGATAGACGAGCGGACAGAAAGATTGACAGTTGGATGAGGATTTTTGAAACCAGCAAAGGACAAAATTAACTGTAATTTTGCTTTGTTTGTTTCATCTGTGTTTTATTTTTGATTTTTTGTTTTTTTTGTTGTTGTTGTTGTTGTTGTTGTTGACTCCATCCTGTTTACCTCCTCCTCTATTTCTGCTCTCCCACTCTCCCTCTTTAGAGCTTCTTCCCTCGTCTTTCCTTCAATCATCTACCTTTCTCTCTCTGTAACGCTGTCTCTCCCTTCTCTCCCTTCAGAGCTGTTTAAATGAATGATGCTGGGAATTGTGGGTAATGATCTGAATGCTCATCAGTCATTGGGTGAAATTGTTCCGGTGACCCTGAGGCTTTAGACGCGCTTTTTTCATTGCTTTCCTTTTTTTTTCTTTTTACAACATAAGCACAGCTGGACAGGATATCCAAAGGTCGACATTTTGACTAATAATTGCTACAAATACAGGTGATTTGCCTGTTTGCACTGCTGTACCGCACAAAGGGAGGTTAGGAAGGAGTAAAAGGAGTACTTTTTTTAGGAAAACATGTCTATGGCTGGAGTGATATGCATGAAAAAAATATACCCCATGGTGGACTCAAGAGCCTAGCTTTTCATATTAAACTGCGTGAAAACCATCAAAACAACTGCAGGAACAGATTGAACAGTAACTTTAAGTAATTTTGTGTACATACTGTACATGATTATAAGAACGTCACAAAGAATTGTGCCATTATTTATCACTGGATATTTAAAAGAGATTCCCACTGCTCTGAGTACAGGCTGATGAAGGAAGAGTGAAAATCTACACAAAAATGTATTTCCTTGAAAGCCCAATTACAAGTCACTTGTTGACTTTAAAAAAAAGTACATTAAATGTGACATTAAATCATAAATCATTCCGGGTGCTTCCAATATGCATGTAAGTACTTTAGCACCTATGTGCGGTGTAACAAACGTTATAGTCCACAATGTTATAAATTCTGATTTATCGCTTCTAACTCATCTCCTCTTTGCTCGCCAGTTCGCTCTGCCTCCTGCTTCTCTCCTCTCCTCACTCATTATTTGCCCTCCCCTTGCTCTGTCATTTTCCTTGTTTACCTTTCCCATTCTGCCCTCGATCCCTCCCTCCCTCCCTCCCTCCCTCCCAGTTACTCAGCTCCATCATCTCTCCTGTCGGCATCCGTGTCCTGCCCACATCCCTGCCCTTCACATCTCCCCAACCCCCTCCTCCTCTTCTCCTTCGCTCCCTCTCAGGACGACGTGTGACTGTGCTGTTGCTGAGTTCATGCTCATGTGGACCCTCTCCTATTATAGATCACTTTGACTGTGACACTGACCATTTCTGTCTCTCTCCCTCTCTCCCTCTATCTCACCCTGAGGGAAAACCAAGTCATTATGTTCTGCAGCTTAAAAAAAAGAGGAGAAGAAGGGTAGACAGGAAGGACGGGTGGAGGAACAGCAGGAATAAAAGGATTTGGATGGACAGAGAGGGGGAGAGATGGATAATAAATGAGAGAGGGAGGGTAGGAGGAACAGAGGCATGGATGGACCTGGGGGAGAGAGGATGAATGCAGCTAGAAAGAGCTGGGGGAGAGACACATGCTTGGGGAGAGGTGTGAAGGAGGGTCGAAAATGACACAATTTGTTTTATCCTCCTGTGAGAATGTAAGATGAAAGAGGGAAAGGGGGGAAAGGGAGAGGACAGACAGAGGAAGGGGAGGAAGGATTAAAGGAAGTGAGCAGAGAATCACGGTGAGACGAGAGAATGTTCAAGAGCAGAAGAGGAAGTGTAACCTGTTTATGTCCTGCATTGCTTATGCCCTCCTTTCCTCTCTTTATTCTTCTCCTTGCCATCATTTTTTTTCTACCTGCATATCTTACTCCATTTAAGGCAAACCTTTTGCATTCTCTGTGTTATTTCTCAAACAGTGACTGTTCATTCTCATCCACTTCCTCATCTGTCTGATTTGAATGTCCCTGTCTTATAAGTTCCAAAAGAGGGCAAACTAGAGCAAAACATATGACTCTTAAAAGTTAAGAGGAAATATTCTGTTCAGGTTTCCTTTAGGCTATCCAACAGAAGTGAATTAATTAATGTCAACTTTTAAAAACATGAAACCTTTCTGAAAGTGAAAGTGTTATTCCACATTCCAGACAACAAATCTCCACTCATGGTTAGATAAAGGATACTTCCACTCTACGATGCTGATACAGGCCCTGCGGATGGGGTTCTTGAGCGTGAGACAGAGCAGGGCCCGTGGCGGCCTTGTGGCTGTCGTTGTTGTCTGTTTCTTGGGCTTAGAGCTATAGTGTTGTCTCTTCCTTTGCGTAGAGCTGGCCGTGGAGATGGGCCCGCCCCCTCCCGACCCAAGCCCCGCCCCTCCGCTTGATGCAGCATTGCCCATCATCTTCGCCTGCCGCGCAGCGTCGATGGCGGCCTGCCAGCTCAGGGCCGCCCCCGGTGTGGGGATGTGCTCCGGGGCCAGGCCCACCACGCCCACCCCGTGGTTGACCCCGCCCCCTCCTCCATCATGGTCGTGGCTAACGCCACCAGTGTGCTCGTTGGTCAAGCCGGGGGGAGGAGGGCGAGGAAGGGGGGGAGGAGGAGAGTAGTCGGAGCCTGCAGCGAAGACAAGAGGAGAGAGAGGAGAAATGAAGTTAGCAAACAACCCAACTGTCAGTAAGCTCTTAAATCATATCCTTCAGTCAGTAAGCGATTCACTTGTTCCTGTAATGCAACACACATGGTTCCTTCAATTTTTTTACAGTTTGGTAGTTTACTTTGGAGGATACAAGGGCGTTTGAATTGTTGACATATCAGTTAGTGAGCCCTGTATATTTTCTAGACACTTAAGTGTCTCCCTGTAGAATAGGCCGATGACTAATATACTCCCATCTGTCAAGCAAGTACAACAGAGCTAACTGTGTGCTGTTTAGTTCCTCAGCATATTGTGTAGGTTATGCAGTCTATTCACTTTGTGTCAGCATACACACGCAACATCACTCATCAGACTAGCAACTAGTAGCGGGCGTAATCATCCTCTGTGCTAAGATAATTTCATTGGCCATTGTTTAAATTATGATGAAAATAAATAAATCTGTACTGTTGCTGCCACAGTTTTTCATTTTGCATTTCACAGTGCAGAGGCAGAGTTTTCGGGATTTTACAAGATTTTACAACATTTTGAATGTTTTCAAACATTTACAAACCTCAAAAATAAGGGAAAAAAAATACATTTTAGTATTTTTAGTATTGCAGTCCAAAAGTGACAGACCACACATTAACTCTGTGGGGGACAAATGCAGAGCGTGTTCAAGTCCCAGAATCAAGTTACAAGGCTGCGGACAACAAATGTGCTTGCAGGAAGAAAAGAAGAAAGTTAAAGAGAAATGAGCGATAGAATTACACAATAATCTCAGTGAGATTACATAGACGTATCACCCAGACAAATTGCAGAAATAAGACTGAGTGAGTAGAAGTACGAATAAGAGAGCACGGATTATCCATACTGTATGCTTAGCCAGATTAAAGACAGCTATAACATCCTCTCAGCCCGCCATCATCATGACATGTGAAGAAGGATTCCACAAATGCTCTTGCTATTGCTGCGTAGTAGATTTCACACGCTGTGAAACAATACACACTTTTCAGGTTTATGCTTTATTATAACAAATGTTATATATGATGCAGATGATATTTCTGAAAATGAGCAGTCATCAAGTACTGATGCTATCAAACCATTACAACAAAAGTGATCTTCTACATTATAACCCAGATATTGTTACTTTTGTTTGATTAATACTATTAATACTGTTTATTTTTATACAACTTATACAGCTACAAGCTGCATACATTAGTACACAGTATCAGCAGCTGGATTTATGTGTGGTTAATATTAGTGCCATGAGTTCATACATTTTTTAGCACAGGTAACGCCCCAATGAAAACAGAAACCATCAGTGCTTTCAGCAAATGATCAATCTGCTGATTCCAGTCACATTTGACCAAACATAATTCACAAATACACAAATCCCATAAATGCAAAGCCACTTTTGGGAGAGAAAGAATACAAAAAAGAAAAAAAAAACTTTAAGAACCCCTGTAAAGTTAATCCAACCTGTGCTGTTACAACAGAGATAAGGAGACAGAAAGAGGGAAAAGGATGAAGAGAGGTACAGGGGTTAGAGAGAGGAGGCGCGGAGAGATAGACTTATCCTGCATGCTTAGTACGATTACAGGGCGGTAACAATATCCGCTGAAATCCCATTCCTCTCACTTCAGAGCTTTAAGTTTCTACATATGAACTCACAGTGGATGAGGGCCTAGGGGGACATTACATCAGATCCTGGGGAGATGTAACTATATCACACAGACTGTTAATATTATAATATTTATAATCATCTGATATCATTGTTGGGTATTTCTTTTTTATATTATGTAATTATTAGCCTCATTGCAGTCCTGAGATGTTTCATACTGGCTGTAACAATGTAAAAAACTTTCCTAAAAAAGTGCTGTTTCTATAAAGTTATCTTTGTTATCATGAAGGCGCCCACACTGCGACATCTGTATCAACCCAAAAATAATGTCCTAAAGCCCAGTGTGACTTACATCAGAAACACACTTGCTTAGCAGCTGAGTAGCCCACAATATGTAATGTTACAACATCAAGCCGGCGACCTCTGACCTCCCCTCTCTTCACTGCTTACTGTAAAATATCAACAGGTGCTGTTGCTTCGGCCGCGCCATCTGTTTGGTGGTCTAAAGGTACTGATAATTAATGAAGTGTCTGGCAAGTTACTTGGAAAATGTAACAAATTACTCCTCACTAATTACTCATTTAAAAACTGCATTGCTTCACAAATTACTCTACAGCAAAAGTAATTAGTTCCATTAATAATTAAGGCATACTTTTCTCCTACTTATCCCTGCTCCATCAGTGTGCCTTACCGCAGCTCCAAAGCCACGACGCCACACACTGCATCTTCTGAATTGAACATGCAGTAGTGAAAGAGGTATTCGAATAATTTACTTAAGTAAAAGTAGCAATACTGCTATTTAATAATTCTTTATTACAAGTAATAGTGCTGCATTCAGAGTGTGAAATAAAAGTACAGAGGCAGCCAAATGTTCTGCAGAAGTGTCCGTACTTTTTGACTTATTATCTTTGTCCCTAATGACATTAACAAAGCCATGATAATGCGACAGTGAGCCAACGTACACAACAGGAGGACCCTGAAAGCAACGCAGCTACTGAATGGAGTCTTTATTTCATCAGCATCTGTGCTATTCATATTGTAACAAAGTAAAATGGTCATTGTTGTATTATTATATATGAATTATTAAATTATTGTTACATAATTCACATGCAGCATTTTGTTTTGTAGCTCATTTCACGACTTTAATATGTACCTAAAACAATGCAATATATGACAATGTCTTTTGGAAAGTAGCTAACCAGTAAGCTAGCTGCCAGATAACGTGAGGAGATTTGTCTCCGAAATGATGTACTAGTTGTAGTAGTATAATGAAATACCTTACAAGTACAAGCTGTACATATATACAAATACCCAGGTACTTTCCACACCTGAAAATGTATTTTAGCAGTTAGCTTAACAAATGAGGACCACAGGAAGCTCTAAAAGTGAAGCAGCAAACAAAACAACTTGCTGTGCTCCTCCTCCGTGATGCTTTACCTGCTTCATTCATTTTATTTTTGGATTCTTTACATCAAACAATGTACTCCATAGTTTGATTATTTTTTATTTTCTGACGTGTTTTATTGTTATTGTTGGTTTTATTCATGTAATTTGTTCTTTTTTTGAACTCATGTCAAGCATGTTGTAATATTTGTTTAGATAAGTGCCATATAAATAAACTTTATTTTATTTTTTTATATTTTTTTTTATTACAGTTAAAATAAAACTGGAATGCCCTAAAGGTAATCTTAAAACAAAGGCCCATGACTAAACAACAACACACACGATATGTCTGCAAATATTTAGGAGGGGTGTGCTTTTGAATACAGTGCCCAAGGAGGTGTTCTTTACATTCATCAGCGGTGAAGTCACTTGGTATCAGATGCAGCTGTGCCTTATGGGAAATAACACTGTGGTTTTAATTTGGAGCATTACTGGGATGGAACCATATTTTCCGTGTTTTTTTTTTTTTTCTGGGATTCATTTTAGATGGATTCTGGGGTTTTTAAATGCAGAGAACCTAGAAGCTGACACCAAATTGTACTTTTATTTTAAAAGCATTAAAACACGCACATTCGAGCCCTGCACCTACTATATATTCCCAGATGATTCTCTAGACTCTACACTGGAAAATATCTTTTTGTTTCCACTACTGACTCCAGTGTGAATTAATATCTGCTTCCTGACTGCTGTTGCACATCAGCATCTCTCTCTCCTTCGCTCTCCTTCGCTCACACACACATGCACACACACATAATCACTTTCAGCATATTGTACTGCGTGATCATTTTATCTCACACCGCCTGCTTGCCCCTCTCACAGGGTGTACCCCACCGAGGGTGTGTGTGTGTGTTTGTAAGTGCGTGCGTGTGTGTGCGTGTTTGCGCTCCATGAGTTAGAGTGTGAGGATTAGAAGAGGGTAAAACTTTAATAATACTGAGCTCACTAATCTGTCTGACTGCATGTATCGCCGTGTGTGTAGCACGCACAGGCGCAGTCACGTCACGTCACACGTGTGTGTGTTTGTGTGCGTCGTATGAGTGTGTGCTGATGTGAGTGACTATAATTCCATTAGCAGCTCTTTATGCTGAAAAAAAAACAGCAGCTCGTGAAAATATGATACTAGCTGAAGGGGAGAGGGAGGAGAAAGGAAAAATGAAGAATTGATGGAAGAAGAAAAGATAGATATGCTGTAGGAGGAGGGGGGAGATGATAAAGAAGTGGGAAACATACACAGACAAGAAAAAAAAGGAGGAAACAGGAGAAGAATCTAGCAGGAGCAGAAAAAAAGGAAAGAGGGAGAATGAAAAAATGGTTGAAGGGCTAACGCGCCTAACCAAAAGTGACAGGACATAATCCAACAATTTATCCATCCATCATATGACTTTATAGTCAAACAAATTTCATTTCCAATTCACTCTTATTGTATTACTGTCAATGCAATCAATAATGTAGTACAGCTGTTTCCACAGTACTTCAGCCACTTAATGAGCCAGCGTGCAAAAAAAAACACACCAGCACAATGCAACTGAAGAAACTGAATGGAATTCAGCCAGCATTCATTCTCTTATTATTTACACCTGTGCTTTTCCCGCTTTGACAAGCCTCAGTGTTAACCATCGCCTGCTAGACAGTCAGCATTCACTCGAACTAAACTTGAAGTGCACCTAACTGAGGCGAACTTGAGTGTGGACTGAACTGCAAACTGTAATGAGCTGCGATACAAACTCAAGTCACCGGAGCTGTTATCTACTTAATGATAAAGACTGGAGAGAGATGCTATCGCCGCAACTCCGAGCACTCTGCCATAAAATGTCACTGATGCACACGCCCGCGCAAAGAGTGTGCTACAAATTGCTCCGTCTGATATTGCTTACCAACAAAATGCAGCAGCAAAAACTGCACTGAACTTGCACTCATTGAAACTTCCCTTCCTTGCTCTACGCATTTAATTGGCTCAACCAGATAACAGACAGCGAAGGGGACCAATCAGATTATCCTCCTCTAAATCAGTCTCTCGCATCATCTCCTCTGCGTGCCCTTCTCGCTTCTCTTTTTCTTCATTCATGCCTGTCTCATTTCTCGCTCTCACTCCCTCCATCTGCTTTTCTTCCTCCTCCGCCATCCTCCCAACAGGGATCTATTTGGGTGGACAGCGATGATGTAATTATCAGTCAATTAACTGATGATGACACCTGATCAGACACTAATTAATGCGGGACACACGCATGCAGCCACACACAAGAGGGCCCTCACCTTGCGGCAGCTCTAATTCGAAATCTGGAAAAAAAAATAGAGTAATCTTATTAACAGCCTTACTGAGGTCCAGAAAATTGGGCCTGACCAATGGTCGTCTTTTTCCAGCACATTTAGATCCCACAAGACGCACACACACACACACGCTGATACACACACACTCAGACCAGTCATCTGCGATCCCAGCTGAATTGGTGCTTCTTTTGAAAGATGACCTCCTTTTTTTTGCTACTGTACCTCTTTTCCCTCCTCTCCCCTTCTAGTTCCACATCTTCATCCTTCCCTTCCTCTCTTCCTCCTCCTAATCATGACCAAACTTCCTCATCCATATCTTCTTTCCCCCTGCTTCCTCGCTCTCCTTTTCACATCTTCCTCCTCCGTCTCATCCCTCCGTACCCATTAACAACCCCCCTCCCTCCTCCCCTCGCCACTTCTATTCTTCTTCATCCCCCTTTTCTCCATCTATTCTCTCTAATCTATAGAGCTGTCACTCCCTCCATTGGTTCTCCAGCAGCGGACAAGTTCATTTTCAGCCATGCACCCTTCCTCCTTTCCTCCATCAATCTATCCCTCCTCATCTCTCCATTTTTCTTCATCTCTCTTGCTTCACTGCTTCTCACGGTTTCCCCCATCACTTCCCTCTATGTCATTTTCAAATAGCTGACAAGTATTCTCTTGCTTGTTCTCTCTCTCTCTCACTCTCTCTGCTATCTCTCTATCATCTACATAGTCCAAAAAGGTGGCTGGTCCATCGCCAATCACACCTGCAAGAATATTTCTTTGTCTCTTCCTTTAACAATCACTTTCAGACTCTGACTTAGACAAAAACAGGTTTTTGTGCACCTCCACTCAGGCAAAGTTCACCTGGTTAGCCTAATATTGTTGTTTGACACTTCAGACTACATCAAATACATAAAACAAAGTCTGACTTAGGGTCTTTATTAGTTTCAAACTCTGTGAAGGTGTAAAAAAACAGGAGAATTCGCCCAAACTACTGTATCTTTGAGCTATCCCACACATTTATATGATTTATATATGATCTCCTTTCGATCACTAATAACTACTATGAATGATAACTGTAATATTTTATCACTTCACTGAGCCCCCCTGGGGAGTCCTAGCTCCCACTTTGGAAACCTTTTGGACTTTTTTGCCTGGAAATTGTGACGTTTTCAGGGCATGACATCCCATTATGCTTAACCCTCATTATCATTGTCATCCTAAATACCGGTTGTAAGCGTTATTATTTTTATCCAATTTATGTGTCATCCGCTCGTTCACACTCACACACACACACACATACGTGCATGGAGCACACGCGAGCATATGAGTCCAAAAGCAGGCTCGCCTGTATAGGTTGTGTGTAGATGTGCATGAATTTCGTAGGCTGTATGTACGCGCGTGCATATGTGTGGGTGTCTCTCATTTGTCTCCCTCGCGCTCGGTCCATATGTGCCCATTATCTGGCCGAGTGAGCACACCACACAGACACACCTGCTCCCCTCGGCGGTGCACACACACATGCACACACATACAAGCTCCCTTTGAACGACAAGACACACACACACACACACACACACCTGCTCCCCTTGATCTATGACCTCCCCAACAGACGATTACTGTACGCGCTGACACAGAAGCGCGCACACACACATACGAAACCCGCCCTGCGTGAGCAGGACATGCGTGCAGTCTACAAGGAAAACACATGAAGCAGCTAATCACACGCTTTGTGATCAGACCAAACAGAAAACTTATCATCCTGTACAGAATACTCTCTCTTCATGGACAAGAGGACGGCCTATTGTCAAGGGAAATTCCTGCTCATTTACTGTACATTGCAAATAAAGTGCTTCTCATTTATCTGAATACTACAGAACAGTGGACACACCTCCGTCGGTTACAATTGAGGCTGTTTGTCCCATTTTGCCCCGTCAACAAAAAGACAGGAAAGAAAGGGCACATTTACCTTCTTTTCCTTATAAATGAGGTCATTCTAATAACGACATGGCAACAGGTATTTGTAATGCTGTTCTGCATTGTTGCACATTTCATTGTAGTGGACGCCGCCTATAAAAAGCCCATCATGTATGGATTTATTCATTAAACTGTAACATACTATCTGGAGTGGGAAGTAAAGTGGAAGGGGGGGGGGGAAATGAGAAAACGTGTGTGTGCGCTCTCCTCCGCCACATGAGATAGATATGACAGTAACATGCCAAGGGAATACGTGTGTATAAATTATGCATCTGTGCTCCGTGCAGCACATTGCTCACTGTCATCTGGACTTTTCTAGTTTATCACAGCCCAGCCCGACCTTCAAGCTGTGAATCATGGTACTGAAGCACTGATTGGTTGTTGTTTTGCTACTCCCAGGAGGTCACAGTGGTAGACTGTACATCTTTGAAGTATAGGGGTAAAACAAATGAGACTCTAATGTATGGATGTGTTATTCCAAGGTGTTTTACATCCAAATGAATGTTTAATATTGATGCAAATAGGGGTGGTTGGTTAGAAAAATTCAATTACCTACATAGCCAAACCCAAATTTTAACACAGTATGAATCAATTTCATGTAAAATAATCCTCTTAATGGCAATCTTTTTCACATAAAAATCTGGAAATTAATAGCCACTGTAAAACACAGCTAATTGTCATTTATCTCTTTTTAAGTGACAATTGCTATAACAATGACATACTACAGTAAATCCTCCGGGGCCCAACATTTAGCCAAAGATAAGACTACATGGTTTTAAGCTGTTTTAATACTTTGGAAGTCAAGTCAAAGCACCTCCTTGGCGGGCTAGATGAATGGCCTATGCCAAATCCAACAAGGTCTTATCTTCTTTTATGTAAATTTCCCTCAGATGATTTTTTTGTCATTCCTTAGAGCAAAGCCTAAACACACAACCTCTGGAGCTGATTTTAGAATTTGACACCATGCAACATGTAGTGGTGAGTTCAGATCATCTGATTTTTAAATCCCTCAGCACAAAAAAAAAATCACATTTATGTAGTTTTTAGTTTTTTTTCCAGGACTGGTTCGATATTTGAGGAGGACTCTTTTGTAACAGGGCAGACCTGTATCATCACCATCACACTAACTCACCTTTGTATTGTGTGTGTGTGTGTGTGTGTGTGTGTGCGTGGCGAGGGGGCAAATGTTTACTTTGGGTCAACGTCTGTGATTCAGGTGCTGATTGAAAGTAGGTGCATCGGAGTGGGCCTCCACTCTGTAGACACGTGCGGCAAACACCGCTGGCTCTTATTTCTTCTGTGTTCTCTGTGTGCAGGTATGGCGTGTACAGTACATAAAATCGAAGTCAATATCCGAACATTGAACTGAATGGGCTCTCATTTCTTCTGTGTCCTCTGTGCACCAGCCATGGTCTGCCCCAGGAGCCCCATTAGGTTCCTGAGACTGGTTGGTCAAATGCAGGACCTGTCGAGCCACTACACGATGAGAAGACTGCTAGAGCCAGGAGCTGGTTATCTTAGCTTAGCATAAAGACTAGCCTGGCTCTTGTAACAATCCACCTACCACCTATAAAGATCACTAATCAACAAATCACAGGCTGTTTAATCTGTACTAAAACCAAAACGCAATGTTGTGGTTTTATGGGGGTTTCTTGATCGGGTGCAGTAATTTAGAGTCTTGTCGTCACTGCCAAGCAACCCCCTCTAAAACCACATGTCATTTTTATACGGGGGGTTTTGTACAGTTTTATATACCTAATTTCTAGGAAGCTGTGTTCTTTTTATAGAGTTATTGGTTTTGATTTGACTTTTTGAGTATATGAGTAAGTGTATCTACAATCCTGCTAACCAGCAGGGGAAAGAGGGCAGAGATATCTGATGTTTATTTTTATCCAGAGCATCAAAGTGATGCAGCAATACTGATTTCACTTATGACATCAGTCCTCCATACAATCAGAGAGTTATGTTCCAGTCATCACTGCGGCTGAAAGCTACAATTAAAATAACAATTACAGCACTGTACAAAAAAATGACTGACACACACATTTTCTCCTTCAGATAATTCTAATAGAGGGAATCAAATAACTAAAAATTATGTCACTGTGCTTTGATTCATGACAACACCAGTGCCAGCATCAGTATCAGCATCCCTCCTTGAGACATAAGGAGCTTTGACAGACAGGAAGAAAGAACGCAGGCGTGAAGCAAGTGAGAGAGAATGAAATGAAGACGAGAAAAACAAAGAACTTATGAAAAAGAGAAAAGTCAGAGTGAGCACGAGGAGGAGGAAAGAAGAGCAAAGAGTGACAGAGATATGGGTTGCGCGGGAGAGGAGAGGGAGGAGAAGCAAGAGGAGGAAGGCTTGTTCACGCTGCGCCTCCGTGTCGACCTTGCATACACACATATTCACACACAGTGCAGGCAGCAGATATTAATAACTTCTTATTAATATTCATCTGCAGTGGAAAGATGTGAGGCCAGAGTAACCCAGATACGAACCGTCTCTCTACCTGTCTCTCTCTTTGCGTTGTTCCTTATGTTCAGGATCTCCATCAGGCTAGTTTTTGCCATCTGAGGTAGAAACTCAGGTAAAAACAAGTTGACATTACTTGATAGGGACGGATCCAGAGGGGCTGTCCATTGTTTGTCTCCATGTTAAATATGTCCTTGTTTAATTTTCTTTCCTTTTGTCATTGTCCTTTGTTCCTTTTTCTTTTTATTCTGGACTGTACTCTACATGCTCCTATAATTACAGAATATGCCATTTAGACAGCGCTTTCATCCGAAGTGCCTTCCGGTAAGTAATGCATACATTTTCTGTATGCGTCGTCTTACTGAATGGACATCCTAACCTTGGCAAGGTCATTACAATTCAATACCAACTGAGCTGCATGTGACCACCTGTACGGTACAGAGTCAAACAGTGCCTGTAATACTGCGGGGGGGGGGGGACAGTACATAGATCTAGAGAAGTGTCGTGAACCAATAAACAGAAAATACCACCTTTTAATCTTTATATTCTTGTGCGTGTAAGTGTTGGATTTGCATTGATTTCACCAGTCAGGCTTTGGAAAATATCACCAGACAGAATCCAAAACACTGGTGGATATCTGCTTGGCTGCTAATCCTGTAATTTGGCAGCAAACCAAACCATCACGTTGCACGTTCAATGGCTCACTGTCATAGAGTGGAAACACACTAACACAAAAAAAAAAATCAAGCCTGAACATTCCCAATCTCCAAATTTCTGGCCAATTCCCTGGGCATTGTTGCTGAAATGAACATGCTCCAGTGTCAAACAAACCTTCACAGTGGATGGATTACCATGCAAAGGCACTTGGCTGAACATAAAGGGCCCATTTTAAATAACTTGAACCAATGGCAGCTCATCTCACGTAAGTTCACATAAGAAACAATAGTATTCTTCAAAAAGGAAAGGATCCTTTTATAGAGATGTTTCTCTACAGTAGGTGTGACTGTATTCTAAACTCTGTATATCCAACCTGAACCAACCTTTAGAGATCTAATGTGCCTGCCCTGCAAGCATATTTTCACTTTGGCCATGCCACAATCGACGATTCATGTTCAAATCTTGACAGTTACAGTTCATACATCCTGCTTCAGCTATCAACAAGCCTGCTAATTCCTTTTGTGGCACAAAAAATAATGAAATAAAGCACACAAACGAAAGGAAACAGCATCGCTAAGGTTGTTTCATTGCTTCCCGTTCGCCTTGCAAAGCATGCCAGCAGACTTCCGAATTCTGCTCTAAAAAAATACTTGCAAAATGAGCAAAGCGTGAGCCACTAACCGTTACATCAGCTGCAGGGTCAACAAGTGGGTTAAAGGCTTGTCACATTAAAATGCAACAATATAGCAGTTAAATCTGCATGGACAAAGTGAATGACTAAAAACTCTGCCCCTGAGCAAAAAAATGTAACCCTCTATTTGCCCGATCTGTTGTATAATCAGTAACCAGCAACCAGCAGCCAGTGGAGACTGTGGTTGCACTGTGGTTGGTAAGAGTGCTTAAAGCTGTATAATTGTGATAGATCTGATTGAAATGTGTAGTTAATATTCTAAAAGCTACATTTCTGTGATATTAAGGCAGGGTAAAATCAGAAAACTAAAAACAAAAAGTGTAAGTATTTTTAAATCATCTTCATCACTCTTATAGTTTCAGAGTGAGATGTCTTTATGTGTTGAGAGAGTGAAGCAGTCCCAAGACAATAACAAGACAATTTGTTAAGAACAGAGTCTTTTTGTTGAATTTTTATTATAGCATCACTTTTAAGAAAGAAAAAGATCCCTGATGGTACTGATGTGCTGATGTTTTGATCCCCTGCGCAAATATCAGTTCTGCAGCGCATATTACTAAAAATAACTATACACCGTACATACTGTACATGCTTTGAGAACACAGAACCTGACACACACTCACACTTAAAGTTGCGCTGTGTATGCCATATTAACTTGTATATTTCACATTTTTGGCTGCCTTAACTGTTGACAGATGGCAAATTTGAAGTGTTTTGAATAGTATCTCTAAAGGAAGGTTTATATTTATTTGAGAAAATTAAATTTTGATACAAAAACTGGGTTATTTTTTTTCAGTTACCTCTTTGTGTGAAACTTGAACTTTTTTTTTTTTTTTTTTAGCCAGTGTCAAAAATCAATATTTTGTGTTTATCCAAGGCAACAACATTACACAGCCCACATTCAGTGCGCGCGCTATTTTTAATTTTCTCTATTTAGAGTCTTACACAGATACACATTTACAAAGAAAGGGTGTATAAATGCATTGAGCTGGTTTGGGATGTTCAGGAGGTCAGAGTCCTTCTACCCCTAGAGTCTGGACTGCCAGCTCCTGAACTTTAACAGTCCCCATCGGAAGCCCCAGTCTGAAAACACAGCCTCTTCTTTAACATGATTAATAAACCAGTCTCAACAGAGCCATAATATTATCACCCATAAGCTTTATAATACAATGCTGTTTTCATGAAATGCAAATTTAGATTATTATGCTTTTTGTTAGAAAACCTACAGCAGAATGATGATTGCATTTGTCCTTTAATGACTCTCTCTACGCTCTGCTAACGTAAACCGCACCATACACAGCTGGGTTATACACAAATCCACAAGCCTCACAACAGGCATAAAAGCACCAGATAAAAACACAGAATGAAACAGCAAGCGATCAATCTGGACTGCATGATTGCTGCACTACTTTGATACACATGCAAAAGCTGTTCAGGATTTCAATAGAAAAAAAAAGAATAAACAAAACTTCAAAAACCATGATGCAACAGAACTAAAGAGGCCTTTTGAGGGTCCAAATGTGTCACGTCTACATTTTCAGTGCAGTAGATTATAAAGTTTGTCTTGACACTATGCACTACGCTTTTATGTGTCAGCAGTTTTGAGGATGTATGGTTTGTTGCTGCCCTCTCTTGATAATAACTCACAAATACCACAAAATGTCTAAGGTAAGATAAAAGTGAAATGCCATGAATCGTGAGTCAATAACACACACTAAAAACTGACAAATAAACTTCTAAAAAGTACTATCATGTAATTTCAGTTATAATAATATAATAATAGCTTTGTAAAACAACAGTGCAACAGTGTATGCTCACCACGCCAACTAACGCCATTAGTAGTATTCGCTTCTGGACGGAATATCCAGAAAATCAAAAATAACAAAATTCCTTATATTACATTTTCCTCACATGTGTCACGCTTCTGTTTAATACCTCACATCTTAACGTCATCTTCAGCACTGATGTTGGGCCACATGATTAGCTATTAGCTCCAGGGCCATCCTAACATAACAAGCAACAAGAGTGCTGAGCACTCTTTGTACTTGTACTTTCTGATACAGTAACGTCAAGGACGAGAGAAAATGTGCAATTAAATCCAGCAAAAAATTAGACAACCCTGTTTTCTAACAGAGTGTGTAAATCATCCATAAAAGTAAACACAAAGACCCTTTTTTTTCACTCGTGGTATCTGCTCTTGATGAAACAATAAGCCTTGTGTCAGAAACAGCACCTTATTCTGATGAACGTCCAACCAGATGATATCTATTGGTGTCCAGGCCTTTTTTTTTTTGACCAGATGTTATAGCTCTCAATTCATTAAAAAAAAGAAACAAGAAAGAGGAATAGCTTAAACTGCTCATAGGCAGCTTGAATTGTAAAATCCAAGATGGAAAAAAGATAAAGACAGAATATTGCATTGCAAATCATAAGCGCTGTAAAATGGTTAATAACGTTGTACTGCTACTAAAGTCATTAAGAAGAACACACCATAAAATTCCTCTTGAAACACTCATTATCTGCAGATCCCAGACAACACAGACGCCCCTGAAACTATAAATGAAACTGCAATTAACCACACCAGATTCCTTCAATAAACCTTCATCAACAGAGAAGAGGAGTTGGGGTGACGCCATTTACTGTGGAGTCAATAAGTGTCTCACAGGAGGTGCAGATACATTACAAGCTTGTGAGTAAAAGGATCTCAGAGGAGCAGAGGAGCATGGACCCAGACGGAAGTTGTGGTCTGACATACACACCAGGGAGCTGTCAAAGGAAGCACGTGCTGCAATGTCTTTGTGCGTCTCAAAGGAGGACGACACACAATGCATGTCTCCGAGCTGTACGGTGCTCTGGGCGTTTTTTGTGTTTAGACCGTAAAAGTGTGTGCGTGTCTGTGAGTGCGCCTGTGGATTAATCAATGAGACTACAGGGCAATAAAACGCTAATGAATGTGCTCATAGTTTAGCTCGGACTGTCTGGCATCGCCACAGTCTCTGAGGAGCGTTGGGTTTATGACTCAGGCCCTACCCATTTGCACATCCCCATCAGGAGATAAATGGAACAGAGAGGTAGGAACTAAATACCTTCACTTGCTGTGCAACAGACAGTCAATGAGTGAAATGTAAAAAAAAAAAATGCTAACAGGTCATTTTGAGCTAAACAGGTAGCTCACAGGCTG
Organism: Protonibea diacanthus; assembly: GCA_028641955.1. Taxonomy (NCBI): domain Eukaryota; kingdom Metazoa; phylum Chordata; class Actinopteri; family Sciaenidae; genus Protonibea; species Protonibea diacanthus. The sequence continues at coordinate 11,205,816 of CM053997.1, read as the reverse complement.
ACAATATGATTACAGAAGTCTTGCTTGATTCTCAGCATGATGACATGTCAGATATATATTTTTTAAACTGACAAAGCTGACAAATACTATTGATCAAAGTGAACTTCCTGTGTTAAAGTGCCCCCTTCATATACAATTCAAGAGATTAATTCTTAATGATCTTATATCTTTCTTTACTTACACCTTTCACCCAACCTGTTTGTTTGGGGATTTCAGGATCGATTTAAGGTTTTATTGATTTTAAAGGCATTTCAACCGCTCACCCAGGAAAAAAAAAAAAACTGCTGCTGTTCATGCACCCAGGATAAGACCGTCACATTTTAAGCTTTTGCTGCCAGGTTACTGAGACTACCTGAGGAGGTTTTATTGCTACATCACTATCTGATTTTAAACCCATTTTGGAGATTTAAATCTTGTAACCGGTTTCATCGATAATGCAGTATGCAGTTTATTTGTGTTGTGTATTTGTAAAGGTAATGCTGAAATAATAAAACTTCATTATCCATTGTAGCCATACAAGTTGCTGACATTTTCAGGTTGATAAAATGACAAAGTTTGTACCACTGCCACACTGACTGACTCCAACCAAACCAAACCATCGACTAGCATTAACACTCCATTCACCGCACTGTATCCTGGGATCTACAGTACACAGATGCCAAATCCTCTCACAGCTTAAAGCACTGAGTTTAAAACTGTCAACAACTGACACGACTATGGCAAAAACATCTATGGATAGGGGGACCTAACAAACTTTGCATCATACATGATATCAAGCAACATATATTTACATATTATCTGTAACTGAAAGTCTCCATTACCTACATTATCGGCCTACAATCAGTCTAAATCAAAAATAGCTTCGCCAGATAAATAAATGTTAAAAAAAGTAAACATTATATGTTTTATTGTATGTTAGCTGCATTTCACCAGTGACTGATGTCCACAAATCCTTACAAAAAATAGAGTGGACAAATCTCAAGTGAAATTCCTTAAAAAAGATTAGCACTATGTTTAACTGACACAACACAAAGCATCTAAAAAGGTTTTTAGTTTTTTCAGATTTATAGTTCTGAGGCTTAGTGGGTTATAGCTCAGCCCTCCCTGCCGGGACATGAGGGGCCTGGGCAATGAAGACGAAATCAAACACCCCTTTGATGAGAGTTTACAGAGTGAAAAAGGCATGTGTGTGTGTGAGTGCATGTGTGTGTTTATGGATATAAATACATCAGAGCAGCGAAGTGGCACACAAAGGGCACAAACATGCGGCATCGCCACATTTGTAATCGCACAGAAAACTGGCAGAAATGACACAACAAAATACATGATGATTAAAAGGATTAGGGATGAGGAGGAGGGGAGGAAAGAAGAGGAGAGGAGAGGGAGAGGAGAGTGAGGGAGAGAGGAGAGGCGAGGAGAGGAGAGGCGAGGAGAGGAGGACATATGTTGAGTGGGTGGACAAGCAGGGAAGGCAGGGAAGGGGGTACGACACACACAAATGCACATGCAAGTCTCTCTGCCATCTGCAGCGCCACTCACTCCTGCCAGTCGTCCCATCCAACCAAAGCTCACCAACCCTGTTCCTCTTCTCTCTGTTTCATATTTTGAGGCATGCTGCCTCCTCTGCCCTGCTCTCTACCTCTGTACCTCTCGTAAAAATAACTCAGCAGCACTCATGTGTGCATAAAGGCAGCCCGTATTGTATGTATACAAGACAATCCATCTGTGTTTGCATGCATGCCTGAGTGGGTGAGTGTGTGTGTGTGTGTTTCTCCTCAGTGTGCAGGACTCTCATGGCTACCATGAGCTAATGAGCTCCATTTAAATCCAGCCCTCTGATCCTTCCTCTCGCCCAGTTTTTTCTGCCCTGGGCCGCTCCCCGTTCTGGCCTGAAAACTGCCACGCCGCAGCGGCCATTTTGGCTCAGGAACAAGCTGCTGAACCAACACGTGATGTCTCCGTGGAATCAGTATCAGACTAATGGATGATCGGTACTGGTGTGTGTGTATGAATGTGTGTTTGCGTATGTGTTCAGGCGTATGACTAAATATTTGTGTGCAGTGTGTGTGTGTGTGTGTGTGTGTGTGTCTGAGGATTCAATGTATTCTGTGTATTCTTGTGTGTGAGTCTGTGAAGGATTCTAGCTTATGGATGAGTCATCCACAAGCGCTCCAGTAGCATCATCTTTCTTCTGTCTCCATTAATTCAGCTTTCCCTTTCTCGCTCTGATGCTTTCTCTCTCTCTCTCTCTTTGGTTTCTCTTTATCGTGTCACACTGTCGTGTCTTCCTTTCTACCACAGTTACAGCAGCAAAACCAAACTGGTGCCTCCCACTGTAGCATCAAAGAGTTTAATGGAGATCATGCAGTGCTGGTTTTATTATGCTGTATTTCCAGGACCACATACACATAGGTGTGCTTAGTTGCTTCTTAAGCTATCTGAAGATTGATACTGAACCTCAGAATATAAAAGCAGCTGGTAGCTTAGCTTAGCACGCAGAAACCATAGACAGAAGAAGAAGAGTCGTGAGTGAAGTTTAGTGGGTGGTGGCTCTGGCCACAGTCCTGTCTTTGCTGCCTCCTGACTCTAAAAATGGGCAAAGACGTGGATTGTTGGTGGACCTGAGGCGGGCTGAATGACACCTGGGGCTCAAACAAGCCACCTGTATTGGGCACACACCTGTCATTCAAATTATGCATAACATTAAGCCTTAATATAATCTGAACAGGTGAGTTATATAAAAATTCAGACTCAGTACAGTTGTCATGAATGTGGAAATTAGCTATAGAGACCAAAACTGTTTTTTGTACCAGGCTGTAAACATTTTGTGAAGTTCAGCATTTTAATATTGGGACTTAAGGAGATTGACTCATTCTGTAGCCAGCCTCAAGCCATATTTGAAGAACTGCAGTTTTTGGCACATTGGCTTCACTTCATGGCCACAGAGGCTGGAAACAGCAAGCTCTGGTTTAAAAAAAAAAAATCAGCCTACTTCTACCTTTAAAGGACACTAATTAACATGTTATATTTGAGAATATGACACACAAACACCAGCCTGGCAGTGATTCAGTTTGCAAAACTGCTGAATGCATGACCAAAACTGCGTTGTTTTTCAAGATTCAAAACACAACAATCACACAATGGGATTTGTATGAAGAAACATTACCCTTCGCCATCATCAGCTCACACCTGTAGTCAATTAGAGGTGATAAAACGATCCGAAAATTGAATAAAACTTTGTAAGGTGCTGTAGTGTGTTTACTGCTCCACGTCAAGCCTGCTGTTTACTGTAAGTGACGCTCTCTCAAACTATAAAACACTAAAAAGATCCAAACGGCCAAAGATGAAAACAAATACTACAAGTGGTAAAAAAGATTGCTTCACTTTTTTGCAACTAGACTACTGACCATAACCACATAACACACCATTACGTACGCACGCCCAGTGTGCAGAGTGGTCTATGCCTAATACAAGGAGGCTTGAGCACTCGACCAATACAGTTGTGGGCTGAGCAGATCATCTTGGTATGAATTTAGTCTCTTTGGAGCTCTTTCAACATACACATGGTGGGAAGACAAAACACTTCTGCCCAGTGGGTGTGTGCGCGTGTGTTTCAAAGATTATCATGATATTCTGGGACAGAAAAGAAAACCACAAAGGCCAGTACAAGTGTGTATGTGTGTGTGGCTATGTGGTTGGGAGGTTAGATGTCTCAATAAACAACAAGTGACTTCTCATTTATCGCCATGCTCATGCTGACTGTAACACACACACAATACACAGAACAATTGTACCCCTCATGACTGCCAGTACTTGAGTCATTAAACTATTAGATAGCTGGCCACTTAACAGCTTCTCTATCTTGTCCTGCATTCCTCATTTCATAACCAAATGGTCCCATTAAACATTTACACTGAAGTGCCATCAGCTCAGCCATCCGCAAGACGCTCTCTCTAACTTTGCATGGGAGGTCCATGCATGTGTTTAAAGTTTATGCTACTCTCTTGCCTTTTGTGCCTGGTATCTTTCCGCCGGTTGCCATGGGATTAACTGTTTAAGCAATGGGAACATTGATAAAACACACACACACACACACACACACACACAAAGTTGCCAAAGCATTCCCAGAGGCATTCCTCGACTTGAGCGGTAATGGTATGATCGAGCAGCATTTCCAATGGAATTCGACACTTCCAGTCGGAAAAATCTGGAATACTGGGAAGCCATGTGGCATTTTGAACTGGAAGTTTTCCCAGACTGACTCGGGGGGGGGGGGGGGGGGGGCAGGGAAAACCACAGACGATCGTGGATAGTAATGGTGAGAAGAGAAGAGAAGAGAAGAGAAGAGAAGAGAAGAGAAGAGAAGAGAAGAGAAGAGAACTTCATCTACTTCATGAGATAGAATCTGCGCAATAGAACTGAATAAAATAAAATTGAGAGCAGTGATTCACTAACACAACAGCGCATAAAAGAAGAAAATATAAAGCTTGCTGTATATATAACAGCCCAGACTGAACTGTTGCATAACTCTTTTTTATGGCATAATAGCCTTTCCATTCAAGTCACTTTTTTACTCTGTTTAAGGAATACAGTGTGAGATGGGTAGTTTGACCTCGGTGTGTGCAACATTTATCTGGTCTGTCTTGTGCAAAGGCTTTAGTACATCCACCGCGTTTTAGTGGAAGGTATAAGCTTGCTCAGCATCGTACTGACAGCATTGTAAAGCAGTGGATGCAGCAACACACAGAGGTCGACCCTCCGCCGGTCCCGTCGCTGTAACAACAGTGAGCCGATCGAACAGCTTACCGCCAGAAAAGTTTGGGAATGGCTCCAAGGCTTTTAAAGAAGGTTCAGATGGGGATAGAACAGGGAAATCAAAGACTTATGAAGAGTCCTCGCATCCACCAAACAGTGTGTGTGTGTGTGTGTGTGCGGTTGACATCATTACGCAACAACATACGACACTAACCTATAACACCCACTGTGGCTTGTGACCTCTAAACCTCAGCCTCCACTCCTTAGATCAATAATGATGTATTGACTATGACCCAGAGCATGCTAGGAAAGGTCTGCCACATACACACATGCACACACACGTACACACACACACACACACACACACACGCTTTGTAAATAACAACCCCTCCAATGCAAATCAGTGATTCAATAGAGGTAAAATTGGTCCAAAAACTGCTTAAATAAGCATTTGCTCTTTCTTTTTTGTCCGTATGAACTGGAAGTATTTTGATTTATTCTGACAAATCATCATGAACACTATGAGGGAAAGTTGGTGGGACTGCATTAAACACAGAGACGTACAAAAGAGGAACTTGAAATATACATGATATACACATAGATAGACAGTTGGCACCCTCAGAGGACCGCGTTTAGCTTAAAAACTTTACAGCTGTAGACAGTGTTCCTACTGCCTAGACCAAATCAGAGTGATAGAGAGTGCAGGAGAAAGGAAAAACGACACAAAGGAAGAGGATGACAGACAGGTAGAAACAGAGACAAATAGACTGATCGGATAAAGACCAAGGAAGGAGGAGCGACAGAGAGACAGAAAGACTGAAAAGAGAGACTAAGTTTAGCTCTCCCCTTAGGACTCCTCTCAGGTTCTTCTGCTCTTTTCATTGTCCTCCTCTTCTCCCTTTCTTCATCACCTCCTCCTTTTTTCAATCCATCACAAAATAATTAACTTGCTATAAGTGAAATTAATTCCACTAATTGGTTTTAAAGGTATTTTTGGACTCTGGCAGAAAAAAGGGTGAAGAAGAGAGAGAGAGAGAGAGAAAGAGTTCTGTCTGTGTGCATGTGTGTGTGTGTGTGTGTGTGTGTGTGTGTGTGTGAAAGGGGAGGATGGTACCTATTCAACCAATCATGTCATAGCAGGGTGATGCGACCTCGCCGAGCAGGAAGTGAACTTGGTGAACCTCTTGATAGAACGAGGAGGAATGATGCTGACAACCAACATCTCCTTCTTATCGCTATGCCTCTTCTGTCTGCTTCTATTTTCTTCTTTCCTTTATGGTGCTGCGAGACCCCATTTTATCACTACAATGCATTTGATTGTGTTCCCATTTGCTGTGGATTTGTAGCAAAGTGCACTCCTTTGAGTGTCCAGTGTATGATAGAGAGAGAAAATGCTTTTCATTTTGAAATGATCCTTGAGTGAATAAGGAAGAGGAAATGACAGACTAGGTTTTTCAAGTGCTTTTAAAGCTAAGGTAAGATACAAACTGACTGAAATAGCACCTTAAGTCATCCAAACAGATATTTTTATCTCATCTCTCCTTTCATATTTGACATTTTATTGATGCATTAAGGACGCAAAATTGGAACAGAAGTGCAGCAGATCGCGTCGAACAGACAAGCAGAGCGGATCAAAAAGGCGAGAAAATGGCACTTGTGATCAGTGGAGGTATGAAATCCTGGCATGTGAGCCAGCTAAACGGAATAAAATATGTCATTGCTGTTCAGCATCATGCATTCCTCCGGGTGTTCGGCTTTTAAATTTTCAGCAATATGCTAATGTCCACAGTGACTTATAATGAGCGAGCAGGGAAGCTAGGAGAGCTGATATACGACTTGCCAATAACAGATATGCACGGTGCATCCGCTAATCACACCACAAAACAAGCACAACAGAGGCTCCCAGGTGTGAATGTGTGTAACTGTGTGAGCGTGAAGCAGGAAAATCAGTCTGTATGCTTAGCAAACTATTTTAGGACGAATAAAAGTGAATGAAAGTACCACAACTTGACTTGTGGTTAAGTTATTTACTTAACTTCCATGCCTGCCTGTATACAACCTTTACCCCAAAACACCACAACAAAGGAAATATAGGAGTGCTACCAGCAGGTAAATAATATGATCCATACATTAGAAGGTTTCATCAGGGAGTAAAAAACAAGACAAGTCAGGATTTTACCAAGTGGCAATCTCCATTGTTGTGGAAATGAAGCAAAGTGCCAAAAACTGCAGATCTTCAGCCACTTGAGGCTAGCTACGAAACGAGCCAATCTCCATGAGCCCCCATGTTAAAATGCCCAACTTTCACGGCAGAAAAAAAGATTTTATTGACAGGTGGGAGCTGTCACAGATGGCTTGTCTGAGCAACCAGGCTTCATTCAGCCCGCCTCAATTCCACCCATGCACCGCGTCTTTGCCCATTTTCCGATTAGCTGGGGCTGCCAAGATGGCGACGGCCAGAGCTACCACTTCAGACGACATGGACACTACATCTATTTCGGTCAACTCCATGTTGACGACCGTGAGAACACAGGTGAAATTACGGCATAATAATCTACCAAATGTGTGAGCTTGTACGCGTTCGATCGGCAAACGCGGCGTGCTGCCAGATGACGTTGCATTATGTTTTGGCAAATTTGACACATCGTCAACTTTTTGTCTGTTTGTGGTTCCCTATTGTGCCAAAACTGCAGTCTCATTGAAATGAATGAGGATGCTAGGTAGTTTTGACACTGTACTAACACGGGGCCAAACGCTGACTTCAAAACCTCCATGTGAGGCAAGAAAGTCGTTTTCCTTCCAAGACTCGAGTGTGACTTAAGAATTCCAAATGCATCCAGCTGCTTCGCTGCCCAGGTATGACTGTAAATGTGTTTCTTGACAAGCATCCAAACATAACTTGCTGGCTCAGTTGTTAATATTATGTACTCTAGCTCTCCCTGCATCTTGGCACTGAGGAAACGGAGAGATTGAATTGTGTGTGCATTGTTTTGCGTTTCTCCTGGTGACCAAGTTCTTCTGGCTGACCTTGCTCAAGGGTAAAAGAGAGAGATTGAAAACTTTTCACACACAACACATTCATATAGGTGCTCTCCCTGCCTGTGACTTGGCGCTCCCTCGAAATGTCACTTCCTCAGTCCATCCTTTTCATTTTCTCCTCGTGTCTCTTCCACTCATTTAAGCGCTCTCCCTCTCTGCCTCTCTCTGTCTGATTCAGTGCAACATATGCTGCCACTTCCCTCACACACAGAGACTAATTACGGGGGGAGGAGAAAGGAGGAAGACAAATAAGAGAGAGTGAGAGAGGGGGTGAGAGAAAGGGCAAAGAGAGAGAGAAAGAGAGAGGGGAGGGTGGAGAAAGTGAGAGAGAGGAGGGGACGAGGGGTCCTTGGGGTGAATTATTCATCTTACACCATGACACCTGAGGGCAATCTACCTCTCTGAGTCACCAGTTAAAGCAAGAGAGAGAGAGAGTAGACTGTGTGAGTCAGACCTGCCCAAGAGGATATTAACACCTGTGTGTGTGTGTGTGTGTGTGTGTGTGTGTGTGTGTGTGTGTGTGTGTGTGTGTGTGCATGTGCGTGTGTCCTGCAGCGTATTGTCCCCTAAGCCGATCATGTGCCGCCTACATATGGAGACCATCTAAAGTGTAACCTGTGGCTGTCACTCACACACAAACACAGACACACACACACACACACACACATTTGAACAAACACACACTCTCACAGAGTCTGTAATAAGCTAGGTCAGTGCAGCACACAGCGTAAATCTTACTCACGCTGAGCCACAGCCGTAAGCAGAGCTAGCATTAACCAGCAGGGAATAAACACACAAACACACACACACACACACACACAATGCACACGGACATACAAAGGACACATGTACACATGATAAATACACACAAGCAGCGCTCATGTCCTCAAATACGACACATACACGCACCATGTTTCCATTAGCTGTTATTAAATTAATAACTGCCATCATCCTCTTCGCCTGTAATACATTATAATCTGCCGCCTCCACTTAGGCAGTCCACTCTAACTGTTGACTGGATCACCAACATTCATTAGCATCAGGCCTGATGCCAGCTGGATTATTAAACATGTGCATCTGAAAATGTGGTTCTGCCGAGCAAAAAGGAAAAAAAAAAAAGATCAATTCTGAAGAGGCGATAAAACTGCTGCAGCTCGTTTGAGGCGTTTAATTGACGCTCCTGTCCAAAGTAAATTACAGTGATTAAGTGGGGTGTCAGTGTCTTGCTCAAGGACACTTTAGCATGTTGCCCGGCAGCTGATGGACATATAAGCTGACGCTCGGGTGGAACGCTGTCAAGCCGTATAGGACAGACACACCAGGCTACCTTGTTGCAACTGTGCTGATTAAGTCATGTGACGCAGGCTTTTATTTTGGCAGACAGTCAAGTGCTGATAAGAGCTTGAGTCTATCTGATCAAATGAGCGAGTGACAGGCCGACCACTGCTCAGTGCAGCGGGTACATCGAGCCAGTCAAGTTAATCAGCCGTGTATTGTGGCTAAACTAACGGCTCAGGTAGGCTAACTCTCTATAGGGGTCTGTAGGGGGAGTCTGTAGGGGAGCCTCTGGATTATTTCACAGTAATAAATGGCACGTTGAACCATTTTCAACTCATAAAAATGCTGAATTTTATAAAGTTGGTAAGAATATCAATATTAACTCCAGCGCTGATGCGTTTCATCACAGTACAGTCATATAATTTAGTTTGCAGCTCAAAAAACGCATTAAAGTGTGCAGTGCCACTTTAATCACAATATTTAGCTACAAATGGAAAACCTTTGGAACACACACACGATACTGTAGACAAAGCGTCAAAGCAGTGTCTTGCTGAGGGGCTGAAAAAAGACGAGGAGCTTTTTGATGTCTCTGTTTGTCTTTTGGCTTCTTTATATGCGTTCCACTTTCTCTGGCACTGAGCTTGACTTCCTACTGAAATTAACCAGGCGGCCCAAAAATAATCCACCGCAAGAGAGAGAGAGAGAAAGAGAGAGAGAGAGAGAGAGAGAGAGAGAGAGAGAGAGAATGGGAGACAGGAGAGAAAAAAGGGTGTTGAAAGAGAGGGGTGAAGAGAAGGGAAGAGTAAAGCAAAAATAAAAATGAAATGGACAGAGTAGAGAAAAGAAGAGAAGACATAGATTGACAGAAGGAAGTACAGGAAATAGAAAAACAAAGATGTGCAAACAGACTCTGTCCTGTGCGTGAATTTATTATCACTCCTGTTTCCAACTGCTGCACCTCTAAACATAGTCTGTCAGCTGATACATCTGTACAACCAGAGAGGACACAGTCAAATATTCATTTCAAAGGAGGTATTTTGGTTTTTAGAGATACTCCACAGCCATGTGTGAAGCAGTTGGGAAACAGAGTCAGCATGGTCCAAGTCAGAGGCCATGGTGCATGGTACTGCAGAGAAGAGGAGCTGGCAGTAAAATTTGCCATGCGATCTATGCCCCCCAACATGGTCATGAGTTTTGGGTTGTGAGTTAAAGTGGATACAAGCAGCTGAAATGAGTTTCTTTCTTGGGTTGTCTGAGCTCACCCCTGGGGACGAGGTGAGGACCTTTGACATCCAGAAGAGTGAGACGCGGAGTGGAATATCTGCTCTTCTTAAGTGGTGCAGACATTTCATGCCACTCTGTGGAGGTATTCAGGCCAGGTCCAACCAAGGGAAACCTCAGGGCAGACCAAAACATGCTGGAGGTTTTGCATATCTCATGTGGCCTGGGAAGGCCTCAGGATCCCCCAGTGAGAGCTGGAGGACACAGCTGGGGAGAAGGATATGAGGATGTCTGGGCTACTTGCCTGCTGCTGCTACCCGGACTTAGATAAGCAGCAAAAAATGAAAAGACTAGAGATTATTCTGCTGGTTCAAAGAATGCAATCGGGGCCCACACTCTGAGTCAAAGGACTGAGGCATGGGAACATTGTACTGCAGATTACTGAGATTTGCAGAAAAGTGATGTATAGCACATGAAGATCCATCTATAATGGACATTTACACATTCCAGTTGAGGAGCTTTAAGTTAAGTTAGCTTTCCAAGCTAACTTAAGGTTTTCACCTGAACAGGTGCGTAAGCCATATTTTTTTCCTCAGAAGCCAGAAAAGAAGACAAAATATTTTTTTTTAAAAGTAAGCTCCAGTCAGCTGCCTTCTCACATTACAGCTTCAAGTGTTTTCTCTTTGGTCAGAAGCCTTGAACAACAAAAACGAAATCAGAGATCACCGCCCTCGCCCATACGTCTTCAGGTAAACTACGCAGAGCTGAATGTCACCTTGAGGAACGAGCAGGCCAGCTGTAGTGATTTGTAATGCACAGCTAGGTCTGCCTGCATGACCACTTTCTATTAGCCCACCGCAAATTACATCCACTCTTACTTAATAATGTATTCAGTGCACACAGAAGAACACACAAACACACACGCACACACACGGTAGCATGTGTAGCTACCAACGTTTCCATACATGTACGTAAAGTATATTTTTTAATCTAAGTGCACATGGTAACTTATACAAAAATCCAATTTGCACAGCTTTATAAACAAAAACATGCTAAGCACATGCACTCAGACGCATCCACACATACACACACACACACACACACTCATATTGTTCAGTAACAATCAAACAGAGTTTTCTTATAATTAATGGATTAATCAAGGAGTAATGAGTGTGGAGTGGCTCCACACGGTGCTGATTAACACAGATGATGGAGGGGCATGGGGAAAACTCTGCAAGGGAGAAGCGTCCATGTTTGATTCCTACAGTGTAGCCGAATGAGTGACAGCGTGATTGAGCGCGTGTTTTTGTGTGTTTGTATGTGAGGTAACGTAAATGGTAACGCTGTCGCACACAAGAAAGAAAGTAAGTTGTCTTCTGGCTTCCGTTTCCTTTTAATTAAATGTGTGCGCACGCATGTGTGTGTGTGTGTGTGTGTGTGTGTGTGTGTGTGTGTGAGTGTGTGGGTGCACGCGTGTGTAATCACAGTGACTTTCTCTTCCCAATTATGGCTTTAATCCATCAGCTGGCTGTTGCTATGGTGCTTCTCTCTCCACCCAATCAAAGCCGAGCGAGCGAGCACGCTCAGAGAGGACAATCACGTAACAACTTCAACAATAGTCTTTGATACGATGGACAAAAGGATGAAGGAAGTGGTGATCAAGAAATAATAATGGACTGCTAATCATAAATAAGAATGGAAATGTACGAGTAACCAGTAACTCTACACACTTTGTTCAGTCTTTGCCCTACAAATACACCAGGACCACACATACACACAAGATATAAATATTGAATTGAATATTTTCATATGTGCAAATAGATAATTATACTGTGTATATTGTTGTGAGTGCTTCACGTTCCCTAAAGCAATTAATAAATCATGAACAAGAAGTGAAAATTAATCAAACTAGTAGCTCTACTTAAATGAATTGGAATAAATCCACATTTAAACGTATTAATCACTCTGAAAATTCATTAAAAACTATGTTTCTTAATTAGGCAAGACACTTTTTCTTTTAAAAGCGAAGGGAAAAAAATGTTTTATTTGTTTGTGCTAGTTTGACTTAAATAAACACTCTTCTTCCTTTTCTCTCTGGCTGCTTTTTTTTTTTTTTTTTTTTTTAACATTTTTGCAGTTATTCACGCAGTCAGGTCAATTAGAAGGAGAATAGTCTGATTTACTACGACTGCACTGCTAACACAGCTGCTCTCACTGATCCCAGGAGGCAGCGGCATGACTGGGGGAGCAGCGTGTGTGTGTGTATGTATTTTTGTGTGTCTTGTGTAGTGATAAGCAGCCGGTGGACTATAAGTGATGGGACCAGTTTTTTTTTTTTTTTCTTCCATATTGTATTCCAACAGAGTCCCCCTGGTGATGTCAGCACGTCTGACTGTGTCTGCCTGTCTATCATTGATACAGCAAAAGTCTTCAGAGCCAAATCAAAGTCCAGCACACCAAAACTACATCTCAGGACAGACTCGAATGTTTCTTCATTTCATAAATCTATCATTTTTTTTGAAAGGTTCCCACATTATACACACATACTGTGTCTGGCTGCGATGGAACGGATTCAGGAGGTATTCATCATACACACATGGGTGGAGATGACATCTGTAACATCTGTATGTCTTGTATGTATGAAGAAGTCGTTGAATTCCAGTTTGACATTAAGAAGCTGGCCAATTTTCTCATTTGTAAACATCAAGATCACCAAATTTGGAGATACACGGTATTCATTGACCAGCAAAGGTACTGTACATCCATAAAATGTTTGACTAGCTGCCTTACGTTCAAACTCGTCGAGACGCAGGCACAATATATATATAAGATATGCAATAAAAAATACATGACAAAGCTCTCACTGTGGCTCCAGAAAAGCGTGGCATGTGAACCTCCATATGGAGGAAATGGAGAACATGACAGCGAGGAAGATGACGCTCATGGAGAGAGAGATGAAAGGAGAGTGTCATAAAGCGAGACGGGCATGTTTAGAGTGGACCAGGTGCCCCGACCCAGTCTATTTCACAGTAAACAATTATTAAATTACTAAATAGATGGAATACAGCTGTCTTTACAGAGGCTGACAACTCCGCAGAGCTGCAGCTCAGCCCTGAAAACACAGCATGGACAAAGTCACATTACAGCTACACTAATCAATAATGTAAAGTTTCACTCCAGAATGAGTACAAACAAGAGCCCGGTGAAAAGGGAACGCTTTTTCCCCCCAAATTGAAAAATAATGACTTGGAAAAGAACAATTATATGTGTAGAAATCATAGCAATACAGACATTGTTTGACCTTTCACCTGTAGCTGTATCTGTCCTCCTGATGATTACTACGGTGTAGCTCGGCCTGGAGACTACAGAAGGCAGCAGAGTGTCAGTGGAAAAGAACAGAGCAGAGCTATCTGTCTCGCCCTCCCTGTCTTACTTTCATAAGTGGATTTATCATTTCTAGGCCCTGACCTGTCCTCCCTGACAGGACAGTCCTTCCTTGGCTCAGCCCTGCAAATTACTGCTAACCCCGACCGCTGTCCAAATCACAGAGCCTGTGATATGAGAGTAAACCTGACCTCTGCATGTAGATGTTCTTATATCCGTGTTTTGAACTCTGACACGATCAGAATGTGCGTGAGATTCCACGGCGTATAAATTCATCTGACGAGGGAGAGTGCTGACTGCGTTGCGGGCAGTCTGTTGTGTTTGTTTTCATGTGTTTCTCCTCTGACTCACTCACCTGCCTCCAGCACACTAAATGAACACTGCTTTTGCTGTCCGGGCATTTCACACCTCCTGTTCACATCTATTTAAGCGGTGCAGCAGTGTCATTATCAACTCCTTCTATTCTTGAATGCCCAAATGTGTGATAGCCCATTTCACACATCCTGCCACCTTCCTACCCTCCCTTCCACCTTCATTTTCTCCCTCATCCTATCTGTCATTCTTTTCTTTCTCCCGTGGCCTCTCTCTGCCCTCCATTTCTTCATCCTGCCACTTTGGCCGCTGCTCCGCGGTCCATGTTTCTTTCCAACGCTGTCTAATGTGCTGTCATGTTCCAATAAAGGCCTTGTGTGTGTGTGTGTGTGTGTGTGTGTGTCTTTGTGTCATTGTGTGCGTTTGCGTGAGTTTGTGTGTCACGGGCCGTTGTAGGAAGCTTGGGTGATTAACTCTGATAGCCACCAGATGCTTGACTTTGAGGTACAGTCACACACACGCACACACACACACACACACACACACACACACACACACACATACATCGCATGCACACACATGAACACAGTAACTTAAACACAGAAGACAGACAGAGACAGACAGCAGAGCAGCATGGAGAGAAGGTGAGTGACAGTGACCAAGCAAAAGCGAGAGACAAAAAAGGGACAGATACATGAAGAAGAAGACAGAGGGAGTGTGGGGGAAAAAGAGGCCCAACATGTGTGTACAGTATGTGTTTAGTGTATATACATTGTGTGTGTGGGTGTGTGTGTGTCTTTTTTTTTTTTTATAAAGGCTGTATTTTCCCTCTGAGCTTGATTTTTGGTGAACAAACAACACGAGTGAGGACAGATGACTGTCACGTTTCTCCAAAATGGCTGTGATGTGACCTCAGATCAAAGCTTTGATTGGCCAGATGCTGCAGCTGTTGTTTTCTCTCTGGTATTTGTGTGTGTGTGTGTGTGTGTGTGTGTGAGCGCGAGAGAGAAAGGATGAGATTAAAATGCTGATAACAATTTACGAGTGCAAGTGTGTTCGTTGGGAGCTCTCTATCAGTCCAGCCTATCAGATTGGGCATTCAGCGAGCGGCTGGCTCAGACTGTGGGACTGGCTGATGTTGCCTGTCTGAACTGCCAAACACCAAAACCCTGGGCTCGCTTGTCACAACAACTGCTGTAGAAAAGTCTCTATACAACAGCTATATATATACTCTTCTGCAGTTATACTTTTGAGTTATATTCAGCAGAGAGAGTATGATAATGATTGATATAATGCACTCTGGGAAAAGCTGGCTATATTTAAGCAACAGTGCAATATTTCCAGCTTAAGTAGTAGATTAATATTTAGAGAAATGGCTAATAGTTGGATGTCATTATATCACTGGTTGAATGCTAGAATACACATCCATCAAATTTAGCCAGCTGTAGTCTAAATCTGGATCCATTTAAATAATTTAAGGCAGTGTTTAAAACATGGGTCGGGGCCTTAAGTGCTTGCTTCTGGCAGATCCTCAGTATGTCAGAAATATAAGCATATTAGGTCTGACCAGCAGCTTCACTCTGTTCATGTGTCACTTCCAGATAATTTCCCCAAAAGTATTGGGTACGTGTCTATGTTGATACAAACAACCGCCGCTTCCAGTGCTCGCTTTCCACAAAACATGATCAGGACTGGACAGGTCTTTCAAACCGCTACAGGTCGTGAACTGAACATTAATATTTGTCCAAACTGAAGTGTGCGGCCTGCTGTTGGCAGATATTAGTGTAAATAGGCTGCATGCTTGCTTACCAGCAGTGAGCAGCACTTCCTTCATGGTCCTGGTCCTCCTCAAAATCACCATACTGGTCGCAGCTTATTGCAAATTATGTGTTTGCTTTTAATGAGGCTGACTCCTACGGTGAAAGTCGACCATATTTAGGCACACTCAATTCCAGATCCCACGGTGAGGGTGCTTCAAAGACAATTGATTTTTTTTTTTTTTCCCCTCCCTGTATCACATCCCATCCCACCTTAGGAAAACACCTTAAAAACCAGTCTAAAAAGTTCCTCAACATCTGTGCTCCAATCAGCCCCACTGTGCTGTGACATAACTACCTACATCATTAACACTTGGCAACCTGCTGTCATGTCGAGCTGTTAGTACTGGCAATAATTAGCATTAGCATAAGTTAAATATGGGAAAATTAACATTTATTATACTGTTGCTGCACTGGGCTTTTATCAGCATGAGAAAAAAAAAAGTTCATTATGATAAAACACTTTCAAAGCTGAGTGGTCCTACCTAGAAACCAGATGCTATTCTGGGGGAACATTAGCATAGCGGCTATTTGGAGACATACAGTGTTCATTTGACACAGTAGACTCTTTCCCACCTAAAAGTGTGCTACTAAGGCTTCTCCCCGACAACACAACAAGCAACAGGCTCATAGCATCATATATATGCACAGTCCAAACACTGTGATAGCTCTGCACAGCTAGCGGTGGTCAGCAACCTAGCATGCTAACTAGTGCGAGTGAGGTCCTTTGTGAGGCTGACAACCCATAATGGTCCATCGAGAATCTCCCGGTGATAGATATGAAGCACCTTTTCACATGTATTTTCCCAGATGGATCATCTAATCACAGAGTTAATCATACTGAGAAGAAATTACATGCATGGCCTATCTGCATCACTCATACGCACAAATATCTGTCAGTGTGTGTATATGAGAGACACTGTGCTTGTTGCAGATTTACTTGTGTGTGTGTGTGTGTGTGTGTGTGTGCAAGGTAACAAGAGGGCTGAGAAGTGCGACATGGTTCCTTGTGTCAGTGTTAATAATCCAACCCTGGTAATTGGCATAGAATATTGATAGAGAGGAAAATGGCCCCAAGCAGATCTCTGCTTCATTAGCAAAGACTAGGGGGACGGAAACAGGAGAGTTCTAGCGGTCGGAGGAGGGGAGAGAGGGGACGGAAGAGAGAAAAGGAAGGGAGGAAAGGGGGGGGGGGAGGTAAACCCAAGAAGATTGCAACTAACCACAGATGAGCAGGCAGAAACAGAGGGGGTGGAAAGGTGAATACAAGGAGGAGGATCAGAGGAAAATGAGGGAGAAGGAAAATTTTGAATCATATGTTATGATACGGAATCACTCAGTACACAAGTGACCATGAAACAGTCCCAGTAACAAACAGAAAATCAGTTATGTCATTCTTTCCTAACATGGTAGTTGGGAAAGAAGTCATTATATTTGACTGTGACCATTTAAAGGTCTGAACTGTATTCTGGCCTCCACTGTTGTTCGAGAACAAGCTATCAGGACATGGTAACAATCACAATGAATCTGGCAGAAACAACATCTTCTTCATCCTCGTCTCCCCCCCTCACCCCGCTCTGTCCCTGTAGGAACACGGTGTTTGTTTAATCTGGTATCGCCATGGTTACCTGTCTGCCACGTTGAGGTAATGTCATTAATCATCAACTTTATCACACTGCAACCCAGACACATGCACCCAGACGACCAACCATGACATCTAACACTGTCTACTGCCGAAAACACTGAAGGGAGCGACGTTCAAAGGCGTCAAATAGCAAGAGTGATCAGGCCGAGGTGTGTATTTAATGTTCAGGTGAGTGCGTGTTTTCTTTCGTGCAAAATGAAAACACGAACAACATCTTACACACACTCTCCTTATTTGTCTTCTCCGCCCTCTTTTTATCTGTCCATCTCTCTTTTGAGCATGTTGAATCTCTTTTGGTTGACATGACAACAGACGATGTCGCGCCTCCTGTTCTGATGACATCACTACAGACGCCAAGCCAATCCCCCAAAAAACCTATCATCTCCTCTCTCTCTTCTCTCTCTCTCTCAGACATATTGATCTAGAATACAAATCACAGATGCGAGGAGGAGATGAGCTGGGGTAAAGGGTGGAGAGAGGAGATGAAAAGAAGGAGAGAAGAAGAAGAGAGGAGAGGAAAGCAGAGGAGGAGAGGGAGAAATGTGAACTACCACCACACCCACTATCTCCCATCAGTCAGCTCAAATAGAGTGTGTGTTCACTCTCATTTCCATACTGGGTGACTTTGGCATAAACCACAGACACACACATGCAGAATCGATTTTTGTGCAAAGAGAAGGGCTGACATGAAGACGTCTTGTGTTCTGTGTGTGTGCGTGTGTGTGCATGTGGAAATCTGAAAGACCTTCTTCAGTGTGTCAGACAAGAAATACATGAATAGCAAACGTGCGACAACCTTATACATACAAGAAAAGAAAATTCACAATGAAAAGGCATGTTTTGTACCTAATCTATAACCAGGCTTGTGGATCTTTGAGGCTAGTCAGTGGTTACTTGAGCGAAAAGCTAAATTTAGCATGCAAACATGCTAACAGTGACAATGCTAACATGCTGATGTTTAAGAAGTAATAATTACGTGGTTTATCATCTTAGAATAGTGTGTTAGCATGCAACATTTGCTAATTAACAGATACGGGGACTCACACTTAAGTTGTACACACAGTGACTTGAGACTGGACTTGGACTTGTCAATCCCGCCGCTGTAATCATGCATAACCTTAATGAATCTGGTCAAGGTTAGTGTTATTGCTAGGATGGTTAGGATGAGTCAACTGGTGGGTCAACTGGACAGTTAGCAGACGTGTTTAGCTTTGCATCAGATGACTTGTTGCAAACTAGTACTAAACTAAAGTACAGTTCAGGGCAATGGGAATAACATTAGTTTTGCAGGTACTTGACTATATTAAAGATCTGATCTGAAGATGGTGCTAGAAGAAAAGTCACAGTTATTAGGTTGCATCATCTGGGAACCATGAATATTTGTACCAAATGTCTTGCCAATCCATTTAATAGCGGTTGAAATATTTCAGTCCGGATTAAAAGGGTTGACCAGACGGCAAACTTCACCGTCCACACACAATAGCTACCCTAAATAGTTAAACCAGCTATTTAAACCCCCTCCTCTTTCTGGAGCTGGTTATAGACGCAGCTTAGGAGATGGAAACACACACACACATACACACCTACACACACACATACACACACACATACTGTAAAAGGAGTCCTGTAACAAGCCTGTTTTAGCCATTATGATTCCAGAGTGTGAAAGTGAGTCTGGTCTTTTGGGAAGTGGACTGCTCTATACAGACATACACACTAACTCTTTCTCTCCCTCACCCACACACACATATACAGTGTAGTCTGTGGGGAAGTGGTCCGTGGAGCACACACATCAAGACTGGCCTAGATAGATGGGATAGCAGGACACACACACACACACACACAAGCCTCTTCTCTTTTACACACATAGTCAAGGACACTTGCATGGCCTATATAGTTGGGTCATTTCATAGCGGAACACCTTATCCTTGTCTTAATAAGAAAAGAGGGATGAGAGAGAAGAGGAAGAGGAAGAAGGGGAAATAGGAAATATACTAACAATTGGAAAATTTCGAGGGAGAGAGAGTCGAAGTCACAATGGTAAAAGTGAGGCAGGATGACACCATTAAATAAAAAAGAAGAGAGGCCATCGGAGAGTGCAAAGAAGGGCAAAGGAGACAGAAATGTAGCTGGATTTTTTTGAAGACTCGCCTTCTAACCTTAGTTTCATCCTCTCCAGTCCAGCCCCGGTCACTATGGTAACGACTGATGAAAAGAACAGAACAGAATGCAACAGAAGTGCGGGCAGACTGGACAGAACAACAGAAATAAAGAAAATGAACAAGACTAAACGGGGGGGAAAAAGGAGTCAGAAACCTGTTTGTGAAACAGTGCATAGATCATAAACATATACACTGTGTTTTCTATGCTACCTGTTCGCCTGGTGCTTGTTGCCATGGGGACTATCCAGCGCAGTAACCAAGGCATCTTAATCAAGTTAATGACAGGTCACATCCCTCTGTGACATTTCTTTATGTTCTCGACATTGGAGAACGATAAACCAGGAGCTACAGAGACTTTAAAGGGACAGTCCACCAATTTTACAAATGAAGATGAAATCACTCCACATGAGGAGTGCTTGATGTAGATAAGCCCGACAGAGGTGGACTTGATGGTGATGTGATGGATAAAATGTTTTTGGAGCTTTTGTTCTCTGCTGCATTGGTTCTGACCGTTCTTCTTTTAATTTGCCTCCCATACGTAAAGTTGAGCATGTTGAGTTGCTGTACATTCACTGGCTTTTCAGATATATCAACCTGTGAGACGAACAGAATGATTCAACATCAAACAAATGCATTATGGAGCCCCCCCTCAAGGAATTATTACTGCCTCTTCGATGTCTTACATGGAAGCAGAGCCGTGCTATTAATGGAAACATCTATTTCTGATCCGAACTGATTAGAACACAGCATACCCCAAGCATTTTTAGCAAGCAACCCAGTATCACTTTGAATTATGTCAATATTGGATGATTTTGCACCTCATGAGATTTTCATCCATTGCCAACATTCAATGTCAATTCAGGTGTTTTATATGCAGCGAGGTAGAAGGAAAGAGCATGGAGGTTCGGGACATTGATGCAAGAGACTGGAGTTTGGATCAGTGTGAGGTGTATGTGTGATTTTTCAAACATAACAAATCTTTTCCTAAGCATAACAAAGTGTTTATGTATCATACCTTAACTGTAGTTTGCTTGCTACCTTCTCTAACCTTTCCAGTTCCATGCATATTGCATGGCATATTACATTAGCACTGAATATAATCCAGGGTTTTGCAGCCATTCTTGTCCGGCGATAAGGATGGCATCTTTAGGCAAACTGCCCTTCCATCTCTTATGCTAAAGTGTTACTTAACCTTTTCCTGTCTGGGTGTATAATAAGAAAACTAACAGAAAGTGTCTGGTGCCCCAGGCCACACAACATGCTTTTGTTACCCAGGACTCTTAGCTGCAAGAAGAGGTTTGACAGCCAACGGCCTGAGACACGCAAACAGAAGGTGAAGGAAAGGGCCCAAACAAATGTGCATCCGCAAACACACCCAGAGGCAGAAAAACACACAAACCAACAGACAAACACACAGAGCCACATCACACTTGGTTTAATCTATCTTTCCTGGGTGCTGTCACCCAGCAGGGTGACGCTCACAGCGGAGGGTGTGTGTGAATGTGTGTGTGTGTGTGTAAAGGCCTATGGCGACAGACCACCTTCTCTGTATCGCAGCTATCCATCCATGACAAGCCCACCAGAGGCCCAACTAACAAGACTGCTAGAACTTCCTTTCCACTCCCTTTGAGACTAAAGCACCTAGAAAAAGTAGAAGCAAGACTCTGCAAAATATGTACACTTAATAGTAAGCAAGGAAACACTTTCTTTAAATAGAAGGCAAAACATTTTTCTATTTAACATACTCACTTTGTCGTGTTACACCAGAATTTTCAAACCACCTAAATGTTATATACAATCAGCTTGGACTAAATATGAAAGCTTATTCCATATCTTTGATTTTACAAAATCTGTAACTCCCTGCTGGGACATCCAGGGTCCCAGATGGTAGTATGGTAGTGTAAAACCCTCATAAAATAGAATCATTTATGGAGTGCTCACTTGGAGCATCAAGATTCCAACTCTAATCTTCTGCTTTCTCTTAGCAGCTCAGCAGGTGAGAGACATGTGTAGTTGTTAGGATTCAGTTCCTCTTAAAGAGACAGGTCAGCATTTATTACAGAAACACATACGTGTGAGCGGAGATACATACATACGACATACTACCGTGTATCGTGAAGAAGTTGGTGGAGTTCCTGCACCAAGCCTGAGGGTGACTAACATTCCTCACCCTGCCCTTCCTTCCTCTTTCGCTCTACATCGTCACACTCTGAAATTAGCCTCATGAAAAATAAATTGGGAGATGGGATGGTATGTCTCATATCTGGCGAATCTGCTCATGCGTGTACTGTACTGCATGTGATCTGTATGTGAGTGTGCGGGATTAGAGCCACTAATGAGGACAGTGGTTTCATCCTTCCAGCGGTTCGCATAGTTCAGCCCTAAAAAGCCTGAACACGCCACTGGAAAAAAAAAAAAAAAACTCTGACAAGCCATACTTGTGCAGTGAAGTGTAAACTAGGTCCAAATTTTCACCGGGTTCAAGAACAGGAGTTAAAATGTGACCATGGCACATTTCAAATTGTATGATTTTAAAACTTTTCAGGGGCTTTTAAAGGTCCAATCTGTAAGACTTAGGGGGCTCTAAGAGTGTATAACCTTTCATGTAGAGTAGAAGTAACAGAAAACCAAACACTGATTCTTGAAGATTAACAGGAAAGCAGTGTGAAGGAGAGGGGACAACAGGCATCACAAGGACCACAGCCTTTCATACTTGGGACACAGGTTCTACTAGTTGAACTACCAGGACGCCCTATAAATGTCATATTCATTACATTCATGTACGGCAAGAAAGTCAAGTAGTAGACTTTTGATATTCATTCAAAAAAGCGATTTTTATGAGGTTAAAGCTGAACTTACAACTTCATTACAAGCAACAACACTGACTAAAAATAACACAAACAATGATGCTGAGTCTGATGGAAGAAAAAACTATAGCAATTTCAAGTGGGTAATGTAAAATATAACATAAAACATATGCTGTAGTTAAAGAGATCAAATTTACAAAAATACCAGTATCAAGTCGTTGGTTGAAAATGATTTAAGAATCAGGTTTCAAACACGTTGCTGGATTCAATCGAGTCAAAGTGCTTCTTTAAAGAACACCTGAGTGATGGATGATTGACAGCCTCATGTGTCAAGCTTGTGTTGAGTACCATCAGTACTAAAACGATGTTTTCTCAGGCAGACAGTGGACTCACTTTGTGTTATGGCAGAAATAAATCATCTCCATCGTCTTTGATGCACGCTATCCCCACTGTCCTTCCGGTGTAATTATTCAGCCTCAGCTAGTCGAGATTCACGGCTATTAAGATTCACTGTTACATAACATAACCGATTGTGAAGTATTCAGATTCAGAACTTTCTGTCCAACCACAACACACACTCACACTCACACATACACACACCCATCTCTTAAAATGAAGGCCAAAAAGTCCAAACCAAAGAACATTCATAATGCTTTCCCTATCCCCCCCCCCCCCCCCCCAAAATCATATTTGAATAGCAGCTTTTGTACTGGTGGAAGTAGTGGTGCTGAATACATGAAAAAACATTTATTCAAATTGTACCTCAGCTTCATAACCTCAAAACAAAACTATCACTACTTACACAGCCGCACACAATACGATGTAGTCAAAATGTGACCCTAACCTACTTTGGCAACAAAGACTCACAAAACTTCAACAAAGAACACAGGAAAACAGTATTTTACACTATCAAGCTAATGTGGTTAAGCAGTTTGCATAAAATATATCTACTTACTTTTACTTTGGCATGAAATCATGCATAATACGGGATATAGGGCATGTTTACTTCAGCTCTTTCTACAGAGATAAGTAGTTCTGGTAAGTATGGATTGTGGGTTTTCCACATTGTGCTCTGCAGTGCTTTGTTTGTTGAGCTTAGAGTCTGAATCCCCTGTTGGGCCAATAAATGGTGTTTTGTATCATGCTTCTTCTGCGGTTAGACCTACTCTGAATGATACAGACTGTTACAGTAAATGCAGGCAGATGGACTTATTAATTCATAGAGGACAGGAAATGTGGTCTCTCTGAGTGATAAACCTTCTAACGCTGAATGGCTAGTGGACTGATGGAGAGTAGGGGGTTGGGTGAGAAAGAGTACGGGGCAAATGAGAGAAAATCAAGGAAATTATGTACAGGGGAAGAATGAAGACACTTTGTGAGATGAGGAGAGAAAGAAGGGAAGAAAAGACAAACAAGATAGAGACAGAGGGGAGGAATTGCATGGCTGGGCATGAATAATATAGACTGCTTTCTACTCTCATCTCTCTTCATCGCAGAGCTTCTCCTGTAACTTGGGAAACGTACACACATGCACACAGTTGTTTTTCTCTGTGCATAGAAACAGTAGCATCATTTTAATGTCGCAGGAAAGGAAGCACACTCTAGACGGCCTCTAAACACACACGGAGCACTCCTTAGGGAGTTCATAAAGTTCACATGAAACTTGTAAACGACATGTACGACTGAAATATTTAACAGCTTTCTATACATCCATGCAAGAGCGGCTCGGTTTCAGAAGTGGGTGGGGGGCAGAAGGAAATCAGAAAAAACTATCAATCAGAACTATCAACAGGTGTATGTATTATATAAAACAGTATTTATATTGCTAGTAATATAGATATACAATGCGTTCTGAAATTGGTTATCATGCTTTCCATAATAATGTCACTCTAACAGAAGAACCAGGAATGCCAGATGAACCACTGAATTATACATCAAGGCGCTAACTTTACATGAAATTACATTTTCTGAAAAAAAAACTGATGCTTTCCTTTTTTTGTGAGTGTGTTCATGGAAGATTGCTTGTTATATCTTCAGTGTTTGAGATGGGGCTGAATTCTAGTTTATTTTTATGGAAATATCATAATTACACATTGTCAACTTTAATCAAAATATAGATTAAATGTTTTTTTTTTAAACATAAAAAGGTGGGGCATGTGGTTACTTGCCTGAGAGGTGAAAAAAATTCCATAAAGTCCACTCACGAAGTCTATTGCTGTGACCTCATGGTCGTAATTCGAGGCGATCCACAAGTGATGATCAATATTTTTTATCAACTCAAAACTTCTCTCGTTTGAATTATGGCTGCTGGACAGTAAGAGAACGCTGGACATTTAGCTGGCTTTGATGATCGGCAAAGACCTTCAGGGGATTTTTAAGTCCTTCAGCACTTATGTATTCATTTCATACTCAAACAGATACTTGTAATTTAAGGGTTACTTGAGGTGAATGATGAGAGACAGAAAATATGAAGTTAGAAAAAAAAAAAAAAGCAGAGAGAGTATGAGGTAGAGAAAGAAAGGGAGAGAGGGAATATAAAAGAGGATGCTACAGGTCTCGAGTCATTATTTCCACTGGTGGCTTCAGCCAGATCAATAGACTAGGATTGTGTGTGTGTGTGCGCGCGTGTGTGTGTGAGAGAGGGGTAGAGAGGTAGGACACATAAGTACATGTCCAAACTGAGTGGAGATTGGACGCACACTCAAGAGACGGAGGCAGCCAAGCAAGCACAATGCATATGGGCAGGTGGCCAATTGCAACTGCATACTCTCTCTCTCTCTCTCTCTCTCTCTCTCTCTCTCTCTCTCTCTCTCTCTCACAGACACACACACAGACACACGCACGCACACACACACACACACAATGCAGCCGGTGTTGCCGTATTGTCCCACCAGAAATAAAGACTAAGGCCCAATAGCACTGAGAGCAGAGGACAGCCTCTGGATAGATTTCCAATACGCAACCAGAGGCTTAAGCAAGACAGAGTCACAGATAATCCTCCCTCCTTCTCCTCCTCCTGTGCTCCCTCACTTCTCTCTCTATCCCTCTGTCTCTGTTTCTCACTTTCATTTCATCTCCTTCTCTTTTATAGGTCCCTCTTTTCTCTCAAGTGACTGTCTTCATTTCTTTTCTTTTTTTTTTACTACTTTTAGCCCACTTTTCACCTCCACGCCACATTGTTTTCTGTACTATCTCCGTCTCTCTTCTCCGTCTGAATCTGTCATTCACTTCTTTTATTTCTCTCCAACCGCCCCTCGCGCGTTGTTTGTCTCTCAGATGGTGTTTTACGTTAAAGAGCAGCTGTTGTTGAATCACATCCTTAAGTTAAAGCCGTGACACACTCGGGGGCGCTGAAATAAACTTCTTCGATGTTTCCTCTGCTACAGCTGCTACAACCTGGCTGTGACTAATCCATCTTTAAACACACATCCAGTAGCTATTGTATTCTGACCCTATACATGAAGTGTATACAGAAAAGGTGCTGACAGTGTAAGCCAGAGGCTTCACAGCCTTTTTTCCTTGTGACCCCTCAGACTGTTCTTTTGAATCATTTTTATATTTCAGAAAAAGTAAAACTATGTTGGGATGGGATTATCGGTGCTGAAGTCCAGCACAGCATTAAATCATATTTTCGTAGAATTTCAGTGACATTAAACCTACAATAACTGCTTCATAACAGCAGAAACACAACCCTGACATATAATCGTCTTTTAAGTTGATATGATGAACTGTATTTATGCTTCCAGCAGTCATAGAACAAGATTAGAATTGATTTTGAGTCTAATATTTACTCTCTCTTAGCTCAGCTTTGGCCTCCACCAACTCCTGAAAGAAATATCTGGCTTTCCATCTGCTTAATGCTCTCCTATGTTCTCCAGCTAATTACTAACTTTGCACGCATGCTGTATTTTAGCAAGCAGGAGTCCAGTGAAACTGAAAACCATATCCCTGAATTTGAGAAATGGGGAAGTTGAAAAATCACAATCACAAACTGAAAAGAGACACTATGTCTCTATGTTTCTCTGTTACTTGACACAAACAAGTGAATGAAAACGGATAGATGTGCATGCACCCATATGTGCCCTTGTGTGTGTAAGCAAATGCTCGTTTGGCTGGCTTTTGTTTGGTGAGTGAGGGCGGGGGTAAATGGCGGGGTATTGTTTGATCAAAATGGGTCATGTTTGACTGCAACACACTAACAAGGTGGGTTCTTTATTGTTGGATATATAACAAAGTCTATCATTGTTTGTGTTCATGGTCCAAAATGTCAATCTTAAAATTGGTCTTGAAGAATGGACAGTCACTGAAAACGACACTTGATTACAAAAGGCTGTGGGCTCAAATTACGTTACCTCACTGTTATTGTCTCTGAGCTAAAACTGACATGCAAACTGGCTTAAAAGACTATATTGTATGCATACCCTGTAAACACACATTAAGGGACAGGTCAGAGAGTACAACTCGAAGTCAAACATGGTGAAAAAACAGCTCATCGGTGCCCAGACCTGGGATACATGATTAGACCAAAATGTTTATTGCGTTGAAAAAGACTTTCAAAGCTGTAGCCATATTACACTACACAGCCCAATAAAAGTTATCCAACACTCTGTTCCTATCTCCTCCACCTTGCCAAGAATTAAATCCAACCTGATATTGAGCAACAACTGGGTTGCGTAACGGTAGATTGGTGCTTAATTGCCCGATTTTCATCTATGTCAAGCATACTGATAGATGTCTTAGCTCTCTTAGCTATTTCTCAGCCCCTGTGGATTCTAATTAAAACGTGTTTGAAAGAAATACTTGATTAGATGTTGCCTCCATTGGAGGAAGGCAACAACTTTGCCACCTGCAGTTTGCCACCTGTTTTTATTTTAAAAAAAACAAAAAAAAAAACATATGAAATCAATAGGATTTTCTTAATTATGATTGTCTTGGACTGCGTCTAACAAATCAAAGTCTGCCCTATAGTCCAGCAAAAGGAAAGGAATTTTTAAAGAGCTCTTGAAACTTGTGAGAGCATAGCCGTGCTGAAAAACCTCTGCAGGCACATTATCTGGCAACGGCTCCATACAGTACAAAGCGAGCACATCAGTGGTTGTTGCAACATGTCTTTTGAGGGGGCTTCAATGGAATCAATGAGCCTATCGAGTCAAATCATTACAGTGAGGTGATTTGGCAGGTGGCCAGCACCCCAGTGTAACCATCGGAAACCAATTAATATCCTTAACGGAGGTATCATGCCTCTGGCACAAAGCCCACTGGGAAAATCAACGCACTGATTACGCTGCTGAAAACTCCTGCTGTAATGAGTGTGTGCGTATACGTGGGTGTTTGTGTGTGTGTGTGTGTTCCAAAACACTTCCCCGTTGTACATGCAACGATATGAGATGTCACATGTGTGTATTGTGTTTCAAAGCCACATCTCATGTGCAGTAATGACAAGTGTGTGATTTCGGGTTGTGTTTAGACACGGCAGACATTTATAAAGAGAAAAAAAAAAAAAGCTGGTGGTTGGTATCAGGAACTCTAACATAAAGCCTCAGATTATAAGGCAGGACTTTTTCCTGAATGGCTGGAAGAATTTGTCTTTTCTTTAGCTTCCATCGACAGTGAGAAGAGAGGTCAGGGTCAGCTTCAGAGCAGCCTCTAAGGAGTTGGTGGGGCTTCACTGTCTTGGCAAACACTGCGGGTTAGAGTTAAAATTGACCTGTTGAAACTTTTGGTCAAAGCATGGTCAGTGTAATAACTACACTATGACAGAGTGATGTCATATTTCACCTGCAGCAAACTGCAGGAAACATGCATCTTATAATATATTCCACCTCCCTAACAGCCACTTCACCACTGCCCTTTTCTGATGAAGTCAATTTAACATATATGCTGTGTTAATTATATATGATGCTACAGTATTCTTGTCAAGTTGGTGATCTCTTCCCACTCGCCTCACTCATAATCACAGATGTGATCAGTTAAATACCTGAGCGTGTGAAAACAATTGCCAGAGCAAAGCAGGATACAAACAGAGATACGTCAGCGTCTGGTGTGTGCCTGTAAGTCTTCAACAGCTGTCACGGATCTGTCAATAGACCAATGAAGGATGAACTGTCCGTGGTGCTGAAACCACCACCCAAGTAGGCTCCAGCCTGAGATAACTTTGCTACAAATCTCACTATAACTGGACTAAACTCAAATCACGCTGACGAGGAGCTAAAAAGCTGGTTTAGATATGGTTATTTTTGTCAGTTCTGCAGATTGTGACGTTTTACTTTGACTTGTCAAGTCATTTGTCAAGTTTTTACCACCTCCAATCGACAAATCAAGACTAAAACGGTGCATCTGCAAGCCTAATCTATCGTTTTGCTCTTCTGCACTCCAGCCCTGTGCTGTATTACCTGCTGCTGTGACATTTGAATTAATTTATTAGACTTCTGGGTGGCATTAAGTACCAATCACCTACAAGAAGGTGGTAATAACTTCAGAGTGGCACTGATCATCTCACGCTGAGCTAAGAGGCCACCTAATGTTGAAAAGAATTGTGTTTTTCGCTATGAAAATCTGTATCAAGGATCTACTTGTGGCTTAAGCGCGTTTCCTGATCTCGCTGACAGGATGTACGGCGGTGACTATGACAATGGTGTTGATGAGCTACCGTATCCTTGGACAACTTGGACTAAAGACGCTGTTTCTGATCATAATAGAGATGACATCATGGTATAAGATAACTGTACCCACACACACACACACACACACACACACACACACACACACACACACACACCTGTCCTTCATGATGATATCAGTCTGTGTGAGCCACCTATCATCAAACTATGATAGCTGCATGAACATGATGGCAGCTCCTGCAGGTGACAGCCAACCTATGATTAGTTGCTCCTCGGAACAAACTGTTGGTGAATGTGCCTCGCTGCGACACAGATGCACGCGCACTCACACACTCACACACACACACACATATATATATATATATATATATATACACACACACACATACACCGCCACCCCTCTCCTCATCCCCTGTTGCTATGGAACCTGTCGCCAAGGCAGAGAGGTATGTGGTTGTAATGGAAGTGGTGGACGAAAGGCGACGACGACGATGTTGATGATGATCATGGAGATGATAACGGTGATCGGATAAATGGCCCCTTCGCTGAATTACAAGGTCCGACCGGCCATAAAGCAGTGCATTGCTGGGCTTTGCTCTCTGCAACGTGGGTGGAAGGAGCGACGCGTAATACTGCGCAATGCAAACAGACCCTTTCCTCACCGTAAAACAAACCACAGCCCGGATCTCGAGTCACTCTTTGCATGTGTTGCTTCTTTTTTTTTTTATTAAAAAAAAAAAACACTTCAGAAAGTCGTCACGTTAAACTTCGCTCGTGTCTTGTGAGAAACAACCCACCGTCCTCCGCTGCCTTCCCCTAAAATAGCACATCATCAACCCAATTCTCAGCAGACAGAACAAGTCCTGCAGGCCCTCCTACTGCCACCTGTCATCTCTATGCGATTTCTCTCGCGCTCTCCGCTATTTGGGAGCCCTGCGGACACGAGAAGTTGGATTAAAACGTGACAAATACGACTATTGATTATAGAGGAAGGGAGGGTCGATGGTGATCGAGTGCGCGTATCGGTGGGCGCTGCTCAATTTCCTGCTGCTTGGCGACCGCCGTGTGTTCATTTCTGACATGGAGCCAATAAAACGTAGGCCAACATGTACAGTTTAGTTTATTCCCAAAACGAAAAGCCTTGGAGAGGCTAGATCTGCCAAATAATACGCACAGGCACGCTTTTGCTGCCATTTTTTTCTGCTGGAAATGTGTTTTAAACAATACTGCTCCCCGCCTACAACTGCCTGTTGGCTAAATATGACCACTGCCCACCCATTATGCCACAGTTCTCTCATGGCCAGGTCTGTCAAAAGCCCACAAGTGTGGACTTCACCAAGCAAGAAAAAAAAGGCCTCAGCCATATCTGTGCGCGGCTACCTGCAGCCTTGTTGCGTGATTACGGCACAAGTTCACTTGATGCACACAAACTGCACGCACAGCGGGCAAAAGATCAAATAAACAAACTGCACACAGAGGAGAAAGTGGAGGAAAGAGGACTGCATCTGTCCATCTGTTGAAAACGAAGGAGAAGAGCTAACACCCCTCTTCTTTTTTTTTTTTTTGCCTCCCCTCCCTCCCCCAAATCCCTCCACCTCCTCCTTCCCCATCCCATCCCCATTTCGAGATCATCATACCTCTCTTACTCCCTCCCTCCCTCCTTCATTCCCTCCCCCTCTTCCCTCTCTCATGCACAGTTACAAGATGTTTGCCAGTTATAAATAATAATACAAAAAAAAAAAAAGACACCACATACCTTGATGGTTCTCAAGGGTGTCCTCCGGGATGTACATGTTTTTGCTTTCATTTACCATAAATGTGGTCCGGCGTTATCCCTATGGGTGAATGTAAGAGAGGGAGAGGAAAAAAGCTGGAGAGGAGGAGGGAAAATAACAAGAGGAACAAAAAAAAGCCCCCCAAAAATAAAGAAATCAAAAAAGGGGCTAAAAGAAGAAAGAACTGTCTGACACGGACAGTTTTTTGGGTATTCCGTTATTCTTATTTATGGGGAGGGTTTCTTCGGATGGAGTGAATATTACCTAATCCCCATGATGGAGGTGAAGGCGAGAAAAAAGAGAGAGCTTTCGGCGGAACCGGTTGGGAAAACGCACCGGTGCATCTCTCGGTACATCCGGGCCCTAGGCGAGAAACATGAGACCAGCACCGCGTTCAATTCAATTCACACCTCGCTCGCTCCCTCTCTTTCTCGTTCTCTCTCTCTCTCTCTCTCTTTCTTTCTCTCTCTCTCCCTTTCTTTCTCCCCCTCTCCCTTGTTGGTTCTTCAAAAAGAATATAAGGTTTCAAAAGGTTAGAAAGCACGGACGCTGTCAGTGGCGGTCGCAATGGAAGTGCGCAAAAGACGCATTCGTGCGCATCTTCAGCAGCGTGTCAAAATGTGAGATGATGAAGGAGAGGAGGTGGAGGTGGTGGAGGGAGAGAAGGAGGAGGAGGAGGAGAAGAGGAGAAAAATTAGAAAATGAGAAGAGTGTAAATATTCCATCACGGGTAGCACGGGGTTAAATCTCCCAATGGGTTGTCGGTTATTCCACGTATCTACAGCAGAGTCCCCCCAAAAAACAGAAGCCAGGCCATCCTGTCTCATCCGGAGACGGGTTTCTCTGTCCTGATCCAGTCCATGATGGTCCGGCGGTGTGTCTGTCAGTCAGTCTGTGTGCCTGTCTCTCTGTCTGCCTGTCTGTCTGTCTGCCTGTGTCTCACTGATCGGGAGTTAGAGCTCTCTCTTCTCTCTGCCTCTGCTGCCCCTGCAGCTCAGCTCTGCAGTGATACCGAGAGAGAGAGGGAGAGAGAGAGAGAGCGAGAGAGAGAGAGAGAGAGAGAGAGAGAGAGAGAGAGAGAGAGAGAGAGAGGCACCCCCCCTCCCCGTGCATGTAGACGCTTTGACTGTTTCCAGATGTGTGTGTGTGTGTGTGTGTGTGTGTGTGTGTGTGTGTGTGTGTGTGTGTGTGTGTGCCAGAGAGAAAGCAGGAGGGAGGGAGACTGTATAGGCAACAGTGGAGAACCAGAACCAGCGGCTGGTATCCAGATGATGATGATGATGGTGGGGATGAAGACAAAGATGATGATGATGTTGATTAAGTGTACGGGTGTATGTAAAAGGAACAGAGGGGGGGCTTAGAGAACATAAAAAAAAGAGGAAAAAGAGGAAAAAAATGTGGAGAAAAAGATAGAGAGCAAGAAGAAATAGAAAGAGAAAGTGTGTGTGTGTGAGAGAGAGAGAGACAGAGAGAGAGAGAGAGAGAGAGAGAGAGAGAGAAAGAGAGAGAGGGGGGATAATGATCCATAGCAGGCTCACAGGCTCAAGCCCTGCATAGAGTCTAATTTCTGCAGGAAGAAACAGAGATCAGAGATGTTGTACCTACTTCTGGTTTGCCCATAGTCCCGGCACATCTGGACAGCTTCAGCTCCATTCTTTTCTTTGGCTAAGGCTGTGTTTACACACACACTCAAGATCTGGCTTTTCAGCTCTTTTATGACTCAATCTCTGATCTTTTCATGGCTCTCTTAAACAGGGAGAAACCACAAGGAAGCTGATTTTCAGATCTTTGGACGCTGTGTGAAAACAGACTTGAATCTCATGAAGTGGACCGGGCTCAGGAAGGTCGGTACTCAAAGGCTGAATGTGAACCTTTTTATCTAGAGGACAACAGAATAATTTTAAGAATTCAATTATGCTTTTTTTTTTTTCTTTTTTGCCTTCAGGACAGCGAAGTACGTTTCGACATTGTTCTCCATGGCCAGGACCAAATTTGTCCTGGCCCCTAAAGCGCACAAAGTAATTTTCTGGAGACATGGGCCCATTTTCCTAGGTAACACAACAATGAAATGAAGCTCATCTGAGACTAAAACGTCAAACAAAGTCAGCTCTTAACTAAATAGCTCTGGACCAGGCTTTGATGACACTGAGTCAGCTTGGCTCTATGGCTCCTACTGAGGTTTTTGGATAGCACTGTTTGCACAAATAACACGTCTTAAATTGAGCTGTTTACTTGAAAGCATGCAGCTTGGGATAAAAGATAAAAAAGAAAGAAACGTTTTTTTTTCCATCGTCTACTTCATCAGATGGATCTTGACCTTATTTTGAAAAGCAGTTCCTGTCTTTTTATGGATATACTCATAAAACTTAAATCCTGGCCCATTTTTAGATGTCAGATGTGTAAAAAAAAAAAAAAAAAGAAAAGAAGATATGACAGTGGCTTCATAAGATGGAACAATTGGGCTCAGGATGGATTGAAGGTACAGAGCGGCATTTTTAGATTCTAATTATGGCACTGGCCATCCCATATAATTGTATTTGACACTGAATACGAACTTCACAATGTGCAGGCCTCATGTCAATCTCACTGCAGGCTATAATCAGGAGGTGAATCTGATGACTCAACCCAGCCGGTATTCATTTGTTCAGTGCCATAGCACAAAATTACCACCCACCATCTTGTAATAGAATAAAGCTTTTTGTCTACATGTGTCACTGTAGACATAGTAAAGACAGGGAGATAGCTGATAAATGATTCTATTGATGAAGTCTGACAGTTAGATTGTCTTTTTTGGAACAATATACAATTTTTTTGTGGTGCAGATGTTAATATACTGTATGCTTGGGAAGAAAGTAAAGATAGTTGAATATCCTGTTTTGTTGATGAATGCATAAAAACATTCCCTGATTTTTTTTGATTATGTAAATACTAAAAGTGTTATTCTTAGACGTTGTTCTGCCTATGGCTCCTGTGATTGACATATTCCCATATAACAATGCTGTATATATAATAAAGCTGGTCATGGTGGAGCTAGTTTTGATTACTATATATATCTAGGGAGTATAGTGCAGGCCCACTCCAAAAGGTCACAAGATACAATAAATTTGATGGGTTGTGAGATGATTAATGGGGTTGGAAAGAATTCAACCGAAATCCTGAATATTATATTTTTACTTCTTAGAGCCTCAGACTTTTAGTGAAATAGAACAACCTGAGAAGTTTAGAAAGGAAATCAACTTTTTGGTGGACCTACTTACAACTCATACGAGATAGGGCCCTATCTAGACACTGCATTTTGTAAGGGTCCACAAGCCCATAAGGTTGGAATCCACTGGTTTAATCCCTAGTAAGGTATTGTCATTATGTTTTTATGTTATATTTAAAATATAAATCAAGAAATTAGCTAGTAACTGTGGTAAAAATACAACATTTTCCTCTGTAATGTAGTAGTATAAAATGTAACTCCTCAAATAAAGTACTGGTATCTAAAATTGTAGTCAAGTATAGTACTTTAGAAGTCGAGAAAATGTATTTTCTTTATACTTTCTTCCGCTGCAGATGACTGCTTTGTGGTGATAGTGAGACAGATGGACCTTGAGTGGCATAATGGCTGTCTGAGTGTCCCTTTCACTTTTGTGCCAAACCAGCCTCTGTTTGATTACCCTGGCCAGTGAATTGAAGGATAGACGGAAGGGAAGAATTGAAAGAAGGAAGAACGGATGGAGGGCAGGTCATGGGAATAGACACTTGCACCCAGGGGACACACAAGCACACGGACTCACACACACAAATGTCCTCTGTAATCCAGCCTGCACATGGAATATCTATTCTATTTATGCCTGTTCTATATTTGTAGTTCTCGACCCCTTTGTATGTGTGTGAGTGTGTGTGACTCTAAAGCTCAGTTGGTCTCTGGGAATCTCTGTACAGACAAACACATTCAAATGTGTCCCATGTGGGAATCCAACAATCTGCTGGTCAGTCAAAGGGGAATCCCCTCATGACAGAGGAAGCTACTTTATTCAGCTGTGCATTGTAGGATTCAGGTTTCAGACCTTCATTAACCATATTCACACATTTAATATGAAGCTTTCTCTTGGGATCCAAAGTTATTCCTTTAATGATAGATTCCTGGTTGAGCTTTGGCATTAAATAATCTACCTTGTCTCTCTTTCCCCCAGTATTAATAAGCAATAAAAAATAAAGATCACAGGGATAAAATGAAATCTGAAATTAAACATTACCTACCAAAGTCACTTCAGTTTCTTGCCAGCTAAGAAAAATGTTTTATGTATCTAATTATGCATTGTTATATACAGTTTGCGTCATTTGGTTATGCAACATATCAAGGGCAGAAAATCTACAATTGTACTCTTCATTATGACATTGGTTTACCTTAAAAATTTAAATGGAGAATGAAGACTTTACATTTTTTACATAATCTGAGACATTTGTCTGTTCCATAAATACTCACACAGACTATACGCAATCATGCAACTGTATACCTCCTCAGACAGTCAGTGTTAGACTGCCTACATGGGCTCCAGTTGTCAATGCGGCTCATTGACCATTAGCAAAACATTGTGTCGATGCTGAAGCCATCTATCACCCATTTACTGTGTCCCTTAACATTCAGGCCAGTGACCATGCATATGAATGACTTAAGCAAGACAGCTGACATCTTGCAGTGCATCCCCCTACCATATATTTGTTTCCTGTCTATTATACAGCCCCTTCCTTGAGCGCACACAGGCCTGACTTGAAGACATTTATTAAAGATGTGTAACATTCACTTTCTTTCTTTCGTTTTCCATTGCAGTAAAAATTACTCAGCTTGTTCCAAAATCTGTCATTTATAACAAACTGTTGTAAATAAAATTGTGCAGGTGCTTTGGAGGCGGACATTTTTCTAATGTGGAGACAGAATTGACTCTGTCTATCCCCTAACAATACATATCCTCCCACATTTCAACAAGCTGCCTACTAGCTGTCTCCCATTATCCTGTGAGCCAATCACCAGCATCTCTTGGCTTATCCTCACCAATCACAGTCAAGTATTCAATCTTGACTGAATGGCTATTGGCAGTATTGACCTGCTGATAGATAGCTCATTAGCCTCATCATTGACAAACACACACACACTGGCAAACAGATAGATACCACCTTGATATATATATATATACATACATACAGTACACTACCAGTCACAGACATACCTGCCAAGAAACAAACAAGCCCATACTAAGTACAAAGTAGCTATTTCCATGTTAATGAGGAAGGCAGGCGTGTCATAGTCTGACCTGGAAGTGCTTCATTCTCATTTAACAGGAGAATTCGTTTGAAGTGTTTAAAACAGATGTTTTCATCCAGCGCTGCTTAAACTGAGCGAGCAGTTGGACAGTCATTGTTTATCTCAAGGACGCTCTGACATGGCTGTTGATGGATGCACACCAGCTGTTGTATCTCTGTGACAGTATGAATCTAATTACTGGAACAACTATTACAGTACACTGCAGGAGAGTGCATATTTTATAAATAATGCTAAACAGCAGCAATTTAGTGATATAATACACATATACATGTAAAATAGGAATCTATGCACGATGTCTTCATCAGCGGTTGTAGAGATTATACAAGAAGTAATCTGCTATCAATGCATGCCGAATGAAGTGGGATATGTATGCCCACCTGAAGAAGTGGCTATGTCTCCTCAAGTACCCTTGCAACATAATAGGATGTGTTGAAGTGAATATGGAGATTCACTGTCAGCGATCCAACTGATATTGTGTGATATGGGTATGGCTGATATGGATTTCAAGAACTTGCAGTCCTGAAAGTCCTGTTCCTGTATCACTTACTGTTCTGTCCTTGAGTATTAATTCCAGGAAGGCTTTGTCGCATTTCTGAATCCAAGAGCTGTTGCATTATGTACCGGGTCTAAAATAAAGCATCTGAATTCACCTTTAAACCATTTTAATTGTAATCTTTGGACTACGATCAAAATTGCCTTTACCGGCCCCGCAAATAAGATCCTAAACACTTCCCGACAATTCTGCATTTTCTTGTTTGTCCATTCCTTCATAAATAATTCACAAAACACCTGCAGTCACTCAGTACAAATAAAAACATGCTGTTCAGTTTTACATATGCGAGCAACAGGAGACTTTCTACAGAAGGAAAGAGAGAATTATATTCTGAACTGTGCCTAAAGTGCAAATGGGATGGACCCCAGTGAAAAAACACGGGTGAATTTGTTTTTCTATTGGGAGTTTATGTAACATGGTGTAACTGCTTTTTCATAGGCTTTCCTTCCCATTAAGACGAAACTCTTGGGGAATATTGTCAAACACACACAAGCACTCACATACACACATTTATTCTAGTGTGTGCTGTCAGATCAGCTCCAGTCCATGCAGTAAAAAAAAGATCAGTGTATAGGGAGGGATGGTTGTGTTTTATCCATCCCTTTAATGCCCCCTAGCGCATCAAATGGGGAATGTAACTGTGACCTGGGGGACATCACTCAGCAACAGTGTTTATGTTGCCCAACAGTCAGATAAATATAGAGATGAAAGACAAAACAGAAACATCAGTTGTTTACTTGTATGAAAAGAAGTGACAGAGACACAAGCTAAAACAAAATAAACAGGACGGCATTCTTTTCTTTCAAAACTAAGGGACCAAGAAAAATTACACAAAAACATACAAAGCGTTACAAAACATATATACCACTACAATACAGAGAACTGTAGCCCTTACAGCCCTGTAAATGCGTAAATAAAAGAAATAAAAGCACATTTTACAAAAAACTGACAATGAGGTTAACCTACCTGTATAATATAATAAGTATTATTTTAATATTAAATGTAAAATCTAAATCTGGATACCTAATGGTACACAGTCCTGTTTCTCCTTACATTATTAATCGTTTGAAGAAATAAGAAGCAATGCTCCATCGATTTTTCAAAGTTGATTGATAAGCCTGAAATCTCCAAGCCTGCAGCGCAACTACTCACGTCTGGTTGTTTACAATCTCTCTGGCTAAACATGGCCGTTGACCAACTCTCTCACGGCAGCTAGAACTCGATAACTCATGAAATTGGTTAATTTACAGGTTTAAATTGACAACGAAGCTACTGTGCGAACACCGGTTTAATTGTCTGTTTTTACCTTGTTGCTGGTTTGTTTTTTTACCTCGTCTTGTTGTGACTCGTTAGCCGGTGAAGCTAGGCAGCGCGCTAACTTCTCCATAGGGAACAATGACAGCGACTTCTGCGGGTAGCGGCAGCTGCCTCCCCGTTAAAGGACTGGATATAAGTCTGGCTGCTCTTCAGCGACAAGACCCATACATCAACAACATTGTGGACGTGGCCAGTCAAGTCGCCCTCTATACTTATAACAACAGGGCAAATGAGTGGGTAAGCCCGAACTTTGGTTAAGGATATCGTGTGCTAACTTAGCTTAGCATCGCCATCCTCCCTGCTAGGCGCGCTTTGTCACTGACACAGATTTACTCCAGCTGAAGTTATAAGCTCGTACTCTTATCGCCGTTTAGGGTCTAAATAGTGAATAAACACATGAATAAAATTGTGCAACTCTATTATTTGATACTCTGGATTACTGTGTTACTAGTCAGGTGATACTTACCAATAAATGTAAATACGTATTTTCGACAAATCGGTCAGCAAAGAGTACGGCCTGTGTTATAACCAGTGAACACGACTACTCTTGCGTATTTAGCTGAACTAGCTTTCACTTCAGGGTGTGAATATCATTATAAAATTAACATGAGTCACAGAAGAGGTGCAGATTTTGCAGTGCAAGACCACAAACAGCTGAGATAACTGCATAATTATGCATTTCACTCAGTGGTACACTACACTATACATGCACTGTACCACTGAGTTTAACAGGTACACACTGTCACAACAACCTGCTTAATACTTAAAGAGATTTGGCTAACTTGTTTGCCCTTGTGTGTGTGTGTGTGTGTGTGTGTTAGGAGAAGACCGAGGTGGAAGGCACCCTCTTTATCTACACAAGGTAATGAAAATTATGATATTTGCTACAAATTTTCTAGCTTTGTTAATATTATTCTTATTGTTATTTATGTAGCACAACTCTTAATACGATAGAGCACGATATAGCCGAACTGCATCTTGTTCTAAGTCAACTTCACATAAATTCTTAACATGTATTTCTGTGCTGTCTCCTCGATATTTCAGACTGGCATCCCCCAGGCATGGTTTCACCATTATGAACAGACTCAGCATGGAGAACTTGACAGAGCCAATCACCAAAGACCTGGACTTTCAGCTCCAGCACCCCTTCCTGCTTTACCGCAATGCACGACGTAAGGAGAAAGACACACAGACACACACAGGGGCACACGTGTTATGTTTGTCTGTTAATTATTAATACCCTCAGTTTGTTCCCCACACCTGTTGAGCATACTGTTTACACAAACACCTTCACTGACTGTCTCTCTAAATCTAGTAAGACTGTACAGCCATAGATGTCTAATTACAAGGACTAGCCACATAAAATAAATAGTTTTAAGAGACCTTGTGTGTTACACAAGCAGCCAGACACATTGATAAACTTACTGAAAGATGGAGAAGAAGACAAAAAGGGAAAGGAGATGCATAAAAAGACAAATAATTGAGTACTGCACTCATACAGAGAGGTAGACAGACATTAAAACACACAGAAAACTGCTTCATATTGTTATATCTCAAAAAACAATGCATCTTTATCACTGTGTATGTGTGTACCACTATTTGTAACTCCACTCTTTAGATTTCTCATATCCAGGTATGCTTTGCACACTGAATTATGTTTAATTTAACTCAGAATCCACATGAGTCTGTATTTTCTGTCTTTGAAGAGCTGATAACACTGTAATCACATTTCACTTAAAAGTGACAGGTATATCTGTAGCCACAGGGAGGAAGTTAGATAAAAGATGAGCGACTTGATAGAGTGACCAATGTGTGCAACGAGTTTAAGTGGGAAACGTTAGTTCCATATAAGGAGCAGAGGTATTGTAGTGACTGTGTCCCGCTGAGACCTACATCTGGGATACACACACATGTTGCAGAGTGTGCCTGGGGCAGTCTGACAACACTATAAAACTAGCCAGCAGAGATTAGATACACCACAGCAGTCACTGATAATGTAAACACACACTCACTCAGGAATCGCTGACACACACAGACCTCCCTCTCTCTCCCCATCATGGTCTCACACTCTCCATCAGGCTCAGTAAGAGGCAGGTGGAATGCCTGTGTTTAGATACCAGTGAATTCCTTACGCCTGCTTTGATCCCCTTACTGTAGTACTTCATTATTCTTACTGACACTTTTACAACATGTCCATTATTAAACATCCTGAAAGCTCAGTGAAATAATGCTGGTAACCTAAGCTTTTCTCCGTGACCTCTTAACACCTTTACAGCAGGTATAAATGCTCTCTGGACACATTAAAGATGATCTGTGATAGCACTGGCTTTGAGATGTGGGCAGAGCATCGGTTCTGGGAAATGAATTGTGAACAGCAAACTCTTGCGCATGTCTTGGGAAGGAAAGAAATTTAAAAACACAAAATCAGTAATCATAGCTCAGTTGATGACTATTTCCTCTGATAAAAAGGAGATATGGTATTGTATGTGTGTTTAAGGGTGAGTGGGTACATAGCAAACCTAATGGTCAGTGGGTTCAGCTGATTACACTGATTGAGGCGGATAATAAAGCACCCAAATAAGGACAGATGCAGTATGGTTGCAATCAAACTGATTTATATCACCGGCACTGCTGTGATTTACTAGGATCGCATGCAGATAGGTTGAGTTAACTAAAAAAAAAACACATTAGCCTTGCCAGTAAAAAAGCACCTTGGATGCTCTGAGAGACATCAAAATGTCAAGCTTCCAAAGAAAACCACGAGAAGGCAAACATTCGCTGAGCGTTTACAGGATGTTACTTGTGTGGGGATGAGGAATCTCTTCCAAAAAAAACACTGTATAAACATGAATGCAGCTCAAGACAGAAAAGATGTTTTTTTTTTTCACTGGCCAACATCTGATATGTGTTCAGGCCCCTGGGCTATTGGTAATGCTGCCAGTCCCGCTGTGTGTGTCGTGACCTCTGTGTGCAAGGGTCGTGGAATCTTATCGGTAGACAAACATGTAGCTCTCAGTGCTGCTGTTACTTCCTGGAATGGCAGTTGGCACAAAGTGGCACCCCTCGCTAAAAATAAACTGTGGAGATATAGCACAGAACACAGCAACATTCAGGGAGAGAATTTTAGTCTGAGCAAGTCATTCTTCCTCTGGCAAGTGTTCCCGTGCAGAGGGACAGATAGAAGGCTTTTTACATTCCTGCGTATAAGTACCTACAAGTGTTCCAGTTGACCCATTATCTGCCACCTCGGCATCGTTAGTGTCTTGATTTCTAGCTGTGGCTGCTGAATGTATGCTCCACGGTATACTTTGACTAGCGTCAACTCTTTTGAATGATTAAAATCATGTACATTTAAGTTTGTTACAGTATTCTCAGTTTCCTTATTTATGTGCAGGACATTGGTAGTTATGTCT
The DNA here is from genome assembly GCA_028641955.1 of Protonibea diacanthus. Classification (NCBI taxonomy): domain Eukaryota; kingdom Metazoa; phylum Chordata; class Actinopteri; family Sciaenidae; genus Protonibea; species Protonibea diacanthus. The sequence continues at coordinate 11,164,407 of CM053997.1, read as the reverse complement.
GAATTCAGCAATGCTAGTCACTGCAAAGGGTAGTTTCATTTTTCGATACTCCTGTTGCAAGTACTCCTAATGAAGCAGAGCCCAAGGGTGTTAAATGGGTTCATTTAAATCTTTTTTTATTTATTGAAGGGCTCTGTTGGTCTGTTTGCAAAATCACCTTGTCCTTTAGAACCATATGATGGCCAATTACCCACATTACTAATCAGTTAAATAAGAAAATAAGCAGCAGATTATTGGATAATGATAATTAATCATTAGCCCTACTTTTTTGTATTATTAGCTCTGATGTGGATCTGAGCTTAACTGCTGTATGACCTGTAGTCCGCTTAATGTTTATGACATTGTGTATATCAGGCGTACGGACAGTCTTACCTCCAGGACGGACGTATGTATATGGCAGGTCTTTCTCTGACACCAGCAAGCCTTTAAATCTAACCTCAGGTTCCTCCTCCAGTCTCTCATGTTTGGGTTTTCTCTGAAACAGTCCTCTTAGCATGGTCCCACTGGTCTTTCAGTAGTCTCAGAACTTAAAGTCACTCAGATTATTCCTTAAATTGTAGCTCCAAAAGGTTCAAGGAAGGTGATGCCAAAGGTTATGTGACACTTTCTCTTATAGTTTTCTTCTTCAAAAGCAAAGGATGTATGATAGTGCACTTGTTGTACTAAGTTCTGTTCTGTAAATGTCTCTTTATGAGGTAGTCCACAAACAGCTGTCACAGCAGGTTGTGGCTCCTGCTCAGAACTGAGCTTCAATTTGAAAACACCTGTATTTAAGTCACAGGAGGAAGCTGTAACACTTACTCCTGTAGTGTCACAAATTCCATTCCTACAAACAAGACGAAGTGATGGTTCTTCTCAGACAACAATAATTCCCAGCAGGGATGTGTGTTACTGTAAGAGCATGTACCCCTGACTAACTTCCAGCAAACTAAATATAAGCTAAAAGAATATCAACACTGTTACTCATGGCTGATGCGCTTCGCTCTCCCAACAAAGCTGATCACATACTGCAGTAAAAGCACACCTAATCCAACTTGGGCAACACTTCAAATACGTCTGCATTTCTAACTATACAAAAGCTAAACAAAACATAAAAAAAAGTATTATTTGAGCGGTCCCAGTTGTGCAGTTTAAGCATTTAAACCTCCTGGAAAATGTGATGTTGCCGTTGGAAGTCAAACAAAAACACATCGATCAGATATAACTAACAGCAAAGTCCCAAACGGTAAGAACAGATGACAAAAAAATCAAATGAAAAAAAAGTCCTACTAAAATGAAAAATGTCCTTTTGTGCATCCAAGATCCCACTGGTGTCCTGTAAAAAAAGTTATTGAAGGTCCACAGCAGACATCACACATGCACCAGTGCTGTTTGACTGGTTTGTCATAGTCGCGGAGAGTTTGAAAGGACCACACAACCGTAATCCTGGATCACGTACAAGCTTCAGTAGAGTGATTTTTTTGCCAAAGCTTCCAATGCTCCCTCAAGCTGTAAAGGGATGCCGTCATATTCAGAATAGAAATTTCTCAGTTAGTGACCCCTCCTCGTAGTGGACATCCCACCGGAGTTATCTGTCCGTGTGACCGTCCAGTTCACTTGGTTAAGATGTCCGCTTTACTTATTCAGCTCAGATGTCTCTCTGTCTTTCTTCCCCTCTCTCTCTCTCTCTCTTTCGGTCTCCAGCTGTGTTGACTGGGACCCTCTTTCACTCTAGCGTTCAACCTGAAATCTTAACCTTTTTTTCATTGGTGCTAGTGGTTTTAGTCCACCTCCCACTTTCTTGCTCCCTTACTCTGAGGCTTTTTTTTCTCTATCTTGTTGAGGTTTAGACCTTTGGCAGATCAGGGCAGCTAAAAACTTGTGTGAGATCTCCTCTGGAGACAAGGCAGGGCGGGATGCTGGTCAAAGAGATCTGAAGCCCCACAGGTTCTTGTCCTGTCTGTGTCTGTGTGTCTGTTCATTTCAGTTTAGCATTTCTCACTCATTGGCAAAACTCAGTCTCTTTTTTCAGACAGCTGAAGAGTTTGCAGAACCAGATCTTTTCCTCTTGATGGGCTTGTCGATAATCTCCTCTCTAACACATCTCACTTCTTCCTATTCTATATCCGTCTTGTTCATTTTCTCAATTTTCCAGCTCTCTAATCTTGACTGTGTGTGTCTCTCTGTTTCTGTCAAACAGTCTCATCCCCAGTGAGCCCTAAGTGGCTCTGACTCCACCAGACAGTCTCCCACTGCAGTTACTTATTTGGTACAGGGCTGATTTTTCCCAGGCTCAACTGAACTCTGTGTGTTGTTTGTGTGTGTGTGTGTCTGCCTCTCCCTCTCTGTTCCCCTCATCTATACTGACCTACTGGCTTGTCCATTCTCATTTGTAGCCAAGGGTGTGTGTATTTCTGTGCATATATGTCTGTGTGGGAATGTTTGTGTGTGTCCACCACATACCGTAGACCCCACTTTGTCCTCTGTTCTTGTGTCTTGTGTCTGGTTTTAAATCTTGCCTCTCCACTTCATCCGTAAGAGTTTCTTTTCCTTCTTTTACTTTCTTGTGTCTTTAACACTTTGCCTCTTTTCCCTTTTGGGATTGGCCTTATCTTTTCTTGAGATCCATTTTAGACAGTTAATGTGTTGAGGTGTGGGATGATGGCCTGATGTCCTGATTAAAGTGACAAACTTCAGTCCTTTTTTGGAACTGACTGAAATGGAGCTACAGTGATTAGTCGTCACCTTGCTCAGATTTAAACTTTTATCTTGTTATCCTCTTACCTTATTTTTTTTTTAGTTTCTAATTTGATAATGTTTTTGTCAGTTGTAGTCTGTATTTTATTCAGGCTGCTTGTGTTATACAGTTTAGCATTTGACAAATTTATTTTTTGTTAAATAAAAAAGTTTACATTTATATCAATTCAGTTCAGTTTTATTTATTTATATATATATCCAAGTCCCACTGGAGTCCTGTAAAAAAAAGTTATTGAAGGTCCACAGCAGACATCACACGTGCGCCAGTGCTGTTTGACTATATATATATATATATATATACCCAACAATCCCACCATGAGCAAGAACTTGGCGACCGTGGTGAGGAAAAACTTCCTTTTAACAAGCACAAACTTTGAGCAGAACCAAGCTCATTGGTGGACAGAGTTTAGCTTTGCGTTGGTGGTTTCTCAGACTTCTTTGGCCCTTCTATACAATTTTTACATGATACCTAGAGACATGTTTGAGTGGATAAATAAAAAAAAAGTTCAAAGATCATGGGATCTGGACTTTTTATTTCCTACGAATTTTGTTGCTGGGCAAAGTTATGAGTCTCCCCTCACTGACTGGAATAGAATGAGTATGCAACAACGCTACCTCTACCTCTTTCAGCGTGCTTTTAGGAGCCCGTCCAAATGAAAATGGCAAAATGAGTCACAGTGTAATGTAGTGCAACCGAATTAGTTAGTGCTGTGTAATCCTGTGACAAATGGATGTTAGTGTTGCCCTTTTCCTCCCTTGTTGACCATGTTTATGTAGTTCAGGAGACTCCTGGGGCTCATAATGGCACTGCTGGCTTTTGTTCCCATTGGGAAATGACTCATTTTAAATCCTGGGTTTAGAACCAGCAGGGCTAATAATACATGGTTTACATGTCTGACTGGCCTGCTCTGATGTCATAGCAGCAGAGATGTATGGCACCATGTCTGTGCATTCATTTGATTGTAAGTGTACGGCAGTTCAGAAAACTCATTTTGTTGTCTGCTGACCTTACTGGCTGCTGCACACCAGTCTTCAGTAGGTAGTTTGACTGGAGCATTACTCCTGACCTGATTTTAGTTTATGAAACATGTTCAGAAGTTTACTTATCTCTCTCTGTCTTTGCCTCTCTTTGTCTCTCTCTTCTTCACTCCCCCAGTGGTTATCCATGGCATTTGGTTCTATGATAAGGAGGACTGTCAACGCATTGCCCAGAGGATGAAGATGTAAGTGCTTATGTAACCACAAACACTATGTATACAGCACTTCAAGGACACAAATTCAAATTTGGTTCACTAAACAGGGACTGGGTGAGCTATGGCCTGTCAGCCACTGTATATATTATTGTATATTAAGAACTGTCTGGAGTTTAAATGATTTGTAGTATAGATTGTAGTATATTTTAATGAGCTAATATGTTTCATTTACTTTGGTTAAAAGCACATATTGGGTGTAAAGACAAAGTAATTTTATCCTGACAAAAATATTCCAGTTTAATGTTTGTCTGTATGAACCTACATGTATTCTCATGTGGACTTGTGTGTGTGTGCGTGTGTGTAGTCTGACCCAGCAGGAGCAGGCCCTGGCTCAGTCTCAGGGTGGATGGTTGTCCCCAGGAGGAGTAGGAGGAGGAATAGTTGGAGGAGACAAAGTAGTATTGGGAGGAGGAGGAGGAAGTGAAGCGAAAGGAGTGGACATCATCCAGATGTTGACCAAAGCACGCACAGAGTATGACAAGGTAAGGAAAAAGGAAAAATTTTGGATGGCGTGAAATCATTTTTTTTCTGCACAAATATGACACACATTTTATTTGATTATTTGCATTTCCTCATACTGGCCAGTAGGGGGTACAGAATCATCAAAGATCTTCTTTCTTCTTATCTCTCTCATTCTCCTTCCTTCACATCATCCCGCTTTCCATACATCTCTCTCAGGGGCAGTCTACATCAGAGCCAAAGGAGATTGGTGGCAGCAGTGTTCTTTGTGGAAACCCCAACCTAATCAAACCAATACCCGTTAAACCGAACACTCAGGTAAGACACCCCCTTCCTAATTCACTGCAGGGTTGCATTTGGAACATCGCCTTTGCTCTATGATTCTTTAATGATGTGACGTACAGGAGGAGTTGAAATCACAACCAGTAACACAAAGTGTTGCAATTGCAAACTGACTTCAGTCAGTCCAGTCTTGCATCCCTTTTATTTTATCATTTAAATTACCTTTCTCTCTTTCTTTCTGTGACTTCCAGGACAGCGATGGTGCTGAACCCAAGCCTCTCTCTTTGGCCACTCTTTTTGGCTCCCAACATCAACATCACCAGTCATCCAAACCAGATCCAGTCTCTCCTTTGGCCGCCCCCGTGGCAGGTTCGTCAGCAGGCAAAGTCACTCGCCCACCTGTAGCCCGCGCGCTGACATACGAAGATACAGTGAATTCTGGCAGAAGTGGCACATCACAAGGAGGGCTCGGGGGTGTGATTGGAGGACAGACGGTTAAGGAAGGTGGTGCCCTGGGGTTACTGCTGAGTCCCACTACCGCCCAGCAGCAGCATCAGCAGAACCAGCCTCAGCACTGCCCTGCCATCGAGAAGCTCATGCAGGGACAGAGAGGGGTTGTGGGGGTTGGAAGTGTGCTTCAAACCGTGTCCGAATCCCCCGAGAACAGGCTGTGTGACAATGGGGTGCCGCTGGAGCATCACCACCATCACCATCTGTTCCATCATCATCAGCAACATCACCACCATCATCATCATCAACAGCCACAGCTTCAACCAGACCCAATCAAAAGACTTTTCCAAACTCAGCCACCTCCTCCCTCTGTCACCTCCTTCACCACTGCTGCTGCTCCACTGTGTTGCTCCAACGCTCCAGCTCTGCAGAAAAACCCCCATCTCCCTTCCGAGGTCGTGGTTGTGGATTCTGCATCACGTGCCCACCTTCAAGCACAACAAAGCCAGCAGATGTTTTTCAGCCTATCTCAACCTCAGGCAGAAGCACAGCTCAAGAGCCAGTCAGCTTCAACCGTACAGGGAACAGGTGGGACATCTTTTATGCTATCAGTACCACGGCAGTATGACTATGTGGTGAGTAAAGCCGCATTCAGACCAAATCAGGCGTTGCGGTGATTAGCTGCAGGGCTACGCGGCGGTGTGGAGGGAGTAGTGTTTGTGATGAATGCAACCACTATGGAACAACTGTGTGACCGTGGGGCAGTTTCACCGGTTTGATTCTTTCTTTGATTTTTTCATACTTTACCAGGTTTGCTGCAATCTCAGGTGACCAATGACCAAGTTCTTCAACCTTCACAAGGTATGATATCAGATTTCCTTAAAATAACTAACAGTAGTTTCTGCTTTGTGTCAAGTAAACTTTATAGTTAGGCATATAAATCCAGTTCAAGTTGAAAGCACCCGTAGAGGCGTAAGTCAATTTCACATCTAAATTATTGTGTTATGTACTGTGTGTCTGTAACGCTTGATGGATCTCGTAATCAGCTCCGTGATAATGCCTGATTGCCAGTGTTTGTGTATGTAATTGATGAATCTATTTACTATCTCCATAAAACATGCCCGTTTGAAAGTCTCTAGTCTGACAACCATATGAGTTAGCCATTAATTTAATATTCTAACAGCCATTTGAATATGTTTGCATCAGTCTCTCTCCATTTCTCATATAAAATCTGAAGTGCCTCTTTTATCTGTGTAAGCTGTTGAAATGATTTTAATCACTGGATCCCTCGTGTTCTCCTGTCAGGGCTGACTTCCCAGATGCCCGGTGTGGTGTCGCCTCATGAGCTCCTGCAAAAGCTCCAGCTGGTCCAGCAAGAACAAAGCCTGGCTTCCCACGATCCCCCTCGACTCTGCCCAGGACTTGCCCCTCGATTTCTTGGGCCCACTCAAGGTCAAGGTGCCGGCTCAGCCCCAAACCAGACCATAACCACTGCAGGTCAAAAAGCTGCGATGCAGTTTCAGGTGAGAGCTGTCAACTCTTGTCAGCAGTTATTTTTTGACTTGTTTACTATTTATGTGATTATTTTTTTGTTTTTTTATTGGAAATAACTCTTAATTTGTCCTGTCCAGGTTATTTCCCCCCAGCGGATACCAGCCACTGTGGCCCCCAACCTGCTCCTCTCTCCCAGCGTTTTTACTCAGGCAAAGTCTAGTGGCGGCTTGTCAACGGTTGCCCAGGAGAGCGGCCCTGCTCCTTCAACCCTCTCCAGACACCCACTGCAGGATGAGATTAGAGGTCTGTCTAGAAGCCAGTTTCAAGCCACACTGCTGCATCTGATCCAGGTAAAAATAACATTACTGACAGTGTCTCACGCCGACACATAACACGCCCACGGCTTCACATCATTTCACATTGTCCAGTAGTGTGTTTATGTTTTATTCTAAGCTTTGCTTGTGTGTTTCAGAATGACAGTTCATTTGTGGACACCATCTATGAAGCCTATGTCAGCCGCCTTCCTATGGACTCCAGCAGCAAGTACTGAGGACTCATCTTGACGACACTTAATTTGGATGAACCACTTCCTCATCTGAATCCCCATTTCAATCACACACACACACTCACTGTATCTCCTATGCACTGTACAGCCAGTCAACCCGACCCTTCACTTTAAGCCAAGTCTCTCTGGTTATCAAAAATTGTTTCCATATCAGAAAAACACAACGTTTCATCCTGTGACTCGAAACAAATTCTCTCGAGCTGAGCACCTTAATTTTTTTTGGCACAAACGTGGCATAAACAAACAGTCTTGACCTCACCTGTGGGGAAAATGTAGCCTTTATGTATAGTTCACTCTCAGCGGAGAGATAATATGCTGCAAGGTGTTTGAATTTAAAGTGCACTATTATTTCACCGTGTGTAGCAGAAGTTTCTTTTGTTTTGTCCTAATCTGTAATCGACTCAGTCGTGTAACACCAGCCAGCCTTCTGGGCTTTAACAAACAAGTCTTCCTAGTTTAAAAACTAGTGCTGAAGGATATCAAACAGACTTGGAACTGACTTCACTTGTAAAATGAAGTGTGGAACATGTTAAACATGTTTTGTTTTATGTACATTTGGGAAAGTATTATCAGAATTTGTTGGATTTGAATTTCACAATTCTACTCTCTTCACTAGTTTGCTTTTTAAAGGAATTTTAAGTAGGTATATTTTACTATCCAAATTATTTTAAAGTTATTAAAATGATATCCTGTCATTTTGAGTTTTTTAAATCTTATTTTCAGACATCAGCTTTGATAAATATCTGTATTGATATTTTAGTTACAGTAACTAAATGTTGTTGCTGAATGATCATTATCACAGTGAAGAATTCAAAATGACACGATATCTATCTAACTTGAATTAACACGGAAAGTACAGCAGATTGTTAACCTGCACTACCTCACAGAAAGCTGGTTCGAAAGCGTTTTTTACTTAGCGACAGATTATCGCTTATGTGATTGGACCATTTTAAAGGTTATGATAATCCAGTCGAGATTCTTGTTTGAGTTGAACTGAAAAGTTTTCATTATTACTTATTCATTATAACATTTAACACAGTGGAATATCACTCACTAACATGTAGTGATTTTACTTTTATGTGGAAGTTTCTGAACATTCTGTCAAACAGACAAAAAAATATGGATCAAAAAGAGATTTAAGGCAATAAAAAGCAGCAGCAAAGAAGACATATAAATATATACCATAATTGTTCACAGGTATGTTAGCAAGTATAGTAGACAATATTATAAATTTCCAAAATACATTTACACTATATTCAGTATCGCTCAGTTCCTCACTCAGTACAGCAGAGAAGAGAAGTCGGGGTTTGCAGTTTGTGTTTAGTTCCTGTGCTTAACTCATATATACCCAGATTTTACAGTAGCTACCAGAGAGTACACAAAAACAACAACAAAAAAAGAGAGAGAATTCATATAACAGAATATTTTTGTTCCTATTTTTGTACTCAAGAAGAAGACTGTTCTCATAGTACAAATAACCAGCATGTTTCATTACAGCCTGTAAGTAAACAAACAAAAAAAAGCTTTCAACATATCAACAGTTATTTGTTACATTTTGTGCTTTTAATTCAAAAGATCTTTTTTTTAAAAATATTGTCATTTAAAATTATATGAGACATTGGAATGTTAACAAAAACATTTTTACACATTTTATTATTTTTTTTTGTCAGGAATGTTTTGCTTTTGCATAAACTGGAATATATTTTAATTGGATATTAAATGTTCTCAAATTGCGTCAGTTGTTGCTCAGTGTCTTTTTGTTGTGTCTATGTTCCTGCATGGTTGAATGGTATATTGATTATTATTAATGTTCGAGTTTGATCCAGCCTCAAGTAACACTCAAAAATCAAAGATACAGTCATTATTGCTTTAATGTCACGTCATTGCCACAATCAATAGTGGAACGTCATGTCTACAGTGATTAATCAACTGTTTTTTACACACGCAGCAGTATTGAGAGACTTCGCCCAATTAACTCTAATAGACTTCATACAACATTAGTTTTTTCCAATATTAAACCCCGTGTTGGTCGCACTTAACTGAGCACACAAGCCAATAAAACAGAGTTGCTGACACAATGGTGTTAATTTGACTGAACATGGGGAGTTCTCATTTGTAACCAGGCCTAAAGAGGAGAGGGCAGGTGACTCGGAGGCCTTTACGCTTAGGAAACATCTTGTAACCAGTTGAGATCCATCAGTAGATGAAGCAGCGACTAAATGGACCTTGTGTTGAGATCGCTTTCTCAGCTGTTGATTCCAAAGTCAAGAATGAACTTTTTACACTTTTATTTTAACCCAGTTTCAATCCTGCAACCTTATGCTTGTGTCGGTAAGTAAGACAGGAATTAAAAGAGAGAAAAAAAAAAGGAGAAAATGTTTCAATCCCACCTGGATCTGGGTCAGTGAGGGAGGAGTCCCACAGCTGTTAGACACTTCTTATGTGTGTCTGTAAGTCTGTGTGTAAGCGAAGTTGAAGCTGATGGGCCTGTGAGTGTTAAAGGAAAAAAAGAGTACATGTTTTTCAGGCTACTTTATGGTATTTTCACAGCATCATTGATGCAACAATTACACTTTCCGACTGAGTAAATGAACTAGACAACGAATCACGCATAATAACGGACTGATTCATTGACTTATTGACTGATTCAAAGAAAATGGTCCCTCAGATGAAGTCAGGAGCTGGTCTCCCTTGGCGATAATAGTGATAATGACCTGTCACTCACTGTTTCCCAGTGAGTGTCTCTTTAGATAAACAGTGACAAGCTGTAAATCCACAAATCTATGAAAAACTGGCTGGCACCTTCTGCTGGGAACTCTCTGCGTGCACATGTATGTGTGTTACAAATTCTTCTATCAGTCCATTAGTACTAAATTAATGTTGTTGGTATCAGGGCTGTTAATAGCTCCCTAATAACAGCCAGGAATCACAAACACTGGTAGGAAACATAGTGTGAAGTGATCAAAGTCCAATCAGTCATGCGCTCTACTTTTTTGTTAGGGAATTTGGCTGCCTCTCCCTCTCCCTTCCTTCCTGCTTCCTCCCCCCCTCGATCAACACTCTGTCACTCACGCATGATAATTAATATCAGTGTTTACAGTACAGTCACAGCAGTCACTCTATGCCCAAAACCAGATTCAGTCTCAAGTCATATACACAAAAAGCTGAAAAATATAGCGTTAATGGTTATGTATCAATTGCATGTTTATAATATTGTTAGGACCTTGAAATCTTGTTCAGGATTTACACACACACACACACACACAGACACACACCATCTTCTTTCCTCAGAGACCAGGAGGTTCCAGACCATTGGTTTAGCTGATGGAGCTAAAAGTAAAGGCTGACTATTAGTCCTGGCTTAGACTAATCAATGGCTTTTTTGTGTGTGTGTGTGTGTGTGTATGTGTGTGTGTGTGTGTGTGTCCATTTCCAGAGAGGCGGGGTCTTCACTTTGTACGGGGGAGTCCGAACCACTTTTGTTGCCACTGAATTCTCAGATGGAGGATGTCGTCTGCATTAAATCCTAGAGTTGATGAATCGGATGAAAATAGTCAGTTCATGGTTTTAACATAACACTTGTCTTGTGTTCAAACTGTATTTTTTTTTTTTTGGTCCCCTACACTCAGACAACTTGGAATCATAATTCATCTCTACAGTGGCACAGGTGAGTGATGCTGCTCAGAGTTTCTTTTGTATTTTACGCTATGGTTGTGTTTGATGGTGGTTGTAGTTTAATATATTCATGTATGTATTTGTGTGATAAAATAGGAGTTTCAGTAAATGAACAAAGACGATACAAGTGGTGTCAAATGTTGCACCTTAAAATGAAGATATCAATTAAAATATAGCAAATCAAAATAAAATAAATATTTTAAAGTAATAAGTAAAGTAAGAGTTAAAAAGTCATCCCTATTTTGGTTCTCACAGTATTTTTTGCCTCTTTTAGAGAGCATTTCTGCAAAACTCTTTTGTTACGTTAAACTACATGTTCTTGCAGGGATGGTGCACAAATTCTAACTAAAATAAATTCATTTACTGGACTGTAAAGGTACTTACAAGTGGATTTTACCAACCAGACCAGGCTTAAAAGACAATTCTGGTTGTCAAGCTGGCCTGTGCAAATGAATATTTATGCACTTTGTATGCTGCTGTACTGTTCTAAGTTCTTCATTTTCATTACTCACACATTCTGGACCTCAGCATGCATTAGAAAGGTGATCCAGGAAACCACCATGTGGAGGTTAGCTGTCCATCACAGAGCTTACACAAGCAGTAGGCTACAGTATATGGACATACACACCTGCAGGCGGTTAGAAATCCCTCTGATCTATTACTCATCCTGTCGTGATTGGTGTCAATTTATCAAGGAAAGTCACTAAAGAATAAAAGCTTCGATGTGGATCAATCTCAAGTGTATTTCACCTTGAGTTTTAAGGCTAGGGACGGAACGTATTTATTGTAGAAGTTGTGCGTTCAGAGTAAATTTGACATGAAACTCCTTTTGCGGATAGAAAAGATCGCATCCATGTTGGGGGGAAGAGGGAAGAGGGGGGGGCCTAAGAGTTCATCCTCATCATCAGAGATCTGGGTCAGTGGGGGAGGAGGAGTCCCGCAGCTGCTGGTTGTGTGCATGGATATACATATGTACATATGTGCGTGCACGTCTGCTCGTGCACGCCTTTGTGTCTCTAGATATCAGGCTCTTTATGTTCATTTCCGTAACAGCACGAGCAGATGTTTTAATGTATGTGTTTAAGTTGTAGCTGTGCACGTTTGCTGTATTTACCTCACTCTTATTGCTGTGTGCGTGCAGTGTGTGTGAGAGCATGACTGTGTGTGTATGTGTGTGTGTGTGTGTGTGTGCAGTGTATGTCTGACTGGCTGTGTGTCTCTGGTGTTTAGTTAAATGTAGCTTAATGGTCCCCGGCAGCAGACAGCATACTTGAGCTGTAGACGTCATTTCAGTGCCATGTCTCATGTGTAGCTCTCACACGGTTTAAAATAGACTAAGCAATAAATATAAGATTACTTACTGAACATTTCATTCAGAGCTCATGAACTGTCTGTAATCTTCAGACTTACTCTGACAAAGCAGCAACAAAATCAGAAAGTAAAATGCAAAACAAGATGATTATACATCCAGATTTTTTGCAAGTGACATGCAGGCAGACAGAAAAATAAACATAAATTACTCCTAATGACTGAAATGGATTATGAGATGAATGCAAGATTGCAGTCGTCTTCAGTCATCTCCCAAAATATCTTGTACTTTTTCCTAAATTAATTAGAAAAGGAACAAACAACTAGATCAGACTTTTAAACCTACAGCAACTTGTTGGATTTGCATTTCAGGGCACATTTACAGAGCTGAGGAATCAATGTTGCAGTATCCTGTCTGTGTGTGTGTGTGTGTGTGTGTGTGTGTGTGTGTGTGTGTGTGTGCGTAATATGTGTGTGTGGCAGTGAAAGTCCACTAGGTGTCTCAGTGTGTTTATGTTACAAGCTTATGTCACGTCGAGTGCATCTTCACCCACAAAATGTGACTGCCGTTTGAAATCAGTACAACCATTTTAGTTTTTCCTCTTTCTCTTCTTCTCTTTTCTCTTCCATCTCCTATTTTTAATCTTCCTTTTCTTTTTGCTTCTTTTCCTCTTATCTCTTTCTTCCCCCCCTTCCTCCATGGCAGATTACTCCAGTTAAATCTTACTACTGCCACCTTTTCATCCATTTGTTTTGAGTAAAAACAAAAAAAAGAAAGATTAAGAAGAAACGCACAGAGGGAAGGTCTGGGGAAATAGCAGGTGAGAGAAAACCTGAAGAGGAGGATTAGGAGAAAAAAAGAGGGAGAGAAACACACTACAACTACAAAGGAGTATAGAGACAATAGGTCAAAGAGCGTTAGGGAAAAAAAATAAGAGCAAGAGGGAGTTAAAGAGAGATAGTGTTTGTGTTAATGTGTGTGTGTGTGAGAGAGAGAGCGAGAGGGATGGAGAGAGAAGAGGAAGGATGGAGGGAGGAGGGGTTTAATCCTGCCTGGATTATGGTATAAACTGGTGCCGGAGAGCAGGAAGAGATACGCTGGAGAGAGAGAGAGAGAGAGAGAGAGAGAGAGAGAGAGAGAGAGAGGGAGAGAGGGAGGGAGAGAGGAAGTCCCACTATCCCTCCATCCATCTTACTATCCATCCGGTAGCGTATTTGCATCCCAGAGCTGCACGATTTTGGTTTGGATCCACCAGGATGTGAGGTCAGCAGAGAGGTGTCACGCCGGGAAAAAAAAGTCTCTTTGGAATATATATGTGTGTGTCTTGTTTGGGAATACTTGTCTGTCTGATAACAAGGACTGAACTGGTGTGAGGACAGAAGTTTTACCAGGACCAGGAACTCATCACTCTCCTTTTTTTTCCCCAGCATCCTGTAGATCCTAAAGAGGGAGTATGGAGGAGAGAAGTGGATGATGGGAGGAGTAGAAATAGGATTATTAGGTGTAGGAATATGGCGAGGCTCCGTTGTGACTCCTGGTGCGCAGAAGTGACCTTTGACACTGGAGACAAGAGCTTTCTACACTCTATTGTATGCTGGGACAAGCAGCTGAGCTGACATCAAGTCATCTGTGTTGTTATCAGTCAAATTTGAACTTTCCTTCCAGCCCCACATGTCTCAAAGGGAATGGTTTTAAAGCTTTGACCACATGACATAGTGAGTAATCTTCAGTACCGTTCTGTCGGTAATGATTTGGGGTGTTTTAATCTTCCTGCAACCCACTTTTGCTCCAACTTGTGATTCTTTTAAATTAGCATCATACATTTCCGGACAGCACATTTGTTTCAATCTCGTGTCTCCCAGGAAAAACAGCTCTTAAGTCTCTCCACTCAGAGGCTGTAGAGGCTTCTCAGTATCATTCTTTAAAGTATTAAGTCAGTGACTGCTTTTGGGATGACACGCTTTCTCTGTAGTTGGATGCGCCATCTAAGCTAAGAGGAGGCCTTCCGCCTGTCACATCCTCTACATGTTACTATACATGCTTGTGTGTTTTAGACTGCTCAGTTACAAAGTCTGCCTCTCTTTTAGTTTCTGGAGAGTCTTAGGTTTAAACTATACGTGAATATCTTTTAGAAAAACGTGGATTAGAGCTTTACATGTTTGTAATGATTGCTTCACTAAAACAGTTGACAAAAAGTGTTTTTGTGTGTTAAATTTCTTTAATTTCAAAATGAGTTGATGACCATGTGGTATAAAATGATGCACTAATTTAATGTGGCAATTAACAATAGATCACATTTACTGAAGGTCCGAAGTGACAAACCCACAGAAAATTATTTCTTACCTCTGAGTGTTTTAGCTTCTTTTAGCACGATGTTTTGGTTTTATTGTTTACGCTTCTTACTCTCACTGCTCTCATACAGTAGCATAGTTTTTGGCTGCAGCAAGCAGTACACAGGCAGTGTACTAATAATTTACTGTAGACTACCAGAACCAGCTAGACGCGGTTAGTAACTAGCTGGTGAACATTTTACAGCTAGCAAGAGCCAAATATTCCCCTCAAGAGTTGGTGGGGACAAACCATGGAGATAGATCAAGTTTTTCATTCGGGCTGTGAAATCAATTTAAACAAGCCAAGTAGCATCATTTCCTTTTGTTTAAACACCCTCTAAGCCTTCTTCACAGATTGTCATTATCAAGGGTTTGCTCCCACTGACATGACAGTCACAAGCTACTTCGGTGCACCTTTAACGCTAACCCCTCTTCCTCTGTTTGCACTGTGACCTGAGCACTTCTAATCTCACTTTGAGCTGTCCTAATTTCATCCTTTTCTCTTGGAGCCAGGGTGCAACAATTGCTGGATTGATGCAGATTGTAGCAGCTGTAGGGATGAACCTTTGGAGCTGGGGAAACGCCGGGAATGCCAGTAAATCAGACAGAAGTGGGCCGCGGAGAGGGAGGCTGATGATGCTGCTATGGATTATCCTCTCCAGCTCACTGTGCCTGATGGTCGACGGCCAGATGAAGATCTCACCAGAAACGTGAGTTACACTTATAATAGAAAACAGTGACTTTTTACCAACTGAGAGGAACTATTTCAGTCAGATCAAGCTATCAAGTCACTGTAAAAATTGTATATATGCTATATATACACTGAAAATAGAGCTACATGTACACTGAAAATAAAGCATTATACAAATAAAATAATTGTATATATAATTAAAATAATGCATTATACAATTAAAATAATGCTACATATACACTGAAAATAATGCTATATACAAATAAAATAATTGTATATATAATTAAAATAATGCTATATGTACACTAAATGATGAAAATACATACTTTGGATTGTATATACAGCATGAGACTGACAAAAACAAGACCCAATATGCCACCATTTAGTGTGACAAAATACATATTACATCATGACAGACGTAGTGCTTTATTAAGACATTACATCAACGATTGTACCTGTGGGAAGTCTACTTGCAGCGCTATCCTTCTTGAAGCCACGCGTCAGATGGATGAGTCAATCGTGTTCTTCCTATTTTGGCTGTTTACTCCACACAGATACATATGGGCCATATGGGCACCTGTGGGGTGTAACTGACTGCCAAACTATCCTACAGTCTCTCTACAGCCACAGCCAACGTTGACGTATACACTTGGCTAGTACTCTGACAATAAAAATATCTGACAATGTACAAATATTAATTTAATGTGATTACGTTTCCCGTTTATTACCAATTATTCTCAATTATAACGAGTGTCGATGTCGCCACCCCTTTTGCATGACCCTGTTTATAGTAGCTATGATCATTTTTTGACATTTTTGATGTTCTAACTGAGATAAGTGGGTTTCTTGTGTGCGTGCATGACTGACTGTGTGTCCCCAAGTATTTACCAAAGTATAGCTTAATGGTCCCAGCAACACACAGCCCATTTGAGCTTTAGACGTCATTTCAGTGTCATGTCTCTGCTGGGGTGCTCATAAATGTCACTGAAACTAAGCAATAAACACAAGATCACTTGTTCAAACAACTCATACAAAGCTGTAAACGTGAGTAAACTGCATGTAGCCACCGTGGAGACCCTGTGAGGCAGTTAATTACTCACCTGAAGAAAAAAAAAGTACATTTTTGTCTGTAATGTAAAGTAAAAATTATTTCTTGAATGTTCACAATCCTGTTAGTGTTGGAAAAACAACGCCCAACAGAAATAACCCGCTCATTATTTCCCATATGTAACATACAAAGATGTCTTTTTACACAAACAAACTTACAATAACTCATACAGTAAGGTCTAATGTCTTTTGGTTTCACACCAGCTTCCACTTAAATCTATATTTCTTCTAGGAATCAAACGCTGCATTTGTTTGTACTCCAGAAGCCGGACAAAGCAGTTTTCAAACCTCCTGCTGACTAAAAACACTAACAGATCGATACAGTGCTGTTTGTCCACAATAGCCCATTAACTGTGTGTTTATGTGTGTGTTAAAGTGGAGGGGGTTGAGTGGGACAGAGAAACACAGATATTTACACAGCATTTTGTTAGTGTTCTCGCACTGACTGGATGCCGTTAATATCTGTGTTTCTATGTGTGTGTCACTACATACTGTAATAGTTTGGTCAGTTTCATCACCCAAAACCATAAAAACAACGGTTGATTGTGCAAGTTTCAGGATGTATGTTGTGTGGTATGTATTTTGTACATATGCAGGTCAGGTCACTAGACAGGCTGGTGTGACTGAGTGAGATTAAAGCTCCTGGGACAGCAGTTCAGCAGGCCAACACAGGTCACTCAGCCTAGAGTGCTTCACTCTGCCTGGGAAAGATTTGGCAGCAGAGTCCCCCTGGCTTTGGAAGTTAGCAGGCCATGACCGGAAGATTTTAGGCCAAGAAGGTCAACTCTTTAGCCCCAGATGGAACATTGCTCCATTGCCATGAGGAAAGCAGACAGCTGGCATTAAGATAGCAGCAATGACACATTGTTTAAGCAATGTTTTCTGTACAACCGTCCAGCACTCCTCCCATAAAAGGCTGTACCTTAATCAAAAATGGGATTTGTCATTATTAATGTAAAAAAAAAAAAGTAGGCAAACAAAATACCAAACCCAAATTTTGCCTGATTAAGGCTCTGTCTTAATCTGACCTCATTTGGCCTGTACAGTGGTGCTTTGGCCCACGGCATACAGTCTCAGACGCAGTAAAGGCAGTACGCAACAAACTTTTCGACAAGTTATTTAACCATGTATCTGACAAGTCCTCGTTAGCCCTGAACAACGTTTACCTCTACATTCTGAATCCTCACATTTTAGAATGAACCCACGCTCATATTTCTGAATAAGCATATCAACAAGTCAGCAAAATGGCCTTCAGTCCTTCAGTACCGAGGCTGGCAGGGCTAGCCGTGACAACCCTGCCTGCTAACTAGCAGCGAGTTGGCCAACTCCCCATAGGCTGAGCCATCTGTCACATCCCGTCTACTCTCTCACCTCTATTGCCTTACCTCGGCTGCATTCACATGGAGGATTTGTAGAATTACTGCATGTTACTGAGCACAGAGTAACTCCTAGAACTGGTGGACTGTCAGCGTTTAGTGTCACCTTAACAGTAATCTGTTTTAATCTGTTATTGGTGAATGCAGGATAACCTCTTGACATGACTGCCTGTCTACCTTCATGGTCATCTTCCATACAGACGGTCTTGTTAGCCCTGGTTTGTCAGGCATCCAAAACGCATTTGTAAATGATTTATTAACCATTAATATAGTAGTCAGAACTAATAAACCCCTTTTAAATGGTGGCTTATTACTATCTTTAAGCGCTTTATGCTTTATGTAAAGCACTTGCCTTGTTCATGAACTGTTCTACACAAATATTCTTATCTTGCCTTTTAATGTATCGCATTGTTTTCATTAATATTGATTACAACTCTGATGATCGGTCACTGATCACGTTTTCTCCGTGTCCAGGGTGCAACAGTGGGCTGTATCCTTTGGCAAAGAAATAACCGCCCTGTCCGCCAGATACTCTGGAGCTAAACTGCTGCAGAAGGTGAGAGGTCACGCACAAACATGTGCACGCACACTGTCAGCAAATACAGGCACACTCAAATACATACACAAAGACAAAAAAAAACATGTGTTTTGAGGTGAACTGAGACTCTTTCTATTGTGTCTATTGTGTCTGAGTAATTTCTCAGTTCAGACGGACAAATCAGTGACCTTGAGGGACAGGTGATGATAGCTCTGGTGGAGATTTAATCCCCTTTGATTGATAATCCCTAACATGAAGTGTATGGCCATACTAGAGAATGTAAAGAGGGTTTGGGTTTGATTCCCAGTCTTTAGTCTGAATATATTACCAGCTATCTAAAGTTACCAAATTACAATTTGCCTGGAAAATAGATGAGACGAATCAAAGAGTGAAATCTAAGGCACAGACTTATATGCAGAGACATAAATAGTTTACAGTATTAGAGTTGAGACGGTTGGATATAGGGCACATGACATCATTACATCAGACAGAGACGGGGAGGGTCTGCGTATCCTCCCTCTCCCCTCTGCTCCTTTGGCCAATAGGAGCACAACTGACTGGCATACAGTTGCTGTACAACATCTGCACATGGCCCAGAGACCAATGTGATGACACACTTAATTCAAACACACACACACTTCATGCACATG
The DNA here is from genome assembly GCA_028641955.1 of Protonibea diacanthus. NCBI lineage: Eukaryota > Metazoa > Chordata > Actinopteri > Sciaenidae > Protonibea > Protonibea diacanthus. The sequence continues at coordinate 11,145,492 of CM053997.1, read as the reverse complement.
TGCAAAAAGGATTTAATCTCACTTTTTTTTCCTTGTTTAGTTGTACAGCGTGACTTTTAACACCAATATAGTGCTTTATCAACCCATTACAGTAAAGTACACATATACTGTAGCTCATAGAGACTGAATTGTGTTCATTTTTGTCTGACCGACCTTACCGTGTTTGTGTGTCTTTTAGTAATTAGGATGTGCGGTCTTCCTCTATGCCACCCTGTAGAATCCCTAGCAGGCCTGTTCACCATCTGCCACACACAAACACACAAACGGTGTGTTCACAGAGACACGCAACCACTGTGTGTAGTGTCTTGTTTGTGTGTATGTGCATTGCAGGCTGGATTCACCTCAGGTGATCTCAGCGGTTTGTTGGTAGAAACAATTTTTCAGAGTGAACACTTCACGGGATGTAAAATATTGACTGACTTGATCAAACAGCCCCAGAAACAGTTGCAGTAAATGTTGCATAGTAGCAGTAATGCTAGTTGCTGTAGTAACATTATCAGTAATACTAATATTTATATATAATGTATATATCAGATATATTTCTCCTAGTTGCACACTTTATCATTTTATGTAGTCAGTGATGTGTAAAAAACACCCAGTGCAGTAGTTTAATCTCGGCAACAAGAAGTCATTAATCATCCACCTCTGTCTAATCGATGGCTTTTACGTTATCTCTGGAACATTCAGTGACTCTGTCTTCTTGCCTGAGTAAACTGAATAGGATATTGAGTGTTTGAAGATAAAAAAAAAAAATGTTGGAGCTGGCTTTTGAAAAAGGAGTTTTATGGTTATTTGTAGTAGACTCTAAGAGAGCTCTAAATCATCCTAAATGCCTAATTTAGGCTTTGTCTCACCTGTAATGGAAAATGAAAAGCCTCATCATCATCAAGTGAAAGCAGAATGTATTTTTCGGTCACCGGGTGATTCTGGGAACTGGAGATTTCCCATTAACCAGACTATTGTCTCCACAAATGTACCTATATCACCGTGTTAACAGACAGAGGGTAATTATCTTACTGACGATAATAGAAAATGAGTCCATCACTAAAACAAACATTTACTGGAAATCTGTCATCTGTCATCACAAATGATTTTTCATTAGTGCAGGAAATTAAGCTTTAAGTCCACACGAACAACAGATTACAGATATAGCTGTTTTAATTTAGTAGCATAGTAAACAAACCGACCAGCCATTAGCGGCCAGAACAATATACTTAGCTTAATCAAAGTCACTTATGTAAGCTTGATGAAATAATCGCCATGTATAAACACCTTATTATAATAAATGAGGCTTTCATTTCCTTTAGAATTGTTTTTTAAAGTTATGTTTTTTTTTCAATTGTAGCCTGGGTTGATTATAGTTACTCTGCATCCATAATCCTGATTACATGTAATCTGTTACTACCCAACCCTAGGCATCACTTCTCATCACATCATATTTCAGATTAGAGAAGGGTCTGGGGAGGGGATGAAGCTATGGCTCGGCCCCCATCTGTACTGCAAAGAGCTAATGGTGTGTTTGTGTGTAATTGTGTAATACCAGGATCTTTCATCCATGGTTATGTGTTTGTCTCTGTGTTTGTTGTGTATTTGTCAACAGGTGATAGGCAAAATGGAGGAAATATACAATATAATAATCCTTACAGTTGTTTTTTTTTTTTGTTTTATTGATTTACTTTAAAAATGTGTCTGTTTTGAAGAAATTCAAGGACATCGAAGGTGTGGTGAAGATGGTGGAGGTAGACGGAGAGGAGCTGGTAAAGAAGTTTGCTGAGGAGATGGAGGAGATGCTTGGGAGGAAGATGAAATCTGTGAAGGTAATTTAATGCTAACCGATTTGACATGAGCCATTCTGCAGACATGACATTGTTTAAACAAAAATCAAATGTAAAGTGGTTTAGTCTGTGAAATGCTGGACTAGATCATCTTTCCTACATGGTCAATTATATGAAAGTATCCTTATCCTGCTGTATGTTATCACAGAGATTAGCAGAAGCGGCAGAGGATGCTGATCTTTACCACGAGTACAATGAAACACTGGAGGTAAGTGACACTATGCGTCAGTATAAAACATTCACCTCTGTGCACAGTTTTTCCACTTCTATGTCATCACTGATTTATACATAAAATATGCTACTTCTTTATTTGCACTTCTTCTTTCAATAATCATATTTATGCCTCCTTCCACCTCATGCACATGCAATACTTTTATTTATGTTGAATATGCAAGTTTACTAAGGTTTTTACAGGCTGACCAGACAGAAAAATATAGTTGCATGCTGTAGAATCCCTATTTTTTAACGTATATTCAATATTTTATCCTTAAATAAGCTCATCGTGCTTTACTGTTTTATCTAGTTTGACTACTATAACTCCTTGCTGATCAATACGGTGGATGAAGATGGGAATCCAGTGCCGCTGGGAGGAGAGTTCCAACTGGAAGAAAATGAACATTTCAGTAAACTGCGAGTTAACACAGACCAGAGTAACATACAAGTCCCGACTAATGTCTACAACAAAGGTACAGAAGCATGAGCGCACACAGACACACAGCCCTTGCTGTTCCCTTGCACACACTGTATTATACATCTGCTTTCCATTTAAATGTAAGTTTCATTTGTTCTCCCTCTTTCTGTAGATCCAGATATTCTGAATGGAGCCTATATGTCTGAGGCTCTGAATGACGTGTTCACTGAGAACTTCCGGAAAGACCCAACTCTCACCTGGCAATATTTTGGCAGCGCCACAGGCTTTTTCAGACTGTACCCAGGTGCATACACATCGGACTCTCGCGTGTGCTTGTATCCCAAAATTCCCAGCATCTTCGGTTGCTTGTTTCTCCTGCGTCTGCACAGTGTTGAGACAACATGGGCAGAGCTGTAGACAAACATTCAGCTACGCAAGCCCAAAGATGTACTTACACAGCAACTGACGATGCGGGAAACTGTCTGTCAAACATGATGATGACTCAGTCTCCGCCATAGTTCGGCTGCTGGTGAATTCTTTCCTGTGTGGGTGTGTGTGTGTGTGTGTGTGTGTGTGTGTGTGTGTGTGTGTGTGTGAGGAGTAATTAGCAGAGGATTTGTGACACAGCTTGTTTTACTCATCTGCTACCTCATCCATCTCTCCCTCGTTCGACAATCTGTCACTATCCATCTATTTGTTCATCTGTCCAACCGACCGGTCAGCCAAGCACCATCTGAGCAATTTGCTAAATCTCTCTATCTCTCCCTTCAAGGGATCAAGTGGACTCCAGACGAAAACGGTGTGGTCACCTTTGATTGCAGAAACAGAAACTGGTAAGGCTATCAACTATCAACTATCAGCTATGAGCTTATCCTGTCAACGTCAGTTCTACTTCCTTATTGATGCCTTTTTAAATGGTTGGAGCTCTCTGTACAGTTTGGAAGGGCAAGGCCCTAGCTCTCCAAGCCAACAGTCATTGGGGGGCGTTAGGCAATCATTGAGGGCATATGGCCGACCATCACTTGCAGTTTGTTCAGTGCGTCTGGCGAGTTGGCACCAGTCTGCCCATATCAGCAACTATATAGCCAATTGAGCATGTTGAATCAGCGTCAGAGGCGGTCAGTGAGAGGAGCGTTTCTGACTAGCTGTTCAGCCTCAGCGACCTTACCCATTTGGTGCAGTTTCTCTTTATCTTTTTTTATTTGTTGAAAGTGGAACTTTTAAAAGAAGTTAAGCGGAGGTGTGGTTGGACAGTCAACCTTTGTCTGGGTCTGTTCTTTGAGGTCCTTCACCTGTATGTATTAAATAAAAAAAAAGTAGAAAGAGATTAGAGAGACAGAACCGATGTTTAACCTAACCAGAGGCAGTACAGCTAGAAATATTTGTGAATATGTCAGGTCTATTAGGGCTCTCACCAGTAGTAGCCAAACAAATCTGCTCCTCTCACCAACATGGAAAACAACTCTCCAACTCTTGTTACCTTAAAGGGCAGCAAATATAGCCACAGCCTGTGTCGAAGACATATTCCAGACATCAGCAGCCTTTTGCAATAGACTTTTTTCACAACAGTAGTAGGAAAACAGCAAGTGTTACCATTAATATTAATGTTTCTGTCCTATTCAAGCATCCCAGTGAACCATGACAGTGAGCCAGCATGCACAATAACCAGGACCCTGTGTACTTGCTGTGCTTTTTCATTTAACACTGAATCATGTTCCAGGAGCTCTGTCTGGTCCTCAGACAGAACATACCGTATCCTGGAAGGTGGAAATGAGCGAGCAAGTCTGTGTGGGTCTGGAAAGTTGCTGATCATCGCTGCTGTAGTGGAAATCTCATTGATGTTAATGAGCTTGGAAAGACAGGGGATGATAATAAGGAGATGAAGAGAAGCATGGATGGAAGAAGAGAGGAACAAATAAAAGGATGAGGCTTGAACTCTGCCTTGTCTGTCTGTCTGTCTCTCTGCCTGCTGGACTACTAAAAAACATTGTGGTAAAAATAAAATCATCACTGCTTCCTGCAGGTATATCCAGGCAGCCACTTCTCCCAAAGATGTGGTGATTGTGGTGGATGTCAGTGGCAGTATGAAGGGACTCAGACTCACCATAGCCAAGCACACCATAAATACAATCCTGGACACCCTGGGAGAAAATGACTTTGTTAACGTCATAGCTGTAAGTACACACAATGCTCAACAGAGGCATCACGTCCTGATTAGCATTACTTTGAAATAGCCTACCACACAAATACACCGGTACAGTAGACATTGATGTAAATGCACACACACACATGCAAATAGGCACAAATGCACACATCAAACTTTTAGTCATCAAACATCGAAGCTTTGAAAATTCATTTTATTTTTAGGTTTTCCAGGATATTGGCTGCGTGTAGCCTTACAACCACAAATCTGTGTAATAAGCATGGTTTATCCTGGTATTACTGTGTGCGTAATCACATGCCTGCTGCAAATCCACTGCCCTTAAGCTGTTTTTACTCAGAATTTAAAGCGACACCCCCTTTCAGTGGAGTGACCATACAGCAAAATGAAAATCCGTTCCTCTGCCAGGAAAAGGGTTTAAATCCCATTTTCCTGAAAGGAATAACATCATGTAAATTGACTTTTAACTTGGCTTTCAATTAAAGGTCAGTGAACTACCCGCCGTGAAATATGAAAACAAAATAAGAGAATAACTTCAACTTCCCTTAAAGTCTGTCTGAAAAACTATTACTGCATACATCAGCAGTATATTTTCATATATCCACATTATTAACAGTTAAATGTTTCTGTTATAGAGTAGATTTGAGCACAGTAAAACTATAACAATAACTCTCGCTCATCACCTGATATAAAAAATGATCAAGCCGACTGTTAATCATGCTGATCGATGATTTTATTGGGGTGTGTATTTCTTTTCTCTCTCCAGTACAGTGACTATGTTCGCTACGTGGAGCCCTGCTTCAAGGGCATGCTGGTTCAAGCTGATCTGGATAACAGAGAGGTAACACACACACACACACACACACACACACACGCATAAGCTCAGAGCTAATTAATTCACTTCAACTCTGCTAACCTATTAATCGTAAGCTGTTATCTCACTAATCCTCTAAAGACAAAGCTTATGGTGTCATCACATCACAGTTAAAACATCACAGGGAACGTGTGTTATCGGGGTTTCGACATGTTTGAGGATTTTGTGACGATCGTGCTGATGTGTGGTAAAAGTTTGTGCTCTTTGCCCCTTTTTTTTTTTTTTATCTCTCAACAATTTACATCCACAAAACCATGAATATTTCATTGTTTCACTTCTTTCTTTTCTTTTTTTCCTCCTCATCTGTTCCCATGTTCTCTTTTCATATACCCAACACCTGCTCAGTCTTTGTGTGTGTGTGTGTGTGTGTGTGTGTGTGTGTGTGTTATTTATTGGATGTATGCCCTACTTTCACTCCCCTTCACATCACATCACTGCAGATCAGGTGAGGTCACTGGCCGCTGACAACTTTAAGTAGGTCACGTGACCCGTCAGCAAGGGGGTTTGATTGGTCGAGTGCCTAGAGAGGCAGGCTGTAACAGAATGGGCTTACAGATGTTGGCTGACACACTTACACACTAACTCATGTCGGAGCGAACACATTTACAGGAGGGCAGTTTTCAGTTTTGTGGCTGTTATATAAGATACACATTCCCAAACAGCTATTAATCTTGTTTACTACCACTGTAAGTCAGAATGAGTTTACTCCTACTGTAAAAGAGACCAAAAAATCAGTATTACCAACACTGGGGGTGCAAGAAAAGGGACACCTTATAGGTCTTAGCCAGTTCTTGGCTGTTACAGAATACCTTCTGTATTCTATAGTACAACTTAAAGAAAATGCTGAGCAGGTGTCTCGGTTTATTTATTTATTTTTTTAATTTAATTGTGATTATTGAAATGGCAAAGTTCAACATCTTTGTTACATTACACTGACAGTATATAGCAATAATCAGGGCAATCATTTACATTTATCTTATATTTGTAAGGGGATATCAGTCTGTTATGGGCCACGTGAAGGCCGATGAACAGTGGTGGAACCCACAACGATGTGGTCACTGGTCATAGTGTCTGTGCGTGCATGTTGATTAATCCTGATTACCTCCAGGTGGTGTAATGACTTTGCTGTAACTGGTCAGTGTGCCAGGGAGCCGGGGATAATCCCTCCTTTACACTCTTTCACTCACTCCCTCGTGATCTCTCTCGTTTCTGCCTCTTTTTCCGTGGTGACCTGCATTCACCGTTTGCCAAACGTTAGATCACGTCCAAGTGACAGATGTCTGCCTGTCTGTTCGTTGTGTATCTCTCAACAGCATTTCAAGCTTTTGGTTGATGAGCTTCATGTCAAAGGAGAAGGCCGAGTGAAAAATGCTATGAAGGAGTCTTTCAAGATCCTCAATGAGGTTTGTGCCAATCAAGTGCTAGGTCTCGTAAATATACAGCACTGCAAGCAATGAAAGCATATTATATGTGTGTGTTTAGGCTGCAGCGCAGGGCCAGGGCAGCCTGTGTAATCAGGCCATCATGCTGATTACAGACGGGGCCATGGAGGACTTCCAGGATGTTTTTGAAGAGTTTAACTGGCCAGAACGGCGGGTATGACATGACACACAAATAAAAACACACGCACAATCAACTGTAATTACCAGTGAAATGTACTGTAAGCACATAGACAGATTTCATTCATTGTTTAAATGAGGCTGTTATGGGTGGCAAATTTGTTTGCCACATCTTACTATACACTTTATTGTCTCCCCAGGTTCGAGTGTTCACCTATCTGATTGGGCGAGAGATGACATTTGCGGAAAATGTTAAATGGATTGCTTGCAACAACAAGGGTAAAAAACCAATATGTGGCATATGTATCACAGGCCTAAAGGTCAAAGTATCTGGTTTGTAACATAAAAGTTGCTATTCTGAATTCCTAGTTGGGAAAGGAAAGCAACAATGTATATTAGATATGAAAACTGCTACAATTGCCATGTTGTCAGCAAGGAAGAAAGTCTGTTGGCTGTCTGTGGTGTTCCCAGGTGGTTCCGGACGGGACTGGGTATCAGGTGCTGCCCTCTTGTGAATAACATGGGGTCATGCAGCAGCTCAGACCTGAAAATAATCGTTTTATACTGCTCTGAGCACATCAAAACCCCTGACTAAATACCTGATTATCAGAATAGATACTCTGTAAACACATCGCTGGCCAAAAAATATCTGCTTGTGTGTGTGTGTGTGTGTAATGGGTAACAGGTGCACTCCCTTCTGTTGCGTACACTGGTAGTTGCTTCTGCCAACAACAAAATACGTATCTGTCATAAACAGACAAGCACGCTTATTGTTACATTCCTGCAAAAATCTTCTTCTTCTACAGTTTTAATTTTTAGTTGAGGAAGCAGCTCTGCTAAGAATTTTAACAGCAGCACTCTTGTGTATTTGTTACAAAGGGGGAAGAAATTGCACACATTCACATATTCATATTCATATCTGGCAGGGCTTCAGTAGCATGTTGTCACCGAGCAGCTTCACTGCAGGTATCCCATTGACGTCATTGTCTCCCACTTTGTAGAAGTGCCATAAACCTTAGAATGGGCCAAGTTTTAAAGAACGACACACAAGCACATTTGCACTGATGGGAGATTCAAGCTGTTTTCTTCATTAAAAACAGCTTAGTGTTTTCTGGGAATAGCAGATTTTCTGAAGTCAGATAAATGAGTGTGCTGCTTTAAATATAATACCCAAAGGCCAGAAGCAAGATAGATAAAAATACTGTGGTCAACATTTTCTTTGCTGAAATTTATGGGTCCTAGGTTTTCCATCCGAGTACACTAATCTGTGATATATGCTCTGTGTGTGTGTATGTATTTGTGTGTGTCCTGCAGGTTATTACACACATGTCTCCACACTGGCTGACGTCCAGGAAAACGTTATGGAGTACCTCCATGTTCTCAGTCGGCCAATGGTCATCAACCATGATCACGACATCATCTGGACGGAGGCTTATATGGACAGTGTGGTCAGTCTGCTTCTGTCATTATCTCTGTGCTTGATGGGCAATGCACATCATTATCTTGGGTCAATATCATCTGGCATGCACAATCAAAATGTCAGACTCATTTAGGACGCCAGTGCTATTACTTTAGGTAGCGATTTATCATACCAAATGCAGTCTCTCTGTCGCTGGTCATGAAAACATCTTAAGCTGGTTTAATCACATCTTTGCCTGTGGTGAAACATTCAAAACCCCTTCATCTAATTCATCCCAGACACTCCTAGCAACATCCTAACAACCACACAGAACACCATAACAAACGAGTAGCCATCATCAAGCACTGCTTTAGAAATTTCTGCAAAAATACCTTAGCCACAGCCTAGCAACCACCTAGTACTAACAGCAGAGAACAGCTAGGTTATGACATGAAAAACCTCCTATAACAACTATGCCCACCCGATCTACCAGACACCATAAACACTGTAACAACCACCTATCAAACACTGCAACACTGAGATTTATCAGCCAGTGTTGAAGTAGAAAAACATAATAAATTACAGATTACTTTTCATAACTTTACTTTAACTTAAATGGAGAACATAATCCTCCAATTCTTGTTTTAAGACACCAATTTACACTTCCAGTCTTGCAGCAAACTATACAGGACTATCCCATTCAAATGATCACATACTGTAACACTTTACTTAGTGGTGCATTGGTTTCACATCTCAAGAAGCCATATCATCCAACCAGCAATGCATTGAACAACTGTGTTGCTCAAGCAGTAATATTTGCATTTCCTCAATAACTGTAATTTCTCTTTTTCTCCTGCATCTGTGGCTAGTTGCCTTTATTTCAGTATCTTTGCATGTATACCACATGTGACATATCTTTCACTGCCATTTCATGCTTGTTGTCTTTCCTCATCTCCATCTCCACCTTCAGTTACCAAGCACACAAGAGGTAATCATACTTAGAGCTTTAACGTAGCTAAACTTATTTTTTTAAGTAGTGTTAGCCTTATAAAATACAGTATATAGTATCTATAATGTTGCTTTGTCTTTTATTTACAACTCCGAACAGTTGTGGTCGTTTCTTTACGCCATTGTCGAATGCTTGTTAGCATTAAGTTAGCATGTAAGTTAGCTTTGCTAATCCGCTAGTTAGCTAGACATTCCTACTTAACTTTATATTTTGTTTCCGGGTTGTTTTCACTACTTACACATTACATCATTTTACAGGAGCATTTTTAACATATATTAGCTTTTCATTTGTAAGTTGTTAGCGTAACTAATGGCTTCAAACAGATTTAAATTTGCTAATCAATTCATCTCCATATATTTCACTTCATTTTCCACTTTTAGCCAACAGGAATAAACTCCTCCAACTTTATTCAGTTTTACAGTTGTTTACTCATAACTTGGCCTGTCAAAAAAAACCAAACATTGTGTTTCTGTGTGTGCGTGCACCACAGCTGTTCAACACTCAGGCCCAAAGTCTGCTCCTGATGACCTCGGTGGCCATGCCTGTGTTCAGCAAGAAGAAAGAGACTGTATGTAATCATTTTAATCACCATCGATAACATTACCTTTCACAGACGTCATCTAAAATCGTACGTGTATGAAGCTGCTGTGTGTTTCCTTTAGTTGTCTCATGGGATTCTGCTCGGAGTGGTGGGAACTGATGTGGCTTTGAGAGAGCTGATGAGATTAGCGCCAAGATACAAGGTAAACCAGCTATAATATACAATGTGTCAAGAGATTACTGGCGATACTGCATTTATAATATAATGTGGATGTGTCTCTTCAGCTGGGTGTCCATGGTTATGCCTACCTCATCACCAATAACGGCTACATCTTGTCTCACCCTGACCTACGACCTCTGGTACAGACAAAGATTGTATCATACAGTAATTTATAGCGACTGAGAAACTTTGACAGGATAATAGCATGTGATGGGTTGCTGAAGACTTGTATGTTTGTCTGTGACAGTATAAGGAGGGGAAGAAGCTAAAGCCTAAACCCAACTATAACAGTGTTGATCTGTCAGAGGTGGAATGGGAAGACACTGAGGAGAAAGTGAGTACCTTTTTTTCACTAATTATCTGTATGTCAGTATGAGCTGTGTTGTTCAGGATCTACAGTGATGAATGTGTGACGTCTGTGTTTCAGCTGAGGACAGCCATGGTTAAAGGAGAAACTGGCATGTTGTCCTTAGACGTGAGATCTTCAGTCGATAAAGGAGTGAGTGGTTTTGTTTGTTTATTGTCTCCTTGTGCATGTCCCTCGTGCATCTTTTAAGTACAAGCCGTTTTCTCTCTGCATTCTTTCTGGCTCTCACAGAGGCGAGTGATGTTCCTGAAAAATGATTACTTCTACACCATCATCAATGAGACACCGTTCAGGTTTGCCTGATGTCTTTCAACTCATTTTGTCAGTATTTAAAAGGTTTTATTCACCTTATCCAACAAAGCATTGCCTCTACCTCTACAAGAGTAACAAGTGCTTGATTCATTCTGCTTTTGGCATATAACAGGTACTAAAATAACCTTATTTTCTGTATGTTTGACAGTCTGGGTATAGTGTTGACTCAGGGATATGGACAATATATCTTCATTGGAAATGTCTCTGTGGAGGAGGGTAAGTCTTTTTAAGTTTCTTGGTGGTTGTGTGTACCTTTCTTACACTCCCTCTCATGACTTTTTCAAATTTTTTTCCATCAGGTCTTCATGACTTAGACGCTCCAGACCTGATCATAGCCAGCGAATGGTGAGTACTGTATAACTAGCACAATATAGACGTTATGGGACTCCCACCAGTGTAAGTGTTTGGAGCTGTTCGTGAATATATGATTACAGTCAGTGTATGTTTTTGTGCTCTTGTAGGACCTACTGTGAGACAGACATTGATCCGGACCATCGTAAGCTGACCCAGCTAGATGCTGTGAAGCGATACCTCATGGGCAAAGATGCAGATCTGGAATGTAAGTGGACCCTTTCAGCTCATCATCTTCTGATTTATGGAAAAAATAAAACACCCTTTGACCCTGCAACTTATCAGCAAATGGACAGTGTGTGTTTGCATACACACCAGAAGTCCAGACCAGAAGAAATGAACACACTTACACAGCATGCAGTCCTTAAACACAACATAACCCTATCTTTGTTTATGATATTTTCAAGTTTTGTTTTTAAAATCATAGTAAAATCAAGAACAATGGCCAGACTTAATAGCCTTAAAGCACCTTTAAATGTTAAAACAATATGATTTTTCTGCACGTGAACTGTACAAACAAAACTGGAACACACTATTACAGTCTTGTGATTTTGAAACAGTTTTACCATTATAATATTGTATTCCCTTTGGTCTCTATACAGGTGATGCACTGCTGATAGAGCAAACTCTGTTTGATGCTGTGGTCACGGCTCCTATGGAAGCTTACTGGACAGCTCTAATGCTCAACACATCTGGGTGAATATTGACACAAACGCAAACCCACATAAATTAATGTCTTTTAATGTTCTTTTAATTAAGATGTGGCCTTTTTAAAATTGTATTTATTTTTTACAAATACTTGCTTTTCCACTCTCTATCTGCTAATGTTTCTCTCTGGGTTTCAGTGTGGATGAGGGGATAGAGACAGCGTTCTTGGGGACCCGTTCGGGCCTGATGAGATTCCAGAGATACACTGGTATTGAGAAAAGAATTGGCAAGTGAGTATTTTTACATTATACATCTTCACATTAAAACTGTCACACCATTATGTACCGAATAACTAAAACCACTGGTAAGCAAGAGGTTAAAAAAAATGGGGTTAAAAGAAGAAGTGTTGACTGTGTGAGTGATAGCCCTTAAAAAACATGAATTAGAGCTGAAATTACAGTGAGGTGAGAGTCCGCCCTCTGGTGGTCAATACAATCAATATCTACTATTAAAAATCCCAGTTACAGTGTATGCAAATGATTAAAACGATTAAATGCATTAGCAGTTAATGTTGCTAACGCTGTAACATTTGGTTTATTTGTGTTGTGTCTTAAATAAAATCTATTTTTTTTGTCATCCTGTTTGGTAGAATGTACAGTTAGATTTCATATTTGATGACATATGAACATTTAATAACAACAAAACTACACTTTTCCAGTGAATCCTTGTATTTCAGCTGCTGTCTAGGATTTTAAAGAAGAAGATGTAATAGTTGTCGAGTATTGTCTCCCTTAAACATCTTTCTCGTTTCTTCTTCTTCCCCCCCTTCATCTCGCTGCTTCACAATATTATTATTCTATTTTTCATTTTCCTCACGTATCCCTACATTTCTAAATTCCTTCTAGTTTTCCGCTTTAGCTTGTCCTCGTTTTCATTCTTGCCTCTTTCCTTCTTTGCTGTTGTCATCATTTTCAGGCAGTAGATAGTAGTTTTCTTTTCTGTACGCTTATTTTTGTCTCTCCCCAGGTCTTTCCTGACCTCCGCAGACAAGGAGAATATGTTCACATTGGACCATTTCCCAGAGTGGTATCGCAGAGCAGCTGAGTACCCAGCTGGACAGTTTCTATACTACATGCCCAGACAAGAGACTAGAGGTAGAGGACATACCTTTACTGAGCAAATGCACACACACACACACACAGAGGCTCACGAAACACCCTTTCTAGTGCTTTATTTCCAATTTTCTCAGCCACGTTCAGCAGGTCGAGCCAGACCTCTCTCAGTGACAGGCTCATTTCTCTATAGCCTTCAGGCTACAACAGCTCCTTTCTGTTTACCTCGCTGTATATTTATGTAGTTTGAATCCAACACAGGTTTGGAAAGTTTAAACATTAATTTGTTTGTTTCAGTTCAGTTCGTGACTGATTTTTTTTTTTTTTAATTTAAGTTTGTTCTTCACCCGAGCTCTTATTCTGGGAACTTTGCTGCTGGAAGAATAATCAGCAGCTCGAGAGCGACAAAATTAACAGCTACTGTCATCGTGTTTATCATCACATCATACTAACACTTAACTCCACCTTTAAATCTAGTCGTGAGATGAAAGTCAGTAAACAGATGGGGTTTTGAGCCCGGCCTTTCTCTGCCTCTGAATTTAATTTCTCGTTTTAGCTTATATACTCATATAAAAATATGTTTACAGCAAAGTGCTTTAGGCAGCATCAAAGCACGGCAATTTGAATTTAATCTTCACTGCATAGCGCGTGCTTAAATATAATCTTGTTGAAATGCAGTACGTTCACTGAATATGAGGATGATAATACTGCCCTTCCTTATGACAGAGCACAGGATGTGTGTATATATCCACTTCCTCACTTACTTGAAGTAAGTATGTACGCATGTATGTCCAGGTATGTACTGAATCTGCGCATGATCTTGACATTAAATATAAAAGATACCGCGCAGTATAGGATGTTCAACTTTAGTCTTTACTTCATGATGGTGGTAAATGTTTCATATTGCGTTTACACGTAATGAAACATTTTATCATACTGCCATCATTTAAAACCATGGATTTAAAGTACAAACATGGTCTTATATATATATATATGTTTTAGGTTGTTGTTAGATGTAGTTTGTTGTGTTCAGATATATTCAGGGACTATGAGGCTGACTATAGCGCCACCTTGAGTGCAGAGGAGGTGGAGCTCCAAGCGGAGGAGGGAGGGAGGAAACGGAGGGAGGCGAATGGTGATGATGATGATGAGGAGGAGGAGGAGGAGGAGGAGGAGGAGGGTAGAGGAAAACTTTTACTTATACTTGGCATGCCTCCTTTTTTTTAAATTCATTCTCACCCTGTTCTTCCTCACCCCTAATTTCAAAGCATGACGTGTGCCGTGGTCTTCCATTTCTTCCTAACGGTCTCTGTCGTTTTCTGTTCTGTTTTTCACTCTCTGTCACATTACTCCTCTTCTGTCTCTCTTTCCTCCCTCTGTCTCTCACTGCACGAGCATGCAATCAAAGTATGGCAACCTCCTCTCCTCTCTTAGGGAGCCAGTAAGGGGTCGGGTTAATTTGCATTGTGCTGAGTCATTATCTCATCTTTTTTTGGTGAATTTTCGTCGAGAAGTAAAAGTCTGGTTTCACTGAGTTTGTCGGCTGTATCACCTCTGTTGTGCGGGTACTACTGTTATTACAGCGAAACAACAAAGAAATCTCACTCTCATCAAAATCGCAGAATTTTATGAATGCATGATTGTCACGGAGGCAAAAACCGGTTTTGTTAGAGGAGTAAATAGCGTAAATATAAACACGGGGCACACACATACACACACGCAATCCTTCTGCTATGAGTGTTTTAGCTGATTAGCTCTCATACTCTGTGTTGCGTAACGTCTAAACTGTTAATCTGGCTGGAATTTGTGGCTCGGTGACAGTTGGCATCAGCTGGCGTGACGGCTTGTGAATAGACACACAGAAGACGAATGCATGCACTTTTATTAAATATTACCTACTGAGTCCAAGTCCAATCTGTCACCCACATATTTCCAAACACATTTTGGCATATCTACGCTAACACTTTCAGCTGTCACTATCACTGTTAGCGTTCACAGACCTACGAATGATGTATGCGAGAAAATGAAATATTCTGGGAACGTTCTCCTTTTCAGTTCCTGTGCATGCTCATGCATGTTTACACATTTGGAAGGAGTATTTGTGTGTTTGGTGATGTACATATGCATGCATCCATGTGTCCACGTATTGACGCAGTGTTGTGAATTCTTGCTAATTGTGTGTGTGTGTTGCTCTAACCAGCAGGGAGGATAGCAATTGCTACCACTGCTGTCACTGTTACGGTGGGCAAGAAAACCGCCATCGCTGGAGGTAGGATGACAATTTTTTTGTTTGCACACACACCCTCTGTGTCTTTTCCCTCTCTCTTATCTTTTTTTTTTTTTCCACACATGCGCTTACAATGCTTTCTCTCCCTGCATGTTTAAAACATCTTCTGCCTCTTCATTGGCTCCTCTCTCTGTCTTTGCTTGCTGCTACACGTGATGAAATTGACTCACTGCTTTGGTGGTGACATTTGAACTTGCTGATTGGATGGTAATTACCGGTCGGATCACCTTCCGGGCAGTATTGCGGCTGTGACGTGCTGCTTTGTCAGTAACACTTTGCCATGTTTATTGGGTATACTGTGGAATTCACTCCAAGGAAAACCTCAGACATTTTATTTTTGGCTGTTTTGTTTTGTTGCAACAGACAACAGCTTGTTCATATTTATCGTTTGGTGTTGCTTATTCTGTTGTTCTGTTCACTGGGAGTTGTTCCGGATAAGATAACAAGTTTTTCTGAGGACACAAAAGCTGTGTGAGCTGTATGAATCCATAAGTAAATCAAATGCTTACATTTCTGCAACAGGATAAACACTGAAGACAGAAGTTGTGATTAAAACCAGACTTAATCAGTACTGAATATGAGGTTACTACTGGTATCAGTACTTGATAATGATAAAAAGCTGATGACAGTATTGGTTTTTAGATAAAGATGTTTAAATATTATTTTACAGATTTACAGATTTTCAGCTGACGAAGATTTTGTGATATGATAGAAAGGTCCAGAACAGATGCTAAACAGAACCTTGCTTTATTTCCAAGGTCAAGAATGAACCTCAAACTGATGCTGACGTATTGGTCCAGCTCTAATTGTAATCATGTGATTGGAGATGCTTATTTGACCTTTGTTGCGTCTGGATTCTTCAGCAGCTCCTTCGCTCTAATTTCACTCAGGTGACTATCTGTGTAACGTTTTTTTTTTATGAGGAAAGATTTAGTGAGCAGTATTTCAGAGCGCTTATCGTCTTATCGTTCATAGTCCATGGCTTACTTTTAATACTTCCTGATGTGTGTGTGTTACTGTGTGTTTCGGCCTGGTAAGCCCATCTGTGACTGACACACTCATCAGTCATAGTTATCGAGGTGAAACAATGCTCTTTGGAGCTGCAGCCTGAGAGTGTGTGTGTGTGTGTGTGTGTGTGTGTGTGTGTGTGTGTGTGTGTGTGTGTGTGTGTGTGTGTGTGTGTGTGCGTGCATATACACACAGTGTATTCCTGGATGCATTTGGTGTCTCATTATGCTGACAGACAGAAAAAAACACTCCATACACACTTCCACAAAACACTCACACAAACATCCACTCTTATCTGTATTTCACAGCTTTCTTATAAATTGTCTCAGGTGTGAAAATCATGTTATATTTGGAAATGGAAAACAGGGAGAGCAGGAAGAAGTGAGAGAGTTCAAAATAGATGTGTTTGCGTCGCTCTTTTTCATCTCGCTGCCTCTCATTCTTACAGTTTTGCTCTTTTTTCCCCCCCGTTCTGCTTCATTCTTTCTTTCTCTGCTTGTTTGGAGTCATTGACGTCACAGTATGTCGAATCTGCTGTGGCCTACTGTACCTGTAAATTCTCAGTAATATCTGAAATAACTAGTACGCCTTAGAAGAAAGTCTTGGTGGTAGTTCTGCAAACATTTGTCGCCTACAGTCAGGCGTCACCGTTTTTGAAGTCACTGTTGCGTCACTGCATGTCAAGTGGAACAGCTTGTCTACCAGCTGCTTCACTTTAACAAAAACACAGAGGGAAAAGCAGTATCAATGTTTTATGGACTTGCTCTCTGACTTTCTTTAAGACACCCACACACACACACACACACACACACACACACACACGCACACACTGCTCAGAGTGTTTCACCCTTTGACACTCTTCCTTACCCTGTTAAACCCTCACATACATCTCTCTCTTTTCTTAGCCTCTCTCCTCCGAAGCTGTCAGACCTGTCTCTTTTTTCCTTCCCCACGCTTTCTCCTCCCCTCGTTACTCTCTCTTCCCCGTCGTGTCACTCTCCCTCTCAGCTCTTTGTTCGCCCGCTTCCTCTTCACGTCTATTTCTTGCCGCATCTGTGTGAGCGAGGGTTACGCTTACCTTCTGAACACAAGGGGCGATGTTCACGGCTGCCTCGTCGAGGGGCGCGCGCACACGTACAACCAAAAACCTGCACTGTGCCCACCTTTGATACTTGTATTGCCTATGCCTCGATATAGAGTGTGTATGTGTATACTGTAAAATCTGAAAATGAAATGTAAATCTGTAAACAAAACAACACAAAAAATAGCTCTCCTACATGCAAGTATGGATCACAGTAAAAAGAGTACAGATGATTCATATTTAATCACCTGAACCTGGGTCATTTAGCTGACATATGACTTCCTGCCTTGTTGCTTGTTTGCATAAATGTATGTAGCTAATAATAGTGTAGCATTCTGTATTAAATCGTGACACGCTGCTAGTTTATGCAACAGAGCTGTGTGTCATTGGCGAAAATGTAAGAATTTCTTTTAAATGCAAATAATAATTCATATTTGCATTGCCGTCATCAGCTCAAAAGATTGTGGTTCCGGTTCTGACCACTGAGTGTCAGTGTTTGTCTGAAGAGAACCTGGTCAGCTTTGTAATATTGTGTTCAGCTCTCATGCTGATTTGGTGGAGATTTAATGTCTCCTCCTGTGATGAAGGCCAGGGATTTTGTATTTCAGAGGCTGATCCAAAATCAGTCAACAGTGACTACAAAAAAACCGACTATGTTCATACCGCTCCAAGGCTCAGAAATGGATTAGTATATCTCTGAGGCAGAGATGGCTATATGTAAATAAATGTAATACGGTCCTATTGACAGAGAAGCAGACTGAAAGAAAGAGAGATAAGTAGGTAAATAATAAAAAATCAGAGAGAGCGAGAGTGGGGAAAGAATAGAGGATAGAGAGAGGATATTTGACATGGAGGAGGAGCAGAGGAAGCTTGGAATAAAGATAAACCCTAAAAGGAGGTAAGGTGGGGGAAGTGACAGAGTGAAAACGGCACAATAGACCAAACAGAGCAGAGGATAAAGAGGGCCGAGACGAGAGAAGGTGAAAAGACTGAAAAAAATGATGGGAGGAAAGGCGACAGAAAGATAAATGGAGACAAGATAAGTGAGAGGAGAGGGAAGATGAGCAACGGAGAAAGGTGAGAGGACAAAGGACAGAGAAAATGAGATAAAGGACAGTATACAGAGGAGCTGTTATCATGACTGATACGTAATCTCATTTGACCCTGTGTATTTATTCCACTTTAGTTTTTGCCTTAATCTCACGCCGAGTCTCAACTCAAAAATGTCATTTGTACATGGCAAACCATTTCCTTCCCTCCATTTGACTTCAAAGTATATAAAGTACACCAAATTTTTGAAGTTAGTTTTACTGGCAAATATTATTTGACTTCATTCCAGTGTGTGTAAGCCTATAAAAATATTAGTCTACTGTAATTTCCAAATACCGTATGTGTAAAATATCCAGATCTACTCCGTAATAATGTATTTTCACATTCCTAGCTAGCGTGATATATTCTCTATTTTGAAAGAATAGGAAGTTATCTTTCTGGATGTAAATTTGACATGTGTGATATGTTTTTATTTAAATCAATGCATATTGACCAAGAAATGCTTCATCATCATCATCGTCATCATCATATCATCATTGTCATAGTCACAATCATCATAGTAACACAACACACCATAGATTTCTGGGCAATGTAGTCCTTGAGGCCCTCAGTCATCATGGCTGCTGCAGTTTTTACGTAACAAACTAGAATTTATTATTCTTTACACACACAGGCTATAGGAACAGGTTCAGCTAGCTAAGATACTTAGCTACCAACAACACAAGACCTGCAGACCAGGGAGTGAGAGGACAGTGTTTCTAGAGTCATAGACAGAGTTTAGCCATTGCCTTTTTTTTTGTTTGTTTTTCCAGTTACTGCCCCAGAATCCCTGTGAAATTCATGGCTATGTTTACACTTGTCATTTTAAAATATCGCTTTCCTGTGTTTTCACACAGCTCTGAAGATGGCAATAATTAATTTTGATTGATAGCTAAAGGATTTTTACCTGACCGTTGTTGCTGAAGTGTGTCTAGTCTTAATTTGCAATCAGTGCTAGATTGAAGCATCAAATCATCGTAGGCCGAACTCCAGCTTTTTTGTGCATCTTGACTTCCTGCCAGCTCGATCTCCTACAAATAATATTTCTATGCAACTATTCTGATCCAAGACTTAGTCTAATACTTATAATAAACGCAGCAAAATGTGGAGGACTAGTGAAGTTATCTCATATTTTATCTCATACAAGGCATTGCTGTTGACATCTTTATTATATAACTGAGACCATAACCTTTCACTAAGGTTTTTCATGCCTGATTTAGTTGTCAAATATTTGCGACATCTTAACCATGCGAGTTATCATGTTTGGATGTTGCAGAAATAGTAACCAGTGAGAATATGGGCAGTGTGTTTATTATTTGTAGGAGATGAAGTTGGTCCTGTAGCACTACATGAAGAAAATACTATTAAAATGAGAAGGTTACCTGTCGCCTACGTGACTTCTGCTAAATAATGTCACCCTGATACATTTCAGAGACGAGGCAGCAGTATGGGGCCCTTTTCACTGCCAATGGCCAAACTCTTTCTATGCCTCTTGCCGAAACGTTACCAACTACCGAACACAACTAAATGAACACGACGGATAAACAAACATTTCAGAGATATTAGAACCTAAAACGAAACGAAACACAGAAGTCATAAACACAACAAAAGACAAACATCATGAATTGATACAGAAAACCATAAACAGTTACGCCAAAAAACATTTGGGGATTGCTGGGCCAACACACCATATTAGAGACTAATATAATAATATTTATCTGCATCATACCCGGGTATAAGATAGCACACTATTAATATAAGTTCATTTCCAGCCAATTAAAAATTGAGAGGGAATAATAGCTCGACTGTAGGGGAGCAATATGCAATGAAAGCCATATTTTACTGAGATTGTTTGTCACTAAAAACACATAAGTAAAATCTTAAAGCTTAAATATTAAATAACATTTTAGGGCATAAATAAAGGATGCTTATGAAAACACTATGTAGAGCAAACAGACTAGTTTCTTTTGAATGCACTGAAAAAAAAATGCAAATCAAACAGATTCCTCTCAAATAAGTGACAATAATTACGTTTACAACAGAAGGACTCTTTGGCAGTAACATAATATTCACGTTATGGTGACACAACTTCCATTGCATATTGCTGACCTGTCAGGAAAAACACTAGGACAACAGGGGATGGATGAAAGGAAAGAAAGGAGGTGGACGTCTTTAAGGAGGCATGAAAAACCTTCCATAAATAGCACTGGATGGAAAGATGGATGGAGAGATAAAGGGATGAAAAGGGGGAGGAGGAGGGAAATAGCAGCGTCTTTTTGTTTAATCCCTTGTTCGTTATAATCCCTCTGGGCAAATCGTCCATCTTAGAAAGAAAAAGAGGGAGGGGGAGGAGGGAGGAGGGAGACCAGAGGGGATCTGATCGGGGAAATAAAGTGCAGGAGTCTGAAGTTTTGTAGTCCTTAGATGAATTTCTGTAGTCCTTGCCAGGAGACAGGGTTCTCTGAGATAGTGCTTCCATGCCATAGTAGCAAACATTTCCCTCTGAGGGGTGAAATCAGTCTGAAAATCAGCTCCGAACAAAGAAGATTTGCTTTTAAGCAGATGTCTGAGGTCCTTTTAAATCTCAACAACTTCATTAAAACCACTGTAAATATTCCCTTGAACCAGCCTAGAAGCAACGCTAGAAGTCCAAGTAATACAAGAAAATAGCAGTAGTTTGACCTTTTTTGACCTGTCCAGGTACCGATCATCATCTTCAAGTCAGCAAGAGCCTCATTCTGAGGACCAGTGACAAATACAGCAAATTCAAATTCCAGTTAAAATGGTTTGTTTTCCCCCCGTTGAACTGAGTCATTGTAGAATACACAGCTCCAGTCTGTGACTCCTGGAGGATGTTATTGGTCCAGAGAAGGGGAGAATCTCTAACCATTGTCTCCGACCTCATCAATTTGAAAGATCATTTTGTCAATCAAAGTGATTTCCTGTTCATATTTAACATTCTTGACACAATTTAAGAGACGCTCGACTCGGGAAACCCTGTGTTTGATTTTCTATCAACATAATAACTGTAAGTATCCCTCTGCGACAAAGCACTAGAGAGGCTTTAGCTATATAAATGACATCTCTTTGTCTGTTTTTTTTGAGACTTTGAGGTCCAAGGGAATGTCAGAGCATTAGACCAGACGAGGGTGAAGGGATCTTGGCTGGAGTCCTGTTTTTTTTTTTTTTTGGAGGAACTATTGGCTTTGGAGAGGTTGAGGAGGAGAAAGTCGCAAACAAAACGAGAGCTGGGCACTACCTAATACCACAAATTCTTCTCAGCTGTGTGTATATTGGTCCAATCGACACCATATATACTGTGAATCCCTGAATATTCAATCCAGTTTTAGAAATACTGACTGATTACACACCATGAGTGTCTTGCAACAGCTTAAATGATATGTTTCATACTAAAGAGAGTACCAAATCATTTTTTTTTCCTCTCAGCCAATATTATGGTAAATTCAGCAGCAGCCAAGAGCAGCAGTAGGTGGTTGGTAGGCGAGTTGAAGGGATGATTGGTAACAAATACTGCAGTGAGAATGGCTCCAAATGAAGGAGAAAATCAGGGAACAGATAAGGTGTGTGAGCGTGTGTGTTGGAGAGTGGGACAGAGAGGAAGAAGGTTAAAAATAGAAAGGGGACCAAGAAAGGAAGACAAAAAGTGTGAGAAAGGTGTCAGTTTGAGAGTCAGAGGGAGAGATACCCTAACTGTCTGTGTGCATAAAACAAGCTCTTCCATCTCTCTCTCCTCTTCGAGCCCTTTTAATTTTCGCCCCTTACAACCTTCACCCTTTGACATGCCAATCCTCCCCCGTCCTGTCGCTCCTCTAGGCCACAGAGGAGATCTGTTTCTCCTCCCTATCCTCTCCATCTGCCTCGCCGTCTCCCATCAACGGCTGCCTCTTCTTCAGCTCTCTCTGATACTTAGCCATCAGCGAGGCATAGATGCAGCCGTAAGCCGCGGCCGCGACCATCATGATGCAGACGATGCCGCACACCACGCCCGCAATCACCACCGTGCCGATTGCGCGGCGCACGCTCACAGGTCGGTAACGGGCTCGGACGCAATCTGACGAGGCCTCTCCGCCTCCTGCGTTTGAAGAGGAGTCATCCCCAGCGTTGCCATTGTCAGAGCTCGGCGTCTCCCCGCTGGGGCTAAGTGCATTCCTGCTGCAGGGAGGAACGCCTCCTTGTCCTGAGCGAGAACCCTCACCTCCCCCTCCGTTCTCGTCTTCAAGTTGGAGGCAGTAGTTGAACATTTCCACTGGAACGCCGCGGATGTCTCGCCCACGCAGATCCTTCGGTAGCGTGCACTCCACCGCGTCCACTTTCCCTCCTGACGGAGAAAGAGAGAGGTGCAGAGACAGGAGGATGGGGAGAGGTCATTTATAAAACGCCTTATGCCTGTAAAGCACTGCCAATTAACTGAGAGAGAGGAAAAGACGGAGAAGGGGGGTGGTTGGACCAACACAAGGATGAGTCATACATCACTTAACACACACACGCAGTTTGCTGTGCCCTCTACACGAAGTTGGAGATAGCCTCAACTAAGCCTTTCTATAATTCATGAGACGACATGCCTAGCTTCAGTAGCTTCAGAGCTCTAGTGTAAGCGTGGAAGAGAAAAACAACGTCACTAATTCCCACAGGCGGCAGGAGGGTGGGGGATCTACTTTGTTATCATCATGCTGCATTTGTCTCGAGGTCGCGTGTTGCCATTGATCTGCGCCCTCAGATACGTAAAGCAGCCAAAACAACGAGATAAAGGAGGGGGATAATAGAAAGACAGAAGGAAGGAAGTGTTATTTAGCCCCCAGATGCTTTTATCTCTGAGTGTGACAAAAGCTTCCTCTCTGCAAATAGAGCTCCCTCTCCAAGTATCTCCAAATATCCCAGCTGTATATGTGTGCTTAAAGTGGTTCGCAGGAGATAGAAGTCAACACAGGCTGCTGTCACCAAACATTTCACACTTGTTTGGCGCTTTGTCTTACTTTCTATAACACATATCGTGCATCATCTACCCTTTTTAACAGCTGCCGTCGTGCTTTCATGCTCAACTACGAAAAATGTCTCCCCGTAATTCTTTTCTGCTGCTCTGATGATTATTAAATTATCACGTCCGTCGTGTGTCTGGCTGCGTTTGAAGTGTACCGAACTGAGCCGGAGAGTTAGAGCCCAGCAAAGCAGAAGAGAGCAGAATGAAGCAAAGAGGAGAGGGGAGCAGAAAAGAGAAGAGATGCTTCATTAGCGGGGCAGCTGAGGCCCGAGGCGCTGAGGTGAATGTAGATTTTTACACATGAAGAGAGAGAGAGAGCGGAGAGCAGCTGTGGTTATCTGATGTATTAACAGCCTGCAGAGACACGTGGAGAAACACACAAAGAGCACGGTAATGTGCGTTCACGCGCAGCTGCAGTTATATTACCGCGCTGAAAGCACAGGCATGCACAAATAGAAACGCATAACTCCAAGGTGAGCTTGCATTCTGTAGTTTCCGCCCACCACTTCATGACTTTTTCACCCTCTTGTCCTATTCCCTAATTGAAATCAAACGCCCCCTTTCAAAGCTCCTCGAAACATGAATCAAGCATCTACCTCTGTACAGCAGCCACTCCATCCAGTGTTTGAAATCGCGGAGGTTGCAGTCACATTCCCAGGGGTTGTGTCCCAGTTCCAGGTGTTGCAGGTTGGCAAGCGGCTCAAATGCTGCCCTCTCCAAACCATGAAGCCTGTTACCGGCTAGAGACAGCCACCTATGAAATAATTAGAATAAAAGTAGTTTATTCTCTTAACTCAAAAGAGAAGGATTCACTCTTGTGGCACTCTTGTGTGCTGCGCTACCACAACTGGGCAATAATTCAGTATTATCACAGGTTTACTGAAAAATGTGAGTGTGTTGATGTCTACCTGAGGCTCTGAAGCTCGTCCAGTAGCCCAAGAGGGACAGAGGACAGACCGTTCAGGGACAGATCCAGTCTCTGAAGACCGCCCAAACCCTGCAGAAACATCAAAACAAGCTCTATGTTTATTCATATTACCTCACACACAGACAGAACTGTACGCGGCACTTTTCCCAAAACTCGCATTAATAATATCGGCTGCCAAAAGGCACAACTTGCAACACTTGATGGACTCATCTTGTTTAAGTAAAGTCTCAAGTGAAGTTATGACACAAGCTCACCCCGCTGACTGCTTTGGTTCAGATAAAAGCGGATGGTGTTGAGCAAATGGTTTATTACTAATTTACCACCTGGACAGGAGCCCAGTCATGTATATCCTCATCCTCAGAGTGTGCAGAGTCTCGCCCAGGAGTTCAAACAGTGTCAGCATTTTTGGTTTATTGACTTGATCTGTTGGTGAATCTTACACAGTATGTTTCAGACAAAGAAGAGTGTTCATGTAGTTTGAGAGGGAACGGTCCATTAATTACTTTGTATATTGGTCAGTGCCTTCAGTACCTGGAAGAGTTCTCTGTCCATCACTGTTAGTGAGTTGTTGTGCAGAGTCAGTCTTGTCAGGTTGGACATGTCTCTGAATAATCCACCAGGTAAATTATCCAGGTAGTTATTGGAGAGGTCCAGCTCCTGAAATACACAAAACATTTAGATTTTCACATTTAGAACATGGACATTTGCATTTTAGACACTTATTGAAAAAGACTCTACAATGGAGAGTGAAATAATATAAGATTAAAAAAAACCTTTCTGAGAGACTCTCTGCTCAAGGCCTGTAGGAATCTTTAAAAATAGATTAACTGCTCCAGAACTTTAATGCACATTTTATACCGTAAGCCGACACTCCTACTCACAGTAACTTGAGTGCAGTGCTAGGATGAGTATAAAACCTGTATCAATGTAACAAACTGACTGTGTTTTTACAGCTTCACAGTAGATATGTGCTCAGCAATGTGGAAATTCACCTAATTAGGTTGTTGACCTTTCAGGTTTGTGTGTGTGCGTGTGTGTATATATCATGCCGTGATATAAAGTATTGTTGATTTTTATGAAGGAAATAATTGAGACTTGATTCTCACAAGTTCCACAGTTCATTAAGCATTGACAGCGAATTGATCTGATCCATTATTTGATGCACTAAATAACAATGTTTGTGTTTAAGGCTGGAAGTAAACAGCAGTCAGAGGTTGGAACTAATGAGGTTGTATTTATCAGGCCTTTTTGGCAGGCGCAGTGGCTATCCATCATTTTTCGCTCTTATATTTTAAATACCAACTTGGCTGTGCTTTGCACACAATATGCTAATGGAGAGTAGACCTTTAAAAACCTTGAAATGTCAACTTTTCTTAACTTTTCAGACTGAGAGCAGAGGTTGCCTGCAGTTTGTTCTGTGTGAGACTCCCCCTACAGCACGATTATTGTCCGGGGGGAAATTCAGTATGCACACTGCACATGCCATTATTATAAATAACATCATATCAACGCACACAACGCGCTCAGAACTTTCACTTCAGCACTCAACAATGTGTACAGAACCTCCAGAGAGGAGATGTTGACAAAGGCAGAGGCTCCCAGCAAGGCAAGCTTGTTGTTGGCTAGCAGGAGGGAACGGCTCCCCGGAGGCAGTAGGTGAAGGGGAGGCAGGGAGGAGAGACCCCGGCCCCCGCAGTCCACCAGGCCATCTGAGTAGCAGAGACAGGGAGGAGGGCAGGCGGAGGCTGCTGGAAGCAGCGCTGCCAGGAGGCAGAGGACGCAGAGGAAGACTAGACGAGGAAAGAGAGAGAGAGAGGAGAAACGTGGTTATTTCGTTTTCCCAGTGAATTATCTTTTCAGCGCAGACACACACACAGGCCTGCAGAATAAATGAGAGAAATAGATGGCTGTATAAAGAGGAATGAAATAGGAGATGGGGTGCTTTTTGTCAGTTTATTGCAATTCATTTTCTTTGATAGATGTTGAAAAATTCATGAAAAATACAAAGTAGAACCTGCGCCATTCCTCCAGCAGCGGTTTTTACAGACTAAGAAATGCAAAACAGAGAAAGATTTAAAAGGGAAGGTGGTGGGGGGGCCAGAAAACAGCAGCTCAGGCTTAATGAAATACCATCTTATGCTAGAGGCAGTTTTGATATGCTATTTAAATGCTGGAATTACACAGGAAATTTCCATTTCTGTCATTTTATGCCAGAGGACCAAAGTTTTTCATGAATGTTTAAACTTCAAGAAACTGCACGGCGGTCTGTTTCTGCCTGCTTGTCAGATCATAAATTTCTAATTTTGTGTTTGCTTATACATCCAGGAAAAGATTTCTACTATGAAACCTGAAAAATCCTCTCTTATTCCGCCTGACAGGACCAAAACGTGGCCATACTAACCGTTTCTCCGTATGTGTGCGTCAGGCCCACTCTAGTATTTTTGGTAGAGTCTATTCTCATTCTGCAGAGTCACAAAACCGTCTCTTTCAAGAAGAAGCTGTGCTTGCGTGTTTGGCTTTGTGTGTCTGTGAGCCAGTGTGTTTGGCTTTGTGTGTCTGTGAGCCAGTGTGTTTGGCTTTGTCTTTCCGTGTTCCTGTTCAGCAGTCTGAGTGACAGTCAGGAGGGAAATTCCCTCTGTTTTATTTCATTTTCGACTCATTGTTTTCCCGCAGACTACAGTCATTTCATCTTCTCCGCTCATTATCTCTGTTTCCCTTTGTTTTCCTTGTTCACTTCAAGTTTCATGGCCCTCTGTTTTTTAGATAAGATTTTTCTGGATTTATTTGCATGTGTCACTTCAAGCCTTCTCATATCTATTTGCTTCTCTGCCTGTCTGTCTTTGCGTATGTCTGTCTCTCTCTCTCCCCCTGTCTGTAATTCCCCCTCTATCTCACTTGAGTCTCTTTATCTTTCTCATTCTCTTTCACTTGGAGTCTCTCAGCGCTGCTCTGTATTCCCAAAGTGTCTTGTTACAGTGGCTGACTTTATTTCCATCCGAAGCCTTATCAGCATCACTGTATCGGTGTGTGTGTGTGTGTGTGTGTGTGTGTGTGGGCATATGCTTGTGCGGCCGTGCATGCGTGTGTGTTAAGCACCAACAAAGCGTGATATTAAGAAAACTACTATCTGAACTCCAGACACAGACACAGCACTTTTTTTTTTTACTTCCTGACAAGGCTTTTTGCTTCACCAGCAAATTTCATCACTTGCATCATCTACATATTATTAGCATCTATTTCCCAGCATGCCGTTGCCTTTTATCGCACTTTGTCTCACCCGCTCCCTGTTGTTGTATTTTCTCTCTCTGTTAGTCCATCTGCTTTCCTCTAAATTTGCTTTCTCTTTCATGTTCTCCCTCATTTCTCTCGCACACATTCACGACTTAATTCCCTTTTGCCACACATACTGGTCGCCAGGCTCCGGGTGTGATGAAACCCTGTGAAACAGCCCTTTACTGCCCAGTCCACATTGTCCTATGTTTAAAAAAAAAACAGAACAGATATCAGAAGAGATGTGTGATTGCATAATGAACGTCACATCGGTCTTCTAGAGTAACTCAGCTTTCTTCTGGGGGCTTCTGTTTCTCATCACTGATAAAATATGAAGTTTGAAATGGTGCAGCGAGAAGGATAGTTGAGAGGATTCTTTATATGTCCCATTAAAACCATAATTTATTCCCTTTAGACTGGTCACATAGACCTCCAGCGGGAACAGAATGTGGGGAATTGCAGTTTCCCCACTGGATAGACAGCAAACTTAAGTCTAATGTTCAATGATGAATGAAGCGAAGGGCTGAATGATTTAAGAAAAATATCTAGATCACTACCTTTCAAGTGTTGTTTCTACATGTGATTATTAAGTTTTCTAAAGAACATTTGACATTGCTTACATTTGATGAAATATTACATTTTTACACACTTTTTTGTTAATTTGCTACAGCTGTGCTAATGACAGACGCCATTAAAGATGGTGAAGCCGCCGCCGCCGCCGCCGCCGCCGCCGCCGCCGCCGCCGCCGCCAGATGATTTATCGCCTCTTTAATCTCATCGAAACATTGTTAAAGGAATAGTTTGACATTTTGGGAAATGCAACGCTCCCCTGCAGCCGTTTAGCTTAGCTCAGCATAAACACTGGACGCAAAGAGAAACAGCTCAGATGTTAGTTGCCTGGCAACTTCACGGTGACAGGGTCCCAGAAATGACTGCCCAGCCACAAAATTGTGCAGCACATAGCCCTCCACACCACAGCATGTTCTTTGTTTTGTGTGTGATCACTTAGCGTTGCGCAGAGCCAGCCAATGCACTCATCTAACTCTCAACAACCAAGTCTATAAGTGCATTTTCCATCACTTTAAAATTGCGATTTAGATGTAAAAACATATAATTGTTCTGTTTTAAGTCTCACAGTTGGATTACACCCGAATTTAAAGGTTGTGTTTTTAATGCTTTAACTCCCCTGGATAAAAATGTATCTTTTCGCACAGTAAATTTGCAAATCCGAAACTTCTGGCTGAAGAATCCTCACTAATCCCTGTTACTTGAAACCTGAATTCTCCATGAGCATTCGAACTTTTATCACAGTACGTAGCGCTTTGTTGAAACCTCCAGAAACTACATTTTATAGTTCAGAGGACACACACTGACATAACATGCTCCTCTTATCCTCTCTGCTCCATAATACAGTAATTCTAATCTTTGGCAAAAATAAACTCCGCTTCATAAATGGAAGAACTTTAGAGATTTTAACATATCCTGCAGCATCCTGTGCTGTCATACTTTCGTGGGAATGCTTCATTGAAGTGCTGAAGCAGCTCAGTAGGAATATATGAGGATTTTTTTTTTTTTTTTTTGCCGCACAGTGAATTTCCCATAACGGGTTTGAAAAGGTACAGGAGATTTGTGAGGACAATGTAGCTCAGAGGTAGAAGCACTGTTACACAACTGAGAGAGTGAAAGAGAACCCAAGAGAGAGAAATTGTGTATTCTGGTGCTTCTCCCTCATGTCAAATTGCGGTCATCTTTCCGCACCATTCATCTCTCCCAGCCTACGATATGAGCTTTATTTTGCTAAAGTATTCTTTTTCTCCCCTTCTCCTCTCCTTTCTCGTCACCACCACCCCTCTCCTCTCTTCTCCTTCTCCTACTGTACACCATAATCCCCCCCCCCCACCCACCCACCCACCCTCTTCCAACATTTATGAGTGGTTTTAGCTGCTCTCGTGGAGGAGGTGGTTGTTGTTTTGGCTTATTTTAGCCGCCCCTAATCCTCTCTGCTGTAGTGCTCCATGCAGCCAAACCAAAAGGAGAATGTTCTGCCTCAGTCACAGGAAGATAGGGAGGCTCAGTCCAAAGAAGTTTAAGTTGCTCTGCGCAGTTTAGTTCAGTCCAAACAGACGTCAGACTAAATCTTTTATAAGAATCCCCCGAACGCACGCCGTAAAAGCGCTGACAGTTTTTGGCAAATGAAGCCTGGCAATGCTCTCAGCAAAAGGAAACAAACTAAGGCAAGGCATTAAAATGCAACAAGCTGTTCCTGTTTGATTGAAGCAAGACGTCTGAGGCAACTCTGAGAGCAGTATTGCCCATGAGCCACCCGACACCCCCATCTAGTTGTCAGATGTAACACTTTTTAAATGATTTACACTCCAAGCCATGCAAAATTGAGCAATATTAATAACCAGTTGGCCTAGAAATGTTTAATCAGTCACTTGAATTCTTGCTGTCTTTGGCTTTTTTTTTTTTTTTTAAATTTAAATTTTAAATTTTAGTTAGGATGGCAGTCAGCACATCTATCTACACTCGCACTATGGTGCAAATGACACATTAATTGTAGTTGTCAGTCAGTGTATGTTTGTTACTTGAAACCTGAACTCATTTCTATGTGTGTGTCCTGCAGTACGTAGCAGTCAAGCAAGCGCTTGTGCTTGTTTAGTTTCTCTGTCCATACAAAGTTGCAGGATAATGGCATTATGCAGTATACGCACACAAATCCATTCAAACTCGCCCATCTTTTTTTAACTACTGTTAACATGTCCTGTCTTACTGTTATTGACCTCATAGGGACTCTGGTGTCGTATGACTTTTTTTTATCCCGTTAAACGTGGTGATGTTTGACAGCGTCTCCTAGACGACATGGCCGGGACCTCAGCTGTCTGTAAGTTTATATCCAGGGGCCCCTGGGTGACACTGGACCCCGCTATGATGTCATCGCCGCAGTCACTTCTGTTACCGAGACCAGTCGCATGTTACCAGGGGCCAAGCTGTTTTCCATGCAGTCGACAGACTCGCCGCTATCTTATTACTAGAACGACCAGCTGTCCTCTGCAGCACACTCGGCCTGCCTGTATTTCTTAACTCTTTAATCTTTCACACAGTGCTTTGTGCAGGAGTCTGACCCAAATCTATCATGCTGCTGCAACTGCAGTGTTTAGATTTGACTTTTGTGACTCCAAACACCACATACGTGGCCTGATACAACATATATATATGTCTTCACTTATATATATAACAACCTGTGAATATCCTCAGTGAGGAAATGTTGCCTAGCATAAAAAAACATACAGTAGTGGTCAAATAGTCGATTCATCAACCAAATATTTGCTGATTTCGGCTTTTTGAATGCACAGATTTCCTGTTTTTCTCATTTTTTTGTCATTTTTAATTGTCTTTTTTTTGTTTTTTAACTATGACTGGGCAAAACAACCAATCTGAACACATCACCTTGGGTGTTTTTTTATCATGAGTCACTATTTTCTGACTTTTTGTAGAATAAACCGTGCATCAAAGAAATGATTTTTTGATTCTTTGGCAATGAGAACGGCCCTCATCAACAATCACATATACTTGGTCAACTTCTGTTTTAGCATTTAGCTTATACTAGTAGTATCTTCATTAAAACGTTGTCAATACAATAAAGCGAGATCAATGAAGAAGGCCAGTGTGCACACAGCAACTGTGTGCCTCGGAAGACATGATGGATATGTATGTACCTGTCTGAGTATCAGACACAGGTTTGAGTAGAGTCATTTTTCATATATGATTTGTTATCCTCTGTCAATATAATCTCAACACACTGCTGTGTAGCCTGCAGTTCTGCAGCACCCGTGTGTAATTTGTCAGAGCCTGTTACAGTACATGTCTGATCTCCACTGTAACCCAAGATCCCATTTAGTCAGCAGATGGAAAATAGCCAGCCGATGTGTGTGTGTCTGTGTGTGTGTTCGCTAGTCTTGAATGTTTGTGTGTGTTTGAATCTCTCTATACACCATACCATCTCCCTATATGCACGCCTTTTCTTTTCTTTTCTTTTCTTTTCTCCTCTCGGTATAAAAGAACACACAACAACACACATACACCTATAATATCAAGGTCCCAGCAGTACCACCACATTATTTCAACACTGACAAGGTAATGCTGCGTTACCATAGCAACCAAGTGCCATGGACGACGTTGAAAAGAGGAGAGGAGGCACAGGGAGAGAAGTTTGCTGTTCACATCAAATCCCATCATTTAACCCACATTATCTTTTTTTTTTTTCTCTCACGCACGCAACCTTTCCGCCTGACTCTCAGGCGCGGCCGCGCATAATCGTGTCCCCGTGCACACAGGAAGTCCTGGTCTCACACGCGCCGGCACACACATGCAGCAGAAGATGATTAAGCAGGAACAGGGTGGAGGGGTTTAGTCTGTACTCCCGCTGACAGCATGATGAGAAGAGGAGAGATTGTTGTCCAAAATCTTGTTTTTTATACTTTATTTCTCATCCTCTGAGATTCCTTCCAATATTTATCTTACTCTCCCGTCTCTGTTTACTCTTATCCCTCTGTCATCCTTCATTTCTCCTCCACCTACTCTCTCTCCCTCTGTCTCCCCTGTCCATTTCTCCTGTGATGAATCCTGCATCGGTAAGACAGAATCATTATTTTGACTTGGAGGGGTGAGTGGGTAATGTGTAGGCTGATGTGCCTCTCTAATTCATGCTATCTGTATCAATTTGCAGTGACACACACACGCACACACGCACGCATACACAAAACCATGGCCCATGGGGAAAGTATGACACGCTTTGACATTGTTTTTGTGATAATGGCTATTAATTAGCGAGAGTGACAGGTAAGATAAAGGGAGGGAGCGATGGGAACAGAGGAGGAAGAAGTGCTGGAAAACCAACTATGAGTAAAGCCTAATCTGAGGACGGTTCTAGCAGCTCCACTCTAATGATGGCTACCGATTTCACTGTGACACAGTCTCTTTGATGGATGTGGTGTTGCTTTCTACTGACCGCACAACCGGGCCTCAGTCCAAGGCTGACCACATTCAGATTTTAGAGAATAAACGAAGGACGCTTGGCTTTTGATGTCAGATCCGCATCAGTGTGACCAGAATAGAATAGATTGTGCCTTGGATGGGTGACAGGTCGTAATGTATGCCCACTCATTCCTCGGAAGGGATGGATGGACAGATGGTATTGATCCTGAGCATGCACACACACACACAAACAAGTGAATTTTTAGTTGGTTATTTTGTTGTTTTATGTCCTGTAAACCACATTTCTATAGATAGATAGATAGATAAAGATGAAGCAGCTCTTATCCTAATATTAGACTTGCTTGTACAGTGCTTGAGATCTCTTATCTTTCTAATTGGATGCCCTTTTCAGAGCCTTGTGGAGTGTTCACTAAGACAAATCGAGCACATCTCAAACGGCTATATTATCCGGGGCCATTATCAGCCATTTTCTTTGATTACGTGGTGAGTAAAGTACTATTTTTTCTCAGGAATGGCCCTTGCTATGATCATCACAGCTTATCAGCCTCACTCTGGATCCATACTCGACTTGCTTTTTGAGAGCAATACTGTATCAGTGTCGTTCAAGCAAATGCTCAACTGGAGTGGTGCTGTTTACGGTGCAGAGGATTATCCAGATTTATCCCTGCCAATGTCCTTTGAAAGTGGGCCAGCGCGATCTATTGGTGTGTTTCATCTGGCACATTCCTGTTGTACCTGCACCGACCAAACTGTGGTCAAAAGAAAAGGGAAATCAAACCTGGTGGACTGTGCTCAGTTACACATGCATGCAGGTTTCTGCATTGATCGTGGACAGCCCGAGATTAGTTCAAGGTCATCTCAGCGGTAGAAATCTTCTAATTCCTAGATGATGCTGGTAGCCAAGGTGACGTTAAGTCCCCACCCAAACAAACTACACTTTAATTCCTAGATCGCAAACATTACAAGCCGCTAAGGAGGTCAGGGGTCAACGCCACAGTAATCTGTCAGAAGAGAATATGTATGTGTTCTGAGAAAAAAACAAAAAAAATGTATATTTGTGGTGAGAAATCGTAGTTTAATGTACGTGTGAGCCCTACTTCTCGAAACAACTGTCAATTACGTTAAAATAGCTATTGATTACGTACTTGAATTTGCCAGATGCTTTGGATAGTTTGCCAACGAGCTGTCAATCCAGTATTTATTTAACTTCAAGTCTCACATAACACTATGTGAAAGGGATCAGGCTCCACTCCAATCTTAGTGCTGCACACATGCACACACACACACTGCTGTGGCTGCATGCCAAACCCAACATCCCAGCAGGGTTGAAAAGTGCCACCAGCTACTAACCGCCCAGTGATGAATTTGGTGTGTTGGTACATCCGTTCACAGCCGACTCACGTCTTTAAAGAGTTAAAAATCAAACTAGCCTGTTAAACAGGGAATGTATCTGATCAATTTAACAGCCCGATAGCTGCTGCAGGCGGACAAAAAGCTAGTTTGGACTGTGTTACAGCTAGTTTAGCTCCAGCGTGGCTCTGATCCAACCCTTAGTCATTGCACTGTATTACAGCTGTTCTCCAAACATAATGCTACAACCTCAAGTCACTGTATTATGGCTACGTGCCAAGCCAAATGTTTTAACCCCAGTCAGGGTATTAGGTCTCCATTTAAAGCCAAATCCTCCCTCCTTTTACCCGCTCGTTCTCTCTGTCACTCTTTTGATTAGAAGCTATGTGGCCAGTTAATCTGCCGGCTTTGTTTGGGACTGCAACAAGGTGCATAAACACACACACACACTCGCGGTACGAGTATATTGGATAAGCTACAACGTGTGTTTATGTGTGTGTGAAAAGGAATGAATTCATGCCCGCTTGTGTGCAAATGCAATTGCACGTGTGTGCGTTGTGTCAAATGAAACAGTCTGCTAGGATCGTGGAGGCCTGGAGGCACCATATGGTCTCTGTGTCGCTCATAGACCTCTCTGTTCTCCTCTCTCGCCTCTCCTCCTCCATCCTTTTCTTTTCCCTCACTGTCTTCTCTCTTCCACTACGCCTCTTTGATCTCGCGTCTCTCTGCCTCCTCCTCTCCGCCCCCCCCCCCCCCCCTCTACTGTTTCCATCTTCTTCTTTTTTTTTTCCTCGCTTCCTCTGTCTCACTCTTTCTGTCACTCACATTTTATACTCTCCTCCTCTAGTTTGCACTCTCTTTAAGCCTTCATTGTCATTTCTGCGGGGTTCTCCGTCACTTTAAAACTCTCCTAACCCTGTCATCTTTTTGTCTTTTTAGTGTCTAATTTCAAATATTTTCACAAGGCTTTGTACGACTTAGTCTAATAGTTAATACGCTATTTTCTAATGTTTTATAGATTACTGTTATAAGCCATTTATAAGAACAACTGTGGGGTGTCTAGGTTGTGAACAAATTCTTCTGCTTGGTTTTAATCCTCCAGCAGGACGCTTGTCTTACCTCTTTAATTCATCAGGAATACCCCCTACCAGATCACTTACTTTCTCAAAAATCCTGTGGAGACTCTAGACCCAAATCCATTTATTAACATGTTTAAGTGCAGATGTGATGGCTTATTTAAAAGAGGTATTGGATTGCCAATATATTATAGCCTATAGCATTATTTCCAAACAGAAAGATTGAACGCCATGCAGAGGAGATTTTCACAACCTGGTCCGCCAAAGATCATCCGTAGAGTGCTTTAGAACTGATCTGAAACACTTCAAACAACCTCTGATCACATGGGGCGACTCACAGTCCTAATTTTTGAAAATCTGTATTTATATTCCATCTCTCTCCCTTTGTTTTTGGAATTTGCATTGATGGTGAACACAAAGTTAAAAGCAGAATCTTTCCTGAAAGCACAGGCATTTTCCCTGACCCTAAAACCACTTAAAAATGTAGGTGTTTTTAAGGACAAAGAAATTATGCAGTCAACTACAGTGGAAATACATTTATTAATTATTTGGCACAGAAATACTTGACAATATAAAAGTGGCTTTGTACACTTGAAAAACACCCATAAAGCATCCCCCACAACCTTTCAGAAATGTCACATCACTCTGTCTCATGTAGGTTACAACATTTCATCAAAGCCGTACGGTCATTAGTTGAAAATATGGCCAGCGCTCGCTCATGCCGAAGAACACTAACACTTCTTGGAGACTCTCTCCATTTTTCTCGTCGACCCGTTGACACTTGTTTGCACTGATAGATCGAGGTGCGTCTCTTGTGCCCTCTCTGTCTTTCAAATTCCATTTCTAAATGAGTTTCATCAGCTTTGGAAGAGCACGCGCCCTTGATGACTATTATTCTCGTCTCCCCGTGACTCGGCGTGCGTTTGTGTGTGTATGACAACGTGTGAGGCTCTCAAAGAGTAATAGCGGAGATCAGAGAGCTGCCAAGCTTTTGCAAGCAGAGAGAGAAACAGTGAAAAATCAAAGAGGAGAGACAGCGAAAACGGCTGTTATAAAAACGCTTGGAAATATTGATAAATCACATTTCGTGTCAACAAAGAATATTGAATTAAAGTGAGAGACGGAGACTGTTTTGGCAATATTGTATTACATTCATGCCAAGAACGTAATTGCATGGACGAGACAATGAGGCTGCAGGAGAACATTTATGATGACTGACTGAGAAAATGTTTTGATTCATATACCTAAAAGACTTTAGCAATAATTTGCATGCAATATTCATGATGATAAAAGCCTGATGGAATACATTGAGAGAGGGGAACTGAGACAGATAATGTAGTTATACTAAACTGAATTTAATAAGGAGATGGATGGAAGGATGAAGAAATGGTAGAGGACAGGTAAAGGGACGAGGGAAGAGGTCTGAGGTATTGGGATTGAGATGGAGGGAGGCTGAATGGCTCGGAGGGAGGTATATCTATCGACTCAGAGGTGCAGTGTGGGTGTGTGGAGGTTCTGACAGATAGTGTTGCCCTGTTATTTAGTGTCCCCGGTGTTTCACAGAAGTTTGTGGGGGCGTTTTTTTTTTTTTGCCAGACACCTCTGGAACAATAATACCTCTCCAACAGGAAGACAAAGATCCTCGTTTTTTGTGTTGTTGTTGTTTTTGGGGTTTTTTTTGCAAAGCAATTTATTTCCTGCAGAAATCGCACCATGTGTTCACGTGTGCATGCTTGTGTTATATCAGATGTGTAACAAAAGAAGGAAAGAACACAGAAATGAGCATTCATGTTTGCCTATTAGCTACAGAATCTCTCAGAGAGGGATTCATCCACTGTCTAAGCAATACACAGAGAGACACACACACACACACTGTGTGTGTGCTGTCGTATCTGTTGTTATGCTACCCGACTTCTGATGGATTTTTGTTTTGACTGAGTGTACCGTGGTATAAGGTGGGGACAGAGAGAAGGATTATGGGGTAGGAGAGAGAGGGAAACACTGGGAGGGAAGTGGATAGAAAATAAGAAGAGGAGGGAAGAAGAGACAGGTGAAAAAGGGGGAGAAAGGTAAAGGGAGATATGTGAGGAAAGGGATGAGGAACAAAAAGAAGAGGATGTGTTTGGGGGCGAGAAGAACACGAAAAGGGCAAGAAATTGAAGAGGAAAAGGGAAGGGAACATTGTATGGACAAGGAAAGAAAGGAATGGCAGACAAACAACCTGCAGCTCCCTCCACCATCATTCCCTCTCCGTGCTTTTGGTTCCACAGACTGCTGGCTGTATTAATACATACAGTAATGTGGCATTTCACTGGAGGACTTGGCACGTGGCCGCTGCATGCTCAATGCCCACAGCCTTTGTTTGTGTGTGTGTGTGTGTGTGTGTGTGTGTGTGTGGGTCTAGGCGTGTGTCTGGGCATGCTAACATTAGCAGCTGTCAAAACAGACAGTGTTCGTCCTTTCATGTGCAGTTAGGAGTACAATAGATGGAATAAGATAGAGCAGAGAACAGAGTTGAGCAGGAGCAGAGCACTATATTTCTGCTCTTCTTGATATATATTTTTTTTCATCTCTCTCATGTTTTCATCAACTCACCAGGACTGGCCAGGTGGTGGGTGGTATAGCTTGGCGGGGGCAGGCCGATGCCCCCAGGGGGGCGGGTGTGTGGGGGCATGACACAGAGCTCTGCAGCCTTCCTCTGTCGGAGGGGCGGGGCTATGGGGGCGTCAAGCCGCCATGCCTGCAGTCTCCACTAGGGCGGCGACTGCGAAAAGCGACAACAAAACACCTGAGAGAGAGAGAGAGGGAGAGAGAAGACGAGTGAGCCACACAATAAGCATGAATTAATAAGAGCAATTCACCTTCAGACATTTGCAAATCCTAATTCTCCGGCAACGTCACATCATCAGCCACCCCCCCCCCCCCCCCCCCCCCCCCCCCCCCCCCCCCCCCCCCCCCCCCCCCCCCCCCCCCCCCCCCCCCCCCCCCCCCCCCCCCCCCCCCATAGGCATAAATAATTGATGTGTGTGTCTTTAGCAGTTTACACAATCAGTTTGTCTTTCCCACAGACAGACCCCCTACTGCTACTGTCTGGCACAGAGATTGACACGGTGAGAGAGATAAATATGACACAGGGCGAGAGAGAGAGGGAGAGAGAGAGAGAGAGACATGAAGGGAACAAAAACAGAACATAGAGTGAAAAGTAGGAGAAAGAATTAGTGAGAAGAATAATAAAATGAGACACTGTTTCTCTGTGATGCTGATAAACTGCCCTTGAGCAAGGCAGTGAGGGTGCAGAAGGTGCTGTTGACACTCTTCTGTACTCTTCTCTGAATAAATAAAGATAACACAGCTACAGCAAACCTTAACGGAATCCAGTACCCGCTGAGTAAACAGTGACAAACATGTCACCTCCAGAGTACATCAGGTACCTGAAATTCTAAGGTTCTGTGGGGATGATGTTGTCTAACTGGTTGCATAAATCATATTGGGTCAAAAATGCATATGGCCCACCTCAGCAAATCAACAAATATTTGAAAGAAAGGAAATTAACTGGACAAGACTTTCATGTCAAGCTAACCCGCAGAAAACCTTTGCGATCGACCCCTCTGAATAACATGGAAATGACTTTGAAATATAATAAAGTCACTTAAAAATTGTTTCTTTTTTAGTTTTCATTTTGTTTTCTGCACTCATACGGTGATCAGTTAGGGAGACATAAAACCACTTTTCTCTTGATGCAAAAAAAAAAAAAAAAAAAAGTTGAATGACCCATTCCAATTACAGCAGGGTAATGAAACGTATCCCACACACTTTGAAAAAGATGAGTCTTCTTGTCACTGTTGAGTCATTACAGTGAAAATAGGTTTTTACAAGTGGGAAATTATCATAGGAGAAAGCTCTTTGGAACCTCACAATACCACACGACTGATGCACGCTGTTGACTCGCACCCCCCGGGCCAATCAGGGTAATTTTGAAAATGCTGGAGTGCTGCTGTGAGATGCATCTTTTTTTCCCAAAGTATCATCAAAGACCCAATCAACAGTGTGTGAAATATTGCACTAATCAGATTAGGCTGTTGTTCAATGGTTAGTCGTTTGTGGGAAAAACTCTGAAAAACACAATCAGGCTTTATTTTTTTTTCCCCCCCTACTGGTTGTGTTCCGGCTCATTTTGCCATAAAGTTGAACGGGGGTGAATGATGTGCATTTGTGCGCACGTTTGCACCTATTCGTGGATGTGCGATGTTCAGTGATTATGTAAATGTGCACCTGTAGCAAAAGTCATCCAGAGCAGTTAGGTGGAAAAAGGCGGTTGCGTGGAGAGAAAAGAAAGAGGTGATAGATGGGTCTAGATGAAGACAGACAGACACATTTCTCTGCGTATAGTCAAAGCAGACAGTCGCTGGAGTCACTTCCAAAAGTAACACTCATCAATCTGCTCGGAGTGTCAACAAGTTATTTACAACTGGTTGTGTTCCGTGTGAGTTACTGGAAACTGGAGGAGACGCGAAAGGAAGCGGGAGGAGAGGCGACGATGGGGAAAGGAGGTGTGGAGAGGAGACAGCGGTGAGAGAACGGGAGGAAAATATAGGCGAGGCAGTAAATGCAAGAGGGAGAGGGGAGGTAAATATGAGTGCAACAGAAAGGACATTAAAATTCTCCTCCATAACCTCTTGAGTGTCGGTGCGTGTGCGTGTAAATGCGGGGTTGTGTATGCAAGTCCCGGTGGTGTTATTTGTGTTATCATTATTGCTATTAGTACCTGCCAGACCCTGAGCAAAAACACTTGTCTAATCCATCAGCTCTTTCCTTATATTCCCTCTGCTTACCGTGCCTCCTCACTCCCTCTTCTCCTCTATCCTTCTGTATTTTCTCTTTCTTTATGACCTTCATCTTTCAATATTCACCGTTCTTTTCTGTCCTCCCCGTCTCTGCCTTTCTATCTCTCCCCTCTGTCTCGTTTTGGCTCCTTAACAAAGGAACACACAACTCAGAGGATATTCGCTAGATGTATTTGCTGCATGTGATTAAAGTCACATTAGCCAGGCTCTACTGGGAAATTTGAGTTGGTCTTTTTTAAACGAGCTTCATCTGAAAAACCCCTAAGCACAGATGAGAAATGTAAGAATCTCTCAGAATTTGGGAATCTGCTTTAAATGCGTTCCTTATTTTTATTATTAAGGATTTATTTGAACTTTTTGCTGCGGTTTTCTCCATGCTGTTCATCATTTTACTCACGCACTGTCGAGCATTTAACAAAACGTTTTTTGTTTTTTTTCACACACTGTAATGAAAGCTATTTTTCCTTTGTCATAGTTGTTCATTAAATTAAATATTTCTGCAGCAATTTCACGCCGTGTGAAATCAATTTTTAATTCCTGTTTTTTTTTTTTTTTCAGCTCCGGGACTCTAAGTGTTGCCTTTGTTTGCATGTTGGCCATTTGTCAAATGATTCATTGCTTTGTGTGTGTTTATTTTGATTTATTTTGGAGGAGTTAAACAGTTTGGCTGGGGAAGCATTGTGTTACTTTATGAGCGGAAAGTGAAATCACTCAGTCGTACTGAATGTCTGCATCGATCCAAAACGCTGAACGGAGCTTATATCAAGTTTATAGCTTCATGCTGATTGTTGTCTGTCAGCTTCTCATTCACGTCTCATTGGGGATATAATGACGATGTATTGGAGGTGTAGCAGAAGGTCATCTGCGCAGCCACATGTCACTGTTCACCCATCAGTTCCCGTCATGTTAAATGAGTGTCAGGCTATTCTCAGAAAGCTTTTTTTACCAATTTGACCTGGACACAGGGGCAGCCAAAATCCACACATGCACCCATGCACACGCTCACCCACACACGTGTAAATACTCTGGTACCAAAGTGGCCTGCATGTTGGGGAATCAAGTAACACCTCCTCCCCTCCTCTGGGCTCTTCTTCTCTGCCCTCTCCTCTTTCTGTCCTATTTTTTTTTTAAACTTTTTTCTATTTGTTTATTCCACTAACTGTTTCCTGTCTGCACTTAAGCTGGATTTATACTCTGCGGGGTGTTGCAGCGGATTCGTGCGGAGCCTTGACGTGCATTTCCTCCGAAATTTAACTCACGCGCCCAGGGGGCTCAGATAACAAGTAAAGACCACAGTTTGTGGTTGGCCAACTTGGGCTGCTTGTGTTTCCTTGCGCATGTTTATGATGCGGGTAAGAGATTGTGGAAGAAAGATGAAAGGCTTAGTAATATTCTTATTTTTATTCACTTCACACTTGGCAAATTTGTATTTTGTGGAAATTAATTTCCAGTACAAGCATTCCCACTATGATCGTCGCTCTCCATCAAAAAGTATTGTCAGACCTTCCCATCTACCCATGACATAGTGAAACAAAGTCTAACTTCAGGTATAAAATCAGTGTACAACAGCCATTTAATGTTATGTTGGTGCAAAAGGCAATAAATCCTTCCTACAATGAAGGCATCTACTACAGCACAACCAGACCACCTTGGCGGAGATGCTTAAATCCTGCTGTACTTGGCACAGGAGAGTGTGTGCAATGTGTGCAATGTGTGTGTGTGTGTGTGTAAGAACTTGCATATGTGTGAACATCTTTGCCCGATTCGCTCTCTTGAGCCCCATTTATGTCTCGTTATTTTATCATTTCTGTGACATGTCTACTTGGCTTGACTAATAGTTTTTAATCAATACGGGCAGGATTCTGTCCAATTTGCCACCAAATTGAAATCCACCTGCACTCAAGAGGACGTCTATCCATGTGTGAAAGCAAGGTGCGTGTGCGAGCGCGAGCGTGCGCAGGACAATATGAGCGCCTGAATGTGGGCGTGTGACTGCTGAATGAGTGACATCACAGCTGTAAACACACAGCCCAATCATTCACCTTCAGCTCTACCCTTTACTCCCTCTTTGCACACTCACACACACACACACACACACACACACAGTGGCATTTGATTCAAGCCCTGTTTAAGGCATCTATCGATGTCAGATCATTTGACAGAACAAACCACATTATACAATAGAGAGGAAAAAGAAATTAGAAAGTCAGAATAACTGAATGGGTTGAGCGCATATCTGCTGTTGTGTCTTCGTGTGTGTGTGTGTTGGCAGCTCAGGTTGCTAACAAAGGCAGAGAGAGGCAGCCAAGCTCCCCTAAATGAATTTTTAATGGCTTTCTTACATAGGAGAGGGGAGAGATTGGAACACAACACACTTAAACACACACACACACAGCTAAGCGCATGCCGATAGCTTGACAAATAGAGCCGCACGTCTGTTGACAGGCACATGGTGCAAAAATATGTGCACATATATTATTACACATGCATGCAGGTATGCAGACCCACACTGTGCATAAACACACGCGCATGTGTCCACAAACACACACATGCGAGATGTGTCACATGGCAGCCACATATTGGTTTGAGAGGCTGCTGAAAGAAAACGAGATGGGCAACATGCTAAAGAGACAGAGATGGTCAGTACTGCCTTCAGTGAGAATGATTACTTTAGTTACTTAAATATACTATTTTA
Source organism: Protonibea diacanthus (assembly GCA_028641955.1). Taxonomy (NCBI): domain Eukaryota; kingdom Metazoa; phylum Chordata; class Actinopteri; family Sciaenidae; genus Protonibea; species Protonibea diacanthus. Next base: position 11,102,849 of record CM053997.1, on the reverse strand, counting down.
ATTATGATAGATTGCCTTTATAATATAATATACCAGTAACATGCTCTAAGTTCATTTACCGTGAGAAACCCCAAAAGAATCCAGTACTTTTGAGTAAATAGGATATTCGTGATTTTAAGATTTAACATTACAACAAGTAGACACGTCAATCGGAAATAATTTGGTGAGCAGTTTTCAGAGGTGAGAGGTCTCAGATGTTAGCCATGTATTTACAATAGCAGACATGTCAAACTACAGCGCTAATCATAGAGCTAGCTGCTGATAATTATTGTTTTCTCCAGGTTTATGTTAGAGTGCATCTATATTAGAGGACACTTAGACAATCCCCATTAATTGGCAACTGATGTGGAGAGGCACAAGAGCGTTGAGGACACAAGGGTGGAGTGCCTCACACCCACTGCATTATCGTGTAATCACAGCGCAGCTCTTTGCAAGTCAATCATTTTTATATCACAGCTTTTTTAAAAACAAGGTAAGAGCTTACAGCGTGTTTTACAGGGAAAAAAAAAAATTGCAGCACATTACCCAGTGGGCATCAGACAGACAGTCCACAGGACGCCAGGTAATAGAAACTATCAAGGCTTTCAAATGAATTAAAATTACATAAGACACTGTGAAGGTCAGAGAAACAAGTAAGACAAGAAGACGAAGTAAGACAAGACTGAAGGCAGCCAGACAAATCTGCTGTGCACATTTACATTACATTCATAATAAATAAGCGTAGCTGTCTTTGAGTTAAAGTAGTCAATTAAGATAATTATATTATAATGAAAGTGGAGGTATAACAGAATACAGCTCGTATATTATCATTAGGTTAAGGCAGATGCAGCCCCCCAGAGATACAGTAGCACTGTAATGTGCTGTAATTTTAGTGTGTGGTGTGGACCTGCAGGTCACATGGCTTCTTGGGGTTTAAAGAGACACTTTTCCACCGTGAACATCAATTTCAAAATAAATGAATATGAAACATTTGCACATTGCAAACTTTTTCAGATTCTCAATATTTAACTTTGAGTCCTAATGTACAGCATGTGGTGGAAAAGGTGTTCTTATTGTAAGTCAGCCAGGCAGAGCTTGATTAAAAACATGGTATGGTATGGAAGCAGGAAGCGACCGAAACTTCTTTGCTGGATGAGCAGCTTTCACTGGAATACATGAGCTGCAATGTTTAAACACCCCGTGCGATTTTATGAGTGGTACATCTGGTATATTTGGATTAGCATGCTAACCTTAGCTAGGCTAGTTCTCAACAGATTATTCATCAAGGGGTTTGGTACAAGCAGACAGAGCTACCACAAGACTTTTCTATTAAAATCAAGTTGCTTGTAGCAGGAATAAAATATAAATGCACTATACTCTTCAATAAGTGTCTCTACATATTGTTTATTTTGAGGTCTTTTAGACGCGTGTCACTTTAATTGTCTACTGTCTACGTACTTCTTTCGTTCTTAGCTGTAAAATATAAATAACAAAGAATTACGGGAATACTCCCTGAATCATACGCCTATACTCACTTTCTCCCTCTGCCCACCTCTGCAAGCTTTTGCCCCAAAACCACAGCCCATAAAATTCCAGTCAACGTGCACGTTGTGTGTGTTGTGTGTATCCAGGAAACAGGTTAAGGGCTTTCATTTTCAGCATCCACCTCCTCACAGCATGCACCTTTGCCCCCCCCATGCCCGTTTTGTTGGTGAGAATAGAAAGGCAAGTCTGTCTCTATCGGCAGTCTACTTTGTGTGACATAGTACGTCTTTAATTCCAGCCGTAAAATGAGACGAGGAGCAGTTACGTTGAATTTAAGTGTTGTATGTGTGTGTGAGTGGGGAGAGGAGAACTAACACCACAGACTTACCTTTTGACCAAATATCTCAGACAGCACCAGCCTTAGAGCTTTCTGTCATCAGCCATCCCGCCCCCCCCTCCAAAAAAAATATATATTGAAAAAAAAAAATAAGAAAAAATTCTCAAAAATCTCTCGCAGAACAAAACATAGAAGCAAAACAGTCACTCCTTCAGTTAAAGAAATCCATGCATTCAAGATCCTGGTCAAATGAATAATGTAGGAATAATCCTCCTTTCTGTATAGAGACAATCCCCCCCAAGCTTCCCCTTCAGCCCACCAATGAATTGTGAAAAAGGAGGGATTGTATAGAAAAAAAAATTGAGGGATTGTAGGGAAAAAAATGAGGTGAAGAGAGGCTTAGAGACACAAGAGGAGGGAAGAGAGGATAAGGTCCATGGAGGGGAAAGGGATGGAGATAGTTAATCCTTTCCTCCGGATCTATTCCCTATATGAATGATACGTCCAGCGCCGTCCTGTTCTCTGGCTTGTGTGCGCTGCCGTGTGTGTGTCTGAGAGGCGTGAGTGTGTGTGAAAAAGAGCGAGACGGAGTGTGAGAGAGAGAGAGAGAGAGAGAGAGAGAGACAACGGCGTTAGGTTGCTGGCGTCATGCGCTCGCCCTTCTGTGTGTCGCTATGTTTGTGATTCCTGCACACAGCACGCGTTGGAGAGTGTGTGTGTGTGTGTGTGTGTGTGTGTGTGTATTTATCCACACATGTACACTTGAGGGCTGTCTTTCCGGTGTGTGTGTGTGTGTGTGTGTGTGTGTGTTTGTGTGTTTGTATGTACCCCCACCTCCCCTTCTTCTTTTCCGTATGTGTGTGCAGTCGTGCATGTGGCAGAGGGATATGTGTGTGTGTGTGTGTGTGTGTGTGTGTGTGTGTGTGTGTGTGCCTTGTCAAATATAGTGACATTAGTGTATGCTGCCTCTGTCTGCCTGCAGCTCTCCCACTGTGACAGAGAGAGGATGAGGGAGGTGGAATACAGCGAGCGATAATACGAAAGAGTGAAAGCCGAGAGAGAGAGAGAGAAAGGGAGTAGGAGGGAGGGGAGCAAGGAGAAAGTAGAGAGAGGTTGGTTGAAAAAAGATGAAGGTAGGACGGAGGAAGGGAAAGAGGGAGGCAGAGGACAGGGAGTTATGAGGGGGGACTGAAAGAGGAGAGGCAGAAAGGGAGATGCGAGACAGAAAGCTGTGGCAGCGGAGGGAGGGTGGAAGAGAGCAAGGGAGGGAGGGAGGGATCAGCTGATTTCAGTGAAGATGAGAATCTCCCTCTGCCACATGGGCTTTTCTCCTCCCTCCTTTTTTTTCCCTTTTTTTCTTCTCACGTCTCCCTCGCTTGCCTTTTATTTTCATTCTATTTCCTGTGGCAGCTCTCGTAACGGCCACTTTGCCTGTGTGTGTGTGTGTGTGTGGGGGGGTGTAGAGTACGCTTGTGCACGTGGCTGAATATGCACGCACTTACGTATGTGCACTTGCATTATTTACAAAAAGCCGCTCCTCACAAGGTAAAACGTTCTCAGGTTAAATGACGGGGGTTAGGGGAGAAATCCTCAAGAAGTGAATGGAAGTCACCGCAATGTCCTGCAAGTTAGCGCGCGTTCTGATTAGTGGAAGTCAGTGTGACAAAGAACAAATGTTCCTTTGGAAGACACCAGCGATAATTTATCAAGACAGACAGAAAGAGGGAGGTTGGCGGCGTAAAGGGGTGTGGAGGGGGAGGAGGTATGAACTGGTAGGGGACTGCGTGTTTGTTTGCACACAGCATATAATTACTTGGCTGCTTCCTTACATGGACTGAATCATAGCTTGACACACACACACACACACACACAAACAGTGTGCACAGTGTGTTAATGAGCGTGTGAATCCGTTGGCATCACAGCGCAGCGTTTGACTGCATATGAGGGAATGAGCGAATGTGAAAAATCTGGCCGCACCTGTGCGAGTGACTCGACAAATCTATTGTCAAATCTGTTACTTGCCCTCTCTGGTTCTTATAAGTGACGAGCGATGTTCAAAACACTCCGTTCAGACTGTTTTGTGAGTCAAAGTCAAGACATTCAGGAAGCAGCTTCTCATTTTTAGCCGGCACTAAGGTTAAAATGTCCGATAACACTGGCGGTGTATAATTTCAGCTCTCATTATTCATCATTAATGCCACTGGTAACTAAAACTTCCATCCATCCATTATTTGTAACTGCTTATCCTCCTCAGGGTCACAGTGGGGCTGGAGCCCGGACAAGTCCCCAGCTTATCACCGGACACATAGAGACACACAACCATTCACACTCCCATTCACACCTATGGCCCGTTTTAGAGTCAAACTAAAACTTGTCGGCCAAAATGAAACTTGACTGTTATCTGGTAAAAGTGCTCTCTGCAGCTGCTGTCTGAACTCAGCCAAAGATTATTTGTGAGGGAAGAAACTCTCCTCTGTGATACGGATGTACAGCCACAAGGGTTTCAGCTCATTGTTTTGGTTTCACGCCTGCAACTTCACTGTTTTGGTTCATTCACACCTCTCTCATCAGCCTCGCTTCCGACTGCAGTAAGCAGGTGTTTTCGGCAAAAGAAAAAACATGTCGTATATCCACTGTGTATTACCTGTCTAGCACATAGTGAAGCATTAAGTATGTATAAATATAAGACATTTGTATAGAACAGAATTATAAGGACAGGAAATATTGACGAGGCAAGACAGTCCAGAATCTGGAAACTGGTCAAATTGTAAAATATCAGGACTAATAAATAAGAAATAAACCAGAATAATATTGTGCACTCATTTGTTAAAAAATAGTTACCAATACAACTGTAATAATATGTTATGAAATGACTTCAGGCCACATCATCCAGCCCTTCTATTTACTCTTCAGCAGCACCTACCTGTACACCTTCCTGAGTTTGCACACATCATTGTCTGTCGCCAGCTCCATGCCTTTGCACAGGCCAATTAAACCACTAGGCTGGTCAGCTGCCCAATACACACACACACACACACACACACACACACACAATACAACCTGAACATGAGTCCTCTGGTTTCCTGTCCAAATGTGGGCACTGTGCTGGCTTCACGGGTCTTGAATGTACTTCCTGGCAAACAGAAATGCGTTTTCGCTGCCAGAAGCTGCTGCCAGTGCTGGCTATATAGGACACACTCTTCAATGGTAGTTATGAAATAGTGATTGGCTAAAATAACTGGAATAGCTGCGAAGATGCAATATGCCGTTCCACATAAAAGTTTTATTTTGTTGTCTATTATTATTGAAGGACATTTTGTAATAGAAGGAACATCTGCTTTTATAACAGCAACAATGTGTATGTGTGTGTGTGTGTGAGTTATCCCAAAGGGGTAATTAGTCCTCTAATTAGTCCTGCCCATTCCTCTACAGAGTGCAGGGGTCAGTGACCAAGGTGAACCACAGTGACGCAACCTTTCAGCTACTGAGAATTTAGTGCCAGGCTCATGATGATGATGCTTTATATTAAATATGTACAAATGCTTGAAGGCCTGCACTGTTAAAAGTAGCTCAAATTGATACATTTTACTATTTACCCCAAGTTTTGTTGTGCCATGCGATTATTTTTGTTATGAATTAATGATGCGTTCTCATTTTGCTGCCTTAAGCTGCCATTATGGCCAGGTAAAAACTTCCTGGTTAAATATGAAATAAATGCATGTTTGCATTAGCCGTAGGCCCTCTACACACAGTCAGCAGGAGAATGTTTTTGCATCTGAATGAGTCATTGCTTTGGAGAGAGTGGACACTGCGATCGCTGTGGCAGCATTTTGATTTTGTGTCCCGTCACTGCACTCAAAATTCTGCCCGTTTTTTTGTTTTTTTCGATGACCTTCGAGTGCGCAGCGGATGAAATGACAGCTGTCTGTGATGTAACCTGAAAGTACTCCATGGTAGATGAAAAAAGGTGTCTCGCTAACCAAGTCCTCCTCCTCCTTCTATACTGGACACACTCCACTTTGACTTCTCATTTGTGAAAAAGATTCACCTGGAACTACAATGGTAGACGAGTACGAATGACGTGTTCTCGTTTTGCCTCATGCTGCCATTGTGGCCAGGTAAAGACTTCCTGGTTAAATAAGAAATAAATGCATGTTTGCATTAGCCTTAGGCTCTCTACACACAGTCAGCAGGAGAACTTTGTTTGCAACCGAATGAGTCATTGTTTTGGAGAGAGTGGACACTGCAATCGCTGTGGCAGCACTTTGATTTTGTGTCCCGTCACTGCACTCAAAATTCTGCCCGGTTTTGGCGTTGACTTTGTTTTTTTCGATGACCTTCGAGTGCCCGGCGGATGAAATGACAGCTGTCTGTGATGTAACCTGAGAGCAGTCCATGATAGATGAAAAAAGGTTTCCCTCCTCCTTCTTTACTGGACACACTCCACTTTGACTTTTCATTTGTGACAAAGATTAACCTGGAACTACACTGGTAGTCGAGTATTACTGTAACCACATAAATTCTCAGGTCAGCACAAGATGTTAAAAATGATGAACTCACTGACTGTAAAATTAAGTTAATAAAAGTTAGTTTAATTTCATAAAAACCAGTGTGTAGACTGAGACCGGCCCAGTCCTCTAAGCCAGCTGCTGCGAGACTTTGTTCAATGATTGAGAGGGAAGAGCTTTTTAACACCAGATAAGCATGCAAGGTGAGCTTGATTTATTTGGTCCTCCAAGGGATGTGTCCACTATATTTTTTTTTTTTCGAGCTGTTTATGTGTCTGGCAAAGAGGCCTCATGGCTTGAGGATCCATTGTTAGTGCCAGCATCTTCTGCCAAGGCGACTTTTATGGCTGGTTCTGTTCCATCAATGATGCAGGAAATACGTGTTATGAAAAATGATTACTGGCAGTGTTTTGGAGCAAGAAAGTGCATTTTTTTTAACCTTTCTGCCTGACTATACTCCATGGACAGCATTTCTCTGTCAGATTTATTCATTGCCTATGGAGGATTATTGGTTTATTTATTATCTGGGAGACATGATTAAATTCATGCACTCCTTGCTGTTCATTGCCTCTAATATTGATGATATACGAATTTCAGCCCATTCTTTTGCATTCATTATAAGTTGCTGTGTCAACTATATGGATATGCATCGTCTCTCCTCCCTCTGCAACATCCTTCTTCTTTTCTTTTCTACAAATTCTTTCTCTTCCCTCACTTCTATCTCTCTCTCTATCTTTTAACACCCCCGTCCCCTCCCTTGTTGTGTAATTTACTGTGCTATTGGGTGAGTGTCAGTGAAGATGAATTGGCTCTAGTGTTTGTATTAACATCAGGTCTGGCCAGGCACGTTTAGCACTACAACCACTAGTTCCTGCACAGAGCAAGTGACTTCAGGGATCTATCCATCTTAACACACACACACACACACACACACACGCTCAGGGGCAGAAGATTGTATGTCTATGGTTCCATCCGAGAGTCATTGGTGTCCGTGTTCCCATATATCAGTGTTTTCTATCATCCGTAATTCAGTCTCATATTGACCAGACAGTTTTATGGCCCTTTGGTCAATCTGGTCAATGAGGATTGCTCCATCTGAAATCAATCATGTTTTAATTCAAGTCTCGAAACGCTGCTTTCCAGACAGGCTTTATTGAATAGAGTATTGTATTTCTATTGCTTTTGCTTTTTGTTCTTAAAAAAAAAAAAAAAGTCTGGTATTCTTGTTTTCCTCCTTAGATTTAAATCACTTTTAAAAATGTTTTGCAATTGGACTATATTGAAAGAATATTTTCTAGCCTATCACAGTAAATAATTTCACTCAGTAATTCCAATGGCCTGCTTTAAAATCCAAATGAAATGGCCTTTTGAACTTACGGGAAAAGCACTGGGAAAAGACTTCTTGGTGAAGTGAAGTCACAGATCAGTTCTGTTCCATTCATTTTTTTTCTGCATTTCCTATCAAATCAAACTCTCTTTGACTTTATATCTCATAGCACATGTAGCTTAAAAATTGATTACTCTCTGACTTTACATGCTGACAAGTCCTAAAGTTGGTCACAAGAGACCAAATATCAAGCACCAGGCAAAGGTATCCTGACTTTTAGTTCATAGTATCGGTCATCTCATGTTTTCTGTTAAAAATATTTTTTCAGACGTGTTATTGGGCCTTAAAGGGACATTTTAGCTTCATTTATATCCAGCAGTTAATGAATACATCTACGATGACTTTTATGTAGATTATTAACACTAATTATTTAATTCTACTTAATTAACACTATATTTTCTGAGTGCCACTTCATATCTCCCCATCAGCAAACACTTGAGTGCAGGTGCTCCTTGCCTTCAGAACTCAAAAATTGTATCTAGTAGCCAAACTAAGTGACCCCATATAGTCCAAACTTGGTTTGTGATGCAGTTAGAGAAGGCTACCAAAACCTGATATTAAACTCCCGGAGCTAAATTGTTAAAGACCGTAGTAACGATAAGCATGACATTATCAGTTCTGCTGTTGGAGACATTAAGATGTTTGTCCATGGTGCGTCTCTTTTCCAGAAAAGAGATCTAGAGAGCCTGTGATGTGTGAGGGGTGGGGCCAGCTCTTTGTGGTTCTCTCTTTGTGACAACAGCAGAGAGAAGTAAACACATCCCCTTCATTTCAGGTATGTTGTGTGTGCTGGCAGCTTAGAGTCCACAGATCACTAAATTATGGTAGTAACCATTAGCCAGCTGATTGCTGACCCCCAAAACACTGGTCAGCAGCTGCCTTACATCCTAGTTTTACATCCTAATACTGCTGAACATGAATGTAGTGTCTCGCCCATTAAAAAAAACAGCAATCAACATGTGTGGATGACCATAAACATGCTCAGCTGAGCTCCTGACCTGCAATGCTTTAAGAAACTCACTGTGTGCAGCCAGCCTTGTCTGTTGTATTTCCCTGTAACACGCTATCTGTCACTGCCGCATAAATTAAGCGGTGCAGACGACGGATTATGAAGCATTTTAGGTGCACACACTCACTCTAGCACACACCCGCATAAAGTTTATCCCCTTGGAGAGTCTCATTAATTTGGCCAAGTTGATTTGTTCTGAAAGGCTCTGAATTCATCACAGCCAGACAGATGGTAGAGAGGGATTTCCTAGAGGGGAGGAAGAGAGAGAGAGAGAGAGAGAGAGAGAGAGAGAGAGAGGGTGGCATGGGTCAGATAGGAGGAGCAAGAGTGAGGGAGGGGAAACCAGAGGAAAGTGTAAGGTGGAGAGGGGCTGACGGAAAGAGAAAACAACAAAGGTGAAAGGTATAAAATGAAAGAGACGGGGAGAGAGATGAGCAACAAGAGATCAAAAGAAGAATCGAGTCAAAAAGAGAGAGAGAGAGGGATAATTGAGATATAAATAGGGGAGAGGTGAGCAAGCACCATCTGTCATTTTAGAGAGAGAGACAGAAACAGAAGAGGACAGACAGAAGTCGAGGGAGAAAACGTTGAAGTAAATGAACAGAAATAGAAAATGGAGGAGAGAGGTGAAGATATACATTTCTTTGTATATTTCCAGGTTTTTTCCTTCCTTCACCTTCAAGAAATAGTCTAACAATTTTGGAAATATTGTTATATTCTTTTTTTTTTTTGAGTGAAATGAAATATTAATAAGAATGTTGGTCATGTTGTGCATTAGCATGCAGAGCGAAGCCAGGGCGAAATAGCAATCCTGGCTTTTTCCATGAAATAATGCACCTTGTGCCTGTCGAGCTCCTTAAACGAGTATTGCACGGATGTGTAATTTGGCAGTTGTTTGTCTGCAAATTCACAATATCAATTTCATGAAGTTGACAGATACAGTTATAATTAACACATTGCGCCTTGTTTGTTTAGCAAAAATGTAAAAATGTTTTACTAGCAGTAAATTTCACACACGTTCTATTTTTTGTATGAACAAAAATCTGAACCAAAACCACAACCTGTCGCCTCATCATAGCTGGAGATACTGCACTGAAGTATTGGGAAGAAATCCATTCATCCATTATCTGTAACCGAGGCTGAAGCCTATCCCAGCTGACTTTGGACGAGAATCATTTGTGCCGGGTTACAGACATGACGCGAACATGCTAACTCCACAAAGAAAGGCCCCAGTCGAGGTTTAAAAATTCACATACCTACGTTCTGCCATAATTAAACTGCATTAATGAGGTAATGAAAGAGGGACGATTACACACACACACACACAAACACCACGTCGATCTCCTTTCACATTATAAAAGATTGAGTAGGTAATTGAATTTCACACCAAATTAATGCCTCAAAATGTCGCCACTTTCATTCCTTTTTTATGTGTGACGAAATCGCCTTGTTCTGAGCGTAAACTGCCATATAAACATTCAGCGCAGAAGAAAGAGCATTGCACTTTTGCATTGCACTTTTTATTCACTACCACACGCACGCACACACACACACACACAGAAACATGTTTCTCCCTGTCTCTCCACTATGAATGATTTAGTGAGCGTGCCTCCAACGGGCCCGCTCAAGAAGCCTGTGAAACTAGGTTAACTTAAGGTAGGCTCTGCTGACTTAGAAGGTCCACACACACACATATACCCAATGTCAACAGAATTTATTTTCATTTTTTAAAAAAAAAAACAGGCCATCTATTTAACACTCTATCACTTCTGGTTTGACACCTTTGAACAGCTAAGAGAGGGTGACAGGATCCTCTGTCCATCTTTTTAGCTGTGTCAGTGGATTCCACAATAACAGGAACCTATCCACACAGAGCTGTATCCCATATCACTAAGTATAATTCTCATTTCTGTGTTTATAGTCTAGTGTTTGCTCCTCAGGGAATGCAGTACCTGCTTATCAGAACATTGAGCACACAGATGCAGCCTTATTTAGTTTGTTAGTCTTTGTGTGAGTGCATGTCCTCTATGTATAATTCGAAGCCAGTTAGTCCACACATGCCACCGTTTTTGTTCTTTTAATTGAAAAATATCATGTGGCACTGCCAGTGCGTGTGCCTCCGTCTGCATCCTACCACGTTCAAAAAGTTGCGCATGAGAAAGTGAGAGACAGAGAGACAGAGAGAGACAGAGAGAGAGAGATTATGGTGAGAGAGGAGGATGATGAGGGAGGGAGGTTGAGTCATCATCCTTTTCATCCAATCCCAGTACTCTGCCTGTTGCTTTGGTAACGTGATGTCAGTGCAGCCTCTGGCGACTCCTCTGAGGTTAGGGAGCTTCAGCACAGAGGTGTGTGTGTGTGTGTGTGTGTGTGTGTGTGTGTGTGTGTGTGTGTGTGTGTGTGTGTGTGTGTGTGTGTGTGTGTGTGTGTGGTCTTGTGCATCTCTTTTGAAGTTGTCACAAAAAAAAAAAAAAACAACAATAACCAAGCTGAAAAGTTTAAGGTCAGAGGTCAGATTCAAATGATTACCAGTTGTAAAAGTTAAAGCCAGCAGAACGTGTGTGTGCAGATGTAGGTGTTGGTTCGTGTGTGTCAATACATGTGAGTCTTTAAAAGTTTAAATGGTTCACCGGGTGCACATTTAATTGATTTTCTGTATGGGCGGGTGCTTCAGTTGGCTGTGCATGCGTGGAAGACTGTGTGGCTGTGTGTGTGTTTGCTGGTGAGCATTCAGACGTCAAGGATTTCTATTCAAACCGATCATTATAATCAACTGTTGCTGAACTTTTTTTTTCTCTCACTCTCTCTCTCTCTCTCTCTCTGCGGAGTCAACTAGAATTTGCCATAACTCCTTTCATTGGCTGGATCAGTGTTTGTTGCCTGGCAACATCAGTTTATTGAACACTCTCCATCAGAAAGTCATGGGATGTGCTCAGGCTTTGTTGAGTACAGCACTGCTGCTTTTAGGAAACACAAACAGTAATTTTGGTATTTGAGTTGAAAGGTTACTCTGTTCTGTGTTTGTGCAGTGACTTTCATGTTTGTATGTTGCATGTGTGATAGTCAGATAAAGAATGACACTGTAAAAAATGCCAGTTATCTTACTGTACTGACTTACATAGGCTTTATTAAATAAATAGAGATACAGTATGGAGCTTTTTGAGTTACAGTGAACTTTTTTTCAGTAATTAGCAAATACTGAAAAAGTAAAAGAACAAAATACCTAATTTGATGGAATTGTCAAATAATTGTCAAATATATCTATTTGACAACAAACCACAGTAATTATAATTACAGGGTAATAATGAGAGGATAGTAGCAGGTCAGTTATTGCATTTTAAACTGACCATTAAACATAAAAAAAAGGCAAATTCCTCTCAAAAATTTCAAAATAAAACAAAATAAAGGGAGTATCATGTTTCGCATCATGTATCTGTGCACCCTGGGCAGTTTATTTCACTGAGATCGATGCTTTTTCCCACACTATGTGTGCTTTGGATTTGGACTCTTAATTAAAGATTTAAAAGAGTGATTCACAAATCACACTAGACGCACTTGGGACTTAAACTGGCAAAGACTTTTTTTTAATTTAATTTAATTTGACAAATGCTACAAATAGTGTTGAGTCTACTTATTAGCCAAAACCAATTTCAAGGGATGCAGTAGGAACACTGCTGACACAGTGTAATATCATCTTCTTGCAATAATTCATCAACAGCAAATCACAGCAATAGAATAATATACTTGAAACAGAGTTATACCCTCTAAATCGTAACAGAAATCCAGTCCTCAGCATTATTGTTATGTTTGCATTTCTTATCCATGTGCACAGTGTTGAGCTTTAATGCTGTTAAGTCGCGTTTCCTTTTGAGCACGATGAATAAGTCCAGCTGAAGGGAGACGCAGATTACAACGTGAGGCGTATAGATGACAGATGTCGACACATTAATAGTGAGGTTAAGATTAGAACGTGGGAAGATTTAGTTTCACGGGGTCAAACAGTCGCACATTAAAGAGGATGAAAAGAAAGAGAGGGAAGATGGAGGTGGCAGAAACGCAGAAGAAAAAGCACGTTCTGAACTGCCTCTTACTCTGTTCCATCACACCGAAGAATGTTTGACATTTGTCCATAAAAACTGTAATTATGTGTTTGTGAGGGAGATAGAGATAAAAGAGAACGCAAGTGACATTTCAAAGTGCGAAAGCTATAATCTGCGTGTACGTGGTATGAGTGTGTCTTTGTCTACGTCGGTGCGTGTGTTTGTGAGTGTGTGCGCAATAATGAAAGAGACATGATAAGTCTTCGACATTTGTTCAGATAAACAGTAATCTTGTTGTCCACAGTTGGTGCAAATACAAAATACGGTTTGAAGATTTCAAACCAGGCACATCTTCTAGATCATCTTGTGCAGGCATTTAACAGTTAACAACGTTAAGAAGGTTTGAATAATTTTCACATGACCAAACCTTGCTGCACAGTATTGTGTCCTGTTCCCTTTTGCCCTCTCTAGAGGAGAATAAAATCTCCAGCTGAAATACAGCAAGTTTTGATGAGCTCTCTGAGGTATTCTGAGTAATCATGAATCAGTAGAAGCAGTAAAAACATTGTTATCTCTTCCACATAAGTTTGGCTAACGTTTCTTTAAAACCTGGATGATATCTTTATTACTTGAGGGTTTATTTTTCTGACTTTTCAGTACTTTCTACTCTTTACATCTTTAAGACAGCTTTAATACGTTTGAGGGGATTTATTATTTATTTATTTATTTTTATTTTCTGTATGCCTTGACAGCAAAGACCGGTGCATATAATGCATGACAGACATAACATGATAAAAATGACGTAAACGACGCAGCGTGATGAAACAGACAAGAGATTTGAAGTTTCAGTAAGCTTGACATAGAAACCAAGAGAACACTTTTACACTTTAACTGAGTCAAGAAGTTAAGTTTATTTTTACTTTACTCTACTTAATGCTCCACGAAAACCTTTTTCACCTTACAACAGTGATGTAGAAATGTACTCCAGTGTGTATCAGCACACTGTGACATCACGGTTGGGTGTTATCAGTGATGCTGGGTGTGGTCAAAACCTAAAACATTGTCATGTGGTGAGTACAGTCTTATTATTATTAACAGGAATGATGTCCAAAACTATAAAAAATAATCGTCTTTAACTATCTTTCAAAAGTAGGTGTTAAGTTAAAAAGCCAGTGCTCACACATTCTTAAAAACACACACCCTATCCTTAACTCCCACCTCCACCTCTCTTCTCTTCTCTCTTGTCTCTATAGTCTGATGCACACAGCCATTTGATCTCGCTCGCTCTATTAATGATAGCTGCGGTTGGTCGAAATGAAAAGGGTTTCCACCTCATAACATTATTAAAAATCAATTCATCCCCTTTCATCCCCTGTGCCTTTCGTCTTGTCCTTTTCCTGTCCTCCCACTCGTCCCTCTTCATCCCTCCATCATTGTCTCTCCACCTGGGCCACCTGACTGCATTACATCAATTAATCTGTTCCTTTGATTACAATGTCTGTGCTCTGTTGATGACCTTTATCGCCGTGTCTTTGTGTGTGTGTGTGTGTGTGTGTCCTTTCTGCAGCCCACGCTCTTTCTGTTTTTTGGTCAGTGTGTGTGTGCATGTGTTGGTGGGTGTGCCCTTCATTCCTTTGGTCTTGCACTCTCTTCTGCTCTCACTTATTCCCTCACTCAAGCAGAGTGCTGTCCAGTGTGCGTGTGTGTGCGTGTGTGTGTGTGTGTGAAAAAGAAATAAGAAAAGAATGAAATGACCTCCTCACTAGTGGCCTTATTTTCAGTGTCCCCTCTGTGCCCAGAGACTTTGTGCCAGTTTAATTTATTGACTCTGCTTTTGTGTGTATGTGTATGTGTGTATGTGTGTGTGTGTGTGTGTGTGTGTGTGTGTGTGTGTGTGTGTGCGTGTCTATATATTTAGCCTGGACTCCAGGGTCTTGCTAAGGGAACCATCAACACCGGCTCTCCTCCCTGGTCATTTAGCACAAGATGACCTCCTGTGCCATCTGAGCACAACATACACACCGAGTCAAGCACGTTAAATGATGTCAAAAATGTGCGAACACACGCAGGCACCCATTTATAGAAGTGCACAGTCACCACACTCTCTTTGAAACAAGTGAAAGGAAGCAACTATCATCAGATAGATAGATAGATAGATAGATAGATAGATAGATAGATAGATAGATAGATAGATAGATAGATAGATAGATAGATAGATACATAGATAGATACATAGATAGATAGATAGATACCTGCCATCTCTTCTTCTTCTTCCACCATCCTTCTCCCTTCTTCTCTTTCTTCACACTCTGTCAAACACTTGACACTCTCGCTGCTCCATTTAGCAAAAGGTCGCCTTTCCCTGTCTCTTCTTGTCCCTCTGTTCAATTATTGTAAGCTTAATGGCAGCAATATGCAACCCCCCGTACCTAAAAAGTATGATTAATAGCTGCATGCTACATTCTTGTATACCACAGCATCTTAGGAAAGGGTGGTTGGTTAAACAGGTGCTTTAAGCTGCCTTGTTGTAACCATAAAAATGTTGCTTTAGTTGTTACACGTGGATATTGTTGGAAAAACATATAAAATACTTTGGCAGTGGATGTTTTGCAGTCACATAGTATAAAGATTTTGCATGTTTAAACGTTTATAGTTTCTCTTCATTAATTTCGTGCACACCCACTATGACTAAGACTGGACTAATATACAATGTCACCAAAGCAGTAAAGGTTCTGTTTATTTAGATAGTGCACTGTTTGTGCACTTATATAATTATGTCTTTGTCTCTGTCTGTGTCAATTAGTGTTTGGCTGTCAGTTGTTTTGTTTTTTTCCCATGTCTTCCTTCCCCTCTATGTTTGTCTCTGCCGTCCTGTAGTCTGTTTACCCTTGTTCCAGTCCCCTCTTTTACTTTCTTGTATATTCTTTCTTCCCCTCGTTCACAGTTCACATCCCTCCGTCTCTCATCCCTCTGTCTCGTTAGTGTAATAACCAATTAACTCCGGCTCTTGGTTGCTTCAGTTTTTTTTTTTTATTTATTTCCTCATTAATTCATTTCCTGTTGAAAGCGCACTCCACTGTGATTGGCAGCTCACGCTAATTGCAACTCAGACTGTGAGTGTGCAAGATATGGTTTCACGCAAGCGCGCACACACCCAAACACACACATTCAAGCTCGTAAGTGCACACGCATACAAGGTCATACATATTCTTGCGTATACACTTGTACGGAAACTGAACACACACAGTAATTCTTGCTGGCTGCTGGCACACACATTATAGACAAAAAACTTCTATTACCACAAGCACACACACACACACAGGGATCAGTGTGATGGTTTTAATTAGATTTGGTCTCTAACTCAGAGAGGGAAAGAAGGCAGATTACTGCTGCCCTCCATAATGGCCTTCCAACACTTTATCTGAGATTATAGTGGAGCGAGATGACTTCAAGGTCAGTAGGACTATTGAGGAGAAGAGAGGCTGTTTAAATACCTGCACAAAAACTTCACAAGTCACACATATCAGATGAAAAGTCAAGTGAGCTTCTTCTTCAGGTACTTATTCTGCTTCCTTACATGTGATATTTTCTTCTTTATGGGTGACAAAATGGCAGATCTCATGTGAAACTGTGTTGCTGGAATTTCTACGTATTCACAGAAGAATCCTTGAATCACTGAAGAGCAGCACAGTTCTCTGGTTGTCCGTCCGCATTAGTAGACTTTAACACTTTGGACATTTTTGCACAGTCATCATGGAGCTGTATGAGCTGTATGAACGGATAAACAAATCCCCAAATCAGCTAAACAAACTTTTCTGTGTACATGACTGATTACAGGCTGATTACAGCCGCAATTCTGCATCACGACTAATTTTCAAGAGATTGGACGGAAGCCATGACACATAGACCCGCGCGAACCAAACGCATGCAGACACTCACAGACTGAGACACACACTCCCTGAAACAGAACATGTTAGAGCCTTCTCCTAATGATGTCCGGACTGATCCCCATGAATACATACAGCTCATGGTTTATTCTTACCCTCACGGATCCATAATTCATCACCTAATGGCATTTAGAAGCATAATTGAGTTGTGTTGAACTTTTCGCCTGTGGCTAAGATGAAATGCCACTGTAGCTCTTTAGATACAAATTATGTATACTTTACATTTTTGCTGACAATTTCAAATTAAGGATTAGATATGACTATTTTAGGGCAAGAAAATGAAATAATTTAAATAAAAAAGACATACCAGCCTCCAGATCATGGTATAAAAAAAAGATAATTACCAAAGATGTCGCTGAAACTTGGACTAATGAGCAGACATGTTGACAGCTGCTTTCAAAAAATCTAAAAACTTAAATTTAAATCAAAAAATAGTTGTTCTGTGCGTGGGCAAAGCAACAGTACTCCTCTGTGAATTTGGTAGTTTTCATGTGTTATATTATCCAAATCTGTCTGCCTTTAGCCAACAAAAAAGTCTACAGTCCTTTCTCCTCCCAGCCAGACCTAAAAATGACCAACCCATAAAGTAATCTCCCTCATAATAAAGCCTTTTTGCAAACTCACTCAACTTAAACAATTATTCTACTGTGTGTATTTGTCACCATACATGCTGACACGCGCGTGTGTGGTGCCTCCTCTGTGCCTATATGAGGGGATGTGGGTGTGTGCACAGGGATGTATGTTTATATGTGTTTGGTGGATTGTGTGCGCCGTAGAGGCTTTCCCTGTGTGGCTGTATAAAGTGCACTGGGAGGAAAACGCTGAGTCTTTGATGGTAATATGAAGTGTCATATCTTCCCTCGCAGTTTGTGTGTGCATATTTGGTGTGTGGGCGGGCATATACAGTATGTGTGCTGAGAACTTATGCAATTACAGTTCCTTTTTTGCATTACCGTGCTGACTAAAATGCTGATGGACGTACAGCCCTAAGCTGACACGAGCAATCACTCGGCCGCCGCGTGTGTGTGTGTGTGTGTGTGTGTGTGTGCGTGCGTGTGAAACATATCCAAACACACGCTAATTCTTGGCTTAATGTTTTGTGACTGAGAGCGCTATGTTGTAGGCCGGATGCGCACATATGCGTGCACAGACACACACTCTCTAAGAATAGGCCGTTCACACAGCGGTATTGAGGCTCAGAAGGCCAGTTAATGTTAAAGGATTTTCATAAATTGAGCTCTGAAGGCAGAGATGATCTGTACAGTAGGTCCTCTAATACTTCTCCAGCCTGAGAGTCCAGAGAGAGATACAGTCTGTCACCCTGGGACATTAATCGGCTCATTAACGTTCTTTTCTTCTAAACTGCTGGAATTAAAGTTTCCTTCTCCGTTTATGGTCTGCTACTGCTGATACAACCATTACTTCTAAAGGAATCCATACTTAAATTGACCATATTATCACAGCAGCGGTGTCTACGACTACCTATCCTGCGCTGGCTCCCAGTATATTTTGAGGTTTGAGATTTTTAGTTCTTTTTCTGATGTACAAGGCTCTTAATGGTTTAGGACCAGCCAACATTACCAGTTCATTGTCGTTTTATAACACTTCAGGGCCTCTTCAGATCTCTGCTATTATGGAATTTCCTGCACAAGGCTGTACGACAGTTGAAAATATATTTATTCAACATTGTCTATAACTAACTGCCACATTTTTTTTTGTTTGTTTGTTTTATTCTTATCTCATATTTTTACGGTATTATTTTTTTCTTGCACATATTTTACTGTCCTTCGCATACTTATTCTTGCTATTTGATGCCTGTCTTATTTGTTACTCATTTAATTGTGAAGTTTTATCACACATCTCTTTATGTCACTAAAGCTGCACTCACAGTATGAAAGATGCTATATAAAGTCGTGATTAATGGTAACATATATATGTTATACTCTTTATATATTTATACTAGTCCTACTGGTATTACTACTAAACTAACTACTACAAACTACTTGCTCACAGTACTGCTGTGCAATTTTCATATCAGACAGGAGTGAAGGACTGTGTCACATGATTTTCATCATCAGACCAAAAAAAACATGATGAAAATGGAAAAGGGAGCTAAAATGTGTAGATACAAAGGTCTAATAAAACAAAAACACTGGAAAAATCGTCCTGTGGAGTCCCAGGTGGTGTTCATTGTTTTCTTCCTGCTGTTGTTGCCATGGCATTTTCTGCATGTGCCAATAATGTCTGCAATGGAGAGAGAGGCGCTTTGGGTTTCAGAGCCAAAGCACTGGTCTAGCAGAGGTGTTCCCCTTCCACTATACTGTATCCTCTCTCACCTTCCTCTTCTCTACTTCTCTTCACTTCCAGTGTATCCATTGAACTACATCCTTTTTAAGTTAAGGTTTATTTTACTGTGCTTTGTTCACCTCCCTCTCTCTCTCTCTCTCTCTCTCTCTCTCTTTCTCTGTCTCTCTGCAGCCATCGGTGTCCAGATGACTTTGGACATGATGGAGTCCAGATTCTGGGCCATTGCAGCACAGGTAAGTGCATACACAATACCAAACCAAATAATATAAACTATGACAGTTCTTCCAAATTTTTGTGAATTCCACCAAAAGTCCATTCACAAAGTACAGAGACAGACCTTTCACTGAATGAAGATCTAAATCTAATTAATTTAGATCTAAAGGAAGAAGAGAAAAGAAATTTTGACAGTGACAAAAGAATAAATAAAGAAAAAAAACTCATATATAATTATAAGTTGACTTCCAGCTAAGTTATAACTTTTTACTTTCAAAACTTTGAGCACAAAACAAAAAAACTGATGAATGTCGGGTCCCACTGTGGACTGTTTGAGAATTAAACCCTGTGATTATTGCATTATTATTTTCCATGTTCGAGTTATATTATTTAGGTTGTGTGTTTTTTTTTTTTAATGTCCCCTATAAAACAAGTTAATTGCAGCGCCATACTGGCGCTAATGAGAAACGTGTGATGTATTTATGGTTAAGGCAGTTATATTGAACAATGCTTGTGGAATACTAACAACACAATCATGCTGTTTTTCAGTTACTGTAGAATAATACTATCCTCCTCCTCCACCATCCCGGATAATGACTCCTAATCAATCTCCTGAATTGATCAGTCTAATATTGTTAGCATCTGTGCATCCATACCCATCCATTCTCTCTCAGTCATTTAATTCTTACCGGACTGCTCTCATACAGCAACCTTACGTCGTTTATTTTTCATTCCGGATGAAAGAATCACATCTTTTCTCCTTCTTTTTACTTGTGAGGTTGTAGCCATAGTGATTTCCACCATTGTCAAAGGCTGTGTTCCTGATTTGACTTTAAAATTTCACATTTACATTGTAGGCATTAACCAAAGACCAAATTCTTCTGATTGATTAAGCCACTGTTCGATATCTTGCTCAATAGCACCTCAAATCAAAAATAGCACCTGTCTGTGTCAGGGGTTTAACCTGTGGCCGTAATCCTGTGTTCAGGAATATCCCGTTAAACCACCGGGCTGTTCAGAGACCATTTATTACTGTCTGACAAGGAGTCAAGGATTATTATAGGTTCTTTTTATGCTCCATTAGTTGGTAATTACAGCATTTAAACTTTGTCTAATTCAAAGCTTAATGCAGTGTTTTCCTTATCACTGTGCTCACTCTTAGAGGAGTGCTTACTCTGCTTAAAATATTATTTTGAAAGTCATTAGAATTGTTTTCAGGTGATGTTTTTGTGAGAAGGCTATCAGAGCCGCTTTCAGCAGAGGGTTGTAACGTGCTTTGGGTTCTTCTACGCCTTCGAGAAAACATTTTACTCAACAAAAACTTGCTTAATTTAGCGTAACACCTCTGCTGTAGCAGGTGTTTGATAGCTTGGCTGTTCCCCTCCTCTGCTCCCATGGCTGTAAATGACAGCAGTTAAAAGAGCATTAAGGCTGCTGGCTAGCCATGAAATGATTGATAGCCACCACAGCTAGGCTCAGCAGCCCCCGGGTGTGTTTTTGGTGCGTGTGTTCGTGCAGGTGTGAAGAAGAGAGTACTGTATATGTGTATGTGTCTGTTAATGTGAATGTGTGTCACGTTGACAGAGGCCATATGCATGACCATCTGTGCACAAGGGTGCTGCTATGTCCATATTCATCAACCAAGAACTCATTAGGCATCATTTGTAGTAGCCTTGTTATCCACTAGATTTATGCCGTATAGAAAGTCATTTCAACTCTCTCTTCTCCTGACAAAATTCTCAATTTTCTCTCCGCTTTCCCCCCCTTTATTGCGCTCAACACTTTCCGTCCTCCCCTCCCTTTCTCATCTCCTATACTCCCTCCTTCTTCCCCTCATTTCCTCACCTCAACCCCTCCCTCTCCTCCTCAGATAGCTTACATAATCATCTTATCTTCCTGTCATGGACTCACTGTCAAACATCTTTATTTATAGGGTTGTGGTGTGTGTGTGTGTGTGTGTGTCTTGCTGGGTACGTCTATGTGTATCCACCCATGTATGTGTGCATGCGTGTTTGCATGTGAAATCCTCTCTGTGACCCATTTAAAGTGTTCAGCTCCCTCCTGGGGTGAAAATACTGTACCTACTGTAAATCCTGGTTGAAATACCTACAGTATATTCAGGAGGAAGTGCAGTAGCCAGTCACATGGCAGCTACAACCTTCTGCCAGAGAGAGTGGCACGTTGGCCCAGTTGGTGAAGACACATGCAGTGCAGTGTCTTTGCATCTACATATATGTTGCATGTGCAGTAAAGGTGCTAGGGTCAGTATATTTAATTTTATTAAAGTCCTTGTGCTTATGCAGTAGTAATGATTAATGCATGCATTTAAAAGTACTCACAGTTAACTAAAGGGAAATTTAAATGACTAACAATGTTTATTTAACCTTATCTTTATGTCTTTTAAAGAAAGTTTAATTGCAAGGAACTACTGCACATCTTAAGGGCAGAGTTACATAAGTGAGGGGAAACCCTGTCTGGCCTTATTGCTACAGTACAAGGTTGACTGCCTTAAAATAAGACGTTATTAGTACATGAATTATGGATTAGTGAGGGTAGGAATAAAGTATGAGCTCCCATCTAATGAGAACCAGTCAGAATGTAAATGGAAATATGTTCTGACATAAATGTACAGCACACTCCACTTTGTCTACTGTCTCAGTGTGTGTGTGTCTGTCTGTGTACGCGTGTCTACATCCACACTGTTAAAAGAGAAAGGACAAACGCTGTAAATACTATACATTGACACCTTATGTTCCCACCTTAAAAGATACATCACATTTAAATATATAGTGTGACTGTGAAGCATTGTAGGGAACCATACGTCTCTCGCTGTCCCTTGCCGCTATGTTTTGTTTGACAGTGTGTGGAGACGCACTGAGGTGATGGTAACGAGAATCAAAAGATGATAGATTTTTTTGCCATCCACATCTTGGCACGCTCTTTATCTCATGAACAAAACTCAGCTGCTTTTTACCTTCCTCTATGATGCCATATTTGTTACTTGCATATTGTTTGTGATAGCACTGCACTGCAACCTCCGAAATATGAAACAAAAGTGTAATTAGTGCACTCGCAGAAACAGAAATTGGTTTGCAAACAGGAATATTTCACGCTTTTTTTGCATAATTCTCTATGTTCTGACTTCAGAAAATGGAGCAGGAATGTGATGTATAAAAATCAGGCATTATAGGCACAGCTAAGCACAGTATAGAATAGTGCATAACGCTGTAGTGAGTTACTCATTTTGAATTCAAAAGTGTACACAAGCTATCGCGGGTGAGAAACTCTTTGATTGAGGTTCAGGGAATGGGAGTGATAATTGATGCTCTCACCATCACCTTGCCTCCTCCTGGCGCTCCCAGATGAAACACATTTACCAACAAAGGATCTGCGGGAGCTTCCCAGATTTAGAAAGCCGTCTCCGATGTTGGAAGATAGAATTGTTGCTTATACTGTACGGGAGACAGATATATTCTCAAACAAAGAGAGCGTCCAAGGCAGTTAGCCGTGATGAACAAATTTGGCAGTTTTGATGTTAATTCATTAGAAGTGGGATTGCGGATGGTGAAGATAGTTGATCAGCCCATCTGCTGTTTCTCCAGAGCAAACCATCAGGGTAAAATCCTTTTTGTAGTCGTGAAATATCACAGTGTAACAGAAGGTTTTCCCTGAAATTTACAACGCACAACCTTTTCCACTTGAGACGCTTCATTAGACCAAGCTAGCAATCTTACACACAAATAATAATACCTGCTGCAAGTAAATTTGCTGAGCAAATCAATGCTCCAAACAAAATAAACTGTTTTTTTTTTTTTTTCATTTCAAGGACCCCAGGTATTTTATTTCTAGTGCCAACAATCAGGATAAAATTTACATTTGGGGCCCAATTTCTGGCCAAAAAGGATAGAGGAATAAAAACTCCATAACTCCAATAAACATTGTGACCTGTGGGTTTAAGTAAGTGAGTCTTAAAGATCTAGTGTGAAAGACTTAGAGAGCTCTATTTACAGAATATGGCCTAAATGGAACATAATATGCATAACTATATTTTCATTAGTGTATGATCACCTGTTTTTATTACCTTAAAATCTTTTAGGTGAGGTCCTCTTACACAGAGTCCGAATGTTGAGCCATTATGTTTCTACAGTAGCCCAAATGGACAAACCAAACACTGCCTCTAGATACACTTTTACATATTTCATGTGTTTTGCCACTGTAGCTTTTCCTTCATGCCAGGATGGAGAGGCGAAGGGGGTGCAATCAGCGACTCCACCACTAGATGCCACTACATCCTACACACCGGCCCTTTAAGACTAGACCTATATTAGCATAATTAGCAGAAACAGATGACATAGCGATTTCCTGGAAATTGTGTCAGTCAAGGCAACAGCCATGTGGTGAAGAATCATCATTTCTGCCAGTCCACTCACTGAATTGGAGTTTATTTCAGAGGGCAGCGATGGGAAGCGGAGAGAAAGACTGACATTTTGCTGTAATGGGATTGAAAAGGATGATAGATTGTCTCATTCACACTTCGACACGCTCTATATAGCCTGACCATGAATCCAAAGACATATTGTCCATAGACACCAATCCACACATACCGGTGACATGAGATGTGGCCATAAAGTCATGAAGAGAGCTATTGACATTTTGACTTATGACCCTTTCACTGATGAAGGAAACTGTCAGCAGTACTGACAACTTTCATCCACCTGCAACGGCTCGTATGAAGTAAATAAATCCTGTGATTATGGAAGAAGCACCAAACACCTAAATGCATGTTTTGCATTTTTCATTTCATCGATTTAAAATGTTAATTTGTTACTTTTCTTCAGGGCTGCTTGAAAACCTAAAAAAAAAATCTGTAGTCTTTCATCCATTCCTGAAACTTGCTCTGAGAAGATGTGTAGCTTTGTCACCATTAAACCTACAGCAACAGTGTGAGACAGTTTAGTCAGTGCACTGACTTACACATCATTAACTGAAGTAATGTTTATCTCTCTTTCTTCATGCTCTCTTTTTCGTGTCCCCTCAGCCAAACGACACAGACGTAAGTATGCATCGTTTCCTCTTTTCGCTCTCCTTTTCATACAGACCCAAATTTAACATCTTCAGCACCTGCCGAGCTCTGTGAAGTCAGCTTCACACTCCGCGGTTTGAACAGATTACACACAGAAACACGCAGCCGTGAAACATGCACAAACTTGCAATCAGAGCAGCGCATCGCAGGTAGACAAGACATATCACACACAAATTAACACCTTCTCACCAACGCTTTTTTTTTTTTTTTTTACACGTACGCGTGCACTTGTCTACTCTGACACATGTTTAAGCCTAACACCTTCACAGATAAAAACACAGACAGAGCATGTGTTCAAGTCATTTCCTCATGCACACACACAAACATGTCCTCCTCCAGACACACATACTAGACAGATAATAACACATATCACACGTCCAATCGTCTGTATTTGCTGTGTCTTCTTTCCTCTGCTTGTCAGTGGTGAAACTTTTACTTTCTTTCTCTCTCTGTCTGTCCTCCAGTGCACTAATGTAGATGGGGTGTGTCCTCTTCGGTGTGACAACTTTGTGAGTATCTTACAGGGATCTTACTTTTTGTCTCATATGTAGTGAATATAAATTCTCACGCTTGTATGATTTCATTAGTATTCAAGCGCCGGAGAGTTCAAAAGTGGGGCCGCAAAAGTAAAAAATTGTGGTTTTCCTTTTGAGACGCTTCATAACTCATGGTTTGAATCATAGAAATCATTGTGCTTGTTATCTTTGTCCGTGGTAATTGACACAGATTTCTACTTACTTAAGTAATTGCTTTCTTTGTCTCTGTCCCTCATCTCAGGATATTGACTGTTACGTGATTGACAATAATGGCTTTGTCCTAATTTCGAAACAGCGCAGTGATGTAAGTTCACACACACACACACCGACAGAAAGAAATTTGCTTTCTAGACTTTCTAGTCTAGAGCTATTACCCTTGTCAATTCATTCATTACCTAACAAGAAATTATTGTGTGCCTATTATTTAAAAATAGATTTATAGCTCTCACAATAACTCTCATTCTGTGAACCACTGTTAACCAACAGTGCAGACATCCTGTCTTTGGCCAGGACACTGTGTTCAACCGACCGCCGTTTAACTAGCCATATGTAGGGGTTCAAGGCATTTAAGATGATTATAGGACTTTCATTTTGAAGAAACCCATGTTCACATTAAATAACTTGAGTTTAACTCACATTAAATTCACCTCGGGGGAACCCCCCTTCGAAAAGGATGAATTGATTAATCAGCCAGTTCATTAATTTAGTCTTGATCTGAAGGTTACTGCAGAATCCTTGATTTGTGCAAAGTGACGGTTTATTATACTATCTACGCACATAATTAACTACTAAACTCCCAATGAATGAACAAATGCAACTGTGAAGAACTGAAAGGCTGTAATACATGATTATTTCTTCAGTTTTACAAGTGAGTTCCACTTAATGGAGACCAGATACGTTCTCTGAAATGGGGATGTGAGATCAACTCAAGATCAGCTCAATCTGGGCAAACTAATTATAATTTTACTAAATTGGCTTATATTGTCAGAATTGACTCTCAATTCATGCTTCATAAGTTCTTGCAGGCCTGATGCAAATTCAGAAATTGTTATTCAACTGTCTAGTAGCGACCTCTCCAGTCCCGCTGAGGTCATGGGACAGCAGAGGAACACTATCACTTCTCTGAACAGGTCTAAAGTTCCTCATCGTCACATCATAACCATCTTTATCACGTATGAATAAATGATATTTTCTATTTTCCATTGACTTAAATAAGCTTTCTTGGTTGTTAATGTTTATAATGACCTTTTCTAAACATTTGTATGTTTTTTTTTTACCCAACAGCAGTGACAAGATGGAATATTTTCACATATTGACATTTATAAATTTCAGCCTTTCCCCACAGTGACTATCAACAATAATTGTGTGCAGTAAAATGAGCCAGTGCTCATGAATCACAGCAACTGTATAAGTAGCACAGCTCTACAGAGGACAAGGGACAACAATTCCCAGCCTACAATTATACAACACAACCAAACATGAGCAGCAAAGAAGAAGCACTGTGCTCTGTCAATTTACTGTGTAACTTGTAGTTTATAGTGAGTTTTTTGTGCTCTTGTCTCTTTTTATTGAGTTGTTTAAACATCCACTTACAGTTCTGGAGAAACAGCACTAAACTAAACTGAAGCTCTGACTTCCAAGGATAAATCACAAGAGCTATGATGTGTTAATAAGTGAGGTTTATACGTGTTAGTACACAGACTTCTGACACTGACTCCTGACTGTAGCTTCCTTCCTTATTCCTTTTAAAATGATACCTGTAGGGTTACAATTTCTACCGAGTGCGTGTGATGGATGCACTATACCAACATATATGATAAGATACTACACAGAATATGTAACATAGTCAATGCATAATTAATCATGCAGGTCACACTGAGGTGAAAGTGGAAAAGGATGAACTGGGCTTTGATATTCCCTCCCCATCATTATCATGATATGAATGTAACAGGTTGTTTGACACTTCCATTTTGCCTTTTCTCTTTCCTGATAGGCCGGAAGATTCTACGGCGAGATTGATGGATCAGTGATGACCACACTGATCAGAATGGGCATGTTCAAAAGGTAATGTCCGGTTGTCATGGCCTGACTGCTTGACAGGACAATGTGTCCGTCCGCTTCTCTGTCTTGTCTGTTAGCAAAGAACAGGAGCTTTATCTAGTCCAGACAGGCTGATGCATGAGAGCGCGTAAACTCTGTGCCCCCACGTTGCAATTTTAAGTGCCATATTATGCGTCCCGGTGTCTCAAGCTTATAACACCATGCATTCGTATCTGGCTCATGAATTTGATTACGCATGCTGTATCACAAACAGAGGTAGTTGCTATTGAGTCTTGTCTTAACCAGGAGGTTGGCGTGCAAAGGTTTTCTGTTTACCTTTTGGTTCTTATACACCTAAGCCAAGCATTAGTATGCAAAAGAAACCCATAGCCTAGAGGGCATGCTTTACTGTCATTACAGAGACTTAAAAGCTTTGTTCTTATTGCTATTGCGAGTGTCTTTCCCGCGTTGTACTCTCTACGTGCACGGGGTAACTAATTCACCCGTTGGTGGTATAGATATCCCTGCTTTTCCTCTTTGCTCCCCTTTGAGCCTCTTTGAATGCTCTGGATTTTTCTGCCACTTACTCCGTCTTCTATGTTTGAAATCTCATGAGTGATGCGCTATTTTTAAACGGCTGAAAGATTTCGTCATGCTTCATTTGACACAGGATATTACATAACTGGTTTTGAGCATGCATGAACTTCAGTGGCTGTGTGTTCATGTTCGTACAGTGTACGTGCATCTATCTGTAAGTTTATTGTGTGTGTTTATTTGCCCTCGCACTTCAACCTGCATAAGGACCAAATATGCACAATATAACACAACAAGACTATGTCAGAACACTTGCTGAGTCTACTGTTTAAAAAGGAAAATAATTCCACCGCTGAGATGATTTTCTCTTAGATTTATTTCTTTTCTCAAGTTAAGTTAAGTTAGCGATCAGAGTTTTGAAGGTTTTCAGAGGTTAAGCTCAGCTCCACAACGCTGCGTGTGACAGTCTCCAGGGGGTCAAGGAATCGATGTAAGCCGGTGAAATACTTCCTGAAGAGCAAGACCATGTGCTTTTGTGTGTGTGTGTGTGTGTGTATTTCCTCAGGGTGTCCTTGTTCGACTACCAGGCCATGTGTAAGATGAACTTGCACTCAGTCAGCAGCGCCCGTCCTCTTCTAAGTGTATGTACAGTTCACTCTGGATTCAATATTATGAACAAAAAAAAAAAAGACAATCAATTCTGCAGTAACTATAATTTATCTGTCTATCTTTTCAGCCGTTCTATGGTTTGGCTTCAGCCCTCAAGTGGTTCCTCTCCAACTTCCTACTGTAAGTGTTGCTAGGGGCAACCAAAATTCACTATTATGTATCACTATTCAATAAATTAACTTTTTGTGTGTGTGTGTGTGTAAAAGCAGTGGAAAGTTTCTTTTTAAATGATAACAAAAGACCATTATAGTTTCGACATTTTGGGAGCTGTGTTTGTTGGCTTTCTTGCTGAGAGTTCGATAAGATCAATACCACTCTCATTTGTGTATGGTAAACATGAAGCTACAGTCAGCCAGTGTAGCACAAAGACTGCAAATACAGGGAAACAACTCTCCCGGCTCTGTCTCAAGCTAACACAGATAAAACAAACTAAATTTCACTCAACTATAAATGAAAAAAGAAGTAAAAAAGAAGTTTTTTAAGACGTTATACGCCGGACTTTTTCTTGACAGGTGGTCACTAACTGTCTGCAGTTTCCGTCTGTTGTCTGGCAAACTCTCAACACAACATGACTCACTCATAAAATCACAACACCTATTTTACAGTTTTTAGACTTTTTATGGATTAAATAAACGAGGCATAATAACATTTTAATTAGCAAGCTTTAGAGATGCGAGTAGGCGTATTTTCTGACCTTTGAATAGAGCCTGGCTGAATGGAGCTGTTTCTTCTCTTTATACTAAACTAAGCTAACCGTCTGTAGCTTTATATTCATAATAAAACCAATGACAATATTTCCCAAAATGTTGAATGATTCCCTGAATGTTATCAGCCCAAACTTCCCAAATATTTCCCAAAATGTTGAATGATTCCCTGAATGTTATCAGCCCAAACTGGATAACGGGAAGCTTTAACAGCTTTAGTTTTTACTGTAGGGGTTTAGTAAGGCTAAAGTGGCATGGTGCATCCCGCAGCTTCATTCAAAAGAACACTCTGGTTATCCAGTTAAAAAAAACAGCGACCAATTACTGCTGAATAACTTTAGGACCTATTTTAATAATTCCCATGGCACAACTTTGGGTCCTGGCCCAGTTTTTGAAACCTGTAGCAATCTGCCTGCAATCTGCTTTGGCCGCCTAATTGACTCCCTCTCTCTGTCCACGCTCTTCCTCTCTCTCTCTCTCTCTCCTTCACAAGGTTTCTCCTGGAGTTTAATATCTGTGGCTTCTGGCACACAGAGCATTTCGCCGATGGTGAGCTCTAAAAGGTCAAACTGTATACATCTAAGCAAGAAGACAAATGTCCTTCAGCATGTGCTTTGAAATGTATGACTCGTAAATCTTTGTAACCTTCAGAGCTGGTCTAGATTACTGCAATGTTTGCCTTATAAACCAGTTCTTTATAAATACTGCACATTATTGACATTAATGCAGGACGTCTGGGCTAAGAATACTCACCATCATCCCTTCACTCACTCCAAAGAAAACTCATTACGCTTTCATCATGTCGCTACCAGTCACGGCAAACATGTTGCAGTCAGTTCAATACCACTTAAAACTGTGAGCTGTGTGCTACATTGATCACCAGTCTAGACGTCATCGCGGAATAACAGCGTTGCTTCCTGTGACCCTCTCACCTCTCATCTGCCTCTGTCTCTCCATCGATCGCACATTCACCCACCTCATTGTGCCACCTGTCAATCATCCACTCTTCCTCCTACTATCACATCATCACCCATTCAGCCAAGACATCTTTCAGCGTGTGTGAGTATCTGCCTTGTAGTGTTTCTGAGGAAGATCAGTGCTCTGTAAATCGACCTTTTTTTTTTTCTAAGTTGTGTTTCGTGCGGTGTAGAGTTTGTAGTACTTCAAACAAAATTAAAATTCGGTGTGTGCGTGTGTGTGTTATGTAAGTTTTTTCAGCGGGAACGGGGGTAACTGGCTTGTCCTTCAAAACAAGAGCGAGGCATAGGCATACTGAAACTAATGTAATTCTGGGGAGGTCAGACAGAAAGCATAGCCTCAGTCCAGATGTGAAATTCAACAAGCCATTATGGCTCTTCTGTTCTGCTTTCAAAACCGTCATTTTACCTCTACACAGACACAAAATTCAATTTTGCTTGGAGTACACGGCAAGCTATAGTATCCCCAGTCATGGTAGAAAGAGCAAAAAATGGCTGACGTGTGAAGCTTTTAAATAGTTCCCAGAGTTCTCCTGTCACGCACACTTATCCTGTCAGTCACCAACAAAACGTCACACACACTTATTCTAATTACCAGCCTCGAGACATGACCCATATCTATTTCTCCGTTAGCCTCGGCTCATAAGAAGAAAGGGGACATCCTGCAGCCGTGTGACACCGAGTACCCCAGCTTCGTCTACGAGCCGTCAGTCAAAGAGACCAACAGCATTATTAAGTGTGGACGCTGCCAAAAGTAAGCACACACTCTCGCACACACACACACACACACACAAATCTGCAGTGCAGCCCTCTCTAAGCCCGAGACCAGTCATATTAAATTGTCCTTCCAAAATCCATTTTCTACGGCTCTACGCTCTGCTCTGCATACCGAGAGCAGTGTGTGTTTGTACAAGAGTATCAGGAAGAGGGAAATAAGTAGAAAGGGGCTGAATTAGATCAGGGTACACGGGTTACAGAAAGAAGACTGAGAAGCATGTGTAGAGGGAGAGTGAGAGAGAGAGAGAGAGACTGGAAATCTGAGCAAGGGTATTAAGAGAAGTAAATGAAAATATGGAGACGCGGGGGAGAGAGTGGGAGACAGGACAGAGATGGAAAAACAGTCGGAGGGACGAATCACAGCATGTGTTTGTTTAAACGAGAAGGAGAGAGCTGTGGTGTTGTGGGTTCTGTATTATTTCAGCAGGTTTGTGATCGTGGGTTGAGTGTGAACGCCCCCATGAGGCTGAAAGAGGTACAACACATGTACCTTGTTCTATCAGATATGCAAGCTCTCCTGCCATTTTTAAAAGTCAAATAAAGACCTGCCTATTTGGGACAGCTTTCAGGTGATGTATTACATCTTTATCTCATGTTGCTGTCATTTATCTCTCTTTATTTGTAAGTAACAATATTTACTATTTTTATTTGTTATCAATGCAACAGTCATAGTGGCTTGGTGCCCTCTACTGGACAAAGTGTTGATTGAGAGGTTTTCTTTTCATATGCATGTGTTTCTGTGTGTCAGGATGTTTGTGGTGCAACAGATACCAGAGAGCAACCTGTTGATGCTGGTGGTGCAAGCAGACTGCGACTGCTCCAGACAATACCCACCCATCACCATGCAGCCCAAGGAAGTCAGATATATCCTTTGACGTTTTGGTATTCATGGGGTTTGCTGATTCATCTCAAGAAATTATCTCACCTTAGCGCACATACTAAATTATATATTGTGAGAGTGTACTTGTTTTTGATTAATCGCAGCACCGCGCTCCTCTTATATTCACTCAGACTGCTGATTCACTGGGAGCTGCTGAGCAGGACCATGCTTTTTTAGATTTGGTAGCACATAGCTCTTTGGCATGTTAGTAGAAGAAAAAGATGTAGCACCAAGCTGCACCTCACATTTCCTTTTAAAAAAACAATATGATTATGTACCCGCTGTGACCAAACAAGCCAGAGCTGCTAATGTTGCAACAAAGATAAGATGTCTTCCCACCTGTGAACACTATAATTGTGTTTTGATTAAGCACCATGCTCGCCCCACTCACTCAAACTCTGAGGCCCAGTGTGTGTTTGCTATGGCGCACTTGTGAAAAATGTCATTTGCAGATCAGCTTTTGTATATTAATATTTAAATGAGACTTCAAGAGAAGCTTCTCCCGTTCCTGTTGCTGCTCCTTGACCCCGTTGTACATAATGCCTCAGTGAAGTGTGACAGGATGAGGTCCCAGAAGATTCGCCGGCGCCCCGAGTCCTGCCATGCCTACCACCCCCAGGTCAGTTTCTCAGTGGTTCACCCCATGAATGACCTGCATTGTAAAACCTACATCGTCTCATTGTCTTACGACACTGGCTCTGTGCGGCAAATAGTATTTTCCAATTGAAGCAGACCTTTTTTATCAATCATCAGTTGTGGTAGAAACACAAGGTGAAATCTCTTTCTGTTTTGCCCCCGTAGGAGAACGCAAATGATTGTGGAGGAGCTTCTGTTATATCTCTCTCTGCCTCGCTCTTCATCACCTGTCTCTCCTTCTCGGCACTTGTTTCCTGATGACAGACAACTTTGGTGTTTCACCTGTTCTCACATAAAGGAGGAGATTGTAATGAAGCAAAACGTGTTTGGATTCTGGACACCTCAAGTGGATTTTTTTTTTTTTTAAACATGTACCTGATTCTGCACATTTTGCTCATGACAACCACAAACCACAAAAGTCTCTAATGACGGACCTTTGATGTGGTTTTTGAGCATTTATTGATTATATACATCTGACCTGAAACCTGCAGAGGAAACAAGTTAATGGGCTGTTGTTGCCATGGATACTTTTCCATTAGTTACTTTCTCATACACCACCTTGCATCTCAAAATGAAAAGGGACAAAAGAGATTCAGGTGGTAGTTATGACGTGCCCTGATTAAAGAGGGTATTATGAGTGACACAACGCAACAACAAAATCCAGGAGGACAAATGTCTCATTTTCCTCATCACTGAACTGAATATTGAGGAACATGCATATTATATATGCAGCTGCAAGCATGCACACGTTGAACACTTCATCCTGAATGCATCGTCTACAAACTACACTTTAAAGATTCAATGAGAGAGTGGGGAGAAGGGCTACAGCAATATACAGTATGGTAAATGTTGTGTTGTTGCTGCTAGAAATCATATTTTACAATTAAGGTTGTTTGCGGTATTCATTTCTCTGAATCTTTTGCAAATCTCAAAGGGTGATGGCTCAGTGTCAAGAAAGTAACTGCAATGGAGTTCAATAAAATTCATATGAATATAAAATGTAATAAAAATGATTTTAAAAATGGAATGGAGCTCAGAGTCTGTAACAGCTACAGTTCCCAAACTCAGCGGATAGGTTGGAAATTGTTTCAGTTGCCCAGATGGTGGTGCTAAAGAAGACCATCATCATCATCATCATCATTCTCAGACACCAAATTCTTTTTTCACCTCACACCTTTTTTCCTGGATTCTGTCAGTCTGGACAAATATATCCGTACAAATGTTTTCACCTGGATAGATTTTCTGCTATTTTGAATTTCTTTTGCTACTCCTGCTTCAACATTTGAAGAGTCAGCATCAAGTTGGTTACATCGTATATCAGGACCAAACCTGAAAAAGTTATTTTTGTGAATTTTTGATGTTCCATAAGGTTTTAAAAAGTTTTCAAACCTGCATCTTTAAGTTCAATTTACATAAACACCCATAAATCAAAACTGGCTCAAGTGGTAGAAACCCAACTCTATATACGTGTTCGGGTGCTACTAGGGGGCACCACAAATGCAAAGTCATAATTAGTTGCATGGATGCGTATGAAAATTCACTTTGCATGATCTAAGGTCATGACTCAGTTGCTGCATAAAATTTTGATTGATTAAAGAGGGTGTGACTTATTGAAACAAATCCTTTTTCCAAACATTTCAAACTTCAGAAAATCAAAATAAATCTCCTGCACATCCTACGGAGTTAATTTGGTATTCACCATATTTATTCATTATTCACTGAATTGTGACAAAGGTGGGGGAGCAAAGATCAACTAGATCTGTGCTGCAGAAACATACAATTACAAATGTAAACAAGATTTTTTTTAATATTTTGCCAATAGGTAATTGTTGGTATGTCTGTCTGCGAGTGATAAAAGCAATTAATGTTGCTGGGTAGAGTTGACCTGGGTTCTGAACTGAGGTCATTCTCTTTGGAGGTTCAGACTTTCCAATAGTGATGCTATGCTCTGGACACAGGCTGCTACCTGGAGAATACGGCGCTCAGTCATTTGCAGCTATTGCTACTCATATGACAATAAACTCAAATAAATCTAATTGAAATAATTTACCCGATCTCTCTGATTACTTTACTGTCTTTGTCTTAACATGCACTGTGGGTCACCATTTGAAGCTTAAGCAGGTGTTCAGACTTTGTAAGGCAAGTGTGGTGCTACTGATTAAATTATAGTATGTCCTCATTTCTGCCAAATGGCCTATACCTTCTTTCAGCTACATCGAGGAGTGACAAGGAATCTTCCTAAAATCACGGTTTGACTGTTTAATTTACTTTGTACAACTGGTATTAGAAAAAAGTTGGGATGCTGTGTAAATAAAGACAAACTGATCTGCAAATCCTGTTTGACATATATCCAATTTTATACAGTACAAACACAAGATGTTTATGGTTTAAACTCATATACTGTATTATTTTTTTCTAAATATGCTCTCATTCTGAATTTGATGCCTGCAACATGTTCCAAAAAAAGTGGTGACAAGGGCAACAAAAGACTGAGAAAGCTGATCAATGCTCACAGAACAACAGGTAACAGGTGACAGTAGTGGCATCCTGGAAAACCAGTGACAAGTGCCCCACTGCAACATTCAGAAGTATATGATGCAGTGTGTGTGTGTGTGTGTGTGCGTGTGTCTATAAACTTATACTGCAGAACTAACTTTTATAGTTAGTTAAGTTGTATTTCAGATCTTTCACTTGCAGTAAATTACCAATACCACACTGAAAATGCTCCACTACAGTAAAAGTATATAGGTATTCTACTGAAATTTTACTTAACGCTTCATAAGTAAAAATGTGTCGCAATGGTCCCTGTCACTATTTTACTGTTAAATAAATTGCATTAATATAAGGTCTCGTGTAAGACTGGGAGCCTCTGTTTTCAGAATAAGGCCGACATTGCTTATAATATTCATCATAACTATGTTTTCATGAAGGTATAATCACCTGAAAATAAGAATCTTTTTGTTTTTGTTACTTAAAAATGAAAAGACTTTTATATCTACTGTGGTTTTGGGTATTCTTCCATGGAGGCCACCATGTTGAAACACCATGTTGTAGCTCAGGGCAGACAAATTAAATATGGACTCTAAACAGGGCCTTTCTCTTTTACACAAAGTAGGTGAGAGTGATGTGAGGAGACTGCAGTGCAGCAGTAGAGAAGACACGTTCAGTCATTTTTGGAGTCATACAGAGGGATACTGTGACTAATACAAAAAACTACGTTTCCCACATTAGTGCTTGGTTCTGTTGGTTGGTTGTTGTCTGCAGCAGGTGTTGTAATTAGTGAAGTAGGCCGGTAGGGGCGCTAGCTTTCCCTCCCTGTCTCATTGTTTGTGGCTCACTTTTGCTCTGCACCGCCGGGCGGAGAGAGACGGGTCAGTGGAAAATGGCGGACGGTGTGGATCACATCGACATCTACGCCGACGTAGAGGAGGAATTTAGCCAGGTATTAACCCCACTTTCACCACACTTCGACTAAACGCGATGCTTTCTGTATATTTTGTACACAACTGGCTGTTATTGTGATCGGAGAGTGGCGCATTGGGCTGGTCTAACGAGCTTCTCAGGCCGCCTTTCACCATGCTGCAAGCCTGCACCCTCAGCAACAATTACCGCCTCGAAATGTTGCATCTGCGGTGTGGTCTACATTGAATACAACGCATGCTGCATGTAATTGTCGACGTGCAACGTGCAGAATTAGTTTATTTCTTTAGGCAAACGCTAGTAGCATTTCAGTGTTTAGCCTTTGAGTTTCAGGCCTCGACCAAGCCGCCTGTGGCGGGCTAGCAAGCCAAACAGATGTAGCTGCGTGAGCTAGCTAGCGTTAGCTCCTCTTAAAATAATTACATTTGTTTGGTTGGATTTTTAAGTCGTGTGTGCTCTATGTTAATGTAAGTAAACCCTACTTTTAAATGCGGTAGATATGAGACGTCAAGCGTATGAATTAGTAACTCATTTTAAAATGTTTTTATTGTTTGTCGTTGACTGTTAGCTTCGTGTAGCGATAGCATCGGTGTGTGCGCTGGATAGATGTAATGTTTTCTTCCGACGCACACGCCCCTTTTCTTTAAAAACTCAGTCAACTCAGAAAAGCAAATATTTCTTATTAGTTAGAAACGTTATTTCCACCTTATTTGCAACTAAACGGCCCCTTGTGATGTGTGTTATCCCGAGGTGCATTCAGCCTCTCACGCTTGCACAGCATGTCTTTTAATTCATGAGCTTCTTCTGCGTAATTCAACCAGAGGTCACTCACGTTGTAATATCTAAATCTAAATCTATACCTAAAGACTCCATTTACAAGTAAATAAGTAATAAAAGCATCACTTTGATTATTTTAAGTTGGGTTATGTGCATTCAGTAAGAGTGAATGAGTAGTTTATGCTGTCCTGACACGTCCTTTCTCAAGCACCTTTTGGGAGTGCCAGCAATACTATGTGTGCTTTTACACAATGACTGCGATTTCCTCAGTAACTTGTTCTACTACATGTCAAACAGTCAGTCAATCAGTTGTCCGCATTGCATCTGGTTAAATGCACAAAAAAATTTGCTGTGCTGAGGTGTTCGCTCGTGCCCCAGGCACAGGAAGAAATCCAGGTTGCACTTTATGTTTTTAAGATAATCAGATTAAAGTCTTTTAAACGAGCCTGTTAAACAGTTGGGCGGTACATAAGAGTCTCACCAGCTCTAATGGATTTAAGGTAATGTGAAAATACAGTCTTAACGAGTAAATACTCCAATACTTAATGTATGTAAGTGCGAAACAATGCTTGCCTTTATGTCTGATCTGTGCACAGTCAGCATCGGGAGTTCGCACACTGCTAACCTTACTGAAGCGATTGAGGCAGGAGACCTAGTCGATGATTGTCGATAAATGAAAATATTCACACTTCCCCAAGTTATGAACTTTTATTGCATATTAGATAAATCATCAGGATTTCCTACCGCACCGGTTATTCAGTTAAATTGTATTTATATCACACTAAACCATAACAGATGTTACCACAGGACACTTTTCATACAGAACAGACACTCTCAACAATTCCCGCTAAGAGCAAAGACTTGATGGTAATGCTGATCCAATGTCTGATGGCTGTATATATTTTGGTAGTGTCACACTAATAGATGAGATGGGTGTCAAACACGTTTGACTGAACCGTTGCTGTTATGCTTAACAGGAAGCCGACTACCCAGTTCACGAGCAGATTGACCTGTATGATGATGTAATATCCCCATCGGCCAACAATGGTGACGCTCCAGAAGACCGTGATTACCTGGACGCACTGCCTGCACCAGGTGGCACAGAGGGAGGGAAGAGTGCCCCGCCCAACGTGGTGTACACTTACACAGGCAAAAGGATTGCCTTGTACATAGGAAACCTCACATGGGTGGGTATCACAGAGTTCTGATATGCGGAGGAAAAAAATGTTTTATAACTGCAGTTACAACATTTTCTAGTACAAGCATTCGGTTAACAAGGCATCCTTGTGCCATGTCATTCATCTGCAACTTGTGAAACATCACACAACTATCAAAGTGAATATTTCAGTATGAATGCATGACAACGCTGTCTTCTTTCATGCAGTGGACAACAGATGAGGACCTGACAGAAGCCATCCGGTCGATAGGCATCACAGATGTGCTGGAGATCAAGTTCTTTGAAAACAGAGCCAACGGCCAGTCAAAAGGGTGAGATCTTAATTCACTGTGTGACGCAGTTGGACTAAATCACAGCCTGCTACTGCTTATAATTACTTCTTCTGATAGTGAATGCAATTCCATGTTGGATGGGGCAGTTTTATGCATATCTGGTAATAATGCTTTCAAGTTACGGTTATGTATACTCGTGCATATGAGCATAGAGGTTTTTTGGGGTTTTTTTTGCCAGTTTAAATGTTAAATCCTTGATCCACCAGGACAACACTAGTCACAAAAAGCAGGCACCGTCATGAGACATTATAAAACTCTTAAAATAAAATTGAAAAAAAAATGTATTCTTGCATTGAATCATTCATTTGCATGAATCTGACAGGTTTGCGCTGGTGTGCGTGGGCTCAGAGGCATCATCCAGGAAGTTAATGGAGCTTCTGTCAAAGAGGGAGCTCCATGGACAGAATCCCATCGTCACACCGTGCAACAAACAGTCCCTGAGTCAGTTTGAGATGCAGTCACGCAAAAGTAAGTAGATCACGTGCACACATTTACATTTAGCCATTTAGCAGACGCTTTTGTCCAAAGCGACTTACAGAGAAGGGAACAGTCAAGGAACGATGCACACACTCATCAATAAATTTCAAAGTTTAGTCATCCTTGCAAGCAACTCGCAAGCTTGTCACCATGGGGGTTTAAAGAGGCCATGAAAATATATAGATATATAAATATGGATATATAAATGGATTTTATGTACAGCCACATGCACACATTTGGTACAAGTATACACACATTATCACACGTATTACATCTCGTCGTATCACAGGTACCCAGTCAGGCCAGATGTCTGGGGAAGGTAAAGCCGGTCCCCCAGGTGCTGGTCCTCGCGGAGGTTTCCCCATGGGTCGAGGCAGAGGCAGGTTCCCTGGACCACCTGGCCCCGGAGGAGACCGCTTCCCTGGCCCTGTTGGGCCTGGAGGGCCACCACCACACTTCCCTGGTTAGTCTGGTATTTGTGCCAGTATGATGGGGACACTCAGTTGAAGGAACAGAATAGTTAGTTTGTAGATTAAAGTAACAAGAGTTTATGCGATAGCCGGTCTAATTCAGAACTATGCACATTTAATGAATACCAAGCAGATTCAGCCTCTTGTTATTAGAACACTGGCAGGATAATTCAACTACTGACATTTACCATTAATCACCAGCTTCTAATTTAGACATTTCAGCAATCATTGAATCATACATAATAGGAGTTATTGGACCTTGTTGAATGTGACATTAATCTTGTGCCAAACAAGGTGAGTTTATGGCAGTAACAAAGTTGCTGCTGCAAGAGTGAGAGAGTGTCTATTTTGGTCACTGAAACTGGTAAAATTATTTTCCAATCTCAGCAGTAGAAGGGAATTCATTGGAGACACATGCACACGTCATCAATCACACAGTTATATCACTGCAGTATGTGTGACGTGTATGAATAAGTTTCAGAACGGGAATCAGTGCCGGTGGTGGTCATGCTCCATCTCCTGTGGAGGTTTATGTATCTGGATTCCTGATATAGACTCGTTTAAAGATACAGTTATATTTTGAGTTTTGTGTTTTCAGGCTCTTGTCATTCATGTGGTGATTTTTTTTTCTTCTTCTTAATATAATCTAACAGAGCAATAGATTGAATTAATCATCATAGTGTGACAAATGCCTTAAAAAACTTGAGAGTGAGATTAATTATACCTCTGCTTTCTGTCTGGCAGTGCTGCTTTGTTAGCACAGTCCAGGCTATGCTACTACTCACACCCCGCATGGAACCAAGGCTAGTCAGTTGTAGTGTGTTTCTTGTGAGGGAGCTTTCACCCAGTAAATCTCTCCTGGCAGGGATATGTCTTTGCATGTTTCCCTCCCCATCTGGTTTGTTCTTTCTTTGCCCCTCCTTCACCTCCAGTTGAACAAATAATCCTTCCCTGGCTGCAATTTTCTGCTCACTGAAATTTCTGACACCATTCCTTGACAAGCATTTTGCTCAATGCTTTTATTTGGCAAGACCAACCTGAAACTCCTCGCAAAACTCTTGTATTGGCGTCCTTACACATGTAGTGGGAGAGAATGGAGTTGCCAGCTTTTTCTTTTTTTCCCCATTTTTGCGTCTTTTCCCCTTCATCCCACCCTTTTCACATCTCTTCTTTCGCTTAGTGGCTGGTGCCCCGTGCTGCTGGGCTGTGACAGGCCTTCAGGTAGTAGAGGGAAATTTATTAAGGGAAGAGTTGTGATTGGTTTGCTTTCTTCCCCATTAGGCTCGGGGATGAGACCAGATCTGATTAGGCACCAAGATGGCCCTCTGATGGATATGAGTTTCAATCCCTTCCCGCCGGGGGGCAGGAACGGGAGCTGGCGTGGCAGAGGTGAAACACCTCGATTGATCTGATTGATTTGATCGATCACCTTTTTTATCCTAACCCTCAGCTGTTTATTGGTAGGAGATGTGCCGTTGAAACTGTCCTGAGCTGAGTTTCTCACCAAACTCTCCAAATCCCCTAATAGACAGTTTCCATCAAATACTGTTGGCCCTAAATGAGGCCAGAGTAAGTATTTTGATGTGTTCACACGAACAAGAGATGTTGTGTTCTTTTGAGGTCAGTTTAGATTCACAGTTACACAAAATGGTTTTAAACCATCCTGACAACTCATCCACATTCACACTGCCTAAAGCAAATGAAACTTTCCACACTTATATTAAACATAGGGACAATACATACTTAGTACTGTACTTTAGTACCCCCTGTAGTGAATTGAGAGACTGTTGTCTAACGACGTCACCCTGTTACACACAGCATATGAATCCCTTTAGTTTCTATAAAATTCTTTCATGCAGTTGCATGGGAGTCTTGAAACAAAACAAAATGTGTCCACTGACAAAGCCATGTAGTACTCACATGCCTCAAATGAGATCTCAAAAGTGGCCCTTGCTTTCAACAGTCTGTCCGCTAACTGCAGTATATACAGTGTCTCGCCATGCTGACCTCTTGGGGCTCACTCTGGCAGTGCAACGTCTCAGTTGAGTGTTGAGGAAATTAAATGCAGGGCTTCTGGTTGAAACATTTGTCTCATCATCTGTTCTGTTGCCTTCTGATTTCATTTGCAGCATTATTTTGTGGTCTATGACCTTTTGTTGTTCCCTGTAGCCATGGCTTGCTCTTCCTTATCTGTCTGTCATTGTCCCTGCTTTGAACTTTCTCAAGTACCTACAGGGCATCTATATTTGAAGGAAAACATGGAAAACACAGGCTCCTGCTGGATATTAAAATCAGAGCTTGTCTGATTAAAAATGGCCAAGGCAGTATGTGTTTTATGTTTTAAACCAGTGTTTGTGATTTCACCGTCATACTCAAAACGTTGGGAAGAGCTCTACCTGCTGTAACGTAGATATGAAGATGTAGATGAAGAGTTCACTAGATTTATCTTTGTCTCTTACGCTTCTGTTTTGTCCCTTGTGTTTTCTTTTAGGTGGGATGCAGGGTCCCCCACGTCCCCCTCCCGGTCCACCTGGTCCCCCTGGTCCTCCAGGACCTCCACCTCCTGGCCAGGGTCTCCCCCCTCCCCTCGCTGGTCCTCCAAATCGTGGCGACAGGCCTCCTCCCCCTGTTCTCTTCCCTGGTCAGTTCGGTCAGCCTCCAATGGGACCTCTCCCCCCAGGTCCCCCTCCTCCAGGTTACGGCCCTCCCCCTGGTCCCCCACCCCCTCAACAGGGCCCTCCACCCCCAGGACCCTTCCCTCCTCGCCCCCCAGGCCCAATTGGGCCCCCCATGGCTTTGGCTCCACCTCCACACATGCCAGGTCCACCACCGGGTGGACCACCCCCGGCACCCCATGTCAACCCTGCGTTCTTCCCCCCACCTGGAAATAACAACATGCCCCCCAATGACAGCCGAGGGCCCCCTGGACCAAACGACCCATATGGACGCCCGCCTCCATACGAGAGAGGGGACTACGGTCCTGGAGGCCGGTAAGAATGGGTGGTGGAGCTAATGTTGAAGCTAATTTGCATTGGTTTTGTCTATTTTAACGCTCAAACTTACATGTGCCGTGACCCTTTTGTGTATTTGTAGGGAGATGGAGGCATCCCGGACGCCCCTGAGCGAGGCAGAGTTTGAGGAGATCATGAACAGGAACAGAGCCATCTCCTCCAGCGCCATATCTAGAGCGGTGTCTGATGCCAGTGCAGGTAACTCACACAGTAACACATACTATACAAGTACTTGTTGTGGGTGTGCTCAGATTTTCTGCCAACAAGACAAACTGGGAGGCAATTAAAGTTTAATACAACCTTGT
Organism: Protonibea diacanthus; assembly: GCA_028641955.1. Lineage (NCBI taxonomy): Eukaryota > Metazoa > Chordata > Actinopteri > Sciaenidae > Protonibea > Protonibea diacanthus. The sequence continues at coordinate 11,060,832 of CM053997.1, read as the reverse complement.
GTTCTCTTTAGCTGACTATGGCAGCGCTATAGAGACCTTGGTGACAGCCATCAGTCTGATTAAGCAGTCCAAAGTGTCAGCAGACGACCGCTGTAAAGTCCTCATCAGTTCCTTGCAGGACTGTCTCCACGGCATTGAGTCAAAAAGCTATGGTTCTGCCTCCAGGTAAGACTTTAATTTATGCAGTAGTCATTCAATGTTACATTGAAGTTGTACAAAAAAGGCCTAAAATAACTTGAAGCATGAAGGTCAGGAAAAGAGATAAACCAGCCAGATTTGACAATGTTTGGATTGTTTGCCTTCCATTTGATTTTTGGTTATGCATGCTGACTGTATTTAAATAATGTCTTCCAAATGGGAATTGGTCTTAGAAAATCCAATTGTCTTTGCCAGGCGAGAGCGTTCCAGGGAACGAGACCACAGCCGCTCTAGAGAAAAGAGCAGACGTCACAAGTCCCGCAGTCGTGACCGGCATGAGGACTATTACAGAGAACGCAGCCGGGAGCGGGACCGCCATCGCGAGAGGGACCGCGACCGAGACCGCGAAAGAGAGAGGGAGAGGGAGTACCGACATCGCTAGACAGCAAGGGAGGTGGGTACAAGAGATGTTACTTTCATGTGTTTTTGTCATATGCTCTCTTCTGTCTTCTTCATCACTGTTTGTCTAAGACCTGGACTAAACCAGTCTAGTTCAGGCTCCACTAACCTAAACTCCATGGCAGAGGAAGAAAAACACCAGTTGAGTTTTAAAAAGTCTGCTTTGATTGCTCACCTCTTCTCTTTATGTTAAAGACTTCTAAAGAGTCATAAACACATTGTGTATAGTGGGTGTGATGTATTATCACCCAGAATATAACAAGGAAGTGCAGTCCTTCATAGGCCATCAAGGGCTTGATTTAAATGTCCCTCCTATGAATATTTGAGAAAGGAGACAAGAAGCGATGAGTTGAGCAAGAAAAGACTTATTAAACTCAGTTCTTTGGTTTCAGGTAGGTGTGAGGTAAGTTTGATTTCCTTTTCAGAAAAAAAAAATCATGATTGGTGATCAGTTGTCTTATTGTGTATTTGGTCTTTCAGACAATGTGTGTAATACACACTTGATGTATTCATGATGCTGATGAGTTGAATCTATGCTGTGGTTCTCCCCAAATCAGAAAATACACTGATAGTTATTGGAAATTGACCCATGTGGATGTATTGTTAACTTTTTGGTCTACATGCCTTAATGGTTGGTAATCTGCAAAATTTGTCAGCCACTTTTTATATTCTGCAAAACAAATTTTTAAATAAAACAATGAATTCTCTTACAGACAGCAGAAAACATGAGCGATATGGTAAGACAACAGCACCATTGTGCTCCTTGTTGATGTTTGTAGACTCTGTAGATACACCTTTGACAAATATTTTGTTTTACCAGCAACTATGGCCAGTGGACCAAAAAAAAAGTCTTGGCTTGAAAATCAAGGTTCAATACGTAATTGCCACTTCGTCATATGAAATTTTGACTGCTGAGTTGGTTTGTCAGTGTGCTTGTAATAATAGTGATTGGCTTCATTGGTTTCAGATGTGAAAATATTCCCCAGTACTTAGTACAGATGTAGCATTTTCTGTGGTGTGTTTCTTCAGATTGGATTGTGTTTTTAGAAAAAGAAAAAAATGACACTGTTCAACTTGTCGATAGTAGACCAATCTACATTTTGTAAATGTTCCACTCACAGTAATGTTGTATACATATTTCCATTATCAGTTTTAAAGTTGAATATATATCACTGTCATGTTAAAATTACAGGGAGGTGAACATTTCAATTAAAGTGTCTTATCTGGTGATTTTTGGACACATCAAATCTTTGACAATGTGATTGTGCCATATTTGCATGTCAGTAATATTGCCCAGCACTTCACTTTTATCAAACTGAATGTTTTGCAGCCGAGTGTTGCTCACTTTTAAAACATTGAACCTCAGTTTAAGACATTGAGGTGAAGTGAAAAAATATTCATACCTTGATATCGTGATTGATGCCCTTAGTACAGATGATGTCATATCTTTTGAGGCAAGGGTCAAAGGAAAAACAAAATTTGATGTTGTGCTTGTATTGATCTTACAGATATATTGTTGGCAACAGTCGATTACATGAAACAGAAATATAAATTGGGGGAATCAAAAGCTATGATCAGAAAATCAATGTTTCTTGAAAACCTTACAATTTTAATGTCAGCCTAGCAAATTATGACATTGAATGATACATAGTAATTTAAATTTTAATATTTGGGTTTTTGTGTGACTCTTGTATGTTCATGAAATGATTTCTGTTTAGGCTGTAGTGTTGATTTTTAAATGATAAGAAGTTGGCAAGAGATCATGCAAGTATTTCTGAGAATTTTTGGCTCATGGATAGAACTAATATCGATGTCAATGGTGTGTTGTCTGAAATTATGAGGTAAATATTTTTAGGCTCCTGTTCTGACACTCTCTGGTGTTTTGTATGGATTCTCGGTGTTAGGGTTCCACAAATCATTTTGTAATTTTTGTGGGAAGATGCTTTCTTCCATTGCGTCACTTGCGTGTTGGACAACACATCTTGTAACTTGTAAAGTTTTGGAACTGCAGTTGAAATATGTTGTTTGAACGATGTTGTGTGTCGTTCTGATGTCCTTTACTCCCAAAACGACACAAAGATGTCTGTGGTGTTGTGTGTAAATCAGTCCATCTAGAGCAGTCTTAGTAGGTTGCATGGAGCCTTCATCACCTCTGCACAGTTGCGCATCACCCTAAATAATATTTCTCCTAATTCTAAATGAGCTTTTTGACGTAAATTCACACTTCATTCACATTTTACACCTTAGGTCTTAAATAATTTCAGGAAATACACTCTACATGAGGCAAATTATTAGTACATGCACTTGTTCAAAAGTGTTTTTGTTTCTCTTATACTGAGAAATATTACCTGGGGTGGTTTTGCTCGTGTAGTTGCTGAATTCTGAAAGAAGGCAGAACCTAAAATCCAAAGAAATGTAATTTAGGATCTGTCCCAGTAATTTACCTGGGATATAATTAGTGTAGAGTTGTGCTACGGTTTTAGTTTAGTTTCTAATCTCTCGTCCACTTAATTGCCCTACACTACAGTTTTTACTGAAAAGTAAGACTTTGTGTCCACCGGGAACCTCTTTAGAAAAGATAACATTTTCTGATTGTGTTAAAGAAGTATAATTTCTTCATGTTTCTTTTCACTTAGACCAATTCTACATTTTCAACAAACTTCTGAAAAGTTATTTGAAAAGTTACTTATTTTATTTCTTTTCTTTTCTAAGCGAGCACTGCATTTTAAAAGTAGTATTGCAGCACCAATGAGTGCGATCTCCTTTTACACGCATTTTGGTAACTCTGTTAGATAAGAGATCCCCAGTGGGCACAAGGCCTGATAACTTTTGGTAATATGTAGATGCCAAAATCCACAGTATATTTTTTACCAAAATGTTTCTTGGAGCATAAATGAAATGACTAAAGATCAACATCCATCTTTGGATTCAGTCTGATATCTTAGAGCATGGTAATCAGGGAAGAATGAGAAGTGAGTATATTGCTTTTACTCCTGATAGTAGTATGGCTATTTGTTGTATCCACAGATATGCTCTAACACTGTTTTATCTGTTCATATTGCCATGAGGTGATGTAAACTGATTGCACCAGGCTGAAATGACTCTTTATGATCTCTCTTCAGTCTGTCTGTAGGTGTATATGTGTTTGGGATCACAGCCTTCATGTCCTTTTTGAACAAGCATACTATTTTCTCATGTTAAACCAGGGTCAAACAGAGCCGGCAATAAGCGTTCACGTCCATTTAAATAAGATAGAATTTATAAATGAAGGAGCTTATATATTATATGCGAGTCCCCGGAGGAAAGGTCTAAAATAAAATTATAATTTAAATATATAATTTAGAATTTTGACGTTAATTGGCTGAAGACTATTGTAATTCTTTTAGTTCCCACGTTACTGTAGTCAACAATCAGCTGTGTAGTTGAATAGTGTACCTTTCTACAAGCCTGTCCGAAGACACGATGGTTAATGACAAGGTGATACCCACAGGTGTCCAAATGTAATCTGTAAAAGTATTTTAAATGGTAAGTATCACACCATGGCCTGTTTCCTGGAGGACTTTGCAGAAGATAAGAGTATTTGATGGACTGCTTGACCCTGGTTTGACTCAAATTTTATAATATGGCAAAATATTTGTTCATTGATATATTGATGTAATTTGACCATTGACAAAAGTTCAGCCATGCCCATGCCCATTCCCACTTGTACTGGTTTTGTAGTCCCTTTTTAAATAATGGTGTGACAAAGGAGTACCATTTGACCACTGTGTTGTGTAAAATATTGTTATTGTCGGATGAACTGTGTTTATCTGTAGCCATGCCCCATGTAAAACAAAACCCATTCAACAGCACTAGCAGTTTTCAACGTGCATTTGAGTCTTTTGATCCATGTAAAATCATCTGTACTCATTCGACCTGGCTGTAAATGAGGCCTTTGTGGTGCAGATTCCAGTTCTAAGTCACGCTGTAAAGCTAAACCTTGGGTCAACAAGGCTTCATACGTTTTATTTAACTTTAAATGAATAGGCATACCTAGCAAATTTGATCTGATAGATTTTCTGTTAATTGGTACTTGACCATTGTTGACAGTCTAATTGATCATTGCTGCTGCCACTTATAATTATGAGAAAGAGGTTTTATTCCCAGTTTCTTGTACCCTGCATGCTGGACTTTGTCTTTCTCCATTTCTCAAGTATAAAATACTGCAGCTAATTCACTGACAATATATTTAATAGACCATAAAGGGATATACTAAATCACATTGACATTTTTTTTTCTGGTTGTGGCAAATTGTCACGTGTTGTGCTCGAGGCAGATGCATGCCTTTCCTCTTCGTAGTTTTGTGTTTTGATCTACGACTTTTTTGTCCTTTCTGTGCCTTTTTACTCCTGTATTGATTAATTTCCTGAAATTGGTTGTGTCACAACCAATCCTGCACTGTTTCTCTGGTATGTGTCACAGTGGTTTAAGGTGTCAGTGTTTTTAGCTCTATGACTCCTGCTACAGCTTTAAGGAGATCAGAAGCTTTAAAAGATCAGAAGAAGTGGCTAACTTTTTAATCAAGTCGGGGCATTTAAATAAAACTACCAATATCTATATCTTCAGCACTTATAGTTTTATACGTTTTTAAAGCTTATATCTAAAATACCTCAGATGGGTGAGAAGCCAAGTTTACAGGCCCTCATATTATTGATAGGTTTATGTTGTCTTTGCTTAACAGCACAGTACAGCATGTAACATTTTCATTCCACAGAGATATACACAAATAAGTGGCACACTTATTTATATATGACTTCATGCTCATTTGAGACGCCCACTGTTCAGTCCAGCATAGCTTTGCCTTTTAGATACAGCAGTCATGTCCATCCCTTAATTTGTGAATTTAGTAGTCTTTAAATTCACACTTTCTATATGGATGTCCTTGTCTGTCCAAAGAGCTACATGTAACGTGCAAGCATTGATATATAAATTTACTAAACATGCATATGAACAGTTTCAAATCCGATAGTCATAAATTGCATTTAGATATGGGCTCGACTGAGTATTTAATTTTCTGGTGTGTGTACGTGCTGATAGATTTCAAATTTGCCTTTTGGATATATTCCCTGTTCAAGTTTGCATGATATGTTTCTCTGTGTCTGTGCTAGGGTTGGGTGCAATACACAGTCAACTGAGCATTAAAAGAAACAAAGTAATATTTCTGCTGTTAAATGCCCCGTTTTTCAGAGATTTTAAAGTTTTTCTGACTCCAACCAAACTCCAACCTGGTGACTCAAACTGATGGTGAATTGAACCCAGCCCTGGTGTGCACCATGTATGTGTAGTCTAGAGGTTGAATGGTGAGGGAGGGGAAAAGTGTTCACTGTTGGGCTGCCTCGAAACCAAACTCCACCCTTCGTTTTGACACCTTTCAGCTAAACGAGGATCAAGGATGGATGGAAGGAAAAGGAGGATGAATTTCAGTGCGCCACCACCTCCCCACCCTGCATGACCGGAAAGGATTACAACCACCGTCTCTTCCTCCTCCACCCCTCCATCTCTCCTCTCCGTCTCCACCCATCCTTCTTTCTGTCTGTTCATCTTGTCTGCCTGACTAAGAGCAGTGGATGGAAGACCCTGACCTGTGTAAGGCTATGTTATCTAAACATCTATACTCGTGGTAACTAAAGATGAAAGAAAAAAAACTTTCCAAACAGCTCTTTTATTTTTACAATGTTTTATTTGACATGAAAATGACTACTTGTGATGCTTTTTTTTTTTTTGCAAATAAATAATAAAATGGCCCTCACAATTCCTGCTTAGACACAAACATTACATCCACTTTTTTTTTTCCTTGGCTCGCTGTACTGTGTACATTCGATTTAGAGATAAATTTTTATAGGGTACATATTTGATGTTTTCTCCCTACCCCTCCCTCTCATTCTCATTTATTCTTTTCATAGTTAGTATGTTTGTAAATGTTTCTCTGCTTTTGATTAAAAACTAGATGGTGTTGTAATAAAAAATGTTTACTGAGGTACTCGATGCATTCGGTGAATTCCTCTACATGTTTGGCTCATTTATATTAAATGTATATTTTGGACTTCAAACTGTTTTTCATATTAATTTGTCTACATTTAGATCTTATATTTTTTTACTTTCAGCTGTATTATTAAGCAGCTTTATGTTTTAGGAAATAGCATCCTGTATTTTAGTCCCTTTTTTTGTTATTTTTTTGTTATTTTATTCTTCAAATGGATAAAACTTTTACAAGGTAAGGCATATTCAACAAATGTACTTTTTTGCATTGTGCATTTATTGTGCATGGTCGGTGGGAGAATATGTAGGCCTTGAGCTAGTTGGTCTACATGTGCATGCAGCTTTTTGGACCACACACTGTACACCAAAAAAAATACACAATACTGTTCATAAAGTGGTTTCTGTTTGTGTGTAATCACACTGAATAGCGATTATCCTCAGTCATATTGTCTTTGACGTCTTTGTTTCATTAATGTCAAATATTTGAATACATTTCGTAATCAGGTCCATTCATCAGCCATTGTTGAAAATTTGCCATTCTAGGTAACTTTTTTTATTCTGGTTCCACACTTATGCTTTTGTATGTTCATTTTTAACACTGTTCTACACCGTAGATAAACATTTGAACATAAGGAGCAAATTGATATGCTTTTTGTGAAACATTATCGTCATGCAACACATCTTTTCTATTTTTTCCACCACCCATCATGTCCATGTCTTGCATTTTGTTTAGAGTGATCAGCAACACTGGGATACAGAGCTTTTAGTTGGAATGTTTAACATGATCATTTTGGCAAATGAGCACAGAGTTACCTGTATGTTTTTTACTCTCAATCAAAACCTTTAATAACACAATATATGAGACCTGTTACTGGATTTCAGTACGTAAAAATGAAAAACTGTCATCGGGGGTGTCATATTGCTTTGTATTTCAAAACAAAGGAATATGGATAAAATGAAATTTGAAACATTTTCTTGTATGAATGCCACAAAATCACTGAGAAATACTGATTTTAACATTACTGTCTACATGGTCCACAATACCATCTATTGTTAAAATTTAAGAATCCTCTTGTGTTGATTTGTTGTCTCTTTGGAGATTATTAACTTGTCAAGGTGATTGTTCTTTTGTTTTTTTTTGTTTTTTTTTTGTTTTTTTAAACATGTTAATATTGGTTCAGATCCATGACTATCCCCTGAAATATCGCATCTCCAAAGGTATTTGATGATTGTAAAAAAAAAAAATTGTGGACCCTAACCTTCATCTAGTCATTGTAATGGCTACAAGAATCACTCTGAAATGAAAAGATATTAATCGGACTGTAACAGCATCCAAACATCTTTAAATGTTGTGTTCTAACAGTATACTTAAAAGAGTGTTTGACGTCTTTGCTCCGATACTCCTGTAAACTCTGTAAAAGAGTAATGAAGCAAATTGTGAAATTGGGTTTGATAGAAAAAATATGTGGAAAAAGTGGGTATTTCACACTTACATGGGGGGGAAACGCCTGATGCCAGTTACCTTGAACAGTCCCTCAAAAAATGTCAATGTAGTCCATATGAGGTCTAGTCGTTCGAAATAAGAACATTTTGTGCGAGGATTTCAGTAAAAACACTCAGGTGTCAGGTGTAGTTGCCTTGTGCTGACTTCTCTCCACAGCGCTGAAGGTAAGTGTTAACAGGTCAACACATCACTACAGAAGAAGAGACGGCCCAGACACTTGTTTATCAAGCCTGACCATCGCTTGACCTCACATAACCAGTTGGAAAGTATGTTTTGTGTGAATTTTCAGTATTTCGCTTGCATAGTTTAATAGCACAATGATCACGTGATCATTTTTACCAGTCAGTACCTGATCTTCAGTTACTTTTTCCTTGTCTGTAATGGATTATATGAAATGTTTAGAAATGTAGCTGTATGTGACCCCAAACAGACTGCCCAACAGTCTGTCAGTCATGGTGGGGAGTTATAGCTTAATGGATGGCTGCTCGTTTCCAGTTGAGATTTTCCCGACACTGAATGTAATTGTTCATAGCTCTGCACACCTGTCCAGTGAGAGAATGGGACACAGGCTTGGAGAAAGTTTGAGAGCAATGCTAGTAATTACCTTACATCTCTGATGGGTATAAAGTATTTTTGTATTCTAGATTATTAAGGGGTCAAGTAGTCTGTTTCCAGTAGGTAGTGTTAACCTGTACTACTGCTAGCACTGTCATGTTCTAATGACACACATGGCAGCCAAAATATTCAAATGGTTATTGGTCTCAAAAATAAAACCTTTCTAAATTCAGTTTGGTTTTGTGGCTTTTTTTTTTTTTGTGAATAATTCATCTAATCAGGCACAAATGGACAAGCTCAGTTTTTTTGTTTTTTGTGAAAAAAATTTGATTTTAATATTCATTTGGTCCACATGTTTTCTAGTATTTGCCTGACCAGAAAACAAGCTTTTGAAAATACTAAACTGTGAGTTTTAAGGGTCTATGAGGTCTGGCGTTACCAATGGTGGCAATTAAGGTTTCTTTACATTTATTGCACCACATCAGCATGCTGACTCTGACCTGAGTGGAATGGGACCTTCATTAGTATCACTGATAACACCTGCGTTTACCCAACTATGTAATGTCAAAATGGCTGCTGTGAAAAAGGTCTATTTGTAGATAAAGTTCACTTTTTGCCAAATATCATCAAGAGATATTTAAGTCAAATGGTTAACCTAGTTAAGTATATAAAATAGGTTAATTCTTTATATATCTATAAACCCTTTGACTAAACTGATTAATAATAATGCTTACTTTTTTTATTATTTCTGATCATCTAGGAACTCTGTATGCACGGGGAGAGTAGATTATGAGAAGTGTGCCATTTTAATTGAATTAGACTAAATTGGGTAGGATAAGCGAATACAGCTATCAGAATAAGAGGGCAAACTAGGAAATTATTTAGAAAAATCTAAATATTGTTTTTATTATTATTTATTCGTGATACACTACGGTACGACATTATTTCTTCCATCAGCCGGAACCTTTATCCCTTCGTTGCGCTCCCATCGAACAACGTTACGCGTGTCACTTCCGGCGGTTGTTTGGCTGGCAGTTTGAAAATGAGCTCGCCGGCGATGTAGAGTCTACTTTAAATACTTAAATGGCAGCTTTAATAAACGTGGATACACTTTGCGGATCAACAAGAGTCCTCTAGAGTGTCCCACGGGATCAACTTCACTGCCTTGTCACCGTACTATGTTCAAAAAGATGACTGAATTTGGTCCAGATTCCGGGGGGCGAGTTAAGGTAACACCGCGTTGAGAACCGTCTGTTTACATAAACAAGCAAAGAAATGCGAATAAAATCACCGAGCAGGATTCGTGTAACCTCACATACGGTTTCTTTGTTTCTCTGTTATCTGCAGGGAGTAACCATTGTGAAGCCGATCGTGTTTGGAAACGTTGCCCGCTACTTTGGGAAAAAGAGAGAGGAGGATGGACACACACATCAGTGGTCCGTCTACGTGAAGCCTTACAGGAATGAGGTGAGACTTCCAGATGTCTGCATCCACTTTAAATGTTTGACTATGTATACTTTCAGGTTTGAGATATTAATTGCACTACATTGTTCTTCCAGGATATGTCTGCTTATGTGAAGAAAATCCAGTTTAAGCTCCATGAGAGCTATGGAAACCCACTGAGAGGTGAGTACACCTGGAGCCTGGCTCTCCCACCTGTTCGCTAAATGACTAAAATGTCAATGTAAGTACACCTCAACGTGTTTTAACCCGTGACCCTTCATCAGTCTGTCCAGCTCACTGTTTGTCTTCCTTCCAGTGGTGACTAAGCCTCCATATGAGATTACAGAGACGGGCTGGGGGGAGTTTGAGATCATCATCAAGATCTTCTTCATTGACCCCAATGAGAGATCTGTAAGAGCCTGATAATGCATGATAATAATCATTATTAAGCAGGTTTGAATTTCCCTGTGTGGGTGCTTATGTTGATTTGCCTTTGCTTGGTTCTCAGGTGACTCTGTACCATCTGTTGAAGTTATTCCAGTCGGACTCCAGTGCCATGCCGAAGAAGACAGTTGTCTCTGAATTCTACGATGAAATGGTAAGCCTGTTTTCATGACCGTGTTTACTGCATCATTCTAATGATCCTTCACTATGAAAATGATAGTTGAACGTTCACACATGGCATTAGTATTTTGGTGTAATGTGAGACTGACTCTTGTAATTTTCAGATCTTCCAGGATCCCACGGCGATGATGCAACAGCTACTGACGACGTCAAGACAACTCACCCTGGGAGCATACAAGCATGAGACAGAGTGTACGTACACACACTGTACACACACACACACACTTGTGTTTTTATAGTTATTTAAAAACACAAGTGTGTGTATACACACTAGCTTTGTTAAACCCAGTTTTGACTGTAACTTCAATGCCCCTCATAAAGGAAAATTTTGTGTGTGCCTCTGTGCAGAAAAGCGGCATTTACAGAGTTTGAGTAAGCATGATGCTGATGTGTGTGTGTGTGTGTGTGTGTGTGTGCATGCATGTGTGTGTCTCTGCAGTCGGTGAGCTGGAGCAGAGGACGAAGGAGAAAATGGAAGCTGCAAAGAAGAGAACCAGCCAGGAGATCACAGAGCTGAAAGACAAACTAAAAGCCAGCAGAGAGAACATCAACCATCTGAAGGCAGAGATCAGGAAACTGGAGGAGGACGGAGACCACAAGGAGCACTGAGACATGGACAAACCACACACACACACACACACACACACACACACGGATATGACCTTTCAGCAGGACTCACTTGGCATTTTTTGTATTCCTGACCAGATAACTGATTAAAGTTATTGTTATTGTGATATATTTTGTGATTACATTTCGTTTTGTTTTTTTATTTGTCAACATCACATAGCTCAGAGAAAGCATAAGAATGAATTTGTGCATTGGACAAAAAGATGTAAATCAGAACTTTGAGAGTGTTACCAGCTGACTTGTGGCTGAAGAAAATGTATTCATGCCTTTCTGATGAGATATTCACTTTTATGAGAACAGTTGAGTGTGAATAGCTCCTGTTTTTTTACTGATCTTATGGTTTTCTATATGAAGTAAATGTGCTCACTGTATCACTTGTATACGTTTCTCCTGTTTGTGACCGTGTGCGTTGGATGGGGGCTGATTCATAGAACATGAATACAGGTGTACTGCAACCAATAGCAGCAGTGTGCGGGTCAAAGTCTGGAAATAAACATCAAGACCTGTCCACAATAATGACATATGTTCTGACACATGAATGTCAGTAAAATCAGGTGATTAATATGCCATGATCTGTACAGAGCATAACGGGTTAAACCCTGATCTTTAATGTTAAATGAGCAGAGCTTAACCTGCTTCTCAATCCTGAGCATCAACTTCAGCTCAAGCCAACAGGACAGCTAAATGTTTTTATATCGATAGATAGACCCGGTACAAAAACTCAAGGCCGAGCTGTGAATTCTCAAATTTCCGAGAGTTCCTGAAAGCATCTGGCAGGAAGTCGAAGCAACTTTTGCTGTCCGGACTCTCCGGAGTCCGCTCACTGAACAACTTCCTCAGAAGCCTAACATGCATGTAACTTCGTGTCCTCTGGTTGTTCTTTATTAAACAAATATGGTCGAATACAAAGAGCTAGAATGGAGGCAGCGCTGCGCAGGTCTGTGTATTTGCTGCCGGTGTGTAGATGTAAATTCATTAAACACACTTGGCGTCTGAATGTAGTTTGTCTGCTCGGGTTTAAATCCCTCCAGGCGCCCCCGATCAGGGAGAGAAACTCAAGGTAAGTCTGTGAGAAAACATTGTAGTCTGATGTGTGTTCGTCTTAAAGTAAGTTTTACTCAGTTGTCGAAGTAGAAGTGTGTGTCAGCAGTGAGTTTCCTCTTGGAAACACATGTCAACATGTGTCACCAGCACTTCGGCAGTGAATGAGAGAGGGTATGAATTATTGAAAAACAAATAAACAAACAAATATGCATCATCCATTTTCAGTTGGATGAAGAATTGTGATTATTCCTATTCCAAGTACGGATCGGACAAAATTACATAAATGAACTAACAATTAAATAATAAAGGTATGCATAAAATATGTTCACAAATTAAATAAAAGTCTAAATATCATCCCCTAAATTAAATTAATAAGAATCAAAATAACTTTATTGTCCATGTGTGTGTAAAAGTGTGTAAGAGACTTAGGTAAACATAAACATAAACCAACTTTTTAATATGTATATAAAAAAAACTTTGTTATATATTGTTATAACTATATGCTGTATGTTAACTATGTGTGTTATTAGTATTATTACTGGCAATTTTCATTACCATTACGTATTTGTACTAGTGGCAATAAAAAGCAATATTTATTTTAAATTTTAAAAATAATTTCAAGTATTTTTTATTTATTTTATTTGTGAAAGATAACAGGTTTTACTCCAACTAAATATGATTTGTATGCATTTTATTTCTTTTATTATTTTATTTTTAGCCCGCAGTCATAGGGAGAGTTTCTCGCGCGGTCACGTGGTCCGAGGGTTTTTGCACCGACGTCACAGAGCCCGAGCCGCTGCTGGTGCAGACTAATGATCCTCACCGTGCTCACTGCAAATAAACTGCACGTCCTGCCGTTTGAAACACATCTTTCCTGCACCGCTTACCGCTGCCTTTAACTTTTCCGCTCGCCAGCTGCCTGAAAGCTGCGTTATACACGCGTGGAAACTGTATTTGGAAATGCTCAGGGAGCCGTATAGCTCTTAATAATGTTACCCGGCTCGCATTAACACAGTATATGGCTAACGCAAATGCAACAAATATGTCTCCTCGCTAAGAAAACAACCGGTGGTGTTTCTGTTGCGTTCAAGTTTTCAGGTAAGTTGGCTAAAAATAGTAACAACTGGTGTGTTATCTTGTCCGTAACGACTCTTGTGATACTCGACAGTGAGTCTATGGTGGCCTTATTGTACTCTGGCATTTTAATCTGTTTTGTACAATCACTACTATTCCCCCCATGGGACACCTTTGGCTGGGCTAGTTTTCTGCTGAAATATATCAGCTTTGTATTTTTGGGGATTTCTTGCTTGTTTTTGTGCAAACTAGTTCATACCAACACTGATTGTGTTGTTACCAGTTTGTCAAGATTTGTGTTGCTGTCTTTTTCTGTCTGTGTCAGTGCCTGTTCATATATTTTAAACAGGAAATAGCTGAAGATGTGTAAAGATATTTGGAGGCTGTTTATTGTCACGTTTGGCGGTCAGAGGCTCAGTTCGCTCACTCTTAGGGACTTTTAACTGTTTCCATGAGGGGGAATTTAGATAAACTGAAATTGATTTACCTCCACAGATAGTGTGCACATCCTGTGTTCTCCTTCAAACAACTTGGAGACTATTGAGTCTGATAACTCAATAGAAAGATTTATTTCACAGCTCGACAACAGGGGAAAAGGGGGAACTCCTGGATTTCAGGTTGTGTTTCTGCCGTCGCTTACATGTCCACATCAGGCATGCCACATCTTTGTTTGGTTGTCGTCCACAGAGCCCTATTGTTGTCCCGGCGTCTGTGTGTAGTGTGCAGTTAAAAGTCCATTCATGAGGCTGAGTGCATCATCAGCACGCCATAGCTTTTAATGTATCGGCGTTCACCCAAAGAGGGCAAGTGCACTGTGGTGCATCGCTGCATTGATAGTTAGCCTCTCGTCGATATTACGCCACAACTTACCAGTCTGCTCAATCGATATGGGACAGGACCGAAGGCCATCTTTAAGTGCTTTAAGTACATGCGTGAAGAAATCATTCATGAGTAGAATAGTAGTTAGTAAGGGTGTGTACTGTAGATAATGGCAGGATAAGGAAGGGCTGTGTTTAGGCTTTCTAGCTTTGGGGTATGTAGGTGCCAACGTCAGTTCTTGTGCCCGGTAAATGTAGGTGTTGACTGAAATGTCAAACTCACTCATATTTTCCTGCAGCGCACATTATTTCCTTTAGTCTCACAGTTAGTTGAGGACTCCATATTGCAAAAAAAAAAAATAGATTTAGTTTTACCCCGGATCAGCTCAGCTAAAAAGCACCTGTACTTCAACACACAGTTTAATATTGCACCACCGTGCGTGAGGTGCATGTTGTCCAAGAAGGAAGTTGCACAGGGACGGTCATAAAAGTAGCAGTGTGAGTTTAGAGTTTGAAAGTGTAAACATAAGTACAGTCCGGATCATTTTAGATTGATAGTTGTGCGTGTGTAGCATTTCTTAACGTGGAATGCCTTTGTTATTTTTATATCATGCGTGAATCACCCACACCAGTCGCTTTCCAATGCGTGTTACACAACAGAAAAAACCTGTCTCTTTGTTTAGTTTCATCTGTCATGCTCACCAGGCAACTTGTGTCACAATCTTTCCTGCCAGCAAGATTGTAAGAGATACGATGAATGTCAGCTGTGACACAATATTAGGAAGTCTGGCTAGGTCTGCTTTGGAGGGTGAGACACTGTGAGAGCACTGCAATGTCACCCCTGATAGCAGAGTCATTTGAATACAGTGAAGCAGCTACCGTCTTACTGTGCCATATTCAAACTATTCTGTCAGCTTTATCATCGTTTATTATCGATGCCCGTTGGTGCACCTTTAAGCAAAACGATGCGACTCTTGGTTGCAACAGCAGAGCAGTGTGCCAAACTACTGATTGTGAAGCACTCTGTAACTATGCTGCACGGGTTAAAAGTGTGCGTGCTTGTGTTTGCGTGTGCTAGGTGCGGTGGTGCGCCCATGGAGAAGCCATCATCTTCAGGCAAAGCGGCGCTGGAGGAGAAAAAAAGCCTGGTCGAGGTGAGCAGCCTTCGCACCAACTTAAATCTCCGTGTAATGAGCTGGTTGCACAGCCAGACATTTTGACATGTCATAACAGGAAACTCACATGTGTATTAATGATTACTGCATTCCACTGAGGGGAGGTCCTCTATTGTGCCTGCTGGTATCATCGATAGCAGGATGATTTACTGTCACCATCACTGGGACCTCAATGGAACCAACTGTGCGCTTAAATTTGCTACCAAGAGCTGGAAACACGTCTTATACACAGCAAACATTATCACTAGTCATAGCAGAAGAAGAGCCCAGGTGGAACAAATAACCTTAAATACGGCTCAATTCCACCCAAGTGCCCCAGTAAGCTTTTCCAGTAAACAGGTATTCAAATAGCAGTTACTGATAATCTCAGTGGAATACAGTTATCAGTTTTATTGGCGGTCACACCTGTGCTTTTCCTACCATGACATGCCAAAACGTCCGCTGTGAAAACCGTCTGTTTGCTGTCACTGCTGTTGAGTTTCTTGACTTATGATAGGGACGCTCCTCCGATTTTCCACATCAAACTCTGGTGGCATATCTTTGGAGCACTACTGAGTTGCCCCTGAGGGAGCTGCACAATACATTGTCTCAAGCAAGAAGACTACAAGTTTGAAAATGAAAAAAGAATGCGGGGGATTGGAGTTGATAAGAAGTGAGCCTACCAGACCTGTAGCCCACTCCTCATCTCTGCCTGAGGCTAGAGGTGGGAGGCTACATTAGCAGCCACTAGCATAAAATACCAAAGAAGCAGAAAACAATTACAAATTTATCTTTCACCTCCAGCATTTTACCAGCTAAAATGCGAGGTAACAAAATGGCGTCTTAACGGTCGTTGGTTGACGTGGTTAATGGTGCTGATATCCCATCCTGTTTCTCCCCTTGGAGAATGCTGATCGACTCCATCATCATGTGTGTGTTTTTGTACCCGTACTCCAGGATGCTGAAGAGCTGAGAGGTGCTGTGGGTGGAGCGGTGGATCCTCAGTCCCCGAGGAAGTGCAGCTCCTCCCGCTCATCCCGCAAAAGCTTCCGCCTGGACTACCGTCTGGAGGTACGAACCTCACTTCCCATCATCCTCCTGTCCTCTAAAACGTCCTCCTCTACATGAAACACACACCACCTCTTCCGCCTTCACCTCGACTCATCTCAGACCTCATTTCCATAAACTATTTTCCGCTCTACCTAGTGGTCTCTTCCTGTTAACCTGATGGACCCTTCCTTAATGGCTAAAAAGTAATTGTTTTTTTTGTTTTTATTATAGGAGGAAGTGACAAAGTCCTGTAAGGACAAACATGGCCGCTGGACCAACCCCTGGCCCACATGGCGGTTCCCTTCCTACACCACCCTGCTCAGGTTCCTGTTGCTGGATAAAAACAACAGCAATATACCCTCTAGTAAAGAGGTGGGTTATTATTAGATTTTACAGTTTGCTATTAGCTCCAACTTTTGGATTTGTTCCACCGACTAATCTGTCTTCATTAAATTATAGGTGTCAGATATGTCATCTAAGATCAGTGATGGATGATATTTTAATTTAACAGTGGTTGATCGAGGACAGCTCCACCCTAAACTCACCCACGTAGAACGCAGAGCACAAAAGGTGCTCAGCTTGTATAAAAGCCATGTATCAAATGTGTTCAGTGGATGATTGTACTTGTATTATCTTCATAGTAGTCAGAGAGTTCATATAGAGTATTTTTCTCACCTCTGTCAGCGGGAACATTGCCCTTTGTCGACTCTCACAACCCACACAGTATATATAGCCACCAGTGGAAACCTTGCTGAGCTCAGTGAGAGCTTAACAGGCTTCAAAGGCTGCTTTCACACAGCAATAGAGAAATGTTTAACCCCTTAATTGCACAGATTGCACGTTGTGTTTGTTTTTTTTGTTTTTTTTTGTCACCGAAAACCTGTAAGAACACATACAGTGTAGAGTGTAGCTTTGTAAACTATGTGCATAAAAGAACTGCTTAGCTGAAGAGTTCATTTCTTAAAACAAAAGCAGAACCTCATGTCAGCTGTCTGTCCTTGTGATGTTGCCGGCAACAAAAACATGTTAACTTCTGTGTGCATCCCTGTAACATTAGCAGAGAGAAGAAAACAATGACTCTGTTATTATGGTTAGATGGGATAATGGGTAATTTTTCAAGAGTATGATCAGGCCAAGTCATGAGACAGAACCATTTTATTCCTCATAATGTGGTTTTCTCTCGCTTTCCTTCTGTTCTTTTTCTTTTCTGCCTTTCTTCCAACCACACTCATCATCTGTAACCCCTCGTCTCCCCCCGATAGGCTCTGGACAGTGAGCTCCCAGTGATGGAACCGTACTTTGTCCAGAACCCAGACCTCTCTGACTCTGGTCCAGGTCTGAGAGTCACCTGGCTGGGTCACGCCACCGTTCTGGTTGAAATGGACGGGCTGAATATTCTGACAGACCCAGTGTTCAGCCAGAGAGCCTCGCCTTTCCAGTTCATGGGGCCCAAAAGATACAGAGGCCCCCCCTGCACTGTGAACCAGGTTTAGATTTCTTTGTTTGTGATAAAGACTTTCATCGTCTGCCTTGTTTCTTTGGCTGCTTCCTTCACACTTCTGTTTCACGCTTTAACAGCTGCCCAGGATCGATGCAGTTGTTATCAGTCATTCTCATTATGACCATCTGGATGTTGGATCTGTGGCCAGCCTTAATGCACGCTTCGGAGGGGAGCTACGCTGGTATGTGTGATGGATCTATAGTCAACAACGAGGCCTGATTATATTCTAGTTCATGTATTCAGCAAAAATCAAAAAAAAAAAAAAAAATCGCACGACCTGTTCCTTTCATGTTAAGTTCAGATGTGTGGTTCACAGGTTCGTGCCCCTGGGTTTGATGGACTGGCTGGTGAAGATGGGCTGTGAGAATGTGATGGAGCTGGACTGGTGGGAGGAGAACTGTGTCCCGGGTCATGATGACGTCACATTTGTCTGCACACCCTCTCAGCACTGGAGCAAGCGCACCGCGCTAGATGATAACAAGGTAATAATTCATTACAACTGTTAGCAGTTTGCTAAAAAATATATATATTCAGTACATAACTATTGTCGCGTATGTTTTCTTTCAGTCTTTATGGGGCAGCTGGTCTATTCTGGGTCCAGACCATCGATTCTTCTTTGCTGGAGACACCGGCTACTGCGCATCCTTCCAGGAGATAGGACGACGTTTCGGACCATTTGACCTCGCAGCAATCCCCATCGGAGCTTACCTGCCCAGGTTCTGTACAACATGCATGCAGACAATGACGCACACGGATAGAAATGTTGTTATATATTAAACTGTATGTAATTCTAACATGTTTGAATATTCTTTGGTTTTTCAGGGATGTCATGCAGGGACAGCATGTAGATCCAGAAGAGGCTGTTCAAATTCACCAAGACCTTCAGGCCAAACAGTCTGTGGCTATTCACTGGGGAACCTTTGCTCTTGCCTATGAGGTACGGGCGCACAATTACTTACTTAGGCTAGCTGTTTCCCTCATTTTACCGTCTTCATACTTAGTTAACTGCATCATCTGCTCGCTCCAGCTGCAGTGTTGGGCTTTTAATAGGCCAAAACATCATTTAACACGAACATGACTAAGCTTCTACGGAAATGTTCACTCAACACATTTTACTGTGTAGACTGCATGGATAGAAACATATCTTAAGATTCATACGCTCAGTTATAAGCAGTGCAGTTTAATACAACATGTCCTGCAATGAATCCTCCCGTCATGAAGGCTCTCAGCTTTAGAGGTTTTGATTCTAACCGCTTGAGGTTGCGATTTGTGGTTTTGACAGGTGTTTCTATTATTTTGTCCACCGCATTTTTATCTGAGAGGCCGGGCTAAATAATAAACACCTCTCTGACACCTCACAGACGGCAGCCTCAACCAGCTGACCATAAAGATGAATCACCGCCCCTCAAACTGAACATTATAACCTTCAAGAAGGGAGGATTTATTACAGGACTGTTGTATTAGACTGCATTAGTTAGAGCTAAGTGGATGTCAGTAATAATGCAGTCCAGTTTAACACTCATGCAAACAACCTAAATAGTAAACATTTACAAGAATACCTCTCTGTATAAGTAGAATTGATACCAGAGTTGCTGTATTGGATTGCACACGTGTACCTAATGAAGTGACCGGTCAGGGACAGCCATAAAAGTGTTAGAGAGGTAAAAAGTGCTCCAACACTATTATGGTCTGTTACCATTGCATAACAAAGGTGTCATTGTTTGTTAAGCTGCATGACTATTTCTGCAGCTAACACAGTTTCATGAAATCTCTTGGCTTGCCGCCACGCTTGGAAAGTTGGAGACGACCTGACAAAAAATGTGCAGCACTGAGCTAAAATGAGCCGTCCTGAACCTCGGGTATGATGATCCTAAAGAAAAGTCTTTAATGCTCACCGTCTCTGTGATCCCTCCTCCTTCCTCCTCCTCCTCCTCCCTCAGTACTACATGGAGCCGCCGGCTCGTCTCAGAGAGGCCATGGAACAGAAAGGACTGAAACCAGACTCTTTCTTCACTCTGCATCACGGGGAGTCTCGCCTTATAGCTTCAGAGGAAGGAGACGTCTTCAACTGATCCTCCGGAGCGATCTGTGGGCTGACTCGTGTCTGTAAACAAAGTGAAGAACATAGCTTGTCATACATAGATGGATTTCAGTGATTTCAGTCTGAACCGCATACGCAGCTTATCCCAGCTGAAAATAGGAAATTAAAAATGTTTCGCAGTACTGTTTACATACTGAATGTTTGTCACAGTGGGATATACTACCTACAGCAGCTCCGCTATATAAAAAAAAAAATCTGATTAGGTATGTGTAGTTCCCCTCATGGCTCATGAGGAACCAGGTATTTGATTTCCACACAGATGTTAAATGTCAGTCTTTACAAGTGCAGTACACTTAAGTCAGATACAATTTAGATAACGCAAGTAAGATTTCTATCAGTGTAACACTCAGAAAAATAGCACAGTTAGCAGAAAAACAAATACACTAGTACCAGATTTACATAAGTCACATTTAGACTTTTCTGTGGCTAAATATTGTCTATGAAGTGATCATTTGAATTTTGGTCCGTATTGATGTCAGAAGTGTTTTTGTAGTCTCCGCGCAGCTTTAGAAACCATTCAGCTGAGGAGAAAAGATTTCTGGCAGATGCAGTGTTTTCTAGCTTACTCCTCCAGCCTGGGTCAACCACTGAAAAGAAATCTGCACGCTTCACTTGGAGTAAACCTCCTCGTCAAGAGGCAAAAATGTGACCAGAATTCGTTTTCAGACCGGTGTTGGTCCCACATTACTATAGTAACCAGTACTCTTGAGATTAATGTAGGCAATGTTTGTGTGTCAGTCATCACAAACCTTGAAAGCTCGACTGCAGGCGGCGTGATAAAGCTTCATGTTGACACGTAGCTGGACATCCTGTGAGCTGTAATAGAAGAGAAAAACTATTAGAAAGTTATTCATAGTGATTTTCAAAGATCGGTGCTAGAAAAAGGTTTTTGTTTTTTTTCTGAATGCACTCTGGCCAAACAAAAACTACATGAAACGTTAGAAACGTTGTTTCTGATATTAATTCCAAACCACTGTATGCTAATATCAAACTGTAGCTGAAGAGCTGTGAGATGCAGTCAGAAGTTGAGCTGGCTTCAGCTTCATGCTCTGCAAATACCGCGCTTTGTTCCTGCTTCAGGCGTCTTTGATGCTCTGAAACCACAGGGACGAAAACGCTCATCGGTTTGATCATTCACATTTTCACTTCTCAGAACTGCCTCAGAGAGCGGCAGTAGAATCGTTTCAGTACTCAACTGTTCAAGTGATTTTATTTTGTATGCCAGACCTTTTAAAGCCAGAATGTACGAACAGCACAACGTTGTGTTTATTTAGTAGCCTGGTTTTAACTACAAGGCCAAACACTGCTAACTGTTTACACTTGATTCATGTCGCTGAGTTGCCCATTAAATATCACTTGCATTTCAAATGTGTGTTTCTTGTTGTCAGCAGCAATGTAGACTTGGATAAACACAAGAAAATAAATGTGCTTGTTTTTATGTACGTAGAGTTCTAATGGAAAATAAGTTAAGGAATTCATAGAAAACTACTTTAACATTAAATATACTTTTGTTTAATATTCTAACTCACTGAACTGAACTCTCCTCACAACCTCTTTATTTAACATCAAATTTACTTTAAAGCAAGAATACTACAGAGGCCACTATGTGCAGAATGTAGTTTAATGTTGGCACCCCCAAGTGGTAGAATAAAAACTGGTAGACATGATTATGAATGATTCCAGGTTAAACATTTTATTAATTTATTACTTATAAATAAAGGGAATAATGTCAAAAGATAAAATATTATTTTTGCATAATAACTGATTACAAAAAATGAAAACTCAGGAACATTTTAGGGAGATGTGATGTGTGTGACTGACTGGTAAATCCAATATTACAACAAATGGATTACTTTTTTAATTGTTTGAGCTCAAAATTCACTATATTGGCCAATAATCAATTTCCCCCCTCTAAATTGGTTTAACAAAAGGTTTAATATTTTATTCTTTCTACTCTTGGTGTGGCGCTGGACAGGAGAATAAAAATTAAAATGTTATTTTAAAATACATTGACTGAAAACAGCTGGAGACTCCTTTAAAAAAAACATTTACTAGCACAAAATCATTGAGCAAAGAAAAAAAGAAGAAATGAGAACGTTGGAAAAATAAGAATAAAACCTGCACCGTTTGCACAGCTCCAGAAAATCCAGCTGGTTTTCCAAATCTGCCTCACAACTTTTTACTCTTTCTTCACGGATGTACTCTTATTTTAACATTCCTGAAGAAACAGGAACAATCTTTTAAATGCATCTTTTCTTTTCTCCTCCACATTGAGTCTCTTTGTCTTTCCCCTCCCGTCTTACCAGGTGTCTTTAATTGGTTTCATCGTTGCCTTCCTCTCCTGGGTACAATGCAAACACTCGTTGCACTGTGGAAAAGGCGACACAAGGTGGCAGTGTCTGCAAACCTCTCTTTTTTTTTTTGCAGATATTCCCAGATTAAATCACTTTTAGGTTAGGATTAGGAGTTAACAACATTTATGCAGAGTAAATAGAGTTATTTCAGTTTTCATCCAAACACTGTGGTTATGATTTAAGTCTATTTTTAGAATAAAATGTTAATTTGATTATTTGGTAAGCCACATAGATCTTATTGTTTGGAAACATTAAATTAGGTCCATGGTTTTTTTTCAGCACAACACATGTCAGCTTTGTTTAAACGGCTGCATGCATTCATAAACAGAAAGTGTTTGTGGCCTGGATGTTATTTTCTCTTTCCAGTAAACAAGGAAAACTCACATTAAAGCTTGTTTGTCCATGTGTAAACAGACTTGGGGACAGACTGTAGTTGCGTGACAATCTTCACACATGGTTTTCTGCTATTTCAAATGAGCACCGATACAGTGCGAGGAGAGCAGAGATAAGCCCGGAGTACAGGTTAAACTTACCTCAGCAGGTGGGGGGGGGGGGGGGAGCCCTGTATGTTCCTGAACATCTGAAAACATTTCTTTTATAAATGATCAAAATAACCAAATTCAAACTGTCCCTGGTGTCACCGTGGCTTTTGTTAACACAATTTCAGTTTGACTTTGACTGAAACATTTCCTTATGAAAAAACTCTTTTATGAATCACTGGCTCACACATCCTCTGAGCTGACGCAGAGGCAAGTTTCAGTGACGAGTTCGATTTGACAGGAAGTAGGAGGAAGAGGTCCAAGGCTTGAAAACAGTTGAATACGGGCAAAACAATGTTGGCAGTTATCTTCCTGGCAAGCTGCAAAGATTGAACTACAAGCCATAAATTCTGACATAAAATCTAGAGGAACTCTGATTTCGCTGAAAACTGAAATTAGCACCAGGAAAAATATACTTTCTAAAACATCTAACATCACCTGGGGTCTAAAATGTGTGACTGATCTTATGTAGATGAAGTTACCAGTGCTTTCTTCCCTTGAACTGCTTTGTAAACATCTCTCAATACACAAAAGATAAAACATGAAAAAGGAGGAGTAGAGAAGCAGAAAGCGACAGGTTTTAGACTGAGATTCAGTGTGAGACAAAATTCAAATTAATAGTTTAATCATCAATTAATAAAATAAAACTGGAGAGTTTCTTTTACATTTGAAATGTTAATAGTTTGAATTTCACAGCTAAAGCTTCTCGATAGCCCTCATCTGGAAGAGATATATGACGATGGTAAAACATTTTTCAGCACGGGCACCTGCCCCCGGGATGTGTTATCATCAGTGGCTATTTTTTTTTTCCCCGAGTTTTTATTCACAAGAAAAACAGAGAAAACAAATCACCTCTGAGAGAGCGAAACCACCCGTCTGTAGTCTAAATTTGATGGTTAAGTGATTTGTGTGATTATAGCTCCACAGAGAGGCCTGCGTTGGTTTCCAACTGGAGCCGGAGAGGTTTAAAAGTGCCAAATTGTTACCGATCAGTGTGAGGTTAGACTTCTTTTCTTATAAAAATAATTCAGTTTGAAAGAATCCCTGATGATCTACAGTCTGCATAAAACAGCAGGAGGCATCACAGGGTGTGAGGAACTGTCACGGCTCAGCATCGTTTGCACTTGTCCTTGCATCAGTGTGTTATCTCCTTAGATGTGTGTGTCACGCCACACTCTGCCTGTTGCTGTCTCTGCTGTGCGTCGACCCTCCAGAACAACGTCTAGAGAAGTCCAGAAAGATGCCGTCGTGCTCCGGCTCGGAGTCTAAAGACTCCAGGACGTGGTCCATCATGATCTCCGGACTGGACGAAGGGCTGGGACCGGAGCTTGTGTCTTGAGCCAATACTCGGGAGGACGCAGGGGAGTCGGACACGAGTGAGCCCGTGCAGTGTGTGTCCTCGCCTGGGGAAGGCTCTGGGAGGATGCAGGGGGAGTGATGGTGTGGCTGGAGACCTGCGGGACTGTCTGCGTCTCTGGGCCCGAGGTCCTGGATGGAGGTCACAGTGTCTGCACAGAGGACAGTAGAAGTCAAAGGAGTCAAAGCAGTGAATGTGATCATACAATTGATTTATCACCAGTGTAGTTGTACCTGAAAGTGCAGCAGAGGCTTTGGAAGGTGGAGAGTGGTCGCCGAAGCTGGATGTGCTTGTGTTGTTGGTGGCAGCAGTCGTGGATTCAGCCGCAGAGCTGCTCTCCTCCAAGCAGGACGTCATTTCAGAGACGGAGTGTCGTCTGATACCCGTCCCACCTCCCGAGGAGGAGTCGACGTCGTACTCCACCACAGGAGTCAGCATGGGAACATTGTAGCTCTTAGAGCGTACCACTGGGTTCTTGGCGACGGGGGAGTTGCCTGGTTTGGAGGGCCAGGACCGCTGCAAACGCTTTTCTGGGAGAGAGAATGAAAGTAGGGGAAAATTGCTTTCAAATTTTTCCATAAAGATGGAAAGGATCATTGCACCTAAGCACTTTTGTACATTATCAGACATACCTAGTAAGCAGGAGGAGCAGTGCAAATTGGATGATCCATCTCTGGAATATAATCCATGAGTCCCGAGGTAGGGAGAGACCACCTTCTGGATGAGAGACTCCAAACGAAGGTAATCGTCTGTTACACCTTTAGATTCATGGACTCCCTGCATCAGACAAACAAACACTAGTGTGCGTTAGCCAGTAATTGCTGCTTGTTGGCCGGTAGCAATGGAAACTTTGCAAGCCATGAAAACATTTCCAGGGAAAAAAAGAAAGAAAGAAAGAAAGAAAGAAAGAAAGAGTCCAGTTTGGTTTTCTGTGATTTTATCAAACACTCTGCCAGTTGTTGAGTGAATTGTAAGATTGTTTAAAACATAATGGGGTGACAGCTGCCAATAGGAGACACACCATGCTTTTATAAACCCGCCCGGAAGACAACATGAATAAGACAGCTGAGAGTGTTGAGTGAATTTGGTCCCAATTTTAGACTTGTGTAAACATACACAGATAAGAAAAACATCCAACAGCATTGCTCAATTTAGAGAGACTGAGACAAAACGGACCCATGAAACTGCTTTAACAGAGACAGACTCTCTGTGAGGGAAGTGAACAATGAATGCAAATGTAATCATGTAACCCCACTGCAAAGAATGTAAACGTTGAATGCCATTATGTTTGTCGTTTTTGGATTCGATCTCACCACTTCAGCAGGCAGAAGTTGGCAAGAAACAGCTGACACGAGTAGCCTTCCAGTTTTGTGCGAGCTGGAATGATGACTGTACAAACCAAATGAAGTTGTTGGAGGGGAAAGAAAAGGTTGAATAATGATCCGTGCGGTTATCTGAAAATGATGTACGCCTTCAGACTAAACAGAACTTACTTTCCTCTGTGGTAATGGTATAAAAAAGATGGAAGAATATAAGGAGCTAAACGACGGAGAAAGTGGAGTTCTGCTGCCTGACTCAAACCCAACAGGTCCCCTCGCGGTATCAGGTTTCCGGTCAGGCCGTTTTCATATAAGGCTATGGGCTCAGGTTCAGGTTTAAAAGTTTAAAAAGTAATTAAAATGGTTTCTGTCCATTTACTGAGCCCTTGCAGGCGACTCGCCATCATATATATCACTATTCATTTCCATCCATTTCCTGTAACCACTTATCCTTATCAGGGTAGCAGGGGGCTGGAGCCTATCCAAGTTGGCATTGGGGCGAGAAGTGTGGTACACCCTGAACAAGTTGCCAGTTCATCACAGGGGCAAACACAACAACCTTTTATGCTCACATTCACACCTACAGGTCACCAATTTGCCTTTTAACTGCATGTTTTACTGTGGGAGGAAGCCGGAGTACCCAGAAAGAACCCATGCATGTATGGGGGGGGGACTCTGAGTTGACAGTGCTAACCGATGTGCTGCCCACTTCCTTATTAAATTGGTCCCATAGTTATTATTTGGCTCATTCAAGTTCTGTTTGTAGACACTACGTTTAGAAAAACTGCTTTTTGTGCTACACACACTTTAAGAAGTCAATTAAAACCATTGTAACAAACAATGTTTTTAACTGTTCTTTGTGTACATGAATTGAAAATGAGGCCCTCAGTGATGTTTTGAGATTTAAATAAAAAAGCAATTTCCGAATTCATCATTACGAGCAACTCCTTTCACATAACACGTATCACACTCACACATACACACTCAATCATCCATTGATCCATTGTTGATATAAAATATTGATGAGGACAGCTTTAAAGGCTTGTTATAGCCCAGGTTTGTACTACAAACAAAATGTCTTTAACGGGAATAAAAGGGGCGTTTGTCCCCGAGAGGGAAAGCTTGCAACTTTGTACGCATCCATCTTCACTTTAGATTCACTCTGCACGAATCGAAGGTTACCCTGTTTGTTGCAAATGGGTTGTCTTTTTCACTCTAGGAAACACAATCATTACAGCTTTCATGTCTGCAGCGAAGCTAAAACCTGCTGTACAATTGATGTTAGTGTGTTTTTAAGTAGATCAGCAGCAACCAAATTACCGCCATAATCAATGTTGTGCTGTGTTATGAACTCGGAGAAATGAGAAATGACAAACAAGCGCTTTTTCTGTGTAGAAGGTTAATCTAGTTAGGTGACCTAATCCTCAACATGATTACGGACCGCTTGAGGACAGAAAATAATTGACTGTTGCTCCTTTTTAAAAGTTGGAGTCAGTCTGAGTCACTTCCACTATCCAGATTTTCGCACTGAGGGGTGTGATGCCTATGGCCCAGATCTCACTCAAGACTCTTCAAATAACAAAGGAGAGATCAATCATGTTTCAGAACTCTGAATCATGGAGACCATGCATCAAAACCACAGCACAGAAACAAACCACATAAATAGACCAGACTACAGTCGATTGGCGTCACAGAATGAAAGGGAAATTGCTAGCAGATGAAACAAGAAGCAGCAAAAACAGAACTTCAAATTTTATCTCTTACACTCAACGTCTTGTCTTAGCCACCCTTTTTTCCTGTCTGCTTTGATATCTTCGACTCTACCTGTTTTTTCCCTTCTTCGTCTCTGCTTTCCATCGATTTATTATTCATCATGGGTTAACAAAAACAGACCAATTAAAATTTATCTGCACTATACATCTGTAAACAATGGAGAAAACATAAAAAAAAAAATACACCCTGTTTTTCTAATCTTGAGTCTTTTTTTACTCTCCATACCTTCCTTTGTCATGCCCTCCCTATGTCTGTGTTTGGAAGCAGCCTATCTGGGTCAATGAGTCACTACAATCATGTCCAAAGTAACCCACACAGAAGCGGACTCTGAGTTCATACTCCCAGACGCACATTTAATCCTCTCGCGTTCACTCCCTGACCCACATCTTACACTGGATAAATAAATATCCAAGTTTCAAGGGATAAAAAGAAGACTGGCTAACAGGATGACTGTTAGTGGGAAGACACCGTAAGTTAATCTTTGAGTGGTAGCAGTGTTCAGTACACTATAGAGACTTGCCACTTTCACCCTATCAGAGCCAGGTTCTAACATTGCTAACTAATGCTAGCTAAACTTGGAAACCGTCAATGATAAATGTTTTTTAGAATCCTTTAGAAGTCATTTTCTCCTCCTTTTGAGGCTCCTGACCTCCAGGTTAGGAAACACTGCATGTGCACTCAAGGGACGAGACGCCCAATGAAACCGATGTGACTTTTGTGAAACCAGCAGCGTCTTAACTTCAAAAATCGTATGTGTTGTCTGAGAAGTAGAGCAACACCGCAGTTAAATTGTAAGTAAACAACTCTCTTCCTGTTCCCACAGGAAGTGAAGGTAATGGACAGTTAAGCATGTGCAGCTACAAGTCACTGCACAATGGATGAAAAACTAAACCAAATAAACCCAGTTCAGCTATATATATAAAAATATAAATGTTAAAGATCAGTTTTTTTTTTAAACTTTAGGACGATATCAGTCGCCCACTGTTTGCATATAAAAATGTAACTTTTGCTCATGAGGTCTGAAGCAGATTTTTTTTTCTGTTTCTATGAGGACACAGGGGTCTTATAGTACAGTGTAAACATGGATATTTCACACAGACAAACATTGACACAAATTTTCAGACACAGGCAGGGTGAGAAGGGCACTGAGTGGTCATGGGAAGAGTACTGTGGTCTGTGTTCACACTGAGATTACTTCCTGTGAGATCCCCTTGCAAAAACAGCTCTCTGTACCCTCTGCTCCTCTTTCCTCCATCTGTTGTAATTTACCCTCTTCTCTCACCCTACATCAGTCATGGATGTTTGTCTGTGATCGCTCTGTGTCTGAGGGTGTGTGTTTGTGGATGAGAGAGATTGCACAAGGCAAAGAGGATGAAAAGGAAAAGATGAAGATAGAAGTACCTGCAGTATTAGCAGCATCTGTATGATAGAAGGAGGAACTCTGGCTCGGGGTCGAGACAGAGCTTCATCCAGTTTCAGGTTGAGGGTGATAATGTTCCTGAAGTGAAGAAGAGCCAACTGACGCACTGAGGGCTCTTTTCCCTGAGGACACACACACGTCAACACCCAGCTTCGTAAGGAGAATATGAGCATGTGTGTGTGTGTGTGTGTGTGTTTTGTATACCTGTACAGGATAGAAGATGGCCTGCAGCATGGACAGAACATCACAGAAGAAGAAGTCCCATGTGTCGGCCAGGGAGTCCAGTAACTTCTGACCTACGACACAGAAGCAGAAAGACAAATCAGAAGAGAACCGACATGCCAGGAGTCAGTAAGAGATAATGTGTTATGATGTTTTAAACAAATTGTCAGCATCATAATTTAGAAATATATTATCTGAGAAATGGATGTGATTTGGTTGTTGATGTTCTTAATTTCAGGCCAGTCTTACATAACGTCCAAAATGTCAGACATGCCAGAGCTGTTAGTTATTTAACCAAATATTAGGCCCGTGTGAATTGTTTTCTTTTTAAACTTTCTCAATGGATGCTCTGTAATTGGCATAAAGTATCACTTCCTGTTTGGTTGCCGTGACAACAGCAACAGAGTGTGTGTGTGTGTGTTGTGTGTGCATGTGTTTGTGTGTATTATAATTTGAAAAGTTGCTTCAATTAAGGTCACACATTTACACATTTACCACAACAAACTGATTTCAGTTGTTCTTAACTTTTCAATGGATCATTCTTACTCTGACATTGTGTGTGTGTGCATGTGTGTGTGTGTGTCTGTGTGCGTGTCTGTACTGCAGAGGCAGGGTGGAGAGATGTTTTCACACTTCTAATAGGTCAAGGGTTAACTCATCTGGAATGTTAGTCAATTATTATTTTCCCTTACTTCACTTTACTTCCCTGACTTGTCACATTGCGATAAGAACTCGTAACATTCATCTCTGACTTTCCCTTAAATGACTCATTGACACCGTGAACACTTCACCAAAGCCAGAAAGAACTGTTAATAAATAATTTTAGGGAAACGACAAACCGAGTGTCTCAATAGTTTTGCATTGCCATCGACTAATTGCTTATATTATGTTGTAGGATTTTGCGTAACCTGGAAATCTCTTTGGCCACTACTTTACTTTATATTTGAAAATAAAATCAAATTTTGTCTTAAAGTCTAATCAATTTGACTTTTCTTCAAGGTGGCTATTTCTTTAAATTTACATCTTATTAACTCCCCTCCACTGAATATTTCAATCGTCTTAACCAAACAATTACCCAAATTCAGTTTTAGCTATGCTAGCTGCATTGTTCTAGTCTGTCTTCCACTTCAGTCCAGACTGTATAATACTTTTGTTAATGTCCGAATAAAACTGAAAACATTCCCATGTGAAATTAGTGTTTAGTGCTAATGAGCAAACATAAGCATGCTAACACGCTGATGTTTGGAAACATACAGAAGATAGTGAACATGGCAAACATTATACTCTAAAGGTTACGCTAAAGGTTAGTGTAACATTGTTGACATTGTGTGTATGTTAGCATGCTGATGTTAGCATTTAGCTCAAAGCCCTGCTGTGTCACTGAGAGTCTCACAGCTAGCATGGCTGTAAACTACAGACTAGCTCTTTCAATATGACAATATTATCAATTTAATTTTGTTCTTCTCTCTATTTTTTTATGTTTGTCCTTTTTGTCTGACATTGTTTCACTATCTGCATTCCTCTTTCCTTCACTGAATGTGTATATATATACAGTATGTTAGCATGCGGGTGATTGTGTATACCTTCATAGAAGCGAATCTTGTCTCTCAGTATGACCATGCCTTTAGTGAGCAGCTGGTTCTGAAGGTACTCAGTGAAGAAGGAGCCCAGCTCCGTCTTCAGCAGCTGCCTACAAAACACGAGTGCAGACACACACACACCATCAGTAATACCTTTGAAACATGAACCAAAACTAATTAGTTGCATGGATAGTTGCACTGGATAGCCGTGGTGTTTAAACAGCAGTAGACTCAGGAAATGAGAAATTATGTTGTTCACACAGAAAACAAAGACAATGGCGACATCTGAACATTTCAACAACAGGATTTTACACTGATAAACTGTTAACACAGGTACATATTAGTGTGATAACAAACTTGTTATTACAGGAAGAGAAAATTTGACCTTTAATCTCTGTGGCGCACAAACACATTCTGTTTAAACACATATAAATCTAACTCTACAAAAGCTTATTGGCCTCTTCCTAGATACAGCAAGACTCATGACTACTGTTGTGTTTCTACAATGTAATGTGAAGATTTTATGTTGTTCAGTTTTAGATACAACAGCTCAAATCCTTTCACAATCCTCTCTAACAGCCATGTTAGACTGGTACTCTCCGTGTGCAGTATACTGTACGTGCATGTACAGTGTGTGTTTGTGCAGAGTAATATTTACTGTAAATGACTGGACTCAGTTTTGACAGTCCTGTCTCATCTGCCCTCAGCTACACTGCAATTAAACTCACAGCAGTGACCCCTCTGTAACCTCCCCTGTCATTTCCCTTTTTAACCAACTTCAAGGTGTTTCTGATACAGTTGAGGACAGCACGGGAAACAACAACCCCTGATTCAGCTGATTACTGGACATGTGTTAATGTTTCAATAAAGACTAAATTTAGCACGCTGCAATTATGTTTATATGGGAGCAAGGGAGGCTCTCCAAAGCCGGCGACACGGCAAGAGAAGGCGGGAAATTAAAAGAAAGAAGAAAACACTATAATTTAGTCCCTTCCTAAAATACAAACCAGCTCAAGCGTAACATTCGCTGTGTGAATGTGTGAAAGTCAGCGAGAAAGTCAGACAAACTGACATATTAAATACAAAGAGGCCGACAGCTAACCTGACACCTTCATTCAGAGTGTAGAGTTCATTTTCCCCCAGATCCTTCCGCTGGAAAACTGATATCACTGCATTGTGGATGCTGTAAAAAATACACACACAAAACCATTTAGACTGTGAATCCTGAATTATTTCAAACCAAGTCATATTGTAGATTTGCCTAAAATTATTTTCTTTGCACAGGTCTCTGCTCATATGAAGATAAAGTAGTAGTTTGCCTGATGTATAGGACTACTACTTGGGATCGCAGGCTGTCCAGGTTGTTGAGCGTTTGTCGTTTACTGATCAATTGTGTCTCATTTCACATGATTTAACATGATTCAGTTAAAAAATGAATAACCATTTGAATAACTAGCAGGGTTTACAGTAAACCCAGGCTCAAAGCTCACACACAAGCACACTTGAATGCAAACACACCCAGAAGACACACATCCCAGAGTGTACTACTACAGCAAATACAGTAGAAATGAACAACAGCTATTTAAATTTGATTTTGCAGACACACACACACACACATTGTGCCTTTGCAGAATAACCTTGAGTGAACCGTGTTTAGGCCATAAAGTGGCTGAATGAATAAAGAATAGAAAACATGTAGAGGAGGGGGTGAACTTGTTTAATTGTAGGTTACAGTGCGTGTTATTCATGCAGACCTTCACTTCCAACCCCCCAGCTTTATTTGTCTAGTGTCAAATGTATCTAAAAATAACCAGAGAAAAGAGAGGGAGAGAATCAAAGAATAAAAGCATCAATGGCATGAAAAGAGGAGTGAAGGATGAGTGCACATAGAAAGAGACTGTGATGGACCCTGAGGCGAGAAAGACAGATAGAGTTGATGCTTTTGTGCATGCATGTGTGTTTAAAGGTTTGAATTTATAGCATGAATAATGGCGGCAGCAGAGCTTTCTGCTAATTTATTCAAACATGGTACTGCCAAGGAAAAATGACACACACACACACACACACACACACACACACACACACACACACACACACACACACACACACACACAGTCTGTTTGTATGTAAACATAAAGGTTTGCGACCAAAAAAAAAAAAATTAAATTATACCCGTCAATCATGCTATCTAACCTGTTCCAGGTGGCATTGGCTCCGGCTCTTCTCTGCTGCGTGCCTTTGTCCTTGATGCACTCCTCTGCCAATCCTCCAGTCATTCCTCCCTTATCCCCTCCTCCTCCACCTCCTCCTCCTCCACCTCCACCACCTCCTGGGGTTTTCGCCTGTGAGAGATCTGTCAGACTGGAGGACGAGCTGCTGCCCAACCTCAGCTTGTTGTGGAGACTCCTTGAAATCCAAAAGGCAGACAGAGAAATAATAATAAGCACAAAGTCCGGTCTGTTATGTTACTGGATGATAGTGGTAGAGACAAGTGGACTTTCCACATATGCTAATGAAAGTAAGTTTTTTGGTTGGGGAAATGACAGTACGGTGGATTTTGTTTCAGAGACTTCCAAAGTTTCTGAAAATGGCACCAAGATTAACCAGATAAAATACTGAACAACCACAAAAACTCAAAATCAGCAGAAAATCCAAAGAGAAGAGGCACAACTGTGAGGTTCAACTGCTGTGCACACACCACGCTAATTCTACCTGATTTTAATGACTGACAACATTAGCATTTATTGATGGGTGATTAGTTTTTATCAGCCATCTGTTAATGTGTACACAAGCTGAGACACTATACTGCTAAACGGGCAGTAGAGAAACAACTAAGCGCAGGGAGAGCAACCAGGAGGAGGGTGAAGTCAGAGCAGACCAGAAAAAAGAGAGTTTAAAAGTGAAAAGACATAATGAAGAGGAAAAAAAGAAGGCGAGTGAAGAAGCTGCACTCAATATTCAGAGGTTGCTCCGTGAAAAAGGAAAATGAGTTCAGTTTCAGCAGTAAAAGGTAGAATGGGGGAGTTTAGGCACTTTTTTTAAAATCTTAAAATAAACTCAGACCTATTTAATCTGTAAATCTTCTCACTTCTACAAAATCAAGTAAGAAGAGGAACAATGTACAAAAGTGTGGTTTGAAAGCCTATACTCGGGACAAAGACCATGACACTAGTGTGAAACTGCTAAATGTCAGGTACAGTTGATGGGAAATGTTTTCTGCTGTACAATATATGTGTGTATATGTGTATTTTGTTTTAAGCCTGTTTTTCCCAAGCCAAAACTAGCAACCCAGTAAAGTTAATGTCAATTTTTTGCACAGTGAAATTTTTTTAGTGACTCAAATATGGTCACTCAAAAAAAAAAACAAGATGGTGACAGCCAAAATGAGAAATTCAAGGCTTCAAAATGGTAGTCCACAAACCCGTGGGTGAAGTCACAGCGGCTCCATCCACTTGTTTTATACAGTCTATGATTGTCTCTGCTGTCCAGCGAATGAAAAAGACAAACTAAACAAGCATTTTAAACAGCACACACACACATGCACAGTATGTACTTACTCTAGTAACTGAAACGGCACCACATATCCCCAATCCATTAGTGTGTGTGTGTGTCACACTGAACTGAACGACAGGTGGATGAAAGTAGGGATGAAGATAGTGGAGGAGAAAAGGTATTTCTGTCCTCATGAGTCTCTATCTCACTCATTCACATTCCCCCTTTTTTTTAAAAATAAATGTCTTGTTTCATTTCTTTCCCTTCCACTCCTGATTCTCCAACCTTAACTGTTTCTATTCCTCTCCAGCCTCTTCTCTCTTTCTGCCTTTGCCAGTCTGTGCCAGTCTGTGACCATGTGACCCGGTGAGCTTTTGTGCCCGGCGAACAAAGGAACCCTTTGAGGTTCAAGAGCTTCCAAGAGGGAGGGGAAGGACTTAAAGGTGACACACATTTCACTTCCTCCTCCTCTCTTTTTTTGGTCTGTGAGGCCCAGGACAGACAGAAGTTGTACTCAAACTATTTTTACATGTTGGCCTAATTCACTTATCACTGTTGAGTATTTATTTATCACACTGATAATCTGTTTTTTTCCCCCATCTACTGTGGAATCATTTACCTTTCTTTGTTTTCAGTACATTTGTAACGAGTAAATGATTAAATTTAAATGAATTTGGACACAAAAATCGGAAGAAAAATACAAAGAGGGAGCTAAGAGGAGAGACAGAAAGTGGGAAAGAGAAAAAAGAAGGGATGGA